>JAPDVR010000025.1:28151379-28894223 GCA_026230005.1 Gila orcuttii
CTCTCACACTCACTCTCTCACACTCACTCTCTCACACTCACTCTCTCACACTCACTCTCTCACACTCACTCACTCACACACACTCACACACTCTCACACTCTCACACTCACTCTCTCACACTCACTCTCTCACACTCTCACTCTCTCACTCTCTCACTCTCTCACTCTCTCACACTCACTCTCTCACACTCACTCTCACTCACTCACTCTCACTCACTCACTCTCTCTCACTCTCTCTCACACTCTCTCACACTCTCTCACACTCTCTCACACTCTCACACACTCTCACACACTCTCACACACTCTCACACACTCTCACACACACACACACTCACACACTCACACACTCACACACTCACACACACTCACACACACTCACACACACTCACTCACTCACTCACATTTACACACTCACACTCTCACTCTCACACACACTCTCACACTCTCTCTCACACTCACTCACTCACTCACTCACACACACACACTCACACTCACCCTCTCTCTCACACACTCACTCTCACACACACTCTCTCTCTCTCTCACACTCTCTCTCACACTCACTCTCACTCAATTCAATTCAATTCAGAAAGCTTTATTGGCATGACAAAAAAAATACATTTTGTATTGCCAAAGCACCAAAACAACTCTCACTCTCTCTCTCACACACACTCACACTCACACTCACACAGGGCTTTAAAAATAAAAATCTGCCGGCCTCTATGCGAATTTAACATAGGGGTGTACTGACTTATGCACATTTATTTATTAACGATCATTCATTCACAAAGAAAATTGGTGTCCTTAAAGGTTGGGTTTTTCCTCATTTATTTAAATAAGGCATTAAGATCAATTTCCAAAAGATGATTTTTTTATTCCTCTTCTTAGTCAACATTAGCATGGGTGTGTTCACTTACGCTAAGCACTGTATATAAAAGTGTGATGCATTGGAGGAAGGGTTAGTGTTGTTACATGCAGGAAAAAAATCATGGGATTCACCCATTTTTCTCAAAAAATGGCACATAATTAATAAAACAGCTGGAAAAAAATAATCAGACAATTCATTTGGAAATCTGATAATCACTAATGCATTTGTTTAAAAAAATGATGAAATACATTCACACACTTTTCTAACTTATAAATCATTAATTAAAAAAAATCTAGGAGGTCTAAGATGCTTAGGTAGGACGTTATGCTTATTTCTCACCTGTAAAAATATTAAAAAAATATTTAGCAGGAAGAAGTGTTACACGCAAGTGCTATTTCACCATTGTTCTCGAAAATGCCACAATTAATAGGACAGCGGCAAATCATTAGGAAATCTGATAGTCACTAATGAATTTGTTAGAATTTGTTTTTTTTAAATGAAATAAAAAAATATGAAATACATTCACACATTTTTATAACTACTAAGTCAAAATAAAATTTATGACAAAATTGTGGGGAAATTAAAAAATTTGAATATCTCTGATTTTCTTTATTTTGTACATGGTAACGGTTTCTTTATAATAATAAAAATAGACAAATCACCAGCAAGTGTGTTTAATTTTCTGAGGTCTAAATGTTAAATATATATATATATATATATATATATATATATATATATATATATATATATATATATATATATATATATGAAGAAAAATAATAATTATAAATAAACAAAATGAAACAGTCCAATATGAGTAACTGGTCAGTAGTATTGTGTGTAGCAGCAGGTCTCGGATCAGATGCGGCGCTGGAGACGGTAAATAACTTCTGGCTCAATAGTGGAGAATTAAGGCGAGCGTGCGAGCGGCTAATGGGAATGAATGAGGGGCATCAGTCGAGGTCAAACACACAGCGCAGGATCAATGTTATGGGTACAGGTGTAAACCCAGAGACACACACACTCACACTCACACTCATAAACGCACACTCACACTCACAAACACTCATAAACACACTCACACTCACAAACACACACTCACACTCACAAACGCACACTCACACTCACACTCACAAACACACTCATAAACGCACACTCATAAACACTCACACTCATTAAAACACACACTCATAAACACACACACTCATAAACACACACACTCATAAACACACACACTCATAAACACACACACTCATAAACACACACACTCATAAACACACTCACACACATAAACACACTCACACACATAAACACACTCACACACATAAGCACACTCACACTCATAAGCACACACTCATAAATACACACTCAAACACACACACAAACATAAACGCACACTCGCACTCACAAACACACTCATAAACACACACACTCACACTCATAAACACACACACTCACACACACACGCACACACTCATAAACACACACACACACTCATAAACACACACTCACACTCATAAACACTCAAACACACGTATACACACACACACACTCACCTCCTGCTGGAATGAGCGGTTATTATTAGATGCTATTCAAACATTACACTGCTTATGCTCTCAAACAGCAGATCATAATTATAACATCACAACAGATTCATAATCAGCATAATCTTACATATGCAACTATTGTTTGGTGATATGCTGTGAGATATGCTAATAATCTATTGTGTAATTTACAATATTACAGTGAGCGATAAATTCTTGTCAAGCTCACATAAACAATCCACAGATATTCAACAAGAAGTGGCTGTTTTGCTTAAATACATACAATATAAAAATTTATAATAACATGAATTATGTCCAAATCTGACCAACTGCCATTTAACATTTCAAATATTTGAAATAAATTAGTAGTTTAAAAAAAATAACTGTAATATATTGACCAAATTAACAGTCATACACATCATAACGATCTTCAGCACTATCATAAGAACAGTGTGTGTTTCTGCTAGTGTTTTTAATATTTATGCTCGACTGCGGCACATTGATAATGATCATCATGTAATATTTCTTCTACAGTGTTTTAGCAGTGATGAGTGACAGATGGAGCGCCTCTGCCCTCTAGTGTTCATCACACGCCACTGACATCATCATCATGCATCATAACAGCTCATATTGATCTTTATCATTGTGTAATATATTTCATATGTTGTAAGATAGACATGTTCAGATTTACATGATTGCCAAGCCATTATTATGAAGTAATCTGGTAGAGTATTTAATAACTGAATAACATTGTGTGGCGTGAATGATGGTTGTAGATTAAAACTACATGAATATTATAGCTGTTCATATTCAAATTTGAGTTTTGAGATTCTTCAGCGTTTCCAGTTTTTTAAACGACTATATTTTAGACTATATTTTCCTCTCAGACTCCAAACGCTGCACACAAGCCAGATGTGAACATACAGTAATAACAATAATATTGTCAAATATTACCTCCACTGTTGTTATTGTTAAATAAAAATTAATTAATTAATTAATTGATTGAAATTAGGCTAAAATAAAAATTTAAATGGAAAACTTAAGTAAAACGTAAAAGTATAAAATTACTAAAAATAAAGCTAAATATAATAACAATGATGACAAAAGCATCAAAAATTACTAAAACAAACTGAAATTCAAATGAAATTTGAACATAAAAATTTACGTTTTTATTACCATTATGTGAATATATAGTAAAGTGTAATTTATTCCTGTGATCAAAGCTGAATTTTCAGCATCATTAAAATCTTCAGATCCTTCAAAAATCATTCTAATATGATGATCAAGAAACATTTGATTATTATTTATGTTCAAATTATTTGAGCTGATTCATGTTTTTGTGGAAACTGTGTCATTACAATTTCTAGGAATATTTGATGAATCGAAAGTTCAAAAGAACATTATTTATTTGAAATAGAATAATTTGTAAATTTATAAATGTAAAACATAAATGTCTTTACAGTCACTTTTGATTAACTTAATGCATTCTTGTTGAATAACAAGAAATTAATTTCTTTAAAGTAAAATAAAAAAACTTTTAAAATAAACCTAAAAATAACAACAGAATCCACCAATGAAACAGCATCTTGTCATAAACACACTGATTCTGTTCGGCTGAATTTTCTTTTCTTTTTTAAGTTGTTAATAACACAGATGAGAGGACTCGTATCATAACAGTGTTGAATTATTACATGTCTGAAGTTGCTTTGATAATTCAGATTAATTATTGCTCATTCAGGGCTAATGTGTACTGAGGTTTGGCTGAGAGCAGATCTCTGATCCTGTAGCGCCTCCTGCTGGACAAGCCCTGCGCTGCAGCGTCAGCCTGTGCTGGTGTTTAAAGGGGTTCTTGATCATGATTTCACTTTCTCACTTTAGTTAGTGTGTAATGTTGCTGTTTGAGTATAAACAACATCTGCAAGTTACAGCGCTCAAAGTTCAAAGCAAAGGGAGGGATGTTCTTTAAAAGAAATTGCTTGTTGTAAATTGTTGTAAAGACTACAACAAACGGCTGGTAGGGACTACAACGAGCTAACGATCACTAACCCTAAATTTACACAAGCCCCGCCCCCAAAACGCGATTTATAGATGATCATGACAAAATATGCTAATCAATGACTAGAAGATAGTGAACTCCACATCAGCTGCATACATTCATCAGCTAACCATTCAGCAACGTCCTCTTGCTCTACATGTTGTCAGTTCTTCTTGAGTCTCTCCATCTTTGTCCGACTCCGGTTTGAACCAAGCGTGCCGCACAAGCCCTGAGAAGTGAAGCCAGAGCGTCTCGATCGCCCCCGGTGACTGGTCCTAGTATAGGTCATAAACCCCGCCTCCCCGTGTTATTCGACGGGACATGAGACCACTAAACAATTAAATTACACTTCACATATCTTTTTTCCAAAGATAGTTTCTGTCATTTACGGTAGTTTTTATCACGCTGATGTAATTTCAAGTGTTTGTTTTTAAAATAAGTTTATTTTTAGTTAGTTATTTGATGCTATAAAAACGGTGGTGTGACGTCATGATTGACAGGTTCTCTGTAGTCACTGAAGCACCAACGGACTTCGGGATCTTCGGAGGACTGAGGAGATCGTATTTACTTTATTTTAACAAGCCTCTTGTCGTACTGCAATTAACAGACATCGAAATTAGAGCAGAACGGAGGAACGGAGCAGACATAGGCCACTTAAAAAAAAGTGCAGGACTGGGAGAGTGCATTCGGCGAGAGTGAGGGCAGGGCGTTGTTCGCAGCTTTACTTCCTGCTCACTACTGCGCAGGTCTGGCCCCGAGATCACTACTGCGCAGGTCTGGCCCCGAGATCACTACTGCGCAGGTCTGGCCCCGAGATCACTACTGCGCAGGTCTGGCCCCGAGATCACTACTGCGCAGGTCTGGCCCCGAGATCACTACTGCGCAGGTCTGGCCCCGAGATCACTACTGCGCAGGTCTGGCCCCGAGATCACTACTGCGCAGGTCTGGCCCCGAGATCACTACTGCGCAGGTCTGGCCCCGAGATCACTACTGCGCTGGTCTGCCCCCGAGATCACTACTGCGCAGGTCTGGCCCCGAGATCACTACTGCGCAGGTCTGGCCCCGAGATCACTACTGCGCTGGTCCCGAGATCGCTAATGCGCAGGTCTGGCCCCGAGATCGCTACTGCGCAGGTCTGGTCCCGAGATCGCTACTGCGCAGGTCTGGCCCCGAGATTGCTTCTGGCCCCGGCCCCGAGATCGCTACTGCGCAGGTCTGGTCCCGAGATCGCTACTGCGCAGGTCTGGCCCCGAGATCGCTGCTGCGCAGGTCTGGCCCCGAGATTGCTTCTGGCCCCGGCCCCGAGATCACTACTGCGCAGGTCTGGCCCCGAGATCGCTACTGCGCTGGTCCCGAGATCGCTAATGCGCAGGTCTGGCCCCGAGATCGCTACTGCGCAGGTCTGGTCCCGAGATCGCTAATGCGCAGGTCTGGCCCCGAGATCGCTACTGCGCAGGTCTGGTCCCGAGATCGCTACTGCGCAGGTCTGGCCCCGAGATCGTTACTGCGCAGGTCTGGCCCCGAGATCACTACTGCGCAGGTCTGGCCCCGAGATCGCTACTGCGCAGGTCTGGTCCCGAGATCGCTACTGCGCAGGTCTGGCCCCGAGATCGCTTCTGCGCAGGTCTGGCCCCGAGATCACTACTGCGCAGGTCTGGCCGGGGCTAGTAATTTAGCATGCTAATTCAGGTTTATATCTCGGCAGCACTATAACTTGTCATTTTTTTAATGACATCATTGCACTTATTTCTTCTCATTCTTTTGATACGTGTAGCTCATTTTTTGGATATTTTTACCTCAATTTTTACATATGGCACCTTTAAAGAATTTAAACACGGCTGTGACACGGCTGTGACGCGGCTGTGATGTTTAAAGGGTTTAAACACGGCTGTGACGCGGCTGTGACACTGCTGTGATGTTTAAAGAGTTTAAACACGGCTGTGAGACGGCTGTGACACGGCTGCGACACGGCTGTGACACGGCTGTGACGCGGCTGTGACGCAGCTGTGACGCAGCTGTGATGTTTAAATGGTTTAACCCTCTGAGGTCTAAGGGCTTTTTGGGGTCCTTGAGGTGTTCTGACATGCTCTGACATTTGTGCTTTTTTCAGTTATTTATAAACATGTTAATGGCAAAGGTGTAAATTCACTCTATATAGCACAAACGGGGCTACCGTAATATGTGAGCAACATGTATGTACATGTTTGTATTTTTGAGAGAATATTGCTTATGCATGGTTATTGAAAAAACTAAAACTTAAAGTGTCTGAAATAAGGCCACAAAACACATACTAAATATGTGTCCACAAGACTTTTGACTAATGAGTGTTGTTGCCTAGAATTTTTGCTTCAAAATGATCTGAAAATCATCCTGCCTGATCATTTACACAAAGCAATACATTGATTTAAATTTTATAAGACATCTTTTAAAAAATAGACATTTATCAGGATCTAATGATGTACAACACTTAATATGTAAGATCAAAATCAACAGAGTATTTTGAGTTTCTTTTGCACTGTGTAGAAAAAAAGCGAGACTATCGCGCGGGCCTCAGAGTTAAACAAGGCTGTGACATGGCTGTGATGCGGCTGTGACGTTTAAAGGGTTTAAACACGGATGTGATGTGACCGTGACGCGGCTGGCTATGACGCGGCTGTGACACGGATGTGATGCGGCTGGCTATGACGCGGCTGTGACACGGCTGTGATGTTTAAAGGGTTTAAACACGGCTGTGATGCGACTGTGACGCGGCTGTGATGTTTAAAGAGTTTAAACAAGGCTGTGACGCGGCTGTGACGCGGCTGTGAAGGTCCCATGACATGAAATTTTCACTTTCTGAGGTTTTTTAACATTAATATGAGTTCCCCTAGCCTGTATATGGTCCCCCAGTGTCTAAAAATTTCAATAGGTGTAAACCAAGCTTTGGCTATCTTTCTCTGCCTTTGAGAAAATGAAAGCTCAAACGGACTGATCTTGAATCTTCCCCGTATGACGTCATACTCATTCTCTGCTTTGCCCGCAAAGAGAAGGGTTTAAACACGGCTGTGATGCGGCTGTGATGTTTAAAGGGTTTAAACACGGCTGTGATGCGGCTGTGATGTTTAAAGGGTTTAAACACAGCTGTGATGCGGCTGTGATGTTTAAAGGGTTTAAATACAGCTGTGATGCGGCTGTGATGTTTAAAGGGTTTAAACACGGCTGTGATGCGGCTGTGATGTTTAAAGGGTTTAAACACGGCTGTGATGCGGCTGTGATGTTTAAAGGGTTTAAACACGGCTGTGATGCGGCTGTGATGTTTAAAGGGTTTAAACACGGCTGTGATGCGGCTGTGATGTTTAAAGGGTTTAAACACGGCTGTGATGCGGCTGTGATGTTTAAAGGGTTTAAACACGGCTGTGATGCGGCTGTGATGTTTAAAGGGTTTAAACACGGCTGTGATGCGGCTGTGATGTTTAAAGGGTTTAAACACGGCTGTGATGCGGCTGTGATGTTTAAAGGGTTTAAACACGGCTGTGATGCGGCTGTGATGTTTAAAGGGTTTAAACACGGCTGTGATGCGGCTGTGATGTTTAAAGGGTTTAAATACAGCTGTGATGCGGCTGTGATGTTTAAAGGGTTTAAACACGGCTGTGATGCGGCTGTGATGTTTAAAGGGTTTAAACACGGCTGTGATGCGGCTGTGATGTTTAAAGGGTTTAAACACGGCTGTGATGCGGCTGTGATGTTTAAAGGGTTTAAATACAGCTGTGATGCGGCTGTGATGTTTAAAGGGTTTAAATACAGCTGTGATGCGGCTGTGATGTTTAAAGGGTTTAAACACGGCTGTGATGCGGCTGTGATGTTTAAAGGGTTTAAACACAGCTGTGATGCGGCTGTGATGTTTAAAGGGTTTAAATACAGCTGTGATGCGGCTGTGATGTTTAAAGGGTTTAAATACAGCTGTGATGCGGCTGTGATGTTTAAAGGGTTTAAACACAGCTGTGATGCGGCTGTGATGTTTAAAGGGTTTAAATACAGCTGTGATGCGGCTGTGATGTTTAAAGGGTTTAAACACGGCTGTGATGCGGCTGTGATGTTTAAAGGGTTTAAACACGGCTGTGATGCGGCTGTGATGTTTAAAGGGTTTAAACACGGCTGTGATGCGGCTGTGATGTTTAAAGGGTTTAAACACGGCTGTGATGCGGCTGTGATGTTTAAAGGGTTTAAACACAGCTGTGATGCGGCTGTGATGTTTAAAGGGTTTAAATACAGCTGTGATGCGGCTGTGATGTTTAAAGGGTTTAAACACGGCTTTGATGCGGCTGTGATGTGGCTGTGATGCAGCTGTGATGTTACAGGGTTTAAACACGGCTGTGATCCAGCTGTGATGCGGCTGTGATGCGGTCTGGCGTGGCTGTACTCACCGATGCCGCTGTTGGCCCCCGTGACGAGCACCAGGCGGTCGGACAGGTCTCGGCCGTGCAGCACCTCCAGAGCCGAGCTGTTCCCATCGAAGCGCTTGGGCTTCAGCTGCACGTCCTCCACAGTGAAGGCCTGCCGCGGGTCGAAGTACGTGCGCCGCTTGTTGATGTGGCTGAGAGGAGAGTCCACCAGCACAACACACCGTTACACAACACCAGTTATTATAGACTGCTTCATATAACATGTTATCACAAAGAAACGTGCTGAACAAAATTATAATTAAACAAATGTGGTTATGAAATGGGTGGGGCTTAGCGTTCTGAACATCTCTGATTGGATATAAATAAAAACTCTTCTCTTTTTCGTTAACGAAAACTATGACGAAAAATGTTCGTTGACCTTTTTTTTCCTGACTAAGACAAGATGATAAGAGACGACACCCACGTCATTAAACAATAACTATGACTATATCACATGCAATATCGTTGACGAAAAAAGACGAGACTAAAACGCTTTTAAAAAAATTAAAACTTGACCAAAACCACTTGTTTTTGTCGAATAAAGGAGGAGACAACACATTACAGACTGTTTTTACGAGTGTTCATGCTTACTGTTGCCAGATTTCAATAATTAAAACCCCAGAGGATTTCTCTTAAAATAACACGTTTTCTACCCGGTCTTTTCAATAGTAATTGGTAACCATGCGCATGCTCTCTCTACACTGATGAAGCTGGAGTTCAGCGATCTTCATTTGAGATTTCTTCTTAAATTAAAGTGTCATTCAGTCTGTGTTCTGTCACGACCCGTTTGCACTGTTTGTGCGACTAAATCTGCGATCGAAATGCATGCTGGTATCCAGCAGTGTTTTTAATGTTGATCATATTATATGAGCAAGAATGCAATGTTTCCCGAATAGCCACACGATTTCAAATGTGACATTGATTTTATACAACAGTTCAACAAACAAAGGGGTAACATTAAGTGATGAACTACATTTAAAACAGTATTGTCAGTAGGCTATATCATTGCTCTGATTAGCAACGAAAGCCACGGCAGAACTGCAGCACACAGCGGTGATTTGAACACAAATCTGTGGCTTTGAACGAATCATGAGATTCAATGACCCGTTCATTAATACAGCCACTTGCTTCATTACTGAATGAATGACTCGATGACTCACTCATAAAGACAGTGACTTATCGCCACCTACTGGCGATTTTAATTTAATATTTAAAAGTATCACTTTGTTTTTACCATCATTGCATATGTATTGAACATTGTTTTATTTAAAGCATTATTTATTTTTGTAAAAAATTTACTGGAAAAATCGATCAAAGGGGGCAAATATTGTCCTTTAATGGAAAAGGTGTGACTGCAGCCTAAGTGGAAGAGAGGTACGGTACTATAAACAGCTGGAGCACCCCTGAACTAGGGTGAGCACCCGTCCCGCTTTGTGTTGTCCCGCACAGCATTTCACCCCTTGTCCCACACGTCGCATATTGAGAAAATGTCCCGCATTTTCATCAGTCTATTGGTTTTTAATCATCATATTAAAGTCCCCATGAATTCAAAATTGACCATACTTACTTTGTTTGCCTAAATTGATGGTTTTGTGGTGAACAATTCATCCATGCAAGTCAATCCACACAAAAAATTTTTTTGTTTTCATAATCTTTAATTAAAATCTGAAATTTCCCCTCCCCTCTGCATTGGAGGACCTTCCCTGATAGGTTTGACGGTTTGGGTGTCTGCGCCCACGTCCCTCCAACTGACAGTAGACAGGCTGCCTGTGTGTTTGAATGAAACACCTACTTTTCTAGATCCAATCAGGTGCTAGTTGGAAAAAAAGCCACGCCCACTATTTTGCCTCATTTAGTATTTTACTAAATTTAGTCACAACACTGGAGAAAAGTCGTTTGCAACTTCCGGTTCACGGGGACTTTAAGAAAACGTGCATGCGTTCTTTTGCCTTTGTAAGAAAGCATTTTACTTATACTTTTTGTGGCGTAGTTTTTCACCTGTATTTAACAGCGCTTCGTCAGAAGTACAAATACAACAGCCGTTTTTAAAATCCTATCCAATGGTTGAAAAGCACAGAAGTAAACACGGTCACTAGTGGGTTGTGACGCTGTCAATCAAAATGTGGAGCGGTGATTCATTCCATGTGTTCCTGTCAGAAAACAAATGGATAATAGAGTGCCGAAGTTATGACGTCACTTTGTAGGCCAAAACGCGGAAGTGAGTTAGCATTTTAGCACTTCCGGTTCCCTCGCCCTAAAGTCTATGGGTTTTTTGAATGGGTTTTTGCTAAATCGCCTGAAATAAGGTCTGTGGTTAAAAAAGCCTCTAAATATTTTACAATATAATTAATTATTTAATAAATTAAAATTTTACAAGGCGGCATAATGGCAACAGCCTATTTAATAGACTGTCAATTAACTAATTTCATGTTGTTTTATATTTTATTTGTTTTTTATTTATTTTGTTGGATTTTAGTTGGACTTGGACAGAAACGCTTCAGAAATAGTGATCTGCACGATGCCTTTGGGCTCAGTGATGTAGAATTTAAATGACATGTAAAATAAAGACATGTTATGTTACATTGTGATGTAATGGTGTTTTCTGGAAGGGACTAAAGAACAGAGTATTTTTATCAGCTGAAAGGCAGAATACAAATGTTTTTATTAAGTTAGATAGACATTATATAACAGTTTCAGGTTATGTTTTAGTGTTGGTAACATGTCCCACACAAACTATAGTCCCACATTTAGTTTGTTTAATGGTGGTCACCCTAACTGAACTGAGGAACAGGGATATGTAGAATTGCACAAGTGCTACTGCTAAAGAGTGCAATATCAATACCGCCTGTTACCTTGATTTCTCATAAGCTTCATTGAATTGGGCTAGAGAGAAAAATGATACTGACATTTTTTGTCTAAAGACTACATATAAAATAGCTACCAAAATTAAAGTCGGTAACTGCAGTTTAAAAACTAGACTCTGAAGATGAAGACTAAATCAAAAATGGCTGCCAAAATGAACAATGATTTTAACTTGTATGGAAGTTTATTACTGTCATTATTATTCAGGTTTGAGTTATTGTCCAGATCACGAGTTTTCTATATGACTTTTTATGACTGCCTTTTTTCTGACAAAATACCAAATTCTGTATATTATAATCCATTTTATTACATATAAAATATACAAACATAGCTATAAAATAACTTCTAAAAACGTCTCTATTTATTTATTTGCCGTCTAAAACCTTTCTATTGTTTGTTCGTTTATTTCTGTACTTATTGTAATATCTCTATGTATTTGCTTGTGTTCAAGTTTAATAAATCAAGAAGAAAATTTTTTAAATATTTAGTGCGCATATATCTAAAAATGTATTTTTCAAGTGCATTCAAATTAGTTTGTAACACTTTACAATAAGGTTTCATAAGTGAAATACATGAGTAAACATGAACAATATTTCTAAAGAATTTTATTATCTCAGTTAATTTCAACATTTACTAATACATTATTAAAATCAAAAAGCTGTCTTTGTTTATATTATTTTACTGAATTGAGCTAACATGAACAGCTGTGTTTTATTACCGATCATTAACAAAGATGAATAAATACTGCATCATAAAAATTTATTGCTCAATGTTAGTTTATGTTATTGAATGAAACCTTATTGAAAAGAGTTACCGATTAATTTATTATTAATTAGCCTGAAAGCTGAGAGACACATCTGTGTGAAGGGAAACTATAATAAATAATGAACTCACTCAACATAGAAGATTTGGCCTTTATCATCGGTCTCTTGCTCCCATCCATATGGCAAAGCTGGAAAATACATGAAATAAGTGACTTAATCATTGATTTGTCATCATTGCATATCAAAACTCTCTTCTGAAAGCTCTGCACACTTCAGTAGAGTGTATTAATGACGTTGAGATATTTTAATAAAGTTATGACGGTGAGATTATCAGTTATTGTTCATAAATCAATCCTCAAACCTCCAGCACAGCGCTTCTTCTTCCCAGTTTTGGGATGCTCCCACTGAGTCTTCATTTCCTCATGGCTGAAACGAGTTATGACAATATCATGTGTCTGTCAGTGCTTCTATAAATCTCATCACAGATCCTCATTATTAACACTGATGAACAGTGTGAAGGCGCGCGCTCGTCTCAAACACTCACTTGGCATAATAAACCCATCCGTCTGTCGTGGATCTCTCTTCCCAGCCGGGAGGAAGCTCGTCTTCACTGTCTGTATCATCCATTCCAGCGTATTTAAGAGCTGCCATCGCGGAATGATTGTTTTCAAATAAAATAACTCATTCAACTTCTTAATGAAATTTCGGTAACAGCAAATTCACGTTGCGATAATCCGGCTGGACCACTTCCGCAATCATAACAATGCGTCACACAAGTGGGCGGGACTTAGTGACCCGACGTCTCTGATTGGTCAGGTGCCATGGATCTAAATAAAAAAGTTATTATATTTACTTGTGGCTTATATTAAAGTTTATTTGTCTAATTTCATAAGTGTAAAATAATAATTTACCTTTAGCATTTATCTTTGTGAAAAAAATATATTTTAATTTTTCCTAACAAAATACCTATAAACAAATGAAAATATATTGGTCTTGTTATAAAAAAAAAATAACTTTTTAAGATTAATCAATTATCATAAAATCTCAAATCAACAACATATGTGGAGTATATTGGTGTGTCTCAACGGTGTTCAATGAAAAAATCACAAACATAGCACTTGTCACGTGGTACCCGTTACTTTTCACAGCGCTAATCAGGATGGACCAACCAATCTTCCGCGATTACAGCAAAGTCTTTTTTATCCCTTCTTAATAATGTTATGGACATTTCCCCCATGTACAAATCGTTGTAATTAATAGAATTAAACAAAACGACTTAGCCTGCAAATAAATGTTAGTAATACAAGCCGTTATGATATTTCACAGATATTATTATTATACATACGATATTTGAGCCATTCCACCGAAAGAGTAACATTTCTGTCCCCAGGACATTGCATGTATAAAATTACATGAAAATTAACTCTAAAATACATTTTATTATTAAGCAAAATGTCCTGCATATTAAGCTAACTACAAATTTAAAATGTATAATTAAAAACTTTGATAAAAACTACACAGAACACAAAAAAATTGCATTTTCTGCATGTCCGCACTCTCCATCTCTAAACCCTACAGTGAAATATAATGATTCAAATCCTTCAGAAATCTGATTTTTTTTGCATTGTTGTGTGACTTTATATCCAATCTGTTTTAAAATGAAAAAAGAAAAAAACATTTGATCTAATATTTTAGATAAAATACACATTTTAGTCATGTCCCCGGGTTTTCACTCAGTCCTGTTACCCTAACACATTACCCCTCTGAAAAACTGTGAATATTCCACAAGACACATTTTCAACAGGAAGTTGCATCATCTGGATCTTCTGAAGGCAATGGGAAGACCAAAAGTTAGTCTTCTCATTTTAATTTCTGTATATTTGATGAAATTGTAACTACGACTGAGAAGGTCAATCTCAACATACTGTGTTACCTAAACTTTTTCTTAGATTTCTTAAAAATATTAACTTTTGGTAAGGCACTAGAAATGGCTCAGTGTCCTCATGCTATTAGCATGTACTATGTGGCCATATGCCATGTATTTGATAACTTTTTGCTTAAAAACTCAATCATTACTTTCAGTCCTGTTACTATTTTTTTCATTTTTCTAAAAAAATAAAATTAAATCACTGTTTTTATCAGCTTTGTTTGGCCCATCATTTATACAATTATTTAATAAATTTAATTATTTAAAAAATATATAAACTTGAGGCTTCGGTCTTCTTTAAAATGAAAAAAATGGCTTTGTGTTTTTTATTAAAATACACCTTGCCTTAATAGTGATTTTATTGTCACAAATATCAATTTTTGGAACATACAACCAACAATTTCTTTAAAATTAACACTTTCTTGTGGGGAAAACAAAGGAATTAATTGACATGCTTTTAAACTTGCTTTTTAAATGGCACATGGTTTTCGGTAACAGGATTGAGAAAACATGCGCCCATCTTCTGCTTAAACCTTGTAAAAAAATAAATAAAGTTGCCTGAGATTGACCAATACACATTTTGAATAGTTAAATATGTGTAGTATTAGATTCAATGTTGAAAAAGAAAAAAAATAAAGTTTAATTTTGAAGACTTACTACAAGCAAATGTCACCCATTCGGTGGAATGGCCCATTTAACGGCCAACGCTTCACACAAGCCTTCGACTTTTTCCTAATGGGTAGTCAACATTTATTTACGAGGTAAAATAGATATTAAAACTCCGAAACAACACATGACGTTTAACTCACATTTGAGATTGTTTCCCCATAATAACCATAAGCTTTGTTTAAACTGTCGATTTGAAAACTCAAAAAAAAAAAGGAAAAAAAAATCCTTTGCACATTACTTTATTGCTTAGTTTCATTTAAGTAACTTTTTTTCTCCTTTCATAACAGCTCGTCAATTTGCAGACTTTTGGTGTCAGTAAACATGTAAATATTACTCTCATACATGTAATATTACAATCATACACCTCAGCTTATTGTACTGTTTTCACATTAACATGCATGGAAAACAACCAGGACAGATCATAATAATAATAATATCATTGTCAGTGTTATTTTATTGTGGTGATCCAAAAAAACAACAACTTTTAAGCGAATCTTTCATGACAGCTGCACAACAATTCTCTCAGTTTCAGTGTGCGTGTATATTCTGGAGTCAAAATCTAGATAATATATAATTAATTATTATAACTAGCTAACAATGAGTAACTTCACAACCTCTGAGCTCTAAACCCAAACTTAAAACATAAAATCAACATAAAATCATTTAATCTAAGGCCTCAGTTCAAACAATCAGAAAATGTATCAATCATCTTCAGCAGTAAATCACAATTCAAATGAGATTAACTATCAACTATTCTTAACAAAAAACATTTTTTCTCTCGCATTTATCTTTGGGAATCTGTGTTTCAGGAGGTGATTATTTCAGATGGCATGTTCAAAAATAACTTGACAATCAGAAGAAAGGTTCACAGTGATCTGTCTCGGTGCATCCGGCACTCGTGTCGTATCATACTTTATATTTCTCTTTTGCGCTGTCACTTAATATACAGATATGCTGAAAGATAAAGAGAAACAGAGAGAAGGTGTCAAGACATCATTCTGGTCAGACAGACACACTGGCTATGCACATTTAAAACAATAAACCAGAAACAAACAGGACTAAACACTCACACTCAAATCCCTGAAATATTCATTATAGTCTAAAGCATATCCCACCAGGAACTTGTCAGGAACTTCAAATCCAATGTCTGAAAAGAAGAATACAAGACATTTTAACATGCACACAAAGAGAGAGGAAAAATTAATTTATTCAGCAAGAAGAAAACTAAGATGTTTTGCATTATTTTCAAATTAAGCACATTCCAATATATATACACATATAAATTATTAATTATAATAATATATATATATATATATATATATATATATATATATATATATATATATATATAGCACATCCAACAAAGATATATATATATATATAAAATATTATTCAACATTTTAAGTCTATATTATTTTCATGAAAACTAATATTATAGTAATAATAGTAATATTATTTGAATGGCAATTAAGCACATTCCAAAATAAAAATAATATATATATTAGTACTTTCATAACAATTAAGCACATCCCACAAAGATATTTAATATATATAATTAAAAATTATAATATTAAATATGCATGTGAACCCATATTTATTTGATGTAATCTAGTGTCCAGGCAAACTGTCATGTGTCTGATTTGGCTTCTACAGGAAATACTATAGAGTTGGATTTGACACTCAATCTTTGATGTCAACAATTCCACTAATTTTGCTGCTTTATCATCTGCGTGTGAACTGCATAGAGGACATCCATTTACACATGTGGCTGATGCTGTGCCTCTCTCAACCACAAACGCCTTCTTTCATCCGTTTTTTTCACTCTTCTCTTTAACTTTTGGCAGTCTATAGAACTCGAAATGTTTTTTCTCGGTGCGACGGATTAGTACAGACCAAAACACAACCATTTTTCAGCAGCAATAATCAGCCAAATATGCAAGTCCGTTCAGTTCAGTGGCATTGTTTACGTTCAGTGCCTCCAAAATGGCCGACATCCGGATTGATGATGTGTAGTGAAAACCCTCTATAATGTTATGGACATTTCCCTTCTATCTCATGTAATAAGTATATGGGTTTAAATGTGTTCTTGGCAGGTCCTAAAAGGTAAACTTCATAGTCCAACAATATACTTTATCATCTGCGTGCGAACTACATAGAGGACATTAGCAGAGTAAAGCAGCAGAGCAGTGGTTACAGCGCTGGAGACTGGAGCGTGAGGATGATCACACTGGACATTAGCAGAGCAGCGGTTACAGCGCTGGAGACTGGAGCGAGAGGATGATCACACTGGACATTAGCAGAGCAGCGGTTACAGCGCTGGAGACTGGAGCGAGAGGATGATCACACTGGACATTAGCAGAGCAGCGGTTACAGCGCTGGAGACTGGAGCGAGAGGATGATCACACTGGACATTAGCAGAGCAGCGGTTACAGCGCTGGAGACTGGAGCGAGAGGATGATCACACTGGACATTAGCAGAGCAGCGGTTACAGCGCTGGAGACTGGAGCGAGAGGATGATCACACTGGACATTAGCAGAGCAGCGGTTACAGCGCTGGAGACTGGAGCGAGAGGATGATCACACTGGACATTGGCAGAGCAGCGGTTACAGCGCTGGAGACTGGAGCGAGAGGATGATCACACTGGACATTAGCAGAGCAGCGGTTACAGCGCTGGAGACTAGAGCGAGAGGATGATCACACTGGACATTAGCAGAGCAGCGGTTACAGCGCTGGAGACTGGAGCGTGAGGATGATCACACTGGACATTAGCAGAGCAGTGGTTACAGCGCTGGAGACTGGAGCGAGAGGATGATCACACTGGACATTAGCAGAGCAGCGGTTACAGCGCTGGAGACTGGAGCGAGAGGATGATCACACTGGACATTAGCAGAGCAGCGGTTACAGCGCTGGAGACTGGAGCGAGAGGATGATCACACTGGACATTAGCAGAGCAGCGGTTACAGCGCTGGAGACTGAAACGAGAGGATGATCACACTGCACATTAGCAGAGCAGCGGTTACAGCGCTGGAGACTGGAGCGAGAGGATGATCACACTGGACATTAGCAGAGCAGCGGTTACAGCGCTGGAGACTGGAGCGAGAGGATGATCACACTGGACATTAGCAGAGCAGCGGTTACAGCGCTGGAGACTGGAGCGAGAGGATGATCACACTGGACATTAGCAGAGCAGCGGTTACAGCGCTGGAGACTGGAGCGAGAGGATGATCACACTGGACATTAGCAGAGCAGCGGTTACAGCGCTGGAGACTAGAGCGAGAGGATGATCACACTGGACATTAGCAGAGCAGCGGTTACAGCGCTGGAGACTGGAGCGAGAGGATGATCACACTGGACATTAGCAGAGCAGCGGTTACAGCGCTGGAGACTGGAGCGTGAGGATGATCACACTGGACATTAGCAGAGCAGCGGTTACAGCGCTGGAGACTGGAGCGTGAGGATGATCACACTGGACATTAGCAGAGCAGCGATTACAGCGCTGGAGACTGGAGCGAGAGGATGATCACACTGGACATTAGCAGAGCAGCGGTTACAGCGCTGGAGACTGGAGCGAGAGGATGATCACACTGGACATTAGCAGAGCAGCGGTTACAGCGCTGTAGACTGGAGCGAGAGGATGATCACACTGGACATTAGCAGAGCAGCGGTTACAGCGCTGGAGACTGGAGCGAGAGGATGATCACACTGGACATTAGCAGAGCAGCGGTTACAGCGCTGGAGACTGGAGCGAGAGGATGATCACACTGGACATTAGCAGAGCAGCGGTTACAGCGCTGGAGACTGGAGCGAGAGGATGATCACACCGGACATTAGCAGAGCAGCGGTTACAGCGCTGGAGACTGGAGCGAGAGGATGATCACACCGGACATTAGCAGAGCAGCGGTTACAGCGCTGGAGACTGGAGCGTGAGGATGATCACACCGGACATTAGCAGAGCAGCGGTTACAGCGCTGGAGACTGGAGCGTGAGGACGATCACACCGGACATTAGCAGACAAACGGTTACAGCGCTGGAGACTGGAGCGTGAGGATGATCACACCGGACATTAGCAGAGCAGCGGTTACAGCGCTGGAGACTGGAGCGAGAGGATGATCACACCGGACATTAGCAGAGCAGCGGTTACAGCGCTGGAGACTGGAGCGTGAGGACGATCACACCGGACAATAGCAGAGCAGCGGTTACAGCGCTGGAGACTGGAGCGTGAGGACGATCACACCGGACATTGGCAGAGCAGCGGTTACAGCGCTGGAGACTGGAGCGAGAGGATGATCACACTGGACATTAGCAGAGCAGCGGTTACAGCGCTGGAGACTGGAGCGAGAGGATGATCACACTGGACATTAGCAGAGCAGCGGTTACAGCGCTGGAGACTGGAGCGAGAGGATGATCACACCGGACATTAGCAGAGCAGCGGTTACAGCGCTGGAGACTGGAGCGAGAGGATGATCACACCGGACATTAGCAGAGCAGCGGTTACAGCGCTGGAGACTGGAGCGTGAGGATGATCACACTGGACATTAGCAGAGCAGCGGTTACAGCGCTGGAGACTGGAGCGTGAGGACGATCACACCGGACATTAGCAGACAAACGGTTACAGCGCTGGAGACTGGAGCGTGAGGATGATCACACCGGACATTAGCAGAGCAGCGGTTACAGCGCTGGAGACTGGAGCGAGAGGATGATCACACCGGACATTAGCAGAGCAGCGGTTACAGCGCTGGAGACTGGAGCGTGAGGACGATCACACCGGACAATAGCAGAGCAGCGGTTACAGCGCTGGAGACTGGAGCGTGAGGACGATCACACCGGACATTAGCAGAGCAGCGGTTACAGCGCTGGAGACTGGAGCGAGAGGATGATCACACTGGACATTAGCAGAGCAGCGGTTACAGCGCTGGAGACTGGAGCGAGAGGATGATCACACTGGACATTAGCAGAGCAGCGGTTACAGCGCTGGAGACTGGAGCGAGAGGATGATCACACCGGACATTAGCAGAGCAGCGGTTACAGCGCTGGAGACTGGAGCGAGAGGATGATCACACCGGACATTAGCAGAGCAGCGGTTACAGCGCTGGAGACTGGAGCGAGAGGATGATCACACCGGACATTAGCAGAGCAGCGGTTACAGCGCTGGAGACTGGAGCGTGAGGATGATCACACTGGACATTAGCAGAGCAGCGGTTACAGCGCTGGAGACTGGAGCGTGAGGACGATCACACCGGACATTAGCAGACAAACGGTTACAGCGCTGGAGACTGGAGCGTGAGGATGATCACACCGGACATTAGCAGAGCAGCGGTTACAGCGCTGGAGACTGGAGCGAGAGGATGATCACACCGGACATTAGCAGAGCAGCGGTTACAGCGCTGGAGCCTGGAGCGTGAGGACGATCACACCGGACAATAGCAGAGCAGCGGTTACAGCGCTGGAGACTGGAGCGTGAGGACGATCACACCGGACATTAGCAGAGCAGCGGTTACAGCGCTGGAGACTGGAGCGAGAGGATGATCACACTGGACATTAGCAGAGCAGCAGTTACAGCGCTGGAGACTGGAGCGAGAGGATGATCACACTGGACATTAGCAGAGCAGCGGTTACAGCGCTGGAGACTGGAGCGAGAGGATGATCACACTGGACATTAGCAGAGCAGCGGTTACAGCGCTGGAGACTGGAGCATGAGGATGATCACACCGGACATTAGCAGAGCAGCGGTTACAGCGCTGGAGACTGGAGCGTGAGGACGATCACACCGGACATTAGCAGAGCAGCGGTTACAGCGCTGGAGACTGGAGCGACAGGATGATCACACTGGACATTAGCAGAGCAGCGGTTACAGCGCTGGAGACTGGAGCGTGAGGATGATCACACTGGACATTAGCAGAGCAGCGGTTACAGCGCTGGAGACTGGAGCGACAGGATGATCACACTGGATATTAGCAGAGCAGCGGTTACAGCGCTGGAGACTGGAGCGAGATGACGATCACACTGGACATTAGCAGAACAGCGGTTACAGCGCTGGAGACTGGAGCGACAGGATGATCACACTGGACATTAGCAGAGCAGCGGTTACAGCGCTGGAGACTGGAGCGAGAGGATGATCACACTGGACATTAGCAGAGCAGCGGTTACAGCGCTGGAGACTGGAGCGTGAGGACGATCACACTGGACATTAGCAGAGCAGCGGTTACAGCGCTGGAGACTGGAGCGTGAGGATGATCACACTGGACATTAGCAGAGCAGCGGTTACAGCGCTGGAGACTGGAGCGAGAGGATGATCACACTGGACATTAGCAGAGCAGCGGTTACAGCGCTGGAGACTGGAGCGTGAGGATGATCACACTGGACATTAGCAGAGCAGCGGTTACAGCGCTGGAGACTGGAGCGACAGGATGATCACACTGGACATTAGCAGAGCAGCGGTTACAGCGCTGGAGACTGGAGCGAGACGATGATCACACTGGACATTAGCAGAGCAGCGGTTACAGCGCTGGAGACTGGAGCGTGAGGATGATCACACTGGACATTAGCAGAGCAGCGGTTACAGCGCTGGAGACTGGAGCGAGAGGATGATCACACTGGACATTAGCAGAGCAGCGGTTACAGCGCTGGAGACTGGAGCGAGAGGATGATCACACTGGACATTAGCAGAGCAGCGGTTACAGCGCTGGAGACTGGAGCGAGAGGATGATCACACTAGGCATTAGCAGAGCAGCGGTTGCAGCGCTGGAGACTGGAGCGTGAGGATGATCACACTGGACATTAGCAGAGCAGCGGTTACAGCGCTGGAGACTGGAGCGAGAGGACGATCACACCGGACATTAGCAGAGCAGCGGTTACAGCGTTGGAGACTGGAGCGAGAGGACGATCACACCGGACATTAGCAGAGCAGCGGTTACAGCACTGGAGACTGGAGCGAGAGGACGATCACACCGGACATTAGCAGAGCAGCGGTTACAGCGCTGGAGACTGGAGCTTGAGGATGATCACACTGGACATTAGCAGAGCAGCGGTTACAGCGCTGGAGACTGGAGCGAGAGGATGATCACACTGGACATTAGCAGAGCAGCGGTTACAGCGCTGGAGACTGGAGCGAGAGGATGATCACACTGGACATTAGCAGAGCAGCGGTTACAGCGCTGGAGACTGGAGCGAGAGGATGATCACACTGGACATTAGCAGAGCAGCGGTTACAGCGCTGGAGACTGGAGCGTGAGGACGATCACACCGGACATTAGCAGAGCAGCGGTTACAGCGCTGGAGACTGGAGTGAGAGGACGATCACACCGGACATTAGCAGAGCAGCGGTTACAGCGCTGGAGACTGGAGCGAGATGACGATCACACCGGACATTAGCAGAGCAGCGGTTACAGCGCTGGAGACTGGAGCGTGAGGATGATCACACTGGACATTAGCAGAGCAGCGGTTACAGCGCTGGAGACTGGAGCGACAGGATGATCACACTGGACATTAGCAGAGCAGCGGTTACAGCGCTGGAGACTGGAGCGAGAGGATGATCACACTGGACATTAGCAGAGCAGCGGTTACAGCGCTGGAGACTGGAGCGAGAGGATGATCACACTGGACATTAGCAGAGCAGCGGTTACAGCGCTGGAGACTAGAGCGAGAGGATGATCACACTGGACATTAGCAGAGCAGCGGTTACAGCGCTGGAGACTGGAGCGTGAGGATGATCACACTGGACATTAGCAGAGCAGTGGTTACAGCGCTGGAGACTGGAGCGAGAGGATGATCACACTGGACATTAGCAGAGCAGCGGTTACAGCGCTGGAGACTAGAGCGAGAGGATGATCACACTGGACATTAGCAGAGCAGCGGTTACAGCGCTGGAGACTGGAGCGTGAGGATGATCACACTGGACATTAGCAGAGCAGCGGTTACAGCGCTGGAGACTGGAGCGAGAGGATGATCACACTGGACATTAGCAGAGCAGCGGTTACAGCGCTGGAGACTGGAGCGACAGGATGATCACACTGGACATTAGCAGAGCAGCGGTTACAGCGCTGGAGACTGGAGCGAGACGATGATCACACTGGACATTAGCAGAGCAGCGGTTACAGCGCTGGAGACTGGAGCGTGAGGATGATCACACTGGACATTAGCAGAGCAGCGGTTACAGCGCTGGAGACTGGAGCGAGAGGATGATCACACTGGACATTAGCAGAGCAGCGGTTACAGCGCTGGAGACTGGAGCGAGAGGATGATCACACTGGACATTAGCAGAGCAGCGGTTACAGCGCTGGAGACTGGAGCGAGAGGATGATCACACTGGACATTAGCAGAGCAGCGGTTGCAGCGCTGGAGACTGGAGCGTGAGGATGATCACACTGGACATTAGCAGAGCAGCGGTTACAGCGCTGGAGACTGGAGCGAGAGGACGATCACACCGGACATTAGCAGAGCAGCGGTTACAGCGTTGGAGACTGGAGCGAGAGGACGATCACACCGGACATTAGCAGAGCAGCGGTTACAGCACTGGAGACTGGAGCGAGAGGACGATCACACCGGACATTAGCAGAGCAGCGGTTACAGCGCTGGAGACTGGAGCTTGAGGACGATCACACTGGACATTAGCAGAGCAGCGGTTACAGCGCTGGAGACTGGAGCGAGAGGATGATCACACTGGACATTAGCAGAGCAGCGGTTACAGCGCTGGAGACTGGAGCGAGAGGATGATCACACTGGACATTAGCAGAGCAGCGGTTACAGCGCTGGAGACTGGAGCGAGAGGATGATCACACTGGACATTAGCAGAGCAGCGGTTACAGCGCTGGAGACTGGAGCGTGAGGACGATCACACCGGACATTAGCAGAGCAGCGGTTACAGCGCTGGAGACTGGAGTGAGAGGACGATCACACCGGACATTAGCAGAGCAGCGGTTACAGCGCTGGAGACTGGAGCGAGAGGACGATCACACCGGACATTAGCAGAGCAGCGGTTACAGCGCTGGAGACTGGAGCGTGAGGATGATCACACTGGACATTAGCAGAGCATGGAGCGTGAGGATGATCACACTGGACATTAGCAGAACACCGGTTACAGCGCTGGAGACTGGAGCGACAGGACGATCACACCGGACATTAGCAGAGCAGCGGTTACAGCGTTGGAGACTGGAGCGAGAGGACGATCACACCGGACATTAGCAGAGCAGCGGTTACAGCGCTGGAGACTGGAGCGAGAGGACGATCACACCGGACATTAGCAGAGCAGCGGTTACAGCGTTGGAGACTGGAGCGTGAGGATGATCACACTGGACATTAGCAGAGCAGCGGTTACAGCGCTGGAGACTGGAGTGAGAGGACGATCACACCGGACATTAGCAGAGCAGCGGTTACAGCGCTGGAGACTGGAGCGAGAGGACGATCACACCGGACATTAGCAGAGCAGCGGTTACAGCGCTGGAGACTGGAGCGTGAGGATGATCACACTGGACATTAGCAGAGCAGCGGTTACAGCGCTGGAGACTGGACCGAGAGGATGATCACACTGGACATTAGCAGAGCAGCGGTTACAGCGCTGGAGACTGGAGCGACAGGATGATCACACTGGACATTAGCAGAGCAGCGGTTACAGCGCTGGAGACTGGAGCGAGAGGATGATCACACTGGACATTAGCAGAGCAGCGGTTACAGCGCTGGAGACTGGAGCGAGACGACGATCACACTGGACATTAGCAGAACAGCGGTTACAGCGCTGGAGACTGGAGCGACAGGATGATCACACTGGACATTAGCAGAGCAGCGGTTACAGCGCTGGAGACTGGAGCGAGAGGATGATCACACTGGACATTAGCAGAGCAGCGGTTACAGCGCTGGAGACTGGAGCGTGAGGACGATCACACTGGACATTAGCAGAGCAGCGGTTACAGCGCTGGAGACTGGAGCGAGAGGATGATCACACTGGACATTAGGAGAGCAGCGGTTACAGCGCTGGAGACTGGAGCGAGAGGATGATCACACTGGACATTAGCAGAGCAGCGGTTACAGCGCTGGAGACTGGAGCGTGAGGATGATCACACTGGACATTAGCAGAACACCGGTTACAGCGCTGGAGACTGGAGCGACAGGACGATCACACCGGACATTAGCAGAGCAGCGGTTACAGCGTTGGAGACTGGAGCGAGAGGATGATCACACTGGACATTAGCAGAGCAGCGGTTACAGCGCTGGAGACTGGAGCGTGAGGACGATCACACCGGACATTAGCAGAGCAGCGGTTACAGCGCTGGAGACTGGAGTGAGAGGACGATCACACCGGACATTAGCAGAGCAGCGGTTACAGCGCTGGAGACTGGAGCGAGAGGACGATCACACCGGACATTAGCAGAGCAGCGGTTACAGCGCTGGAGACTGGAGCGTGAGGATGATCACACTGGACATTAGCAGAGCATGGAGCGTGAGGATGATCACACTGGACATTAGCAGAACACCGGTTACAGCGCTGGAGACTGGAGCGACAGGACGATCATACCGGACATTAGCAGAGCAGCGGTTACAGCGTTGGAGACTGGAGCGAGAGGACGATCACACCGGACATTAGCAGAGCAGCGGTTACAGCGCTGGAGACTGGAGCGAGAGGACGATCACACCGGACATTAGCAGAGCAGCGGTTACAGCGTTGGAGACTGGAGCGAGAGGACGATCACACCGGACATTAGCAGAGCAGCGGTTACAGCGCTGGAGACTGGAGCGAGAGGACGATCATACCGGACATTAGCAGAGCAGCGGTTACAGCGCTGGAGACTGGAGAGACAGGATGATCACACTGGACATTAGCAGAGCAGCGGTTACAGCGCTGGAGACTGGAGCGAGAGGATGATCACACTGGACATTAGCAGAGCAGCGGTTACAGCGCTGGAGACTGGAGCGAGAGGATGATCACACTGGACATTAGCAGAGCAGCGGTTACAGCGCTGGAGACTGGAGCGAGAGGATGATCACACTGGACATTAGCAGAGCAGCGGTTACAGCGCTGGAGACTGGAGCGAGCGGATGATCACACTGGACATTAGCAGAGCAGCGGTTACAGCGCTGGAGACTGGAGCGAGAGGATGATCAAACTGAA
Source organism: Gila orcuttii (assembly GCA_026230005.1). NCBI lineage: Eukaryota > Metazoa > Chordata > Actinopteri > Cypriniformes > Leuciscidae > Gila > Gila orcuttii. The sequence goes on from JAPDVR010000025.1 coordinate 28,177,568, forward strand.
CATTAGCAGAGCAGCGGTTACAGCGCTGGAGACTGGAGCGTGAGGACGATCACACTGGACATTAGCAGAGCAGCGGTTACAGCGCTGGAGACTGGAGCGTGAGGATGATCACACTGGACATTAGCAGAGCAGCGGTTACAGCGCTGGAGACTGGAGCGAGAGGATGATCACACTGGACATTAGGAGAGCAGCGGTTACAGCGCTGGAGACTGGAGCGAGAGGATGATCACACTGGACATTAGCAGAGCAGCGGTTACAGCGCTGGAGACTGGAGCGACAGGATGATCACACTGGACATTAGCAGAGCAGCGGTTACAGCGCTGGAGACTGGAGCGTGAGGATGATCACACTAGACATTAGCAGAGCAGCGGTTACAGTGCTGGAGACTGGAGCGACAGGATGATCACACTGGACATTAGCAGAGCAGCGGTTACAGCGCTGGAGACTGGAGCGAGAGGATGATCACACTGGACATTAGCAGAGCAGCGGTTACAGCGCTGGAGACTGGAGCGTGAGGATGATCACACTGGACATTAGCAGAGCAGCGGTTACAGCGCTGGAGACTGGAGCGAGAGGATGATCACACTGGACATTAGCAGAGCAGCGGTTACAGCGCTGGAGACTGGAGCGAGAGGATGATCACACTGGACATTAGCAGAGCAGCAGTTACAGCGCTGGAGACTGGAGCGTGAGGATGATCACACTGGACATTAGCAGAGCAGCGGTTACAGCGCTGGAGACAGGAGCGAGAGGATGATCACACTGGACATTAGGAGGAGCGAGAGGATGATCACACTGGACATTAGCAGAGCAGCGGTTACAGCGCTGGAGACTGGAGCGACAGGATGATCACACTGGACATTAGCAGAGCAGCGGTTACAGCGCTGGAGACTGGAGCGTGAGGATGATCACACTGGACATTAGCAGAGCAGCGGTTACAGTGCTGGAGACTGGAGCGACAGGATGATCACACTGGACATTAGCAGAGCAGCGGTTACAGCGCTGGAGACTGGAGCGAGAGGATGATCACACTGGATATTAGCAGAGCAGCGGTTACAGCGCTGGAGACTGGAGCGTGAGGATGATCACACTGGACATTAGCAGAGCAGCGGTTACAGCGCTGGAGACTGGAGCGAGAGGATGATCACACTGGACATTAGCAGAGCAGCGGTTACAGCGCTGGAGACTGGAGCGAGAGGATGATCACACTGGACATTAGCAGAGCAGCAGTTACAGCGCTGGAGACTGGAGCGTGAGGATGATCACACTGGACATTAGCAGAGCAGCGGTTACAGCGCTGGAGACTGGAGCGTGAGGATGATCACACTGGACATTAGCAGAGCAGCGGTTACAGCGCTGGAGACAGGAGCGAGAGGATGATCACACTGGACATTAGCAGAGCAGCGGTTACAGCGCTGGAGACTGGAGCGTGAGGATGATCACACTGGACATTAGCAGAGCAGCGGTTACAGCGCTGGAGACAGGAGCGAGAGGATGATCACACTGGACATTAGCAGAGCAGCGGTTACAGCGCTGGAGACTGGAGCGAGAGGATGATCACACTGGACATTAGCAGAGCAGCGGTTACAGCGCTGGAGACAGGAGCGAGAGGATGATCACACTGGACATTAGCAGAACACCGGTTACAGCGCTGGAGACAGGAGCGAGAGGATGATCACACTGGACATTAGCAGAACACCGGTTACAGCGCTGGAGACAGGAGCGAGAGGATGATCACACTGGACATTAGCAGAACACCGGTTACAGCGCTGGAGACTGGAGCGAGACGATGATCACACCGGACATTAGCAGAGCAGCGGTTACAGCGCTGGAGACTGGAGCGAGAGGATGATCACACTGGACATTAGCAGAGCAGCGGTTACAGCGCTGGAGACAGGAGCGAGAGGACTCCTCGTCTTCATGATCACACTGGCTTCAGCTCAACGGTGGAGTCAAGAGCGCAAGAGTGACGCTTGTGCTCGAGGATGGACGGATATAAAGAGCTTATCAGCTTTCGGTCTAAAAGCATTGCGTAACAGGGGAGCGTTGAGTGCGTGTCTAATGTGTCCAACAACATAAATGCAGTGTGTTTTATTTCTCCAAGTGATGTGGATTAAGCACAAAATATTCATAATATCCTATAAAAACCCATAATGAGAAACTCACAGTCGGGACGGTATCCTGAGCTCCTGGGTGTCCTTTTCACCAGCAAACTGGAATTAAACGATACTGAATTCAATATTGTGAGATAAATTAAATAAAAAAAACGACGTTTGAATAAACAACAATCTTATTTAAACACTAATGCCCAGTAAAAAGCCATTTTGCCATTAAGAAACATCTTTAAAGACCCGTTCACACCAGGAAGAGAACTATATGAGCATCCACACCAGCGGAAGATATCGCTCGCCTTACTCAGGTTTGTCGTCTGTCTCTTTAAACGCTCGAGCTCGTTAAAGCAGGACTGATTCTGATTGGCTGTCAGTGTTTTATCCTTCATCATCAGCTGGATTAAAATGCTCTGAAAGTGATTCTAATGATATCGTTCCTCTGTGCCGATATCGTTATAGCTGTACAACTCTATTCTTTTATATGTAAAACAACTATACCTTTATCATTATCGTTATCATTTTTGGTGTGAACTGGCATTAAATGTTAAATGAATACACATGTCTAAAATATGGTTAGAGGACTATTCTCTTGATTTGCAGAGATGTTTACGTCTCACCTGACAACTTTCACCATTTTAGGATGGCATTCATTTAATAGTTTGAGCAGCGTTTCCATAGTTCTTCCCGTCTCGACAATGTCCTGAGGCACAAAAAGAGGATTCAGCATCTGTGTGTTTATCTCAGAGCACACGTCACATTTAAAGCCATATAATTACTATATTGAAGCAAAAACTGAACCTCACCTCAACTATGAGCACATTCTGTGAGGAGAGAAAGAAGACAAACTAACAATCTGACCACAACATTTCAGAAAGCATATACACTACTGTTCAAAAGTTTGTGCTCAGTACAATTTATTAATTGTTTCAGCAATGATGCATTAAACTGATCAAAATTGACCGTAAAGATATTATAATATTACAAAGGATTATTTTTTCTTTTAAACTTTCTATCCATCAAAGAATCCAGAAAAAAATGTATCACAGTTTCCACTAAAATCTGAAGCACATGAACTGTTTTCAACATTGATAATAATCATAAATGATTCTTGAGCATCAAATCATCATATTATAATGATTTCTGAAGGATCATGTGACACTGAAGACTGGAGTAATGATGCTGAAAATTCAGCTTTGATCACAGAAATAAATTACACTGTACTATATATTCACATAGAAAACATCTATTTTAAATTGTAACAATATTTCACTGTTTTTACTGTATTTTTGATCAGATAAATGCAGCATTGGTGAGTAGAAGACACTTCTTTTAAAAACACAAATGTTTCGTAGAAATAGAAACCTAAACAAAAGAATTGACTCACTTTTCCAGAGAGAGCCGACAGCTCGTCTCCTCCGATAACCTTCACACAGTTTGTAGACTGGTCATTCTGGATCAGAAATTAAGACTTTAAATGAGTGTTACAGGTTCAAAACACCTGAAGATTGATCAACATACGGTCAGTAATGTGACATGATTACAGCAATGCAAAGATTTCTGTTAACTGCACTAAAAACTGTGTGTTATTTGAGCTCTAAAGCTGTGTAATTATTCCTTTGAGCTGGAACTACTTTTCTATAGCATTAACTTTAGTTATACTATGGATACACCACGAGTAAAATTCTGCCCAATACCGATAAACCAATGATTACTTTCATATTATGGTAATTAAATGATAAACATGGGTAAATGTTAGAAAATTATACAGTATTGTGTCTAAAAAGAAAACACCTAAAATTAAAATCTATCATTTTAAAAGCTAGTAAGAATTCAGACATCACTCAATTCTAAGATACTGTATGAAAAGGGAAATTGTTTCATTATGTTATTAGTTTTTCATCTATTTTCAGAATTTAATCAAAACATCATAACTTGATCTTCTCCAGTCATTTAATCAGTTTAAACTCTGTCCCTTTCTTACAATCAACTGCAATCTTACATTCAGATCTGCATCATTTTTGTGGGCAGCACTTTCATATATATTTATTTATTTATTTATTTTTGATCTGTCACAACTTTACATTTCCATTACTGAATGAACAAAAAACAGTTTAATTGTTTTTCAAAATAACTGTTTTGTTCCTCAGAAGGTTTGGAGTGACGTGAGGGTGAGAAATGATGACAATTGTCATTTGTAGGCAAACTGCTCCTTTAAAGGCGCAGAAAGCAATTTCAAATCAACCCAAACAAACACGCCCCTCTCTTCATTGCTCCGCCCCCAAACTGCACAAACAAACAATTCAAGAGTGGATGTCTCTATCATTGCTGAAGTAAAATAGTGCTTTGTAAAAAATAAGGCGAAGATGACAAACGACTCGGTTACTAACGTAACCTCGGTTCCCTGAGAGGAGGGAACGAGTATTGCGTAAGTAGCTTACGCTATGGGAAAACTCCTTTTCTCGAGAATATTGAAGTCTTTATGTAAAACGCATTGCAGCTGCACAGCTGACAGCAATGAACGAAGGAGCTCGGTCATTGGCTGTGCTGCGGCAACTTGCTCGAACCAATGACGGGGCGACTCTGAATGCGCGACCAATGAACGCGCTTCGCGCCCGCGCGCGTCAGAGCCCGCCAAGATGGGCGTGGCCAAGCTATATATTGGGCGCCCCGTCATGAGAGTTCTTTAGGTTAAAACGACTGAAGCGAACTAACCAAGCACAAGCACGGCAGCTTACGCAATACTCGTTCCCTCCTCTCAGGGAACCGAGGTTACGTTAGTAACCGAGTCGTTCCCTTTCGAGAGGTCTCTCCTATTGCGTAAGTAGCTTACGCTATGGGAACACCATGCAAAACGCCGTGCGTGCTGAACTTCGCCTTATGATAGCCAGAGGCAGGTGCCTGAGCTAAAAAGCAAAGTTATCATCCAACTAGCCGGCAGAGGCGAGCTTTATATATGGGAAAAAATACAGAGCGGCTAGAAGGCGCTCAGTGTGACACAAGCACATACATAATCTAGATGCGAACTCGCAGTTCAACTAGCATCATGCTGATAGCACATTGGAATGCAATGTCGGGACCTGTAGGTTGTAGAACCTGATAAATGTGGACGGTGAGGCCCAGCCTGCCGCCGCACAAATATCCTCGATCGGTATCCCGCTCGACCGTGCCCAGGAAGAAGCCACACTCCTGGTGGAGTGTGCTTTGACTCCCCAGGGGCATTAAAGTCCCTTAGCTTCGTAAGCCAGCGCTATAGCTTCAACTATCCAGTGAGAGATTCTCTGCTTTGAAACGGCGGAACCTTTCGTACGGTCGCCAAAGCATACAAACAGTTGTTCTGTCTGTCTGAATAGGGCAGAACGCTCCAAATACACTCTGAGAGCCCTAACGGGGCAGAGTAGATTAGCGTCGTGTTCGTCTGCTGGAGACGAAAACGCAGTTAGGGAGATAACCTGTGCTCTGAAGGGAGTGGTGAGCACTTTAGGAATATACCCATGTTTCGGTCTAAGGACGACCCTGCAGTCGTTAGGACTGAATTCTAGGCAGGCAGCGCTTGTCGAAAGCGCGTGCAGGTCGCCCACTCTCTTGACCGAGGCGAGTGCCAGCAAGAGCGCAGTCTTGAGCGAGAGCTGTTTAAGGTGCACGGTTCGGAGTGGTTCGAACGGGGGCCCTTTAAGAGCGTCTAGGACAGTAGCTAGGTCCCAGATCGGCACTGAGGGGGGGCGTGAAGGGTTCATCCTCCTAGCGCCCTTTAGGAAACGAATAATTAGGTCGTTTCTTCCCAATGGACGTTCCATTACAGGGTCGTGTGACGCTGTGATGGTCGCCACATATACTTTGAGCGTGGAGGGGGTGCGGCCCGCCTCCAGAAGCCCTTGTAGAAAAACGAGTACATTCGTAATCTCGCATGTCTCAGGGTTCAGGCCCTTGGCATTACACCAGTCACTGAACACTTTCATTTCTGGGCATATAAGCGTCTCGTGGAGGGCGCCCGCGCCTCAGCGATGGTTTTTTAGTGCTCCGCTCGCGAGGTTCCTGGGAACCCGTTGAGGGGCCATGCATGAAGGGCCCACAGATCGGGGCGGGGATGAAATATCATCCCGCTGGCCTGACTGAGGAGGTCTGGCCTCAGTGGAATCGGCCGTGGTGCAGATTGCATTTGCATCAGATCTGGAAACCATGTTTGGTTCTTCCAGAGTGGGGCTATCAGCAGCACTGCGTTTTTCTCCTCTCTGACCCGACTGATGACCTGTGGCAGCATCGCGATCGGGGGAAAGGCATATAAGGGGCGGCTCGGCCAGCTCTGGGCGAGCGCGTCCGTGCTTTTCGTGAAGAAAAAAGAGCAGTGCGCGTTCTCCTTGGAGGCGAAGAGGTCGATCTCCGCTTTGCCAAAGGTTTTCCATAACCACTGAATCGTCAGCGGGTTGAGAGCCCATTCTCCTGGGAGAATCTTGTCTCTGGATAGCATGTCTGCCCCCTGGTTCAGGGCGCCTGGCACATGCGCTGCTCTCAGCGAGCGCGAGTTGTGCTGGGACCATAAAATGAGTCTCCTGGCCATTGAATGCATGGAGCTCGACCTGAGTCCACCCTGGCGATTTATGTACGACACTACCGTCATGTTGTCCGTACGGACCAGGACGTGTTCGTTTTTAGATGTGGGAGCAGGGCTCTGAGAGCCAAAGCGACCGCTTTCATTTCCAGACAGTTTATGTGTAGGCGCTTCTCCGGGTTTGACCAAAAGCCGGAGACAGCCCTGCCCTCGTAAAGGGCCCGCCAGCCTATTTTGGAGGCATCTGTCATTATCATCTTTCTCCTTGTGTTCACACCCAGACTCACGCCTGACTGGTACCAGTCGGCGGCTTTCCAGTGCGTCAGGGCTTTTATACAGCCGTGGTTCGCTCTGATTAAAAAGTGGCCCAAACGCCACGCGTGAGTAGGGACGCGGCTCTTTGAGCCAGCGTTGGAGAGGGCGCATATGCAACAATCCTAGCTGGAGTACGGCCGATGCTGAGGCCATGAGACCGAGCATCCTCTGAAACCGTTTGACGGGGGCACGCGCGCGCGCCCGCCCTGAATGATGTTGCAAGGCGCCGGATGGTAAGCGCGCGCTCTGATGAGAGACGCGCTGTCATTTGCATCGAGTCTAGAACTATTCCCAGGAAAGAAATCCTCTGGCTGGGAGATAGTATGCTTTTTGCAAAATTGATTCTTAGACCCAGGCATTCTAAATGGCTGATAATCCAAGATCTGTGTGTTATTAACTGACTCTCTGATTGTGCTAGAACCAGCCAATCGTCGAGATGATTCAGTATTCGCACTCCCCTTCATCTTAGGGGGGAAAGTGCTGCATCCATACATTTCGTGAATGTACGGGGAGCCAGGGACAGGCCGAACGGAAGTACTGTGTACTGGTATGACTGTCCCTCGAAAGCGAATCTCAGAAACGGCCTGTGATGAGGCGTTATTGGAATGTGAAAGTAAGCATCTTTCAGATCCACTGAGAGAAACCAATCTCCTGGGCGTACTTGCGCGAGGATATGCTTGGTTGTTAACATTCTGAACGAGCGAATCATTAGTGCTCTGTTCAGGTGTCTGAGATCTAGGATGGGGCGGAGACCGCCATCCTTTTTCGGGACGAGAAAATAGCGGCTGTAAAAACCTGTCCTGCTCAGAGAGGGGGAAAACAGTTTCCACAGCGCCCTTTTCTATTAGTTTGCGCACCTCGGTGCGTAGAACATGTGAACACTCCTTTCTCACTTTTGTCTCGACCGGCGAGGGCAGAGGTAGTGCGGCAGGGTTTCGAGGGGTGGGAAGCTTTGGCTTTCCATCCGGTGGTGGAGGGCGGGCAGAGATGATTGGCCTCGACCTCCTCGAGGGGCGGCGTTCCCTCGTAGCCTCTTTCCTTCGCGCCGTCCACTGAGGAGAGCGAAGAAGAAAAAGAAGGCTTTAGGCTCGCAGAGTGGGGGGCTTTCCATGACTTGGCAGAGAACACCAATCGAGCCCGAGGTCCTCCACGGCCTTCGAGAGGATGCGGATAATCTCCGTATCCATGGTGGAGCCCGCACCCGTGCTAGCTAGCGTCGACGGGGCGGGGTCGAAAGTGGAGCCCGGCCAGTCGTCAGATGCAGCGTCGATGGACAGGCTGTCATCCACTCCCCCGTCATCCTCGGACGCGCCGAAAGTCACAAGGCCCACCGCTCTGCTAGAGGGGTGTGTGTCCGGCTGAGTGAACTGAACCGGCGGTGGGGAAGGCAAGAGCGGCGGTGAAGCACGCGGAGACTGGCTCGGCGTGACGTCACTGAGCTCAGGTCCAGGAAGCCTCTGTGAACGGCGTTTTTTTTTTTTTTTTTTTTTTTTAAAGCGCGGCTCAAACAGAGGGGTGGCGGCGATGGGCTCGCTCGCGGCGAAAGCGGCGAAGCGAGCCCGCAGTGTGGAGAGACCCAGGTCGTCACATTCCGGGCATCCGCCCTTGGTCAGAGCAGCTTCTGCGTGGTTCCGGCCCAGGCAGCGAGCGCAGATGATGTGACGATCCCCGTCCGGGAGAAGGTCTCTGCACGACGCGCAGGAAGGCATTTGAAACAACGCCTCAGAAAATTTGCTCTTTTACAAATGTCGCGGGGCGAACAGATGTAAAATACTTGCGTGTGTGGCGCGCCGGATGGCTCAGTAGGATGGTGTTCGAAGGCGGCTGAAGGTGCCGACATCCTCGTAGCAATCCCGCTGGTATGCTTTAGGCGAAGGCTTTCAATAATCCGGAGGATCCAGCGAAGAAGGTGTTCGCTGAAGGAGATTAAATCTAAAGAACTCTCATGACGGGGCGCCCAATATATAGCTTGGCCACGCCCATCTTGGCGGGCTCTGACGCGCGCGGGCGCGAAGCGCGTTCATTGGTCGCGCATTCAGAGTCGCCCCGTCATTGGTTCGAGCAAGTTGCCGCAGCACAGCCAATGACCGAGCTCCTTCGTTCATTGCTGTCAGCTGTGCAGCTGCAATGCGTTTTACATAAAGACTTCAATATTCTCGAGAAAAGGAGTTTTCCCATAGCGTAAGCTACTTACGCAATAGGAGAGACCTCTCGAAAGGGAACTACAGTAAACTACAGTATACAAGCAAGAGTTGGTTGTTAGTCTCCAGCAGCTCCAGACAAACAGTGACTCAAAACTGTCCTGTTACTATAGCTAACATTACAACAACAGCATATCTTGTAACTCGCATATGGAGAAGAAACAACCTAACCTTGGCGTCCGTTTTCAGGTCTTTCCCTCCAGCGCTGGAAAGCTTTTCTAATGTTAAATTATCCTAAAATGGATAATTAAATGGATCCTAAAGCTCTCGCCTGATCGTAACCAGTGACATTTCTCTCAGCTTCTCTCTTTTGTAATGTCTCTCAGCCATCTCTCTTTCTACAGTATGTGGATACTGCTGATTGGCTCTCTCTCCTCCCCCATCATGAGTGGACACGCCCCCTACTGCTGATTGGCTACAAGTGTGTTGTACAGCATTTCTCCCAAATCGCTTACTGCACCTTTAAGTTGTATTTATCCCTTATCATTCTTATAAGGCACATGTCAAATGCACAAGCTACTAGTAAAATGCTCCATATGTAGTAATATAAGGCAGACTCCATCTGGTCAGTGTTACACATGACTGTATGAGTGAATGACTGCGGTAGATCTGGCACTCACCGAGTAGCTCTTCAGCCTAATGAAGTCCACAGTCATTGGCACTGACTTATCACTGTTTTGATTCAGAGTCTTGATGTAATCCATGAGGTCTGCGAAGAACTTATACCCCCCTTTCAGAACGCAAAGAGCCACGATATGATGTCCGCCCATGTCCCGAACGATATCTCTGGCCAAGCGCTCAGTCCTGCAGAGAAGATCAAAACTGAAGGCTGGAGTATTCTGACATTAATGCTTTCCTTAAAGCTGGCTGAAGCCATGCCAATAATGACAGTCAGAGATTTCAGGGGAAATTTGTTAAACAAATGAATGGGAAAGCCAATTCAAATCACATGCCTCTGCTATTGCCTTAACATCATTAACTCAATCTACGGGGAAACACAGGGCTCTTTTACTATCCAGGGCAATCAGCGGCCACAACACATCTGAACACTTCCCAATCTCACCACAACAACCATACAGCTCAGTGTTAAACACACACACATGTACTGATTACACGTACCTGTCCTTAATGAGGCCGTTGGGTATAATGACACGGTCCAGATCCTCCTCGTAGTGTTTCGGGACACAGAAGAGACTCAGTTCATGGCCCTCGCTGTCATCGGATATCTGCAACATCAAAACACTATTATAACACAACTTTTTATAACGCAGAACCAATTCTGGTTCCACAACTAACCTTTCAGCGTGTGTGTGTGTGTGTGTGTGTGTGCTCATGTTTATATTACATTGTGGGGACCAAATGTCCCCACAAGTATAGTAAAACCTGAGATCACCTACATTGTGGGGACCAGTCAGCGGTCCCCATGAGGAAAACAGCGTATAAATCACACTAAGTAATGTTTTTTGAAAATGTAAAAATGCAGAATGTCTCCTGTGATGGGTAGGTTTAGGGATCGGGGCAGTGTAAGGGGACAGAATATATAGTTTGTACAGTATAAAAACCATTACGCCTATGGAGAGTCCCCACAAAGATAGGGAACCAGACGTGTGTGTGTGTGTGTGTGTGTGTGTGTGTGTGTGTGTGTGTGTGTGTGTGTGTGTGTGTGTGTGTGTGTGTGTGTGAGAGAGAGAGAGAGAAGAACGTTTTAATCTTTGAAATAACATAAAATTAACCTTTTGTGGAATGGAAAGGTTCCATGAATGTTAAAAATTGTTCATGGAACCATTGATGCTGATAAAGACCCTTTATTTTTAAGAGTGAATTCACACAATCGGGAATTTTACATGAGTGCAAACAATTTTTAAGTTGAACACTCAAATTTGACACTCAATCTCAAAGCTCAGTGTGAGCTCTATTCATGGAGCTGATGTGACCATAACTCATAAGCAGGTTCTCCACACACTACTGTCATCAGAAATTGTCTTCACATGTTTGTTGATAATTCAGGCATTACAATAATATAGCGCATCGGTCTCATAATAAACTACCTATGGTAATTTTATCCATTTTGGAGCTTGACAGCTGTAATCACCTCTTGCTTTCACTAGTATTGAAAAGAGCAAACTTCCTATTGTGTTTTACTGAAGAATACGTGTGAGTAAATCATGGCTGATTTATATATTCGTAAATTATTACTTTAATGGCGTGTCCTTGTCAACACACCCGGTTTAGAAGACGATCATTGACGGATTTCGCGTTACACTCTATTGTGCATATTGAGAATTTAATCAGATAGACCTGATGAGAAATATGAATTATTTACTAGTTTGTGGAAAAAACAGTGGCGAACCACACCTCAAACGCGGAGTATTGATCTGACGCGCGTCTCTAAAGGCGCGTTAAACGCAGCATCGCACGCTTTTGGCTCTTACCTCCAGAAACGCGGCCATGATCTGCGTTGTTCGTGCTTCAGCTCGCGGTCCTCGGGCTCATGCTGGTGTGTGTCAGTGTGTGTGTGTATGTGTATGTGCTGGAGGAGCGCGCGTCTGCTGTGCGTCGAGACAACGCGACGCGTGCTAAACCCTGACGTCACAATCCATTTACCCAATAATCTGCTTGACCCGCGGCAACCTGTGCTTTAAAGTCCGAGGAAGAGAGTCAGCGTGTGTGTGTGCATATCTATGGTGTGTGTGTCAGCAGCACTGAGCGAGTCTGTGTGTTTACATCATCATCATCATCAGTGCTTTCTGACGCGATGCTGATAACGCGCGATGACGTCAGAGGGAGAGAGTGCAAAAGCTGATAAAGAGCTGTCAACCTCTTTATATCTGAACCACACACACGTCTGGTTTACTATCTTTGTGGGGACTCTCCATAGACTTAATGGTTTTTATACTGTACAAACTGTATATTCTATCCCCTTACACTACCCCTAAACCTACCCATCACACACAACTGTCTGCATTTTTACATTTCCACAAAAACTAATTCTGTATGATTTATAAGCTTGTTTACCCATGGGGACCTCTATTTATGTCCCCACTGTGACACAAGTCCCCATGAGTCTGTGTGCATTCAGGTTGAAGTCCCCACCGGGATAGAAAAACATAAACATGAACATGAACATGAACACACGAACACACGAACACACACACACACACACACACACACAAACCCGACCTGACCCATCACACACACACATACACACAACCCGACCCCTACACCTACCCATCACACACTAACCCGACCCCTAAACCTACCCATCACACACACACACACACACACACACACACACACACACACACACACACACACACACACACACACACACACACACACACACACACACACACACACACACACACACACACACACACACACACTAACCCGACCCCTAAACCTACCCATCACACACACACACTAACCCGACCCCTAAACTTACCCATCACACACACACACACACACACACACACACACTAACCCGACCCCTAAACCTACCCATCATACAAAACTTTCTGCATTTTTAAAAAAACTTTAATTACTTTATTTTTTTATACCAGATTTACTAAATAGGACGTCCCTAAAGGAAGGTTTTTTTGAGATTTTGGTCACTTCTCGGTACAGATTTGTCCCCAAAATATAGTTAAGTAGGTACACACACACAGTCAGAATTCTTGGCACCCTTTTGATGAATTTAAATGTTTCCCTCACCTGTGCTTAATTTTCATTTCACATGACCTGATTCAACCAATGATGGTTTTACTTGCATAAAATCTGCTCTTCCAAAGTTAAAATACAAAATAAGTACAATTTACCTCAATCATTCAACTGCAAAAGTTTACACCCCCATGCATCATGTTTCCTGCTTGAGCATCGGTGAATGTAAACTTTTGAACTGGTTCATTTGTGTTAATTTAGTTATTTTGTCTTGTGGACTACATATAAACATCTGTTATGTGAAACAGTTTATTCAGTTGCAATGCAATTTTTATGATCCCTCTTATTTTGTTAAAATTATTTACATCTTCCAAAACTGTATACTCACACATATACACACACAGCCCCAATTATGTGTATACTGGAATATTCTTGATCACTCCAACATCACTTCACAGTGTCATCAGCTGCGCACTACGATCTGCCCTTATGTTGTTAATAATAATAATAATAATAATAATAATAATAATAAAGCATGATGCCCTGTTGAAATATGTCTGATAGGGTAATATCAGGCAAATTGGGCCACTTTTTGGTTAATCTCTTGGGAAACTAACTAAAAACCTATGTATGACATTTAACTTTGTTCTTATGATTAATAAGGACTGTTTTTAATATTTTTTTGTGTTGAATTGATGTAATAACATATAATTGTTCAGGCCCTACAGGTTTTGAAAAATTAGCTTTCCCACATTTGAGATTTTGTGTTCAGGTGAAATGGGCAGGCTGATCAACAAAAATGGGCCAGTCAAACTGCGAAGTCAAACAGAGAGATTTCTGATAAAACACATTTAATTTTTAATTAAACATAACAAATGTATAATGTAACAGTGTGACATTGCGTTTAAATTCCATTAAAACGTACTTTTAAATTACATTAAAATATAAATTTCAACAATAAAACATAAATAAAAATAACCTAAACAACTAGTGTGTGTGTATGTGTGTGTGTGTGTTGACAGATAAAGCCGTCATCATCAAAAATGCCAACAATTTAAATTACATTGAAACATCAATTTCACCAATAAAACATAAATTCCACGAAAAAAGTAACAATAAAAAAAATGTAATTATTGTGATATATGTGACGTGGGAGGAGAAATATGCGTGCGTCAGGTTTCCCGACAGGAAAGACTTCGGCATAGGAAACACCTGTGGATCCTCCCTCACAACTCCTCGGGAAGATCCCTCACGAATCAGACTTCTGAGGCAGCGTGAAGATTTAATGATCCATAACAAAACAGAGAGCTTTGGTGACAACAAACTCAATATTTAAATATAGCTGCAATCAGCCATTACCGGGGCCAAGCGTAAGAACCGGCAACAGATGCCATCATGGGTGGGAGTGGCAGACCAACTTCAGCAAGGAGCAATTAAAGACATTTTAAGAGAATTTTGGCAAAATGGCCGAAAAATCATATACATTAACTAAAAATATGATTTAATGGTTTGTCACTTTCGACAAATAGGTGGCGCAGTTACGAAATAGATGCGATGTGGTCAGAGTGAGGTGACAATGACACATACAAAGTTTAGTGTCAAAATGTAAAGGCATTGCAGAGATAAAGTATAGTCATTTTGGCAGCATGCCTCAAATTTGATGCTATGGTATACGAAAACGGTTTCGTCTATCAACACGAAATCCATAACTTTTATTCAGCACGGTCTGGAGATGATACGATTCGAATTTGGTGAAAATCGGACAAACGGCCTTGGAGGAGTTTGAAAAAGTAGGCATTTAATTAAAATCAAGATGGCGGAAAGGAAGTTCAGCCAAATAGGTCAAACTTGGCATCTACGTTCTCGGCATGACCCAAGGAATCTATTAAGACCAGTGTCATTACAATAGGCATATTTATTCAAAAGTTATTAGCAATTTTTGGAAATTTAATTATAACTTTTGACCAACAGGTCACAGGCGCTGTCTCGAAATCTTTTGAGTACCTTCAGGGGATGGTGTTGGTGGCAAATTCTGAGTTTCATAATGTTACAGCAATGCATTTAAGTATAGCATTTTTCATCACAAAACTGTATTGAAGTCAATGGGAATTTCATGTTTTGTTCTATTATAGCGCCACCAAGAGGCAAAATCCCACAATTTTTTTCATGTGTCCTGAGAATGAGCCCATACATGTGTGTGCCAAATTTGGTGAAAATATCTCAATTCGCTTCGGTGTTATAGACATTTATATGAAAAAACACGTAAAAATGACTGACACGTGACTTTGATTGAAACTTCTCAGGCTCCTTCAGGGCATCGTATTGATGACCCATACCGAGTTTCGTAACAATTCGTTCATGCGTTCAGAAAATACAGCATTTTAGCACATAATTCAAAATGGCCGACAGCCAAAATAGCCGATCTGGTAAAATTGGATATCAGTCGACTCGACATGACGTCCTGAATCTAACGAGACAACTTTTATGATTTTTGGATAAACCGTTCAAAAGTTATAAGCAAAAATAGCCATTTTCTGTATCTCCGGACCAGTAGGTGGCGCTGCGCCGAAACGCAGCATGTAGCCTCAGGTCATGCTTGTGATGACATGTACCAAGTTTCATCTGAATATGATAAAGCGTTGCAGAGATACAGCGTTAGGTCTGTTTTTGTAAGCGCTACGTAAAATTAGTTTACACGTTTATCGAAATCGGTAAAGCGAATCAACTTGAATTCCTTAACTTTTGGTCCCCACTGCCTGAAGATGATCTGGTGCAATTTTGGTGAAAATCGGACAAACCGTCTAGGACGAGTTAAAAAAAATAGGTTTTTTGAACAATTCAAAATGGCAGCCATATTTTTATGACGGAAAATGACGTCATAGGGTGCAATCGAATCGTCATTAGCTCAGGAATTAGAGGAAAAAAGAATTTGTTGATAGGCCTTACAGTTCAAAAGTTATTAGCATAATAAAAGTGAAATTTTGGACAGGTGGTGGCGCTAGAGGGAATGAGTTAGAGACACCAAAATTGGTGTATTTAATGTTGGGACTGTCCTCTATCAGAATGTTAAACCGTTACAACTTTCCCACAAACGGTTCTATGGGCGCCCGACTGGGCGTCTATGGCAGCCAGAAGCCCAGTCGGAAGAAGAAGAAGAACCGGAACAATTACAATAGGTGCCCGCACCTTCGGTGCTTGGCCCCTAATTATTACAATACTAACTTTTTGCTACAAATGTCATCAAGAGTGGGGAAAAAATTGGTCAAAATGTGCACTTTACACACAAACTGGCCACCAACCTGAAATTTCAGACGCCATCTTTATTTTTCAGCTGAATTTCAGGGAATGGAGCGCACAGGATTGTGGGATATCAGAGGCAGCGAAGGATCCATCTATGCTTGTTCCCTTCCTGCCATTTCCAGTTCCTAGACGCAGCCCTCGTTCCTCACGGTGCAGTTAGAGAACTGAGATGTCCTTCAAGATGGCTTTCTTTGATCGGTTTCCACAGGCTGGAGGAGCGAGGAAATGAGGAAACGAGGAAACTAAGAAATGTGAAAACGAGGAAATGAGGAAACTAAGAAATGAGAAAACGAGTAAATGTGGAAACATGGAAACAAGGAAATGATGAAACGAGAAAATGAGGAAACGTGGAAATGAGGAAACTAAGACATGAGGAAACGAGGAAATGAGGAAACGTGGAAATGAGAAAATGAGGAAACAAGGAAATGAGGAGAAATGGAAACGAGGAAATGAAAAAATTAGGAAATGAGGAAACGTGGAAATAAGGAAATTAGGAAACATGGAAACGAGGAAATGAGGATAAATGGAAACGTGGAAATGAGGAAATGAAAAAATTAGGAAATGAGGAAACGTGGAAACAAGGAAATGAGGAAACGAGGAAATGAGTAAACATGGAAACGAGAAAACATGGAAATGAGGAAACGTGGAAACGAGAAAATGAGAAAACGTGGAAATGAGAAAACGAGGAAATGAGGAAAAATGGAAACTAAGAAATGAGGAAACGAGGAAACGAGGAAATGAGGAAACGAGGAAACGTGGAAATGAGAAAATGAGGAAACGAGGAAATGAGGAGAAATGGAAACATGGAAACGAGGAAATGTAAAAATTAGGAAATGAGGAAACGTGGAAACAAGGAAATGAGGAAACATGGAAACCAGGAAAAATGGAAACGTGGAAATGAGGAAATGAAAAAATTATGAAATGAGGAAACATGGAAACGAGGAAACGAGGAAAAATGGAAACGTGGAAATGAAAAAATTAGGAAATGAGGAAACGTGGAAACAAGGAAATGAGGAAACATGGAAACGAGGAAACATGGAAATGAGGAAACGTGGAAACATGGAAACGAGAAAATGAGAAAACGTGGAAATGAGAAAACGAGGAAATGAGGAAAAATGGAAACGAGGAAATAAGGAAAAATGGAAACGAGGAAACGTGGAAATGAGGAAAAATGGAAACGAGGAAACGTGGGAACGAAGGAAATGAAAAAATGAGGAAACGTGGAAACAAGGAATCGGTTTCCACAGGCTGGAGGAGCGAGGAAATGTGGAAACGAGAAAACGTGGAAATGAGGAAAAATGGAAACGAAAAAGTGAGGAAACGTGGAAACAAGGAAATGAAAAAATGAGGAAACGAGGAAATTAGGAAATGAGGAAGCTTCAATGAGTGTTGAGAAGCAAAAGCCCAGCCGTCACTATTTGGCTCTAGACAAAATCACTCAGATCTTTACACTTGCCCATTTTTCCTGCTTCCTACACATGCAATTCAAGAACTGACTGTTTTCTCTCTTGGCAGGTGCCATTGTAACGATCTAACTTAATGGTTTTAATGTTTTGGCTGATCTGTTTGTCTGTGTGTGTGTGTAAAACAAATGTATGCATCCCACGTTCCACTTGTATAATTTGTCATGATTTACTGAAATGTTCACTCTTGGCCAAGTGGTCACACCAAGCTTGCACTCATTATTCCCAGGATATAATTCAATAAATCAGCTATATTGTTAGATGTGAACCTGGAGCCGTACTCTGCAAAAGAAGATATTATTGAAATGGCATCATCTGGTCTATTGATTTTGGAGATTGAAGACTGAGCATTTTGACAGAAGGATGAAAAACCTCCTGAATGTGGGACCACCTCAAAACAGCTTCCTTAGACCTGCATGAGACCTCAAAACCTCCATTTCATCTTCAACTGTAAGCCAATGGCTAGTTATGGCTGGATTGAGTACCAGTAAAGAAACCATTTATTAGCTTTATCTACTGAAAGAATGTGCCAAAGACCATAAGGATATGGAAGATAAGAGCCGCATTCGCAATCCGACTAGTCAACATGTAGCAGTCTAGCATTGGATGGTGCCGGTGTGTTCGTAGCATTGGATGGTGACGGGTGTGTTCATATCATTGGATGGTGACGGGTGTGTTCGTAGCATTGGATGGTGACGGGTGTGTTCATAGCATTGGATGGTGTCGGTGTGTTCGTAGCATTGGATGGTGTCGGTTGTTCGTTGCATTGGACGGTGTCGGTGTGTTCCTAGCATTGGATGGTGACGGCTGTGTTCGTAGCATTGGATGGAGTCGGTGCGTTCGTAGCATTGGATGCTGACGGGTGTGTTCGTAGCATTGGATGGTGTCGGGTGCGTTCGTAGCATTGGATGGTGTCGGGTGCGTTCGTAGCATTGGATGGTGTCGGGTGCGTTCATAGCATTGGATGGTGTCGGGTGCGTTCGTAGCATTGGATGGTGTCGGGTGCGTTCGTAGCATTGGATGGTGACGGGTGCGTTCGTAGCATTGGATACATTGTGTGGCGAGGGAGATGATGAAGACTAAGATAAGCAGCCTGGAAGTTCACATTAATAAAACTCTAATACGGTTTACATGGTAGCCAACTACGCCACCTCAGGAATTTCACCGAAGGATATGTAAGACAACACAGGTTCGTTCTTACCAAGGAGGACCGAGACAGTTCTGACAATTAAAAGCAATTTATTACAAAAATCTTTTTTTCACACTGAGAAACAACACATTCACTAATAAATACCTTTCAGACATTTACCTCTTAATTACCCACAGATGTTAATACAGAAAAAGGCATTTTTAAATAAATAAAACAAAATAAATACTGGGTTAATCAAAGACACTACAGGAAAAGGAATCCCTGACCTACCTTGTAAGTAATCACTCATTAGACTGCACCTACACGCAGTGACCCTCACTACAAAGGCAATGAAACAAATCCACACTCCAGTGTGTTGAACACTACACCCCAAAAGCGGGTGGGCCAGATAGCCTTTCACAAATGTCTCAGAGAGAAAACCACAGCACTTAAATTGCGGGTTCCCTAAAAAAAAAAAAATACTCACAACACATTAATACAGAAGACAAAAGCAGCAATACATTTACAATAAAGACAAAACAGCAGCGTAGTCTGGATCCGTGTGTCCTGCTGATTACAGAGCTCCGAGCTGGAAGCACGCTGTTAGACACGACCCCAACCTACACACACACACAGCAGTGAAGTTTAAGCACATTTAAAGCAGAAGAGAATCCCCAAAAAGAGATCATACTCACTGCGTCAGAACAACCTATCTAAAACCACTGAATGCTGCAACATGCTCTCACTGCACTGCAACAACTGCAGAACAGGCTTTGGGTTACACACAAATATTGCACAAAAATAAATCACATGCCACTTTACACTCATCCACATACCAGAGATTGGAGAAACAAGTAACCCAAACTACACGACTCCATCCGGGAAAGCCATAAAATGGACAATTAGGAATGGCTGAACACAAGCTCAGCTACCTGTGCACCTTGCTTTTATTAAAAGTGCAATCATGATAATGATTAACCAGCCGGTATTGAACACAGCTGAATCCATGGGGAAATTATTCCCGTTCTCCACCAGGGGGAGTAATGGAGGAAAATCCCCAATCTGCTACAATCGGATGGTGACGGTGTGTTCGTAGCATTGGATGGTGATGGGTGTGTTCGTAGCATTGGATACATTGGATGGTGACGGGTGTGTTCGTAGCATTGGATGGTGACGGGTGTGTTCGTAGCATTGGATGGTGACGGGTGTGTTCGTAGCATTGGATGGTGACGGGTGTGTTCGTAACACTGGATGGTGACGTGTGTGTTCGTAGCATTGGATGGTGTCGGGTGCGTTCGTAGCATTGGATGCATTGGATGGTGACGGGTGTGTTCGTAGCATTGGATGGTGACGGGTGTGTTCGTAGCATTGGATGCATTGGATGGTGTTGACGGGTGCGTTCGTAGCATTGGATGGTGACGGGTGTGTTTGTAGCATTGGATGGTGACGGGTGTGTTCGTGACGGGTGTGTTCGTAGCATTGGATGGTGACGGGTGTGTTCGTAGCATTGGATGCATTGGATGGTGTTGACGGATGTGTTCGTAGCATTGGATGCATTGGATGGTGACGGGTGCGTTCGTAGCATTGGATGCATTGGATGGTGACGGGTGCGTTCGTAGAATTGGATTGTGACGGGTGTGTTTGTAGCATTGGATGGTGACGGGTGTGTTCGTAGCATTGGATGGTGACGGGTGTGTTCGTAGCATTGGATGCATTGGATGGTGTTGACGGATGTGTTCGTAGCATTGGATGGTGACGGGTGCGTTCGTAGCATTGGATGCATTGGATGGTGACGGGTGTGTTCGTAGCATTGGATGGTGACGGGTGCGTTCGTAGCATTGGATGCATTGGATGGTGACGGGTGCGTTCGTAGCATTGGATGCATTGGATGGTGTTGACGGGTGTGTTCGTAGCATTGGATGGTGACGGGTGTGTTCGTAGCATTGGATGGTGACGGGTGTGTTTGTAGCATTGGATGGTGACGGGTGTGTTCGTAGCATTGGATGGTGACGGGTGCGTTCGTAGCATTGGATGGTGACGGGTGTGTTCGTAGCATTGGATGGTGACGGGTGTGTTCGTAGCATTGGATGGTGACGGGTGTGTTCGTAGCATTGGATGGTGACGGGTGTGTTCGTAGCATTGGATGGTGACGGGTGCGTTCGTAGCATTGGATGGTGACGGGTGTGTTCGTAGCATTGGATGGTGACGGGTGCGTTCGTAGCATTGGATGGTGACGGGTGTGTTCGTAGCATTGGATGCATTGGATGGTGTTGACGGGTGTGTTCGTAGCATTGGATGGTGACGGGGTGTGTTCGTAGCATTGGATGGTGACGGGTGTGTTCGTAGCATTGGATGGTGATGGGTGTGTTCGTAGCATTGGATGCATTGGATGGTGTTGACGGGTGTGTTCGTAGCATTGGATGGTGACGGGTGTGTTCGTAGCATTGGATGGTGACGGGTGTGTTCGTAGCATTGGATGGTGACGGGTGTGTTCGTAGCATTGGATGCATTGGATGGTGTTGACGGGTGTGTTCGTAGCATTGGATGGTGACGGGTGTGTTCGTAGCATTGGATGGTGACGGGTGTGTTCGTAGCATTGGATGGTGACGGGTGTGTTCGTAGCATTGGATGCATTGGATGGTGTTGACGGGTGTGTTCGTAGCATTGGATGGTGACGGGTGTGTTCGTAGCATTGGATGGTGACGGGTGTGTTCGTAGCATTGGATGCATTGGATGGTGTTGACGGGTGTGTTCGTAGCATTGGATGGTGACGGGTGTGTTCGTAGCATTGGATGGTGACGGGTGTGTTTGTAGCATTGGATGGTGACGGGTGTGTTCGTAGCATTGGATGGTGACGGGTGCGTTCGTAGCATTGGATGGTGACGGGTGTGTTCGTAGCATTGGATGGTGACGGGTGTGTTCGTAGCATTGGATGGTGACGGGTGTGTTCGTAGCATTGGATGGTGACGGGTGTGTTCGTAGCATTGGATGGTGACGGGTGCGTTCGTAGCATTGGATGGTGACGGGTGTGTTCGTAGCATTGGATGGTGACGGGTGCGTTCGTAGCATTGGATGGTGACGGGTGTGTTCGTAGCATTGGATGCATTGGATGGTGTTGACGGGTGTGTTCGTAGCATTGGATGGTGACGGGTGTGTTCGTAGCATTGGATGGTGACGGGTGTGTTCGTAGCATTGGATGGTGACGGGTGTGTTCGTAGCATTGGATGCATTGGATGGTGTTGACGGGTGTGTTCGTAGCATTGGATGGTGACGGGTGTGTTCGTAGCATTGGATGGTGACGGGTGTGTTCGTAGCATTGGATGGTGACGGGTGTGTTCGTAGCATTGGATGGTGACGGGTGTGTTCGTAGCATTGGATGCATTGGATGGTGTTGACGGGTGTGTTCGTAGCATTGGATGGTGACGGGTGTGTTCGTAGCATTGGATGGTGACGGGTGTGTTCGTAGCATTGGATGGTGACGGGTGTGTTCGTAGCATTGGATGGTGACGGGTGTGTTCGTAGCATTGGATGGTGACGGGTGTGTTCGTAGCATTGGATGGTGACGGGTGTGTTCGTAGCATTGGATGGTGACGGGTGTGTTCGTAGCATTGGATGGTGTTGACGGGTGTGTTCGTAGCATTGGATGGTGACGGGTGTGTTCGTAGCATTGGATGGTGACGGGTGTGTTCGTAGCATTGGATGGTGACGGGTGTGTTCGTAGCATTGGATGCATTGGATGGTGTTGACGGGTGTGTTCGTAGCATTGGATGCATTGGATGGTGTTGACGGGTGTGTTCGTAGCATTGGATGGTGACGGGTGTGTTCGTAGCATTGGATGGTGTTGACGGGTGTGTTCGTAGCATTGGATGGTGACGGGTGTGTTCGTAGCATTGGATGGTGACGGGTGTGTTCGTAGCATTGGATGGTGACGGGTGTGTTCGTAGCATTGGATGCTGACGGGTGTGTTCGTAGCATTGGATGCTGACGGGTGTGTTCGTAGCATTGGATGCTGACGGGTGTGTTCGTAGCATTGGATGGTGACGGGTGTGTTCGTAGCATTGGATGCATTGGATGGTGACGGGTGTGTTCGTAGCATTGGATGGTGACGGGTGTGTTCGTAGCATTGGATGCATTGGATGGTGACGGGTGTGTTCGTAGCATTGGATGGTGACGGGTGTGTTCGTAGCATTGGATGGTGACGGGTGTGTTCGTAGCATTGGATGGTGACGGGTGTGTTCGTGGGAGACGACTGGAGTGTTTTAATACCAAACACACGTGTGGATCCATTACACACGGCATGGGAAACATCATGGGATTGAGGACACAGGTGCTGGAAGGATCTATAAAGTTGCTGGCACTTTGAAAATGGGCCAATACTTGGGAATCCTGCTGAACACAATGTAGGAAAATATGGAGGATTTGTTTGGAGATTGATGTATTTCCAGACATGATAATGATGCTCATGCAACAAAGCTGCGCACAATGAAAGTGTTCATGCTCAGCATTTTGAAATCGCAGTCTCCATTGAAAACCTTTGGGAAATTATAAAGCTGAAGTCATGCAGGGCTTCCAATGAAGCTCAACTTTGGGAAGAACTCGAGGAGGATTGGGAAGTAGTTAAGTTTAGTGAGTCAATGCCCAGGAGAATGGATGCCGTAAACAAAAACAAGGGAGAACCAACAAAATATTCATAACTGTTTACATTGTAGTCAACATATGCTTTATTTCCAGTGAGCTTTTTTCCTCTATGCCTTTTCATAATACAATAAAACTGGAAAAATGCCTTTCTTGCCAAATAAGTTTGTCATTTTAATAACTTAATTAAAATCTATCTTCCCAATATGACATACTACTCATATTTTGATTGTTTAATAGAACCTGAAGTGTCATTAAAAGTACATATAGTACAAAATGTGTGTGTGTGTCAGAATTATGTATAATTTACACCTTTAGACCTTATTCAGAGCAGCGCCATGACAGATATGAGAGCGAGGCTGTGAGTAATTATAGACTTGTGTTTCCAATGGCATCCGCTGTAAAAAGCTCCTAGATTACTTACAATTTTCCACAGCTTATATTGTTGGGAGTTTTTGTCAACTGAAATTTCTTGGAAAGATATTTTTCCAGTGTTTCATGAGTAGAACAATCCAAAAACACATTAAATAACAGTACAGCCCATTGAAGAGATGCATGTCTATCCCTCACAGCCTCGCTTTCATTTATATTAAAAATCAAAGATGGCGCTGCTGTGAATAAGGTCTATAGCAAAACATACAAGACACAAGGGAAATAACTTCATATCTATCTTTATTCATATAGCAGCACATCTTACAGAAATATAACTGCAGGAGTATACAAATGTACTGATTAAAGCAAAGACAAAAAAACATCAGATGTCATTAGTTCACGTTTCTTCATGATACTGAACGTCTTTCTTACATGAATGAACGGTTGAATCCCTATAAACAGTGGTTCTGAACCAGGAGGCCAGTAGGGGGCGTCAAAGGGCCAGAGAGATGGCTTATTTAAAATAAGTTATAAATGTCATTTAAATGTGGAAATAGGACGTGCAATGCACCACTTGAACACCAAACCACAATGTAGAAATTTGGTCCTAGCTAACCATGTGGAACTGACCACTTTAAGATGAATCCCATTAACAACTGTTGTTGGTGCACACAGTTCTTGAAAACACTGAAATCACAAAATTAAGCAGAATTATTGATTTGAATCCATCAACACTCCTAGTGTAAAGGAGGGGTTGAGAACCACTGTCCTGTTACAACTTTAAAAGCAGTGGACGTTAATCACATCAAACAAAAGCAAACAAAATTAAAAACTGTGTAGAAAGAGTGCATTTAAAATGACACACACAAACACACACACGCTGGTGATTGGGGTAAGCGCTCTTCAAACCTCTTTTAATTTAACATTTACTAACAAAAATTCTTCAAAAACCCACTGCACAAACAAACAGAAAACCTGTAATCATTGAGATCAATAACAATCTTTATAACTTGATCTTACAAATGTCAAGAGGCAATAACCACCAGTTGATGAGAATGTCAATGTTTAAAATTAAATTAAAATAAATGTAAGTTGAGGCTGCATAGCAGTTTCATGATATAAATGTTCAGATGTATTTGAGACTACACTTACAGACTGGTTAAAAGACAATTTGACCAGACAATGTCAATTAAAAACCAAAACCAAACCGTAGTCTTTTACTTGTGGATTAAGAACTAGTAATCACTACATCTAAGTATTTCTTTATATACAAAGGTCCTTTAGAAGAAAGAGGAAAGGCTTGCAAAGGCACAAAGTACTTTCAATCAAAAAGCACAATATGATGGAAAGTAAAAATAGAAATCAACCTCTTAAAATGTTAATGATGGATTTGTGCAGAAATATGATTTTGACATAAGCTGGAGCATCAGTACCCAAAAAAAGAACAAGAATGGACAAATGATTAATTTAAATCAAAAGACATTGATTTTGCTGCCTTGTTTTGAGAAAATATTCTTCTGAATTGGTCCTTAGGTTAGATGTAGAGTGAATATATATGTCCTATACCATGAGGAACACACACACACACACACACACACATTCTTCCAGTCCCAGTTTGCATGGAACCCAAGTTCCAGAACATTAGCCTAAATATCGAACAAAGAAACATCCAGGTCATATTTCACCCCAAAATCAAAATCGAAACTATGTTCATAACTAACTTTAAAAAAAAAACAATACTGTAACAGCAATGAAAATCAGCATAAATTCGATTCAGTACATGTAGATTTATTGTACTTTACGATTTAAATTAATATTTTTTTTGTTCATAATACAATAAGATGTGCTCCACTATCAGCTGTTTTCCTGTTTTGTTTTTTGATTTTGGGGTGGAATATGACAAAATTACTACATACTGTGTGAAATTCACCCACAAGCAAAACCAGCCTATTTTTTTAATCGTTTAGAAATTGACAATATTTGAATTTCACTTACCAAACAAATAACAATCTCCATTTTGTAACAAAACCCATCATTTTCACCGCTCTGAATATTGACATATGAAGTACAGTACTGCAGAAGGGACAATTCACTTTTACAGGTTTAAAATGTACACAGTACATTTGGAAATTCAGTCTTACAAAAATACTGTATGTACGCCTCACCTGCCGGTGAGATATTATGTTTCACTACAAAGAGAGCACGCTTTTAAAAAACTGCTACCTCACAAAGGAACAGCACACGTGAAACAGCCAATCTACTATTTACAATTTGTTATGCAAATTTTACATAAAGCATTTTTTTTTAAAAGAAAAGAATTTAAAGACAAGAAAAGGTATGACGTAAAAATAACTGATGCATCAAAGCAAAGGAGTTTATGAAGATTTTAAATAGAACTGCCTGACATTATGTTTGCATGAGAAAATATTGTCAATGCAAAATCTGCTTAGAATAGAGTACGTCGAAAATATGTTAAGTCTTAAAAAAGCTTTAAAAAAAGACTGCATGTGTCTACGAACATGTACAATGTCAAATAAATGTGATTTAATCAAATATTCTGAGCAATGATCTTCTCGGTAAGGGTGTGACAGGGAAACTACAATGCTCCAAAACGTAATTATAGCACAAATAATTAACAGCTCAAACCATTTAAAAACTGAACAACCCATTCGTATCAGTCATGACAAAATGTAGCAGCATTCTGTCTATATTAAACCCTGTACGAGTCCCTAAACCAGCGTACACTACACCTAGAGAAATCTTCCAGTTCGCATCAAATTCTGAGCGGTATGAGCCTTCGCTTTTAAAACTCGTATGACGAGATTGTCGTGCAGTGATGTATGAAGCAATCTCTTGCGATTTTCTCTGATTTTCACTGGGCCTTGACTCTATCTGATCATAGATGGGGTTTACTGTAACTTTGGGGAGTGCATGCATACCAATTCCTTCTTAAACCCTCATGGACCTAACTACCATTTTAAGCTGCCCAAAAACACTCATAGCTGTGATAGTTCACATTAGCAATAAATATCCTGTCATTATTTCTCACACTCGTGTCTTTCAAAATATGTATGATCTTCATTCTTCTGTGGAACACAAAAGGAGAAATTCTGAAAAATGCTCTTTCAATAGCATACAATGGCTTAAAGCTGTCAAACTCAGAGCATGAGCGAAAAAAAAATCCTTTAGAGGATCATTGGTAACTCTTAAATCTCATTAAAGCAAAAAAATCTTCAATTTATGTTTTGTTTTTTGAGTACCACAGATGAAAGAAGGTCATACGAGTTTGGAACGACATGATGCACCACCACAACAAACCCTCTTCCAAGCTTGTGCTTATTTGAATAATCTCCAAGAACCGCATATAATTCAAAATCAAGAACATAGCTGCATCTTATATAGTACAAACAGCAACATGTCTTTCTGCTGAGCACACACACAAACACATCGTAGACCCTCTGCTGGATGATAATACAATCAGTTCACATATCTCAATGGCAATGTTGCACATTTTCACATCCGTATTCATGTCTACAAGTTGGACCTCTTGTTCATTTAAATAAAATAAAAAATTAAATAAAACTAAAACAGAGGAAAAGAGTAGGAGTGATTGAGCATCTTCACTTCAAATGTCATGAGAAAACAGAGAGATTAGGTGGACATGTCAAACATTCAAACACAAAAAAAATTAAACATGGCTCATAAAATAGGCTATATTCAGAAAAGAGACACTGAAGAGTAATGAAACAAACACATTTTTTTAGAAAAGCATTATGACTATCAAAACATGAAAAGCTTTGACAGCCAAGTAGACACGTATGGGTTACAAAGCTAAAAGGGAGAAACTCCCTAAAGTGCTAAATATATTTCAAATTCATTCACAATGTATTAGTATCTCAACGGCAACAGAGAGTTTTGATTTAATATTGTACTAGGTTGGTTTCTACAAAAAAAAAAAACAGATTAACAGTGGCAATAAATGGAGAAGATTCAACTGGAAGTCAAGAACACAATACAAAGTAGCAAAGTGCCAATATACTTAATGGCTTAATGGGTCACATGATATGCTGACATGCCAAACAGTGGCCTCAATAAAGTGGACCCTTATATGTCCATCAAGAAAAGGAGCCGTGGCGAGATCCATAGCTAACATGTCCTGCCAAAACAACACATTACAAGCTTTCAGAAACATAGATATAAGTGAAGACCCCCAACTGAGACGACCCTTAGATAAGTTTAGATAATACCGACATAAGACGCAAGATGTAAAGGAACAGGACAAGCAGTGAGGACGGTGGTCTACTAAAGTGAGGTTTCTAACTACTCATCTTTAATGGTCCAAGAAATCCCTAGGAAGCGTCTTTCCCTGCCCCTGAAAACGTTCCAGAAGTTCGTCTATCTTGTCGTCAAGGTTGTTGGACTGGTCCAGTAAGGTCTGAATCTGCGCATTATTCTGAAGCTGGGTCTGATTCTGATCCGAACCAGGATGACCCATGGTGACGAGCTGATCCGACAGCGCCGGACCAGGAGAGTTTATTAGCTGTCCACACTCTAATAAAACACAGAAAGATTAGGCTTTTTGAGGCCGTGAAAGGCACATTCTGCAATAAAGCCAATTTAGAAAGTTAATGCAACATCTGAAGGTCTACACATTGATTAATGAGAAAATAAATGTAGGACAGACTTGGTTTTAACCATCTGGAATTTACTGGATCATTAAATGTTGTCATTCCACAGTGGACGACTACTCCAAAACCAGTTTTCAATAGGGACTAGGTCAGGGGTGTCCAGTCCTGCTCCTAGAGGTCCACGGTCCTGCAGAGTTTAGTGCCCAACCCCAAAGCAACACAGCTTAACCAGCTAATCAAGGTCTTACTATAAAGGTCATGCTAGACACTTCCAGGCAGGTGTTGAGGCAAGTTGGAGCCAAACTCTGATTAACCGTTGCCCTCCAGGAGCAGGTTTGGGCACCCCTGGGGGCCGGTTGCACCAACTGGACGTACACCCGCTCGTTAGACTAAGCTTAACGTAAAATGCACGTCCTGCGTAGACTTAATGCCTGTTGCACCATCTGGGAGTAGCGCACGTCTGAGACTAAATCTTTCGCCTATTCAAAGGTAGGTGTAAAGTGAGAAGTCTTTACTTGTTTCCATGGTGAAAATAAAGATAAATAAAAACGTTGAGACAATGGCGTGTCTGGTATACAGGCTACACGATCAGCGGGCTTTCCGGCGCGAAAGAGTAGCCTAATGAGAGACAGCACCAATCCACTAGATATATAGGGAGACAGAGAACTTATTGAACGTTTTCGTTGCAGCAGGGTTGAATTGTTAGAATTTATCAATGAGTTATCACCGCAGTTACAACATATAACAGACAGATTTCCGAGTCCACCCTCAGCTTCATTTACTGGCGCTGTTATCTTTTGCCAGATGTCTTGTTTTTTTTTTAACTGAATTGTTTTGCTTGCATACCAAAATATGCATATACTTACTGAATAGCTCAATAATTTTTCTTGTTTCACAATCTGAGTAATTCAATTTTTTTTCCGGCTCAGCAGTTATTTTTCATCTATTCGTTGGAGTAAATTCTAATTTGTAACCATAGTAATGCGAACGGCATCTCAACTATCAGTGCGGTAGAACATGTCAGGGTGTAGGCGCATCGTCTACCCTAAGCGTAGCTGCACCTAGTCGTAGTTTTAGATGGTGCAAATGGTGTTAATATTCATCGGAAAGCTGGACGTAACTAAGTCCAGCGTAGAGCTTACATCCAACTTTTTTACGTCCAGCTGGTGCAAACGGCCCCTGGACTGGGTCAAGGACACAATTATCTTTAAGAACATCTCAACATGACCCAATGGTATTTTTATTCTGCAGTCATTTGCAAAGATTTTAACTCTGATTTATTGTTGACTTAGCACTGGCTATTGGGAATCTCAAAAAAACTTCTGAAGAGGGTTTTGGACCCCTCACAACTGCATTTCTCCCTCATCTAACACACCTAATTCAACTCACCAGCTCACTTAATACAGACGGCAAGACTTAAATTAGGTGTGTCCAATGAGGGAGACGTGCAAAATGTGCAGTGATGGGGTGTCCCCAGGAAAGGCAAGGACGCCTCCAAAGCATGTCCCAAAAGTACCCCGTTTTTTCCTCTCAAATTTATTGTTATTTGCTATGACTGCAACTCTAATTGCATGTTGACTTAATTGCACTTACCACTGGGAATCTCAAAGAGAAAAAGGCCTGCTTGTCCTGGCTGTCCAGGCTGGCTGAGAGTTCCCCCAATAGCGGTCTGAAAGAGTTGGCTGGGTGGTTGCTGAGGGGTGGTGGGAGTGGAGTTCTGTAGGCCGCTCACTGCCACACCACTCTGGCCACTAAATATAGTGGCTGCTGCCGCAGTCGAAGGCAAGTCCTGAGAACTCACACCACCTTGCAGGGCTAAAATTGCTGACTGAGGCAAAAAATTGTTGACAGAAGGTTGGTCTGTAGGAGAGACAGGGGTTACGCTGGTGGCACTGGGGACAACCTGCATAGGTTGCTGATCCTGAAAAAGTTCTGTCCGTGTTGAAGGCATACTGGCAGACGAGTCACTCACAATGGTGCTCTGGTCTTGAAAAGACATGGGCTCTGCCGAGTCTTGTTGGGCAACATTCACAACACTGGCTTGCGGAAAAATAATTGATGGATTCTGAGTTGACTGGGCTGCCGGAACAGTGGGTTGGTTTGAAGGGTTGTTCGCAGTAACGTTTTCAGAGCTGGGAACAACTTGCATGGGTTGCTGCTCCTGAAAGATATTTTCTGGGAGGCGGTCACTTCCTAGTGAAGCTTGGTTCTGGCCACTGAATAACAGAGCCTGGGGCAGATCATGGGGATTAATGGTTGTGGTACAGAACAATATGCCTGTCTGCGTTTGTTGCTGATTTGGAGATATTGTGGCAATATTTGGGAAAAGAGGGGCTTGTTGGGGTGTTGCCATCTGTTGTTGTTGGGGAGTCTGTTGCTCCATTGGGGTGGACAACTGTGTTTGTCCCTGAAAAAGTGAGACAGTCTGGGCATCTGTTCCAGAGGTCTGCATGGGTGTGAGGAAAGTTATCTGTTGCTGCTGCTGCTGGTTCTGGTTATTATCCGATGGCAGCTGGCTAGGCAACACACTTTGCGTAATAAACAGGCTAGTTGAAGGACCCTGCTGTTCTGTGGGTAGATTGGTGCTTGTTAGCATTGTCATAGTACCAGGAAATAAGGCTGCTTGAACCTGTGGTGACTTTGTGGATCCAAAGAGTACTGTCTGCGAGTCTTGTGTCTCAGTCAAGGGGTTATGGCTCTGAAAGAGCGGCTGAGGAGGTGAAGGTTGAGAGGATGGCTGCTGCAGAAAGCTAGATGTCTGAATGGTCATAAGACCTCCAGTCTGTTGGAAAAGTGCAGTCTGCTGCTGTAACTGCTGCTGGGGTGGGTTCTGAAGGAAGCCTTCTGAGGGCTGCGATAGAGTATTCGTCTGTGAGGAGCTCTGCTGTTCGCTGGTGAAGCTCGGTGTGCACTGCATTGGAATCTGTGTCTGCAAGAGCTCTGACTGCAAATGTTGCTTGAGGTTCTCTAAAACTTCCTGATGCTGAAGAGTTTCTAAATTTATCTGATGCTGTTGCTGCTGTTGAAGATTATCAATTACTTTTTGATGCTGCAGAGTCACTATTGAACTTTGTTGCTGAATGTTCTCAAGAACTTTCTGGTGATGTTGTTGATGCTGTAGATTCTCCAAAACTTTGTGTGTTTGCTGCTGCTGCTGAATGTTGCCAAGAGCCTGTTGCTGGAGGTTTTCCAAGACCTTCTGATGTTGCTGTAAATTTTCAAGGACTGTTTGTTGATGCTGTAGATCCACAAGTGCCTTCTGTTGCTGTTGATGTAGATTCTCCAATATATTCTGCTCTTGCTGCTGCTGTTGCTGGTTGGTTAGAGATGTCTCATTTCCACCCAACCTTAAACTGTTCATGTTTTCCTGGACGTGTTGCTGAAGGCTCTCCGCAGACGGCGCTGGGCTATAAAGTACAGAGTTTAGCTGCTGTTGTGCTTGCAGCTCTCTTACTGCTCTCTCTAGCTGTGCAACCCCATCCTGGGGCAAAAGTGCCTGAACCTGTGGCTGCTGGGATGGAGGATTACGAGAGTCTATGCCCACCAATACCATTCCACTTCCATCTGCACTGTTGTCTTCTGGAGACAAAGTTTCTGGGGTTTCCCGCAAAAACTGCTGAGGGACCTGAGGGGGAACCGGCTGGAGAACCGTTGTGTCTTCTGACAAGGACACTTGGAACGATGCAGGGGAAGGAATGTCCTGCTTCTGAATGGTGGACAAGGTTTCTTGAGTTGTAAATATTTGAGCCGATGACTGTGGTGAGTCGACGGGTTGGAGAGCCACAGGGCTTGGAAAAGACTTAGTGGCAGGGGGAAGGACAGTACTTATCTCCAAGATTTGTTGGGCTGAACTAAGGGCCTCTACAGGCTGCATTACGAAAATAAGAAAAGAATCTGTTAATTTTCATGCCCCAATCATAAAAACAATACTTTGCTTCTTAAATTAAAGGATTAAAAGGTTAAAACTGGAAAATTAACTCAAAAGGGATGGGCTTTAAAAATTATAGTACCTTAAAGATGTCTGAAGGTGTTGCGTTGCAGGAGACATCCATAGGTTCTTCTCGTTTGACCATAGGTAACAATAAGACATTGTTTAGACAACTGGTCTCTGTTTGCATTGCTGTAAACAAAGTCATGAAACATTTGAGCTCAAACTTTAAAGCTGTTTGGCAGCAAAGCATGAAAATATTTTTGATAATACCACACCTTTTATCTGCTCTTCAAAGGTACAAGCCTTGACTGTGGCTGGCAGTTCTGACTTCACTGGTATTTCAACTTTCTCTATATCAAAGGGGTAAAAATAATGAATGATGACATCATCTACTAGTGCGGAAGTGCAATCTTATGCTTTGTCCCATTAAGGGGTGTCACCAAAACAAAATTTCACAAGGTAAATTTAAGATAATTGATAGCAATATTCACAAAAACAATAGCCTGTAATCTTTAGCCAAAGATATTAAGACATTGTTTTTGATGTTTTTCTTTTCAACTAGCAGCTGCAGCTGCCTTTCTGTTGCCTGCTCTGCATATGTACCAATACTATAAAACTGGACACTCCAGGAGAGTTACAAAGCACCATCATCACGACCAAATTAATATTCATGAGCTAAGTCTCAACTATACAAAGATTCACAATTCCATACCTATTTTACCAAAGTAACTCTGCTTGATGTACCCAAGTATACTTTACCCAACTTACCCAAGTAAGACATGCATGGCTCACCGTCCTTTGTTGGTCCTGCAAAAGATTCCTTTCAAACAATCATAGGCCAAACAGTATCCCTAACCCCACCCCTAAAATAAGACCCAAATGATTGGTTGTTTAAGCCCCTAACCACAGCCATTTCCAATAAAATAGGACAGGTTCCAAATCTACAATAAGACAAGTTTTTATTGTAGAGTACTGCATGTCTGGGACTTTACAAATAAGAAAATGACACCCCTTGCTTAAAGTCAACACATCCTTACAATTTTTCTAATGAACTTCTGAGCTGGATACCTGTTAAAATTATTAACATATCCTCTCTTCACCAACCTGTAAGAGGAGTGTAGGTAAAAGGCTGTAGATCATGCGTTCTCCCTGCGTTTGTCACTACGGCAATCCCAACAGGGACTGGGGCAGCCACTGTCTGGTCAAGATATGGGGGAACCTTCACCACTAGATGATTCTGGATCGAATTATGTTGACAAGATGCTTTAGACAAGATATTTTTGAAAGATAAGCATTTTTACTAGAAATAAAAACTGTAATGCCATGTCCTGCTCTTGCCTGATGGAAAAGTTCCATGTCAATTTCTGCTTCAGCTTGCCAGCCACTCTCATCTGAAAAGAAAAATTAAAACAGGAAGGAAAAAGATGTACTTGGTGCAAAACATTCCACAAACGTTGGACAGATAAGGAGTAGGTGTATGTTCATCATACTATGCAAGCTAAATTTCATGTGTCATTGCATTCTGAAAGGTGACAGTGCAACAAAAGTACGCAATGCTATCCCATCATTGCCATGTAGGGCATTATGCTAATACCCAGTATAAAGTTAATGTTTTTATGGTATAAGATGTCCATGCATGCAGTACCTGTAGAATTTTCCTGAAAAAGAACTTTGGTTCCTTTGAGAAAGTTCTTGCCGATGATAAAGACCTCCTCTCCTCCTGCGACAGAACAACTGTGAAGACTCTTCTTAAGGATTTCTGGCACTCCAGCAGGTTGAGCTGAAAATGTGACAAAGAATATAGTTACAACCACTGACAGATGTGGAAAATAAAATCCCATAATATCAAATCTATACCCTGCTACCCTTTGAACTTACTACATAAGATAGGAGAGGAGAGAGTCTGAAGGGTTAGGACAGATCCGTCAGGTCTTGGGATATTGACTCTGAAGGCCAAACGAGCTCGAGTGCTCTTCTTTTTGGAGCCAGCAACCCCTATACGAGCTTCAACATCAGCATTCCTCAGCTTCAAGATTCCCACACAGTCCACGCTGCCAACACACATCACATTACACTTTACCAAACAAAAACACATTAACTGAAAGTGATTAGACAACAGACGGAATGATCCTTACGGTAGGGTCATAGAGCTGGTCGGCTCAAGGTTCACTTCAATAACTGTGGTCCCCTCGATATCCACTTCCTTACATGCCGTTGTGTTGCGCCCCGTCACTCTGCAGGCTTGATAAAACCCATGAGGCTTCACACGTCCAGCGTCATTAGCCACAAATACTTGGAGCACCACTGGTTCACTGACTCCCTCTAACTGATGTACCACATATAGAAACATTACCATATAAACTGTATTACTTCCATAAATGCGTATTTGTCTGGATAATATAATGTTTTTTAAATTCTTACTTTTATTGTAGGGAATCCTTGCTGGGTACGGTCTTTGACGGATCCTCTACTTCCCTCTGTGAGGTATCGTGCTCTATGCTGCGTCTCTGGCTGAATCAAAATCTTTAGCTCCTTCCCTTCGCTCTTCTGTGGGTATTGAATGGAAAGAATCCCCCCTTTCTGATTGTTTGACACTTCCAGGGAGCTAAAGGTAAAATAAAAGAAAGCAATTCAAACATCTTCTATGACGTTTTTAAAATTCATGGTTAATTAATAAATGAATTAATTCAATTTTTTTGAGGCGCAAATAGGGCTGCACGATTAATCGCGATGAAACCGCACGCGATTTGGCAAAGGCTGTGATTATTTTCTGTGCAACTTGTCAGTGCAGCGGCTGATCAGTAGTAAATGCTGCTCCATCTGAACGCCAGAGGGCGTCTCTCACACACACACACACACACACACACAACTAGTGATCGACCGATGTATCGGTTTACGATATTTTTCCCGATATTTAAGCATTTTCCCATAATCGGGTATCGGTTTTGTAATATCGGATTTGCCGATAAACGGCGCCATCTTGTGGCCGTTTTGAGAATTCCGCCATTGCAGCCCGCGTCTGAGGAGATCAGTCAACAACAACTCTGTGCACACGTAAGTATATGTTCTACTTGCTTTGCTTTAATTATTCAACTTTATTTAACATAACAGGCATGCAGAAATGGCAGTTTGAGACATAAATGCCTGATATAGTTTATGCAGCTTGGTTCTAAAAAATTGAGACGAACTCATGGAGTCACGTAGCGTAAAGCCCAATTTATACTTCTGCGTCGAACTTATGCCGTAGCTACGGCGTAGGCTGTTCGTAGCGCGCGTACCCTTCGGCGTACCCTGACGTGCACCTCTCCAAAAATGTAACAACGCGTCAATTCTACGCGGACGCAAGCGCTGTGATTGGTCTGCTCAAACCGCTCCCTCGGGTTTCACATGCTCCCTCTGCGTGCATCAACGCGGACAACGACGCAGAAGTATAAATTAAAACCAATGCGTAGTCTACGGCGTAGAGGCTCCGGCGTAGGTCCGACGCAGAAGTATAAATCGGGCTTAATCCGTCATGTCCTGCCCCAATAAAGACGTAACTTTACATGAATTAAATAAAACAGACATGAATGAGTGCATGTTGAAAATAAAAGCGCTGAATTTAATTGTTTATCTGTTGTATTTGCTCACCATTAGTCTCGAAAAAAAGTTCGTTCATATTGCTGAGCACTCAATGGGTTGATGATCAGGAATGCTCAAGCACGGCCACTGAATGAAACTTTTGACAAGATTATCTTGTTTAAACTCCCTAGATTATATTATCATTTACTACATAGCAATTATTTCGCTAATACACATCTAAATATACCGCTTTGTGGAAATTAATTATTTATTATCTGCACGCGCGATCGCGGTTGAGTAGCCTATATATAGTTCTGTGAAAATGCATAGATAAACAGCACTTTGTCAGAAAGCATTTCATGATCTAGACCTACAAAAATATTATTATAATTAATAACATACTAGTTGGAAAATGCAATGATGTATATGCTGTTTTGTTTGTTACTTTCCTGACAATGTTATATTCTTGCAAATATTATTCAGTGAATTAATATTACCAAGTGAATTATTCCTCACTCTTAGTTTAAACCTATTAAACGGCACATAAACCTTCTAAAACTGTTCAAAATTAATTACATTTCTGCAAAGGTGATTTGACTCCCGTCAATTATTTTCTCCATATGAAAACATTAGACTTTTAACATTTATTTTGCCTATTGTTAACATTGTTGCTGCTGATGCTTATAAATTATATGTATAATTTAGATATAAATTATATAATGTAATAATATAAATGTTTTTATTGTAATTTGATTTATTTACCATTTATGAAAACAAACGAAGCAGGCTTACAGAGCAGAATGCTGAAAGACTCTGTTTTCTACACTACAACCTAGTTCTGCTTAACTGGGAGTATTAAGTTACACTACTAAAATAGCTACTAAAATTCATGTAATTTAGATTTTTCCCCCCAGTATGTTAGAATTATTTTTGTGCTTTATTTTTTACCTCATCAAAGCTTTTATTTTTAAACAAAGGCACTTTATTTTTTGGACTCAGACCCCTCTATTTATTTATTATATATTATATAGGAGGGAGTGATTATATTATATATTATTATATTATATATTATATATTATATATTATATATTATATAGGAGGGAGTAATTGTTTTAAATAAAATGGTTTGTTCAGTTCATTTCTGTTGTAATAATTGTGTCAAAAACAGAAGTATAACAGTAAATAAATATCGGTTCTTCATATCGGTTATCGGGCACATAAACATGCAAATAATCGGTATCGGTAATAAAAAATCAATATCGGTCGATCACTACACACAACATATCCCTCTGAACACGAGAGGGTGTCTCTCACACACACACACCACATATGCCCCGCCGCAGAAGTACAATAACACACATCACTCCAGGAAATCACTATGGGCATCATCTTTGTAGCTGAATAAACAGAAGATTGAAACGCTTTGATTGCTTAAACATGACTAATAAACACACGACTGCCTTATTCTGTGTAAGAAGCCACATCTCACAGAAGGATGCTCAACTGTCGTTATGA
The DNA here is from genome assembly GCA_026230005.1 of Gila orcuttii. Lineage (NCBI taxonomy): Eukaryota > Metazoa > Chordata > Actinopteri > Cypriniformes > Leuciscidae > Gila > Gila orcuttii. The sequence continues at coordinate 28,214,932 of JAPDVR010000025.1, forward strand.
AGTGAGTTTGGAGTGAAAGCATGTTATTTATTAAATGTTGTCTTTTCTTGGACAAGAGGTTCATAAATGCTTCTCATGTTTGGAAAGATGTTTGACGCGTGTTGCTTTTTCAAATGCACATTATAAGTGACTCAAACTCGCAGTGCTTTCAGAGTGAGCAGCGTTTACAGAGCCGATCATCAATGACAAGCTGCGCATGAAAAAATAACAGCAGCCTTTGCGATTTCATAATCGCGATAAGCCAAATCAGTTTAAGTGCGATTTCATTTAAATTGCAATTAATCCTGCAGCCCTATTCATATTGCATTTGTGGCGAAAACTTAGAAAATGTAGGGACACCAACCTCACTTTGGGTGTGACTTTGGTGTCTGAACCCAGTTGTGAAAGAACAAAGTGTGGTGCTTTAGCGCTGTCTGCATCAAACACATCCATGCCAGCTTCCTCGCGGGCCGCGGGTTTCGGCCCCGGCCGCTGCCGAGGAGTTCGCTTTCGAGATTTTCTGGGCACTTCAGTGTTGTCGTTGTACGAACTACTGCTGCCCATGCTAAAGTTGGACACCGAGTCGTCCATCCACATGCTGCCGCTCTGCTCCGAGTCCGGGTTGGGGGGCAGATCATCCTGGCAGGACATCTGGCTGTCGTCGAGCAGATCCTCGGGAGGCGGGGAGATGCTCAGGACGGTCCGGCGCTTCGAGGGGGTCGCCTGGCTCTCGCCCGCAGCTGAACCGGGCTCCACACCCACTCTCTCGGGCACCACCTCGGGGGCGGGCCCGAGCCTGGACACCTGCTCCTGGGCTGAGGTAGCAGAGAGCATGCTGGGACAGGAAGGAAGGGTGCTGAGTCCTCCAGGGGAGGAGGCAGCGTTGCAAGTGGCGGCAGCATCTGTAGTGTGCACAATGCAGAACGGTTAAAAACCGGTCCCTTTAAATCTGGCTAGCAGTCCCGATCAAGCAGTGAAACTCGACATGGTATCTGGTCAATGCCCTTTATCTGTTTTGAATGTCTTGGTATTAAATTACTAATTAAAGTAAGCCTAATTATTATTAGCATTGTCCAATACCTTATTTTTTTCATGTTATTTTGTATGATGGCCCAATAACTGAATCCTACCATAAAAAAGCAAAAAATAAACATGCATAGGGGGTATACAGAGCATTTGTTGACACTTCTGCATAACCCAGTGCTGATCTATTCAAGCCTTTCACAAATTCTAATGGCCAATGATAACTGAGAGAAATGCATGCCGATTGGGCGAACTGGTACTGGTTGATGATAACCCAGAGCTGATCTATTTAAAACAGCCTCTCATAGACACATAATATTGGACAATGAAAATTCTGAGGTGTTGACTAATGCATGCCAATTGGACAATTTGGTTGGGACTGAGCGTAGCCATGGAGACAGAATAAACAAGCTTCTGACCTACGAAGCAGAGAACTGCAGACCATTTTATATGCAGACTCTCCCTGATTCAGAGGGAACTCCCTGGAATAAAAACGACAAATGACAGCGAATAAACAATAAGTGCTGGTCATCCAATGTAGATATCTGCAAATTTTGGTCAGAATCATGAGCAAAAAAAACATCATTTTCATAAAAACATCTGTTTTTATAAATTACTAATTCATTGGGCCAGTTTTGGTACAGAATTTGTTTTTTTTAAATCGGTTTTCTCACTGTCCTAGTTTGGTGCTGGATTTGGTGGACCACAAATTTATTGATGCATAAACTGATATTTGTCTGGGCTGCTTTGCTTAAAGATCCCTCAGCTTTCTGTCAAAACAGGAGGTAGTGTAACATTAACCTGGCTACTTACAATATATTTGCATTTGGAGTATTGCCTTTTAATTAGAACTGGGCAATATATTTGGTATTACTTTGTTGATGAAGCAAAGTTGTGAATATCAAAATGATTTTAAACACATATCTGATTAATTTCTGCAAATGTATTAAATTAACCAAAAATATTTGTTTACATCATCGCTCTAGAAGGTTTGCAGATATCTTTGAGTGGCATTGGATTTTTCATGTGCCAAATGATTTAAAGGGGACCTATTATTATTATGTCCCTTTTTATGTAATACAAGTCTCAGGTGTCCCCCAAAATGTGGGTCAAGTTTCAGCTCAAAATACCCCACAATTCATTTATTATACCATGCCCAAAATGCCAGTTTGGATGAAAACAAAAACATGCTGTTTTCGTGTATCTTTAAATGCAAATGATCTACTGCTCCCCGCCCCCTTTTCCAGAAGTGGGCGGAGCCTTTACAGCTCATGCTTCAGATAGTCGGGCAGCAACAAAACAGACGAAACACATTAGGTCATTTCCGCAGAACGCGTTTTTGCATTCCAGTGCGCTGCTTTTTCATCATTTTCTATGTAAACACGCCAGACGATCTATATCACTATCTACCGATGTTATGTTATATCACCATCTCCACTATGTTAATTTTGAATGTTATCATTATCAGCCAAATATGAAAATTTTGCAGATAAATAATGTATTATTTCCTTCAGCTGACACACTTCAGATGCGCACAGTTCACCATGATGATTTTAAACTGCTTGAAATTGGATTGGAATCACTTCAAAAAAGGAAAATCCAGTTGTACATCATGCGCAGTGCAAGTCTGTCATATAGACTACATAAAACTATAACGAGAACATCATAATTGTGTGTTTGGGACATGGCTTTTAATGGTGAGACTTTTGTAATCAGGCTTTCCAAATTTGGATTTAGATTTATCAGCCAATATATCGATTGTCGGCCTTCAAATATAAAGAATTATCAGTTATCGGCCAATTTTCAGTTATCCCTATTTCATACGTCAGCAAAGAGAAGTGAGAATATCACAGGAAGAACAAGTCATGACATTTTGATTAAAGATTACGAAGTCGATGAATTTTCATAAAGAAAAAAGCACAGATGAGTGAATCATTAAGCAATAAAACAATAAATTTTGATTTCATCCAGACTATTAAATACTGTATTATGCAGTTAATATGTATTGTTATATTGGTGCATCAAATTACTTTTTATATTGGTGCATTACATTTTTTTAATTTACTTGACAACAATGGCTGTTGAAAAAACCTAAAAGATTTTTCCAGAGCAAATGCATACATATATAAGACTGTAAATATATGAATATAGTCATATTAAATATTGGGTTTTGTTATGCTATATTGCCCAGCCCTACTCTGATTACAAGCCATTTTATCATTAGTTGAAAGAAACAAAGGCCTTCCAAAAAAGAAGCGAAGAGAAAAGCCTCAAATTAGGCCTAATGCCAATATATTTGTAGACAAAGATAAAAAATGGCTTCTAATGAAATTATTTTTGGTGTCATCTAATGCGCTATGGACCGCTGCCAGCCAGTGAGTGCTGTTTATATTTCATTGACTGGCTTCAACCATAACAGGCTGAGACTCCAGAACATGGTCTGGGGAAAATCAGGAAATCACTCAACCTCAATAACAGGAAGCTCTTTTTAACAGGTTTAATGGGACAGGTCAAGTAAAACACTCGAAACGAGTTAGTCTGCAAAATCTGAAATGACCAAAAGGAGAGAGAAAAAAAACATGTAAAAGAAAAAGAAAAAACTAAAAAGGTCTGGATGTCCAGATGGGTTTTAAAAGAGTGTGACATCAAGTGAAATGGAAAGCACAGGTCGGAAGCACTAGAAAGAAATGTGCACAAACCCACAAAAAAAAATAAAAGATAATAACACCACACCACCAAGAGAGAAAATTATAGTAAAGATCCAGAGACACACAGTAATCAGAGGAAGCTTAGCTTTACAGGCACACACACACACACAGAGAGAGACTGAACAGAGGCGAGTGGAGCGGATGAGAGTGTGTGTAGCGTGAGCATGGAGTGTGTGTACCTGAGGCCAGGGCCGCAGCAGGAGGAGGGCCCGCCTCTCCACCGCTCTTCTGGCTCATGGGGAACCGGCTGTCCTGCTGAACGGCCGAGGGCAACTGCAGCTCTTTGGGGAGCAGGTCATACACTGACTCTGGAACAGACAGGCCGGGGTAGATTAGGGCGGACACAAACATTACAAGTTAGAAAATTCGTAGAATTAAAAATAAAAAAGCACTGCACATGCGAATGCAAAAACCGTGCATTCAAATTTTTGGTGTGTCAAGATTGTTCATTTGAAAGGCTTCCTGCTGAAGAAAACCCTCTCAGTTGGTGGCATAAATCGTGCAACGACACACTTGACCAAACCTGCACATCGGTCAGAGCGGAGTGTGTGTTCATCAGCTGGAAACATCGTCAACAGAAAGCTGAGCGTCTGGTGTTTTTGATGAACAATATGTAGATGTAGAAGTGGAGAGTTTCTGAATGGCAGTTTGCTATTGTGTGTTCATGTAGTTCATTACACTGTGTGTTGAAGCGTGTTTTATCCGGTTACTGATGCAATTACACAGTTTTTAATGCAATATCTAATTTTCCCTGCATGCACATTTGCACTATTGTTTCAAAAGTTAATGCACTTTAAAAAGTGAATGTCATTTCATTTCAATAAAAGATGCTTGATTTGGTTTGTTTCCTTGTTGCGCTCGATTGCGCCCTCTTGTGGGCACAGGAGGCAATACAGTATTTTTCTCCTCTAACATTAAGAATGGCCTATAGAATTCAAATATAATTCAAATTTTGCTAATATTTAAGGATGAAATTCAATTTAGCTTTTCAGCCATTTTATAGCTTTTCAAGAACAATACAATATTGAGCAATAATGAATAATCTTGCAGCATACAGTGCTGATTTTGAACAGCACTGACAATGTTATTGTTTATTAATGGGTTCCAATCTGTTTCACAAAGGCTGTGTTGACACTTGGCAGGATTGGTTGGATTAAAACTAGCTCTGGTGCAGTTCGACTGAAATATGAGCGCAACATGGACCAAAGATATCTAAAATGATGTGATGTCATAAGATATGGCCATAAAAAGGGAAATGGAAAACAATCGTTCATACCCTCTGAATAAATGGTGAAAAAATCTACCCAAAAAAAAAACCCTAGGGGAGACACGGTAGAGTCCAAGAGCACTGCCATATTAGCCAGCCAAATGTCTACATTTCACTAAAATATTGTCAGCAATTACAAAAAGAAATTTGCCTCGTCTCATACGCTTCATAATAAGGAAAGTGGAGCGCTCAACTATATATAGTTGTATGATATGGTATTAGCGCTGGGCACGGCCTCTCTGATGAGCCGCAGATATTTAATAAGCGAGGAGGTGTTTATGATTCCCAGAGCTCATCGAGGGACACTTGGTCTCGATCAGCATGATTACAGCACTGCTGCTGATAGGGAAGCACTGAAGCGGCTTGACCAGCAGATTCGCTCGCATTACCTGGAAACCCTTGCCAAACATAACAGAGTTAGTTCCCATAACAAAACAATACTTTGCTTTTACTGCCAAAGATTATTTCTGTTTGAGTGCACTGTACTCTGACCATCTATGAAGGTTTTATCTTTCTTACGCACTTCATAAAATAAAATGAATGTTTATATGCTTCATGGGGTACAAATTGGTGTCCCATTACATTAAAGACCCCTGTGGTAAAAATCAAGTTTTTAATGCTGTTTATGTGTCTATGTGGTGTTTTTAATATGCTTTAGGACAAACCATGTGTAAATTCACAAGTCGACAGCATTGCTGAGTATTTTCTGCTTAAAACTGCAGTGAACCAAAGACAGTCTCAAAAACACGCTTTGAAATCGCTGGTGTTTCTGACGTCACAAACTACCTTGTAACCAATCAGATCAACGTGTGATCGTCAACCAGTGGATCTCTGAGTGAGTGAGTGAGTGGAGGCGGGGCTCATTTGTATATTCATAGAACCGCTTATACTAAATGAGGCAAGAGTGTCGAGTTACATTCAAGATATTTTAAGACAAGAAGATTTTTTTTTTTTCAAGGAAAAAACATTTAAATTAGTCAATTTGATGATAAAAGATGAGTTTTAAGGGATACAATTATTGACTACAGGGGGACTTTAAGGAAAATCATAAGATAATTTCCCCTATTAAAAATGTAACATCACAATTTGACAAATAAAATAATCTAAATTTTTTATTTATTAATTGAATCAACATTTTGTCCCAAACCAGATAGCTCCTGAAGTGTTAAATCTGCAATCCCGTTACTTGTTCTGTCATATTACTTTATTTAATGATTATACGTTCCTATGTTGTTAGAAAACATAAAAAGTCAAGGTTTTAAAATGTGTTTAAAAAGTGTTCATTATTTGCTGTGATGTAAAGTTTTAAATAAATGAAAATATAGAAATAGAAAAATTGATAGTCACATTGATAGCTATATAAATTCACAGATATAATTAAGCAAAAATAACCAAAAATAAAGGCTGTGAAAAATTGCCTAGGTGGAAGAACAATATTTTCTGACTTTGTTAAAGATCAAAAATTGGACCGGTTTTAAGAGTTTGTAAGTTGTAAGTCTATTAATAAAGCGTGCCATTGCACGACTATGGCAGCACAATCCGGATCAGCGTAGCATTCTGGCACAGAGAAACACCGTGGAGGAGCGCAGAGATGGAAACGGGACCCTGAATCAACACTCCCCTACAGTAAATAAAAGCCCTGGTGCCTGTAGTGAAGCTGAACAACACATGTCCTGCATTCCTGCTATTTTAACACTCCGCATCCCTGGACGACAAAGAGATAATGGGATCGTCCGATTCTCCTCCGCCAAGGCAACGTTTTATATTGCAGGGATTAAATCGGTTCAAAAGAATCCGAAAGGACAGAAAAACTGCTCCTGAAGCTGGAAAGGAGGCCGAAGTGTCACAATAATTACACACTTCATGTGTGAACACTGGCTTTGTGAAACCTCCACTAAACGCTGGTGGCACCACATCATGAAAACAATCATCTACAAAGCAGTTCCTAGTAGGAACTATTAAACACGTCTGTCACTACAAAGTTGGGTCGAGTGAATCGAACACAAAAGGCCATGTGACCCAGGTCAAACAGCTTGAGACCTATCAATATAGCTTTAGTCATGTTCTGAAGAAAAGTGTGTGCGGTTCGCTCATGCAAAACTGGCCCTCATGAAACGGAGGCGTTGTGGGGGGTTTCCAGGGTACTGCTATGCAATTCGGCTAAATTTAATTGAAATTAACATCCGTTTTTCCCCCATATCTTGAAATTTCCCACTCTGACTGGAGGGCCGGATGTATATTAAAAGATATAATTCATTTATAATGTTAAAATCACATTATAAGGATTGATATGATTGAAGAACCGAGTGCAAATGCCGCTTAATGAAAGGAATTGCATTGATTCGTAATTGCAAAGATGATTCTAGAAACTATCCGTTACTCCCGTTCCAGAAGTGCTCAAATGAGACACAGATTAAGATGATGATGATTGAAAAGTGATGATTGAGCTGAACGTTTTAAAAATCTTTTCAGTCCCTTTCTCCTGATAAACTGCAGTCCATTTAAAATGTTTAATCTGACTTAATGTTTTTTTTTTAATCGGGTTGAGTGAATGATTCAATGACTCACTCATAAATACTTCACTTGTTTCATTACTGGATGAATCAGCGTTTTTAAACGAATCTCTTGAATGAATGATTCAAAAACATCTTTTATCAGTCTCTTGCTACACGCGTGTAGCTCTACTTACAGAACTACCATATCGACGATGGTCCAGATTAAAAATACAGTGGCATCGCCAGTATTTTGAAGCTTTAGTATCACGATACTACCGTAGTACCGGTATACCGTGCAACTCTACGAACGTGTCCATCCACATTTGTGGTCAATGGAGTAAACTTTGAAAGCGTTTAACTGTGCGCGAGACGGAGCATAATGTGCAAAACCACGTTTATAAACCTCATGCCTATCTCTGCTTTAATCGCCATCTACTGTCAGAGAGGGGATTTGCATTTTCATTTTCATTCAGCTCGTCTGGCGTCAGCCATATCTTTTGCATTAATCTGGACAGACAAATTGCATGTGTATTTTCATGGTGAAAATTAATCCAGGTGTGAATGGGCCTTTACCCAGAACGATAACGATTGAATCATTAAAAGTCTATGAGAATAACAAAGTCCAAACCACAACTACAATGCTAATGACACAGAGGAAAGATATTGGTCCTTTCTAGCTGATGAATGATAAAAGTAAAAACATTGACAGCAAACCAGAATCCACAACTTTAAAGAGCTTAAAACATTGTAGATTAATTGTTAAATCTAAAATATTTCGTTTAAATTCATATCTGCATCATTATCGGCACATAAACCCCAAAAAGGGATGTTATCCACTTCCCGTTGGCTCACCACAGGATAAATATACCTGTACTGGTCATCAACATTACAAATGACTGGCTTATTGAATAAGACTCTAACTTTCCTCATCATATATGAACATCATATGATCAAGTCATGTCTGTTATTGTGCTTACCTTCTCATGAGACAAACACTGCCAGCTATATTCAGCAACATGTTAGCTGTCAAGCTCAAGTCTTGCTGTTGGCAGATGAAATATTAATTATGATAGGCGTGGATCACCAGCATCATCCATCATGGCACTAGTCCAACTTTTATAGTACTTCAAAGTCAGTGTATATAAAACACCACAAAAATAATGCGTGTCCGAAATACTTGTTTGGTGTTCGACAACAAACCTTGGTTGTCTCGGAGCCACGAGTCACTTATAATGTGTGTAAAGGTAAACAAACACACACCCACTCTCTCTCACACACACACATATATACACACACAGACACACACACGCATTTATATATAGACTGACACACACACGCATACATAGACTCACATTTACACTCATACATATAAACACATTTATAAATACACACAGCTAGCGCGTGCCCTCCTCTCGTGCTAAGTAACGTTAGCAATTCTTTATATTTATGCACAACTAAACGCCTCCGTGAAGACGCATGCAAACCTAAATGAATGAAGAAAGGAAGTAGTATCATAAAAATACGTTCTTACCTTTGGAATAGAGTGATTTAGGAGAACTGGGGTCGATATCGGCGCTCAGGAGAGATATAAAATCAGAGGGCATGCTAGCATGCTAAAGCCTCATGAGATCAGAGGAAACGACCCTATCACTCTCGGCTTAAAGAGCAATGCATATAGAAAGAGAGATGCTTTCAATAATAAAATCCTTATAAAGGGTTTACAGCACATGTATAGTAGTGAAATTCACACTCAGGAACATTTTAATGTGTTTTTTTCTCCATCTGATTAGCTAGCCAGCCATTAGAGCCATTCACCTTTTTCAGCGACTCCTCCCCCTTTTCTGCGCATGCGCACGATTCCCGACTGTATCTGACAGAATATTATTGTTCGACTGTAACTGACATAGTCAGTGTTAGACTTTGTCTCCATATTAATATTGAGTGTATTTGAATTATTTTTTGGATATGATTAGTTCCAACTTCCAGTGATTATTAGGCCTACATGTTCATCTATAACTAAACATTGTTCCTGACACTTTTTTATCAATTCACTAGTTTAATTATAGTTAATATATATGTATATATATGTATATATATATATATATATATATATATATATATATATATATATATATATATATATATATATATATATATATATAATTTGATATAATACAGTATAGTGTATTCTTTGCTTTATTAAAGTTACAATAAATACACTTTAATTAATACAAAGTAATGTTCACGTGCGAATATTAAAAAATGTATAAAGCATTTGCTTTGAGAAATTTATGCTGCGTCCCAATTCGCATCATATCCGTCCTAAATAGTATTCGAAAATAGAATTAGTACGTCCTAAAATCGTAGTATGTTGAAATGAGTGTTCCAAAGATACCCGGATGGTCTACTATATCCGGTCAGAATCCGAAGTGCAGATCGATGCACACTCTAACGGCTAATATTGCCCACAACCCATCGCGCGTTGGGCGAGGATTCGGTTAGAACTACAAACACGAGTGAAAAGTGTTAAAAAACTACAGACATGGAGGACGCGCGCGAGTCCGGCGGTTGTGTAGAGAGGTTTAGATAAAGGGGTTTAAGTGATTAATTATCAGTATCTAACCTGACGAAAATTTATTTATTCAATGTTGGCTACGTTATATTGCATCTGCAGCAGCATTGTGAACTTTTGTAAAGATACGTTTAGCTATTAAATGTTAAATGCATCATTACATTCAAATTGCAAACACATGAGGAGAGTGCAGAGTCTCCGCATGAAAGACCGACTGGCAGATGAACGAGCGACTACATTTCTCTCCGTAACGGTAAGAAATTATATTAGATTGAATGGAGGATTTTAACTGTGACGAGATGATTGACAGGGCAGTTTACGGTGATGCACGCGACAGAGCTGTCCGTTAAAGATGACGAAGTAGTATGTCCCAAAGCTTGCCTACTCTTTTGCTACACACTCAAAAGTATGTACTTTTTTGTCACAAAAAGAGTACATACTTTTAGGGCGTAGTATAAGTAGGCGAATTTGGACGCAGCATAACTGAATCGACTAATGATCCTGTTTAATGCTCTTTGCAGCTACTGATGATCTCACTCCCTCCCCGCGTGACACAATCAGTGATGACGTCAGCTGTAAGTCGTTGGTCGTTCCTGATGATGATGTCACTTCCTCCCCGCGTGACGCGGTCAGTGATGACGTCAGCTGTTCGTCGTCTGTCATAGAGTGGTGCAGGTATGACCTAACTTTGTTGGCCAAAGTTTATGATATTTGCACGTTTTGTCCATAAAGATAATTGTCACAGATGAACACAACTTTTTATGAATTTTGAAGCATGAATGCAGTAGCCAGAAGTAAAAAGCTAAAGGTAGGCTTTAAACGAACTACACAACGGTCCCACGACTTCAACGTTAACATCACTAAGCTTCCGACAACTCTTTCAGTTTTTATCCAAAAACATTTTCCCAGAACGTTTGAGTTAGAACAGTTTATAAGAGCACAATTATATACTCCTGGGACATTTTTGAAAAATTATATTTTATTAATTTGGTATGCTATGTCCACTGTAGTGACTCCAGGACTCAGTTGTTTAAAAAATAAAATTACATGTATAGGCAAAAACAAAGGGATTTGTTTTTTCATTCGCCTATCTATTTTTAGGTTTCAGCATTTTTTTAACCAAACTTTGTATAAAGATGATTCTCAACTAAAATATATAACAGAATGTATTGTGGGTAAATGGAAATAAATGTGTTTTCCCATTCAAAACGATGTAGCCTATACAGACAATGTATCTAATCTGCATATTAATGTGTTCTTGGGGCAACATGTAATGAAAAAAGAAGTTGTAATAATGGGAGTAATATTTGGCAACATTTTCCTAATAATATCTAATATTTCATAGGAATATTGATGTATAATTTCACTTGTGTCTCCCAGAATGCCTGATAAACATGCTGTAAGTCCTGATGTCCTCTTGTGGACGTAAGAAATCAAGGCTCTGTTCTGTAACAGAAAGTCATATTTTGATTAGAAACCCCGTAACATTTTCCTGATATGTTGATTTACAACAAAGAAGTAGAAAATAATGATTACAAAATATTATCATATTTCCATAAGAGTGCTTAACTTGATCACTAAATGAATGTCAGTCATTTTTAAAGACCAGTCAGAAGTGTTTGTCCTGGTGAAACCTCTGAACATTTAGTATCTCTGAAAAGTCCTGAATCTGCTCTTTACAGGACATCCAGTGTAAAACTGTGTGTTGTCAGAGAAATTCACTAGAATATAATGTAACAGTGGACTGAGTTTAGCTGTTCAGGGACGTTTAATCTCATCGACAGACTGTCGTCCCATTTAACCACTTGTTAGCAACCGCCTTTTTCAAGACACGTAACAGCTTAAAAAATCACGAGTGGGGCAGTACTGATGTATTTTATGTCCTAGAATAAAACGTGAAAGTGTCTTGAGCTTGTGTTCACCACAGACCTTATTTCAGCCATTTAACCAAAACCCCATTCAAAAAACCCATTGACTTCGGGACGATGGAACCGGAAGTGCTAAAATGCAACTCGTTTTTGCGTTTTGGCCTACGAAGTGATGTCATACCTGCGCCACTCTCGTCCTGCCTGCCGCTGTAATCGAGTGAAGTACCAAACAGAAAGATGAAACGCAATATACTCTTGAATCTCTCAGGAAAAGAGAGAAATCCGTGGGAGTTCCTTCAGGAATCTTCAAAGCAGTCTCTGCGACAGCGGGATAACGAGCAGCTCTGGGAATATGTGGCACTTTCACAGAGAAGACAAGACATACGGAAGAGTGTGAGATTGTCTATCAAAAAATATAAGGTGTAGGTCAAAGATTTCAAATGTTTTCATCCCCCTAGCAGTGGTTGTTTGTTGATTTTAAACAGCTGTTTTTCTTCCGATTCATGCATAGAACAGTTTTTCATGAATATGCACATATGCTCCGCCCATTGGAACAGTTTTTCATGAATATGCACGTATGCTCCACCCGTTGGAACAGTTTTTCATGAATATGCATGTATGCTCCGCCCATTGGAACAGTTTTTCATGAATATGCACGTATGCTCCACCCGTTGGAACAGTTTTTCATGAATATGCATGTATGCTCCACCCGTTGGAACAGTTTTTCACGAATATGCATGTATGCTCCACCCGTTGGAACAGTTTTTCATGAATATGCATGTATGCTCCGCCCGTTGGAAAAGTTTTTCACGAATATGCATGTATGCTCCACCCGTTGGAACAGTTTTTCATGAATATGCATGTATGCTCCGCCCGTTGGAACAGTTTTCAATAAATATGCATGTATGCTCCGCCCGTTGGAACAGTTTTTCATGAATATGCATGTATGCTCTGCCAGTTGGAACAGTTTTTCATGAATATGGATGTATGCTCCGCCCATAGAACAGTTTTTCATGAATATGGATGTATGCTCCGCCCGTTGGAACAGTTTTTCATGAATATGGATGTATGCTCCGCCCATAGAACAGTTTTTCATGAATATGCATGTATGCTCCGCCCATAGAACAGTTTTTCACGAATATGCATGTATGTTCCGCCTGTTGGAATAGTTTTTCACGAATATGCATGTATGCTCCACCCGTTGGAACAGTTTTTCATGAATATGCATGTATGCTCCGCCCGTGGAACAGTTTTTCATAAATATGCATGTATGCTCCGCCCGTTGGAACAGTTTTTCATAAATATGCACGTATGCTCCGCCTGTTGGAACAGTTTTTCATAAATATGCATGTATGCTCTGCCCGTTGGAACAGTTTTTCATGAATATGCATGTATGCTCCGCCCGTTGGAACAGTTTTTATAAATATGCATGTATGCTCCGCCCGTTGGAACAGTTTTTCATGAATATGGATGTATGCTCTGCCTGTTGGAACAGTTTTTCACGAATATGCATGTATGCTCCGCCCGTTGGAACAGTTTTTCATGAATATGGATGTATGCTCCGCCCGTTGGAAAAGTTTTTCATAAATATGCACGTATGCTCTGCCTGTTGGAACAGTTTTTCACGAATATGCATGTATGCTCCGCCCGTTGGAAAAGTTTTTCATAAATATGCACGTATGCTCTGCCCGTTGGAACAGTTTTTCATAAATATGCATGTATACTCCGCCCGTTGGAACAGTTTTTCACGAATATGCACGTATGCTCCGCCCGTTGGCACAGTTTTTCATAAATTTGCACGTATGCTCCGCCCGTTGGAACAGTTTTTCATAAATATGCATGTATGTTCTGCCCGTTGGAACAGTTTTTCATGAATATGCATGTATGCTCCGCCCGTTGGAACAGTTTTTCATGAATATGCATGTGTGCTCCGCCCGTTGGAACAGTTTTTCATAAATATGCATGTATGCTCCGCCCGTTGCAACAGTTTTTCATGAATATGCATGTATGCTCCGCCCGTTGGAACAGTTTTTCATAAATATGCATGTATGCTCCGCCCATAGAAAAGTTTTTCATGAATATGCATGTATGCTCCGCCCATAGAACAGTTTTTCACGAATATGCATGCATGCTCCGCCTGTTGGAACAGTTTTTCATAAATATGCATGTATGCTCCGCCCGTTGCAACAGTTTTTCATAAATATGCATGTATGCTCCGCCCGTTGGAACAGTTTTTCACGAATATGCACGTATGCTCCGCCCGTTGGCACAGTTTTTCATAAATTTGCACGTATGCTCCGCCCGTTGGAACAGTTTTTCATAAATATGCATGTATGTTCTGCCCGTTGGAACAGTTTTTCATGAATATGCATGTATGCTCCGCCCGTTGGAACAGTTTTTCATGAATATGCATGTATGCTCCGCCTGTTGGAACAGTTTTTCATAAATATGCATGTATGCTCCGCCCGTTGCAACAGTTTTTCATGAATATGCATGTATGCTCCGCCCGTTGGAACAGTTTTTCATAAATATGCATGTATGCTCCGCCCATAGAACAGTTTTTCATGAATATGCATGTATGCTCCGCCCGTTGGAACAGTTTTTCATAAATATGCATGTATGCTCCGCCCGTTGGAACAGTTTTTCATAAATATGCATGTATGCTCCGCCCATAGAACAGTTTTTCATGAATATGCATGTATGCTCCGCCCGTTGGAACAGTTTTTCATAAATATGCATGTATGCTCCGCCCGTTGGAACAGTTTTTCATAAATATGCATGTATGCTCCGCCCATAGAACAGTTTTTCATGAATATGCATGTATGCTCCGCCCGTTGGAACAGTTTTTCATGAATATGCATGTATGCTCCGCCTGTTGGAACAGTTTTTCATAAATATGCATGTATGCTCCGCCCGTTGCAACAGTTTTTCATGAATATGCATGTATGCTCCGCCCGTTGGAACAGTTTTTCATAAATATGCATGTATGCTCCGCCCATAGAACAGTTTTTCATGAATATGCATGTATGCTCCGCCCATAGAACAGTTTTTCACGAATATGCATGTATGCTCCGCCTGTTGGAACAGTTTTTCACGAATATGCATGTATGCTCCACCCGTTGGAACAGTTTTTCATGAATATGCATGTATGCTCCGCCCGTGGAACAGTTTTTCATAAATATGCATGTATGCTCCGCCCGTTGGAACAGTTTTTCATAAATATGCATGTATGCTCCGCCCATAGAACAGTTTTTCATGGATATGCATGTATGCTTCGCCCATAGAATTGTTTTTCATGAATATGCATGTATGCTCCGCCCATAGAACAGTTTTTCATGAATATGCATGTATGCTCCGCCCATAGAACAGTTTTTCACGAATATGCATGTATGCTCCGCCCATAGAACAGTTTTTCATGGATATGCATGTATGCTCCGCCTGTTGGAACAGTTTTTCATGGATATGCATGTATGCTCCGCCCATAGAACAGTTTTTCATGGATATGCATGTATGCTTCGCCTGTTGGAACAGTTTTTCATGAATATGCATGTATGCTCCGCCCGTTGGAACAGTTTTTCATAAATATGCATGTATGCTCCGCCCATAGAACAGTTTTTCATGAATATGCATGTATGCTCCGCCCGTTGGAACAGTTTTTCATGAATATGCATGTATGCTCCGCCTGTTGGAACAGTTTTTCATAAATATGCATGTATGCTCCGCCCGTTGCAACAGTTTTTCATGAATATGCATGTATGCTCCGCCCGTTGGAACAGTTTTTCATAAATATGCATGTATGCTCCGCCCATAGAACAGTTTTTCATGAATATGCATGTATGCTCCGCCCGTTGCAACAGTTTTTCATGAATATGCATGTATGCTCCGCCCGTTGTAACAGTTTTGCATAAATATGCATGTATGCTCCGCCCATAGAACAGTTTTTCATGAATATGCATGTATGCTCCGCCCATAGAACAGTTTTCATGAATATGCATGTATGCTCTGCCCGTTGGAACAGTTTTTCATGAATATGCATGTATGCTCCGCCTGTTGGAACAGTTTTTCATAAATATGCATGTATGCTCCGCCCGTTGCAACAGTTTTTCATGAATATGCATGTATGCTCCGCCCGTTGGAACAGTTTTTCATAAATATGCATGTATGCTCCGCCCATAGAACAGTTTTTCATGAATATGCATGTATGCTCCGCCCGTGGAACAGTTTTTCATAAATATGCATGTATGCTCCGCCCGTTGGAACAGTTTTTCATAAATATGCATGTATGCTCCGCCCATAGAACAGTTTTTCATGGATATGCATGTATGCTTCGCCCATAGAATTGTTTTTCATGAATATGCATGTATGCTCCGCCCATAGAACAGTTTTTCATGAATATGCATGTATGCTCCGCCCATAGAACAGTTTTTCACGAATATGCATGTATGCTCCGCCCATAGAACAGTTTTTCATGGATATGCATGTATGCTCCGCCTGTTGGAACAGTTTTTCATGGATATGCATGTATGCTCCGCCCATAGAACAGTTTTTCACGAATATGCATGTATGCTCCGCCCATAGAACAGTTTTTCATGGATATGCATGTATGGTCCGCCTGTTGGAACAGTTTTTCATGGATATGCATGTATGCTCTGCCCATAGAACAGTTTTTCATGGATATGCATGTATGCTCCGCCCGTTGGAACAGTTTTTCATAAATATGCATGTATGCTCCGCCCATAGAACAGTTTTTCATGGATATGCATGTATGCTCCGCCTGTTGGAACAGTTTTTCATGGATATGCATGTATGCTCTGCCCATAGAACAGTTTTTCATGGATATGCATGTATGCTTCGCCTGTTGGAACAGTTTTTCATAAATATGCACGCATGCTCTGCCCGTTGGAACAGTTTTTCATAAATATGCATGCATGCTCCGCCCGTTGGAACAGTTTTTCATAAATATGCACTTATGCTCCACCTGTTGGAACAGTTTTTTTTATAAATATGCATGTATGCTCAGGAACGGAATATTAAACTACACTGGAAGCCAGACACATTCAAGTTGCAAATGACTGCACCTGCTCTGGTTGATTTAGGAAGCATATGATTTGCACCATTTGCAGCATTTGAATAGCCTTTTATTTAATTTTTTTGGCACAGCTTGAAAGTCACCATTAAATCAAAATAGGCAATTCTTTATTTATGGAATATTGCTGTGTTTACTATAAATTATTTATTGGTGCACATCATTATTGTGTTAAATTCATGTTCCTGGTAATCTTGAATCAGAATAACTCCCTCTTGCAGCATCTCTTCTCTTCTCTGATGACGAGGGCGGGGCAACCTGTCAATCACATGAGATCCACCAATAGCAAACCTCAACCATCCAGTCGATTCCTCACAGACAAATCAAGCCCCGCCCACA
The DNA here is from genome assembly GCA_026230005.1 of Gila orcuttii. Classification (NCBI taxonomy): domain Eukaryota; kingdom Metazoa; phylum Chordata; class Actinopteri; order Cypriniformes; family Leuciscidae; genus Gila; species Gila orcuttii. The sequence continues at coordinate 28,232,269 of JAPDVR010000025.1, forward strand.
TTTGTTCTCTTTCCAGAAGTGTTTGACTCAAATATACGACACAATAGAGAAGGAACGACGAGCGCAACTTCTGTTGCATGCTGACTTTAACCAATAACATATCATTTAACTTAACCAGCATTAGCACTGGTACAAAGCACTGCTACTTGAAGCGCTTAAATTAACCATCAACCAGTCATTTGATATTAATGCAATTCTTCTGTTGATGATGGAAAATTATGATATCCAGGATTTTCTTCTTGTTGTAACTTAAACACACAACAAGTTGAGAGAGCATAATAAAACCTCATTTCAATTCAACAAGACAACAGAATTTAAATTCCTGGCAATATTGTGCAATAATAGAACACTTTGGATGGATATGGTCATGAAAGGAAAGAGTCTCAAGCAAGAACATTTTCAAATAAAAGAAAACTGTTGCAAACAAACTTTGTATATAAAATAAAATATTTTTAGTTATAGTTTCTCTGTCATGTCAATTTCTGATAGACAATCATTTTCTCATTGAATATCCTGTCTCACAATAGAATATGTCATATTACAGAAGTAAAATGGCTTGTGAATTCTGTTTTATGTTGACTTGAAAAGATTTGAATGGATCATGGTTAACATAATGTAGAGTACTTGGCTTTAATGAGAGTACAGGCTATTAATGGCAACAATGTGCTTTTTGAGGGAATCATGATGACCATTTTGGATCAACAGATGGAAGATCTGCTCAGCTGTGGATCTGCTGACGTTAATCCAATTTGGCACCACATACCTGTGAGGATCAGCCTTGGCATGCCTTAAAAACAAGCACAGTAGCAGACCTGATGATGTCCCAAAACTGAGATCTGTCTCAATCAACAAACATTAATTTTTGTTTAAAATGTATATCTTTAATTGTATTATAGCCAAAGTAAGTCCAACACTGACCTTCACATTCATTAAACTGATCCATTTATTTGTGTATGGATGTGTTCAATCATTAAATACTAGTTAGTCATCCAGCTTTGAAACATAAGCCTGTAAAATACAAGTATGTGTATGATAACATGAATAGAATTAATGAATGAATGAATTAATTCATTCATTGCTATAGGAGAGGAAGAATTTTCTAAACTCGTTAAATCATCTAAACATCTAACATGTATGTTAGACCCTATACCGACTAAGCTACTGAAAGAGATGCTTCCAGAGGTCATAGATCCTCTTCTTAATATCATTCATTCATCTTTGTCATTAGGATACGTACCAAAAACTTTTAAGATGGCTATGATTAAACCGCTTCTTAAAAAAACGCAACTTGATCCTACAGAATTAGTAAATTACAGGCCGATCTCAAATCTACCTTTTCTGTCAAAGATACTAGAAAAGGCAGTATCTTCACAACTATGTTCCTTTTTAGAAAGAAATGGTATCTGTGAGAATTTTCAATCAGGATTTAGACCGTATCATAGTACTGAGACATCTCTCATTAGAGTCAAAAATGATTTGCTCTTATCATCCGATTGTGGTTATATCTCTCTATTGGTGTTACTCGATCTTAGTGCTGCATTTGACACTATCGACCACAATATTCTTTTAAATAGACTTGAAAATTATGTTGGCATTAGTGGAATTGCACTAGCATGGTTTAAATCATACTTATGTGACCGTTATCAGTTTGTAGCAGTAAATGAAGAGATGTCTTATCGATCACAAGTTCAGTATGGCGTACCACAAGGCTCAGTACTAGGACCGTTGCTGTTCACTCTGTACATGCTACCCTTAGGAGATATCTAGAGGAAGCATGGCATTAGTTTTCACTGTTATGCTGATGATACTCAGCTCTATATTTCTTCAAGCCCTGATGAAACTTACCAATTCACAAAATTAACGGAATGCATAGCTGATATAAAAAACTGGATGACTAGTAATTTCCTACTACTTAATTCTGAAAAAACAGAGATTCTAATTATTGGACAAAAAACTTCTTCACATAATAACCTAGAATACCGTCTAACACTTGATGGCTGCTCTGTCAAGCCCTCGTCGTCGGTTAGGCCGGATCGCATTAAGGGTTTTCTGTTAGAACGGTGTCGTGTTAGCGGCCCCTAAGTTAATAACTAATGATCATTGCAACGGAAGTGAATCAATAGCTGGACAATAACTTTTATTCTAGAGCTGCTGTAAAAACAAAACAATCTCTGTTACTTTAATTTTCTATTATCACTGTAAAGCTGATTTGAAACAATCTATATTGTTAAAAGCGCTGTATAAATGAAGGTGACTTGGCTTGGCTATAACTCATCTAGCTCAAAGTGTTTGCATTGTCCCATTCTGAAATGTGTCAGAGCGCAACACAAGTACACCTTGCATTCTCAGCATTGCCACAAGGGTGCGATTGTTGGCGTAAACCGTCTTTAAAGGTCAGTTTTCTCTTTTAGGCCAACTATCATGACAATTTGAGGAGAAGTCTTTCCAGGCGAGTCAGTTAATTTGGTGGCTATCTTGGGAGTTTAGTCACTTCAATCAGACAAATCCAACAGTAGCGTCATGATGCCGTCATCAAACATCAAGAACTAACACCGGGTTGTGATTTTGCAGATTGGTTCTTTTCTTTGAAAGACGAGAATTATTTTATTAGAGCCGCCATATTGGCGTTGCAATTTCTCCTATTTACCGAAAGACCAGTGGTCCGTCGACCGTCTCAGTTATAGCCTAGTTTCTGATCTTTTATTGAGTGTTCATCAGAGGACTTTTGTTGCACTTGAACCACAAATACACACAAAAAATTGAATGTATTCGAGGAGTTTTGTGGTTTAAATTAAAAAAAGTAACAAACAAAAAACAAAAACAAAATGTATGATGTCTACATGTGTATCTGAATACATACTGAATGAACTGACTTTAGCACCCAGAGGAACAGATCATTTGCTCCATATAGAGCATATATAAACCTTTGCAAATCATCTGTTTCGAACCAGTGATTAAGAGCACGTATCAAACTGCCAAGGTCACATGATTTTCAATCGAAATGTCAATAGTTCGCCACTAGGGGGCGATGATTGACACCTTCAATAAAACGTTTTCAATTAGTAGGGATGCAGGATATATGTTCATTTTTAATGCTATCGTTATCGGTCCGATAAGAAAATTTGGCCAATATATTAAAGCCGATAAATAATGGGTTATTCCCTTAAGCCGAGACACTTCAGATGCGCACTGTTCAACATGATGGGTTTGAATTGCTTGAAATATGATTGGAATCACTTAAAAAAAGGAAAATACAGTTATGTGCATATAAGCTACATTATAGGCTACATAAAAATATAACGAGAACATTATAATTGTGTGTTTGGGACATGGCTTTTAATGGTGAAACTTTTGTTTTTGTAATCAGGCTCTCAGAAATTATACAAAAATTTGGATTTAGATTTATCGGCCAATATCAGATATCGACTTTCAAATATAAAGAATTATCGGTAATCGGTATTGGCCAAAATTTTAATATCGGTGCATCCCTAGCAATTAGTTTGTAAAAAAGTGTTTTTTGCATGTTTGGGCCTAGTTTTCGGCGCATTTACATGATTTTCGAGCGCTTCGAAACAGTGAATAATTTTCCAAAGAAATTGGTGAGATTGATTCAAAGCTTAGTTTCTTGAATCACTGAGTGGAACGCGTCAAATTCGAGATGAAGTCGATGTTTATACTTTAAACTTTAATGGGACCATGTGCTAAGCATCTGTACTCAGCCAATACAGTATTTGGCCTCCAACTACTACGAATATTAGCCAATGGCTGTTCAATGCATAAAATCTTTAAAAATATATATATATTGATTGATTGAACAAAAATGAATTATAATCATCTAAACTCAGATATTCCTCTTTTTTTCCTCACTTCATCTTATTTCCAAGCCTGTTCTGAATCAGTACACCTCTGCTTCTCTACACTCTAAAAAATGCTGGGTCGTTTTAACCCAATTTTGGGTCAAATATGGACAAACTCAAACATTGGGTTAAAAATGTAATAAAAAAATGTAACCCAATGGCTGGGTTTGTCCATATTTGACCCAAAATTGGGTTAAAACAACCCAGCATTTATTTTTAGAGTGTATGTAAACCCTTTTTATTGTCTAAGGGTGCACCCCTCCCTCGCTCTCTTCCCGTTTTGGTGTGTCATGCAGTTGTGTAGTGGCTGACTGCGTTTCTCTAGCGGGACTCTTCATGTGTCAGTGTTGTGCGCGCTGCAGTGACAATAGGAGTGAATGTGTGACTGTGCATGTAGGGGTGGGGAAGAGAGAGAGAGAGAGAGAGAGAGAGAGAGAGATAGTGTACACGAGACAGGAGGCGCTCCCTCTAATCCTGGCTGCGACGCCAAACAGCATTGCACCGGCACCTACAACAGACTTAATGGAGGCTCAGGCAGACTCTAGAGCTGCAGGTAAGAGCTAACATTTCTTCAGACGCATTTAAACACACACACCCATTGCATTCAATAGCCCGCTGTACGAGCCGCCACCATGTCCTTTATTCTCCAGCGCTCAGACAAAGCAGGCAGTCAGAGAAGCCGGTGCTCAGCATTCATGCACATGGGAAAAGGCAAAGCAACTTGGATGCATGTATTGTGGAGGCTTATGAATTATAGCAATACGATAACCATAGCTCAAACACGGCAAAGGTCATGAGCGAGAGGGATTTTCGAATGCAAATTTTTTTGAGAATCTGACATTGAGTTGCATCTTTGCAGCGGCTACTTTGGGACAATGGGACTTGGGTACCACTGGGGGATGCTAAGAAAATAGCTCATTTCGGTATGTATGGTTTAGATGGAGAGCCTTTTGGAATTAACCAATGTATAGCAATCCCTGCACCAATATTTGCATGACTGGCACGCACAGAAAGAGAAGCAGCCAGCAGGATCTATGTGTGTGTGGGCTAATGAGAGGTGTGTGAAGGGAGGGATGACCCGCAGACTGCGGAGAACAGGCGCAGCTGGAAAACTCCCTATACCATCACATAATAGATTCTTCACATGTGGGATGTTATGGAACTGATAAAAAAAGTTTATGTACTGAGAAATTGGATTAATCTGTTAGATATAATTGGATGTAACCTTTTGCTGCTTCCGTCTTCTCACAAAGTCTGTTTTTTTTTAGGTCTGTCAATTTAATGTTAATTTAGTGTGATTCATTTTTTTTTTTTCAAATTAAATAATGTGAAATAACTAACACAATTTGTCATGCATTCTGACCTGTATGTAAATTTCTTAATGTAATTTCCCGTTTGGCCCTGATGTTTCTGCGAGTCCACAGTCAGCTCAGCCCCAGCTGCTACTACAGGAAAAGAGCCTCGCAAAACCACACAAAATACCACAGACGGAATACAAGAACACATGCTTTTCCTGTTTATCTTAATTACCCTCATTATGCCATTTTAAAGGTTCCAAATGTTTTTTTGGAAACTCCTACATTTACTTGCACTTGCATCCAAGGTAAAAAAAGAACACTATACATGGCAGAATCAGCTCTTTCTCACAGTGTCTGAAACGGTTCGATCAAGGATTCAGTCTCTCTAAACCCCGCCTTTCCGAGAGCTGCTCTGCTCTGATTGGTCAGATGGCCCAGTCTGTTGTGATTGGTCAGAAACCAAACGCTCACTATCATTTATGAATCTCAGCTCTTGATACACAGTGATACGAACAGTAACGATGGCTAAACTACAGATAAACTAAAGTGTTTGAGGGCGGAGCGTAAAATGTTTGTGTTCCAAAAATACAGAGGTAGATCCAGTCGTCCACTTGTTTTCATGTCCCATGTGTGTAATTGAACTGCCTTCAACCGTATAAAATGCTTGTCTGCTTTGACTGCCGCCGCCAGAAATCAATAGATGGCTGGAAGCTCTTCACACAGTCAGTAAAACACAAGCATCTTCTGTTTCACTTCTTTGGCAACCGCTGGCAAACCCCATTAGAGAACGGGACATGAGCAACACCCTAGCGACCGCATAGCAATGCTCCGGCGAATAATGTGCTTACAAGTACCCAGAACCCTCTGCAACTGCATCGCAGCGACCTGGTTACCACACACACCAATATTGTGGCAATGGCCAAAAAATACACATTATAAATTATCATATATTATAAAGCGGTTTGTTCCAGTCCTTGATTGGCCGATAGCTGTGTTTTATTCACTATAAAACAAAGGTTCTATATATCACTACACAACACCCCTAGCAACCACTCTTAGCAACGTAAACATATATTCTCATTGATATTATCTATCTATAAATTACAGGAACGTCTGTCTGTCTGTTATTCGCATATCTCTCGAACCGTTCCGATAGATTTCAAACTTGACAGGTGTCTTGCTACGGGCACGAGTAAGTGCAGTGCCAAGTTTGAGGTTGTTTGGATTAGAAATGCAAAAGATACCGTTAAATATATCGGTTAAAGAAGTACTTAGCCCCTTCAGACCTGAATTATGTTTCAAGTTTCTGAAAAATATAAAAGTACATTTTTACAGCTCATGAGGCTTCTATAAATGAGACCAAATGAAAAAAAAAAAAATATATATATTGTCTTTCATTAAATTTTCAGGTCAAAACAGGTGTACTTCCCAAAAATGTACCAACATGAAATAAATTAATAAACATAAAAATTGTTGGTCTATACTTTAAGCTTTTTCTCAAGGTCAAAAACTTTTCAGCAGTATACCATTTCAACTTTAATTTTGAGGTATTTGTTTTACAGATTGCACATTGTTTGTAACAAACTAAATATCTTTATATTAGAGTCATTTTCTGTGTGCATCTTTCTTTTTTTTAGATCAAAAACTTTAACATTATAACATTTCAACTTTAATTGTAAGGTTGTTGCTTTATAGATCGCACATTTGTTTATTCATAACAAATCAATGCATTCACGTTAGTGTAATTTCCTGTGTGCATCTTTGAAACAATTTCTCTGTGAACGGTTTTCTTGTATTTTAACAGTACATTACTAACAGCACGGTTGCCAGCAAGTTACTGTATTTTGATTTCCAGTAACTGTAGTGTAATTCACTTTACAGTACACAAGAGCAGTACTGTAAACTACAAAATAGTACTTTACTGTATTTTTACTGTATTTCGTAATTTGGTCTGCTTCTGCTGTAATTAATTATATGGTATTGTACTGTAATATCTATATTGATACATTACTGCTAAATATTATTGTAATTTTCAAAATAATTACTAATAATGATAATATTATATTACAAAATGTAGTTATTAGGAAAATATATAGTAGGAAAAAAATACTATGGATGTCAATGGCTACTGTCAACTGTCTTGTTACCGACATTCTTTAAAATATCTTATTTTGTGTTCAGCAGAAACTCATACAGGTTCGGAACAACATGAGGGTGAGTAAGTGATGACAAATATAATTTTGGGGTGAACTATACCTTTAAAGGAATAGTTCACCCAAAAATTAAAATTAGCCCATTATTTACTCACCCTCAACCCATCCTAGGTGTATATGACATTCTTCTTCAGACGAATACAATCAGAGTTATATTAAAAAATGTCCTGGCTCTTCCAAGCTTTATAATGGCTGTGAATGGTTGTTTCTGTTTTGAAAGTCCATAAAAGTGCATCTATCCATCATAAAAGTGCATCTATCCATCATAAAAGTGCATCTATCCATCATACAAGTGCATCTATCCATCATAAAAGTGCATCTATCCATCATAAAAGTGCATCTATCCATCATAAAAGTGCATCTATCCATCATACAAGTGCATCTATCATCATAAAAGTGCATCTTTCCATGATAAAAGTGCATCTATTCATCATACAAGTGCATCTATCCATCATAAAAGTGCATCTATCCATGATAAAAGTGCATCTATCCATCATAAAAGTGCATCTATCCATCATACAAGTGCATCTATCCATCATAAAAGTGCATCTTTCCATGATAAAAGTGCATCTATTCATCATACAAGTGCATCTATCCATCATACAAGTGCATCTATCCATCATAAAAGTGCATCTATCCATGATAAAAGTGCATCTTTCCATGATAAAAGTGCATCTATCCATCATAAAAGTGCATCTATCCATCATAAAAGTGCATCTATCCATGATAAAAGTGCATCTATCCATCATAAAAGTGCATCTATCCATCATAAAAGTGCATCTATCCATCATAAAAGTGCATCTATCCATGATACAAGTGCATCTATCCATCATAAAAGTGCATCTTTCCATGATAAAAGTGCATCTATTCATCATACAAGTGCATCTATCCATCATAAAAGTGCATCTATCCATGATAAAAGTGCATCTATCCATGATAAAAGTGCATCTATCCATCATAAAAGTGCATCTATCCATCATAAAAGTGCATCTATCCATCATAAAAGTGCATCTATCCATCATAAAAGTGCATCTATCCATCATACAAGTGCATCTATCCATCATAAAAGTGCATCTTTCCATGATAAAAGTGCATCTATTCATCATACAAGTGCATCTATCCATCATAAAAGTGCATCTATCCATGATAAAAGTGCATCTATCCATCATAAAAGTGTATCTATCCATCATAAAAGTGCATCTATCCATGATAAAAGTGCATCTATCCATCATAAAAGTGCATCTATCCATCATAAAAGTGCATCTATCCATCATAAAAGTGCATCTATCCATCATACAAGTGCATCTTTCCATGATAAAAGTGCATCTTTCCATGATAAAAGTGCATCTATCCATCATAAAAGTGCATCTATCCATCATAAAAGTGCATCTATCCATGATAAAAGTGCATCTATCCATCATAAAAGTGCATCTATCCATCATAAAAGTGCATCTATCCATCATAAAAGTGCATCTATCCATCATAAAAGTGCATCTATCCATCATACAAGTGCATCTATCCATCATACAAGTGCATCTATCCATCATACAAGTGCATCTTTCCATGATAAAAGTGCATCTATCCATCATAAAAGTGCATCTATCCATCATAAAAGTGCATCTATCCATCATAAAAGTGCATCTATCCATGATAAAAGTGCATCTATCCATCATAAAAGTGCATCTATCCATCATAAAAGTGCATCTATCCATCATAAAAGTGCATCTATCCATGATAAAAGTGCATCTATCCATGATAAAAGTGCATCTATCCATCATAAAAGTGCATCTATCCATCATAAAAGTGCATCTATCCATGATAAAAGTGCATCTTTCCATGATAAAAGTGCATCTATCCATCATAAAAGTGCATCTATCCATCATAAAAGTGCATCTATCCATGATAAAAGTGCATCTATCCATCATAAAAGTGCATCTATCCATCATAAAAGTGCATCTATCCATCATAAAAGTGCATCTATCCATAAAAAAAATTAATATAAAACAAAATATGAAAAATATTAATATTCAAGTTGCGCTTTAGATTTAAGTCAAATCCGTATGTTTGTTTGGCTAGAACCTAGTTATTTTACTTTATAAAGTTTTAAATACGGATATTTTTCTTACATCTCCATCTTCCTCATCACTCCACATAAAGTCAACATCTGAGATATTTCCATCATCTATATGTTCAAGCACTTCATGAACTGTATATTCTGCATATGAAAAAGTTTAAAAAATGTATCGGTACTGTGATATAGATTTTTTTTTTTTATATAAGAAATTTCAAGCAGCATTACTGGACATATGATTTCAGTAACAGGCTTTTGAACCCACTGTCCATTCTAATGGACAGACACATTTGAAAAAATCCTGATTTAAAACGTGCAATTCTACAATCGATTTTTAACTTTAATTAATACATTCAACCTTTCTATTTTACATACAAACTATGAAATACTGGCAAAAATATATAAAAAATTTAAATAAAACCATAGAAAATGTTGCTTGCTTCTGTGTTTGGAGAGAAGTGCTGCCATGCTTCTCTTCAATGTAGTGTTTTTTTTTATAATTACTACATGCAGAGCTTTACTGCCATTTGATTGGATGACAAACGTCCAATCTCATGGACTGCAGGCTTTAAACTAGGTGAAATGCTCCAGAAGTAAAAAAAAAAAAAAAAAAAAAAAAAAGGGGGGCTGACATGTGATGTCCATTGTAATGGACGCAGGGTCCGAACGGGTTAGAAGGTTGTGGTTTAAAAATAAACATTCTGACATAAACACTCTGTCAGCTAAACATTAAGTCAGCTACACTGTTTACTTCTGAATATTATATTTTATTCACGGCCATCATTTATAGTAGCCTATTCACAAACTGTTTGCTCAAGCGTAGCGTTTTTTCGGAGTTCACTGTGTCGCTGCTCCCTGAATCGTTGCGCTTATTCTTTTGTGGATGTTAACTGAATCTGTAAGTCAGCTACGCTGTTTACTTCTGAATATTATATTTAATTCTGGTGCGCTTAAAGTTATCGCTACTGTTTAATAGTAGCCTTTGCTATTCACCAACTAAACATATCCTATTCAATGCGTTCACAATCTCTTTCACGGCCATCATTTGTAGTAGCCTATTCACAATACAATGCAATAAGATGCATCAACAAACTTAATTTGGTCAATTTAAAAACATGTCCCTTCATTCTCCCAGCGTCAAATTGGTGTAACAACCCCACCCAGTGGCCAGAGGTGTACTTACCCGGACATTTATTCGTAGTCATACCTCATCGAGTAACCATGGTGACCAAGCCAGTGAATGATTTTTCTTCGTTTTGTAAAGTAAACATCTTTAAGTATATATATTATGTCTTATAATATACATTATATCTTATAATATATATAACCCCACTGGGTGAGGTTGTTACACCAATTTGACACTGGGAGAATGAGGGGACATGTTTTTAAATTGACCCAATTAAGTTTGTTGATGCATCTTTCACGCTCTATGGCAGGGCAGGGTGGACATAATTGCTTGACATGTTTAATCTCAGTGATTTCTTAAGTTATTAAGGACTGCCGGCTGTGTACAGACGTTGGTTTGTGCCGTTATTTTGTATTGAAGTCTATGGGAAGTCTAGTTTGTTTTCCCCTAAAAAGGGGCGGGGACGATATTGACAGTTATGTTCCCGGATGTGCGTATTAAAGGTGCTCTAAGCCAGTGTTTCCCAACCCTGTTCCTGGAGGCACACCAACAGTGCACATTTTGGATGTCTCCCTTATCTGACCCATATATTTCTGGTCTTGGAGTCTCTACTAACAAGCTGATGAGTTGATTCAGGTGTGATCAATTAGGAAGAGTTGGAAAATGTGTAGTGTTGGTGTGCCTCCAGGAACAGGGTTGGGAAACACTGCTCTAAACGATGTCGGGTGACGTCACTTCTTGTTGACGTTCGAAGTATTGTCAAACAAAACGGAGGCTAGCTCGACCCCCCCTCCTCCTCATCCGCGCACTAACCCCCCAAACCCTTCTTGTCGGTTATTGGCTGGAACAGTTTGTTATGTTTCGTGGTGCGGGTTAGCCCAGTTTGTTTTCGTTGCCGTGTGTGGAGCCTAGGGTGTCCGCAGAGACCGCGTTTGTTACAGTGTGTTCAGGGGACAGGCAGCTAGCGGATAGTGAGGAGATGTTTGCTGTATGTGACAAAAAATGTTTTGGCCTAAAAAACGCGTGACATTAGAGCACCTTTAAGAGTTTTAAGAGGTAGAGTAAGTGAGTGTTCCTGCATTTACAGCAGATATAGCATTTTCCTCCAGGTCAGTCTATATTCGTAATAAAAAAATCTGTTTGAATGTTCCCATGCCCTCTAGTTATTTGTCAGTCACGTTTTGCTTCTCCCTGGTCACAATTTTCAATCCTATATAACGGTCTTCTCTACTGACTGTCTCACTCATCTTTGAAATAATGTAACTTCTGCTGCTGTTCATGGTTAGGGACTATTTTTTCCAGCGGAAGGAAGGCTTTTAGTGATTTTTCTTCATGAAAGTTGCATTGATACAAATTATTTGGCTTTAATATTTGTATTGTGTGGTAACTGTTTCATAATCTATGTCCTATGATTTCTTTGTAGAGCCACTTAGAGACCGAGAGTTCCAGAAGCTTCTGAAGTCCTCCAGCTCCGCCAGTCTCACCAGCGAGGCATCCCACAATGCCTCAGGAGAGCATGTTGGCACCCCGGCCCATCATGGCAGCCAGGTGCTGATCACAGAGAAACGACGTGAGTGAAACTGTCGAGGACACGTCTGGGTCATATTCTACCCACAATCGAAAGAATTAGATTTTGTGCAACATAAATTAAGACCATTAAGATTGTTTTCTATGTCACAGCATTTTCACTACAAAAGAGCTTAACACTGACCTAGATTAATAAATGGTTTAAAAATATTTTTTTTTTGTAAATTTATTTTCTTTTTATTTGTGGGAGAAATATAAGCCAGACACATTTACATTCACCCAATAATAAAGCTGCACGATTCTGGAAAAATTAAGAATCACAATTTTTTTGTTGTTGTTTCAAACAGAGATCACAATCCTCCACGATTCTATACACACAACTAAACAAAATAAGCCAATTTACTAGAGGTTCGGGCAAAAAGTAAATTGCTGCAGTCTGTTTAAAATGTTTAATTAATCTGAATTATTTTCAAAATCATGAATGATTCAATGACTCACTCATAAATACTTCACTTGTTTCATTACTGAATGAATCAGCGTTTTTGAACGAATCTCTTGAATGAATGATTCAATGACAAAAAAAATTGTTTAACAGTCACTTGTCGCCACCTACTGGTGTAACGATGTAATGATTTAACCGTTGAAGCATCAAGTTACTTTCTAAAGGTGATTTGCTCTGTTTTGATCACTACTGTAGACATCAGTGTTTAAATCTGAACTATAAACTTCTCTCCCAGTTCTTCTGTGATAATTTGAATTATCGTAAGACAGAAGTAATGATACTGTGATGTTGAAAAGACTGTCTATGAAGCCGTTTCATATCTATTCATAACAACGGCTCTCTCTGGATCAGAATCAGGTGTGATTTTATCAAAGGTTTAATAGACAGAGTCGAATCATAGTCATTTAGTAATGAGAGTTTGAATCGAGATCACAATCTTTAAATGATGATGTCTTGTGCCCGATCTCAGAGCCTCTCAGCAGTGTGTCGTCTCTGGAGGTGCACTTTGACCTCCTGGACCTGACGGAGCTCACAGACATGTCTGACCAGGAGCTCGGGGAGGTGTTCGCCGACTCGGACGAGGAGAACCATACAGAGTCCCCAGCCAGTGAGTCAACTCACTCTTTATTTAGCATATCAGATTTGAAGTTAAATATCTATTTAGCGAAATCATTCCAGTCCTCAGAAGATAGAGTGATGCAGGGATGACACCAAGCCGTCGGTTCGCATCACACAAGTCTCGATTAGCCAGAGCTAAAGGTCTGGACTCCATTGCAGCTTTCATTGGCTATGGACTGTCTGAACGACATGAAAAGCGACCAATCACTATTCGTTTTGGTCAGCGTCATGTTTAGGGGCATGAAAATGTGAAGTCGATGTCCCTACAATAAAAGACCGTTCTGTAAAACTTGTGGAAAAGTCGTACGCAAAGCCTCCATGAGGGGGTTTGGTGTCATGAGGATTAATCAGACAACGTCTTTGAAACTATCGAAACGTTCCCCATTTAATGTGCCTTATGCATCTGACGTTCAGCCAACAGTCCATGGCTGAAACAAGCATCACTCTGGTTCACTCGACAAAAAGCCAATCTTTCAATTTATTATTATTATTACAATGACTATTGCAGGAAATAAGCTCTGGGATCAACAAAAGTTTTTCATTCTTATTGTGATTTAAAGTCCCCATGTAGTCAATTTTATCCCTTAAAACCCATCTCCAAAATGACATATTTAAATGTTTTATCCTTGAAAAAAATGTCTTCATGCCTTTAAAATATCTTGAATGTAACTCGACACCCTTGCCTCATTTAGTATTCGTGGTTCTATGAATATGCAAATGAGCCCCGCCTCCACTCACTCACTCAGAGATCCACTGGTTGACGATCACACGTTGATCTAATTGGTTACAAGGTAGTTTGTGACGTCAGAAACACCAGCGATTTCAAAGCGCGTTTTTGAGACTGTCTTTGGCTCACTGCAGTTTTAAGCAGAAAATACTCAGCAATGCTGTCGACTTATGAATTTACACATTGTTTGTCTTAAAGCACATTAAAAACACCACATAAACAACATTTAAAACTTGATTTTCACCACAGGGGGACTTATAAAAGATAATCTTCACATATAAACAACGATTATGATTTTGGAAGCCTTAATACAATTTCCAGAAGTAAAAAGCTAAAGTTAGACTATAATTGAACTATACCATTATTTAAATGATGCGTCATTTCTGACTGGTATTTCAATCTTTATTTAAAATCTACAAGTTAGAACAGTTTGCAAGAGAGCAAGTATAATCACACTAGTGTTTCCTTTTTGGTGTGACGACGTTTAATGTCCACAACAATAGTCCCATTCAGCTTCTTGTTAACAACAGACTTTTTTCAAGAGTAGGGTTTTACTGGTGTATTTTATTTCATAGAACAAAATTAGAAAATCTCTTGAGCTTGTGTTAACCACAGACATTATTTCAGGCATTTAACCAAAAATCCATTGACTTTGGGACAAGGGAACCGGATGTGCAAAAATGCTTGCTAGTTTCTGGTTTAGGACTCATTCCGGCAGCACTCTATTGTTTACGACACAATGTTCACTGTGTAGCAAGACAAAGAAAACAGATGATAACGTTTTAAATAGAGAATGTTGAATTCTTGGTGGCTTGTACAGTCGGTTCCATGGAATTCTACACTGAACACATTATTATTTGATTAAGTTCTGAGCTGAAGTGCACAAATATGTACATATTAAATATTTAAACTATGAGGCAATGTCAGTGCATCCTCAACTCTGAGCAATATAAGCATTACTTTACCTTAAATTTTCTCTAAGTTATGTGAATAACATTAGTCTTGGCCCAATTTGGCAGGGCTTAAAAATGGACGCTGAGAGGTGCTCACAATGACAGCGAATAAACCAAAGGTCATCTAATGTTTTTACTTTTGGTTGTTAGTATAAGGTATTCTGAATTAACTGTTGTTTACAACTATATAGAGTGGTGCAGGTTTAACACAACTTCGTTGGCCAAAACGCGAAAACGAGTTCCATCATCCTGAAGTCAATGGGTTTTTTGAATGGGGTTTTGGTTAAATGGCTGAAATAAGGTCTGTGGTGAACACAAGCTCAAGACACTTTCACGTTTTATTCTAGGACATAAAATACATCAGTACTGCCCCACTCGTGATTTTTTAAGCTGTTACGTGTCTTGAAAAAGGCAGTTGCTAACATGTGGCTAAATGGGACGACAGAGTCTGTCGAGGAGATTAAACGCCATCACCCCGAACAGCTAAACTCAGTCCACTGTTACAGTCTCATTATGCTTATAATTGTGCTCTTATAAACTAGTTTAACTCAAACGTTATGGGAAAATGTATTTAGATAAAAACTGAAAGCGTTGTCGGAAGCTTAGTGATGGTGACGTTGAATTCGTGGGACCGTTTATAGCCTAATACCTTTTGCTTTTTACTTCTGGCGACTGCATTTAGGCTTCAAAATTCATAAAAGTTGTTCATCTGTGACAATTATCTTGATGTACAAAACGTGCAAGTATCAACCTTTTGTTGATCACAGAGCAATAATCCAAAAAGCCTTAGGGAAAATCCTATTGGGTTTTTCGAGGGAACCAGCGTGATGCGAACTGCCGGTTGGCCTACAAAGTGACGTCATTCCTGCATCTGCTTTAACACCAACAGTGTCTGTCGCTCATGTTGCCTCAGATTACCAGCTTTCATTGAAAATGGTTGCTTTGTTACTGCAAATCCCTTTCTGTGAGAAGTAAAACAGATATAAATTATATGAACTCTATTCCAAAACCTAGTGAGCAGCTTTGCGTTCTAGGCAGCAATCTTCTAAAGCATGATGGGACCTCATTAGTGACGGGTTTAAAGATCTGTCTGTGATTGACCACTCACACCGCTACTCTAGACACCATTGTCCACAGGTCAAACCGTTTCAATATTGCCATTAACCATTCGAGTTGTAACAACAAGACAAAGAAATTTCATGAGATTAAAAACCTAAACGTTATGTATGCCCTTTCCCTAAAACCATGGGTGTTCGATCATGCTACTGGAGGGTCAACGTCCTGCAAAGTTCAGCTCCAACCTGCCCTGAACAGACTTGCTTTGACGTTTCTAGTGATCCTGAAGACCTTGAATAGCTGGTTCAGGTATTTAATTGGGGGAGACAGTGGTCTTCCAGGAAAGAGTGCCTAAAACCACGCTCTCATGATGCTACCCACTAATGCAGGGATAGCCAACCCTGCTCAACACACTGTTAAGAAATCCTGAACACCTGGATTAGCTGGTTCAGGTGTGTTTGCTTAGGGTTGTAACTAAACTCTGCAGGATGGTATCCCTACAGAGGCAGGGTTGCTATCCCTGTACTAATTATTTTCCTATGGAAGTCAAATCAGTGCAAGACACTTGCGCCAAGAGGTGGATTGAAATGCTTGTGTGACTGTGTAAAGTACTAGTATTAGGCCAAGGCAACTGAGGGGACGATATGCTTAAAACTGAGAAGTTTTTCCTTTAAGTTTTCCGTGTACAGACGACACCATTGTCAAAATGATTCCGTCACACGTATCCGCAAAAACGACTAAAAACACCTGAATTGTGCTTCCAGGCCATTAGATGGCGATGAAACACTATAGATTGAACACCTAATACACATGAGCATGACGTCATCGTCTTCAGAGATTCGCGTTTTTGTTGTTTACACGCAGACCGTTTTCAAAAGTTTGCGTTTTCAGGCCCCCAAAACGCAGTTGTGTAAATGAACGGCCAAAATGCATAAAAAGTTTTACGTTTTTAGTTAAAGACAGTGTGGTGTAAACAGTCCCTTAGAAGACAACTTCTAAACCAGAGGTGCCCTATCTTGTTGCTAGAGATCAACCTTCCAGCAAAGTTCAGCTCAAACCCTGATTAAAGACAACTCAACCAGCTAAATTAGATCTTCAGAAGCACTTGATAATTACAGACAGGTGTGTTGGATCTAAACTCTGCAGGTAGTTAGATCTCTATGAACAAGATTGAGCACCCTTAATCTTAACCTTGATGCCAATCTATTAATGAAGAGTCTTCATGTCATACGGTGACTTAAAATGCCATCTAGGTAGGCAGTACACTAGGTTTTGGAACAGAACTATAGCCTTATTGTTGTGACTGGCTATGAAGTTGTTTTTCATTGGATGGTTTTGTAAGTTCGCCCCACAGATCGCCAGCAGCCGCCGTTACCTAGATTTCCCCACAGCGGGTACGTCCGCTCGCCCTCCTGGACCCGCGGGGGAAAAGGGGATCAGTACCCGAGAGATCGAAAGCACCACAGCGACTCCGAGAACACAGAGCCAATGCTGAAGATAGAGCGCTCTCAATCCCAGCAGCCTTGAGCCAGGGCCGGCTACAGGGGCTTGGGGAGGAAACTAAGCCCTTGTCTGGAGAGGGGAGGTTCCTTGTCAAGCAAGGAGACGGGGAACCTTAGGGATCAAAGGACATGGTGATCCCACTTAAAGATAATGCAATCCCTTCGTCCATTATGGGCAAGAAGACAGCTCCGATTAGCTGGGATAAGAGTAGACTCTTCCTCAAGATGGAACAGACTTCATCCAACCAGGATTTTGGGACGCCTCTTTGGGACCTAGTCACTTTCAGTCTTCTCCATGTGACTACTGCATATGGAGGACTTGAAGCAAGATGTAGCATTCTGGACGACACCATGAATCCAAGGAGCAACTGAGGAATTCCACAGTGATTTGAATCTTCAAGGAACTGTTTAAGGACCAGAGCAATGTGTTGAGGCAGCAACTGTGACAAGCCTACAGCGAAGTTCAGGAAATGCCTGTGTGAAGGGACAGAGAGAAGTTACAACAAAAGTGTCCTTCGATGAGATTCTGCATGAAAATGGGAGACCCAGAAACAAAGTGAATACAAAATTTTAGGCCTAAAGGTGAGTCCGAGTCAAGCACACTGAGTCTGAGATTTTCGCACGTTAAGAAATAAATACAACCTCATGTTGTGTCAATCACGTTTACACACTGCCTCCGAAACTTTCGTCTGTCATAAAAAAAAAAAAATTCTACTCTGGTTCAATTTCAATTTCCGTACAAACTAACGCCAAAATCCGTAACTGTTAAGGATCAATTGGTTCATGGAAATTGGTGGTCTTCTATTTAATATGTGGCTCCAGTATCGCTAGCAAAGCATCAAACTGAGCCGCTGACATGCTGAAGTAAACTCTGAATCTCTCATGATAATCCCGCAGGAAACTCTCCTTCCTCTCTACGCAATCTCAGGATTGGATGACCCAATATTTCCTCTTTGTTCCCTCTGTTTAAAAAGAGAGAGGACAACAAAATCATCCTCACTGCTTGAATACTTTACTTGCGTTTTTCCCCCACTACGGATTAATTCATACGCATTGGACTCAGTGTGCACGGTTTCTGTGCGTGACGAATTTTTAGGATGACAAATACGAAAAAATTCATACAAAAATTTCAGACTCTGTGTGCAAGGACCTTAAGGCCTTAAACATTCTCTACGCAAGTACATGAACACACACACTTTGAGCTACATCAGATCAATTCAATGCATCATTCGGTTTCAAAATTTGTCAGAACGCACTTCAGTTGCAGAACAATTATGTTGCATCCTCAACATTGCCGCAAGGCAGTGTGGGGTGGGTTTTAGCATAAACCAAAAGTGTCCAGTATTTTATGCTATGCCCAAAAGGGAGCAGTGAACATGGCTTAGGTGAATTGGAGCGAAGCTCAGTTCATGCAACTCTCTCATAACAAGATATGAGAGGCATACAAAATGGCAGTGTTTCCCAACCCTGTTGCTGGAGCCACACCTACAGTACAGATTTTCCAAACTCTTCCCAAACAAACACACCTCATTCAAGATCATTAGTACACTCCAAGACATCAAATGAATAGGCCAGAAGACCTCATCCAAAAGGTTGACAATCATAGTGCAGCAGTTTAAGAGAATAATGTTGAACATGTTATTTTAATTTTGACCAACTTAGTGAAGGTAACTCTATCTCCCCATTGAGTACTGAGGTTTGTCACTGCCACAGTAACAGGAACGCCATTATGTACAACAGAACCACACAAGAATTCAGTTAGCATACTTGCGTAGATTATGTTTCTGGCCTAACTTATTGAGTATAGCAATTGCAAAAGTTGCATTTGAATTGATGCAAGGGTGAATAATCTTTCAGCAATGTTTTTTAACTGCTCTGTATCATTAAATGTCATTTATTAACAATTTAACATAAAAGACATAATCAAAGGCCTAAATTGTTTGATCATCGGTGCACAGCAAGAAATTGTGTCTTAAAATATACCTGATTCACATATAATCCTCAAAGAGAAGAAAGCTATCAGGTGGGCAGTTCAAATACAAATCCTAAAGAATAAAAGTTTGTTGTGCAAATAAATCTGTACTGTATATGTTACCAGGGTTATTACAGGGTTCAATGATGTCAAGCATGATCTATACACAGGGTCGCATCGGAGAAGAAATGTATTAACTACCAGAATCATTAACAGTCAAATCAAGGAGGGCAAAAATATAACGGGAATAAATGTGAAAAATGTCAATGATCAGACTGTTTTTTCTCCCTTTCTTTCCCCGAAATATACTTTACTGTATCTATTACTGTACATAGCAAGTCTTGTGACACAACAACCTGCCAATTAGCTCTAAATAGAGGCAGTGTGGTAAAATTTACTTGAACAGGCATGATAGCAGGATCCAGAAGGCTTCACGTGATCTGTAGCTGAAGAGGTTCATGCTTCGGTCTAAAGAACGGTGCTTTTTCCTGAGCACAAGCCTTTCTTAAAGAAGATCCACAAACTTACACTGGGCTTTTATTCGCTTTCATACTTTAACAACCGCAAATAATAGTAAGATTTGTAGCTCACAACATCATAGATAGCACCGATTCTGGATGTTTCTTGGCTAAATCTCACCCATCTAAAACGGGAGTGTCCCTGATGAACAGAATGTGATAGATCATTAGCTTTGCCCTACTTCTGCTAATGTCAGTATAAGGCCTAGAAATGCAATATAACACTCTTAAGTGCCGAAAAAAGGATGTGATCTTTCTGTAGAGAAGACGCTGTAAATATAACCCTGATGAAGTGGTGAATTCATACATGAGTATACAAGGATCAGAATAAAAGCTGCGTAAATGACCTAAAAAAAGGGTAAGAAAAAAAGGTGGAAATTGGTCACGAGAAAAAATAAGGTCTGTTTTTGGTGCAAGAAACCTTGACTAACATTGTAAGTGTTGTAAAAAAAAAACATTGTAAAATGTATGAAAGGACTCATTTAATTTAAATAATTTCTTTTTCAAAACATTTTTTTCTTAGAACACACAAATGAAAACTGTACAAATATACAGTTGTTTCTTCCACTTCGATTAAGAGGAAGAGTAGCTAAAAGTATAGAATTCAGTTTATGATATAATGGCAGAAATTAAAGGATAAAAGAAATAATAACTAATAGGATAATTCTGAGTTGCTGATCTGTCATAAAGAGTTTGTGGTGTCCGGTGTTAAAGTTTATGGCGACATAATCTTTGCATTAAGGCATTTCAAATTCAATAAACGTCCCCTGCTTAGAATTAACAAGGGAAGTGAAATGCAAATACCAACAAAATTCACAAATCTTTTCTTCAGCCCAGAAGACTCTCCTTTCACACAGTTTCCACAGTAAGGCAAGTATCAGAGACATGTGGAAAGTATCTTGAGAGCGGTGTTCATTTCAAGCAGCCTGTTTCTCCTGTGAAGCTGGAGGCTCCTCCTGGATCTCTCCTCTCTCTTGGTTCCAGTCTTTCAACCCAATCGGAAGACTTGTGTCTTCCTCGAAGCTGCCAGTGCCCTCCACAAACTCCTCATATGTGGACTTCTCCTCGAACGGCCTGGGTCCCAGCAACTCCACCATGTCAGCTTTGTCTAGAACTTCTTTTTCCAGCAAACGATTTCCAACCTATTCGCAAAAACAAATGGATATTTGTATCAACCAGACAATCAATAGAATGTCACTGAACAGGTCACTATGAAAGCTTAACTTCACTCAAATGACACTAAAATCTCTGCTTTGTGGTAGAGCTAAGTGACCTCAACATAACTTGAAGATTATACAGCTATGCTGCATTATTTAAAGGAAAAAGCAAGTAGATGAGAAAAGTAATGGGACCCAGGACTGAACCCTGAGGCACTCCACAGGTCATTAGATTTTGTAATGCTTTTGTAATGGCCACTAGTTATGCTTCACTCCATTTAAAGCTGTAAATCCACACTGCCAGTTGTTCTCACCATCTCCACCTGCTCTCGTTTCTCAGAGATGAGCTCCAGTGTTCTCTGAAAGGCCCGGTCCACCAGATTTCTGACCTCTTCATCAATGAGTTCTGCCGTAGCCTCGCTGTAGGGCTTCTCCAGAACCATCTCTCCTTGCCGGGGCAGGTCAAAGGACACCTGCCCCACTT
Source organism: Gila orcuttii (assembly GCA_026230005.1). Classification (NCBI taxonomy): domain Eukaryota; kingdom Metazoa; phylum Chordata; class Actinopteri; order Cypriniformes; family Leuciscidae; genus Gila; species Gila orcuttii. The sequence goes on from JAPDVR010000025.1 coordinate 28,253,850, forward strand.
TCTCACTCATGCCAAACTGCACAATCTATGAGAAAAGTAGGGGAAGAAAATTGTCAAATAAAGATAGTGTCAATCAAAAATGTGTTATTAAATAAAAATTTCGATTCCTCTTATCGATTCCTTTGTGTGCATTTGAATATGCCTTTAAACCATTCAAGCGCGAGATGACTCACGCTGTTTTCTGTGCTGCACACATGAGTAACAGCAACCTAATATTCCTGCTGCTCTCTATAATAACACTAAACAAGACAAATACAAAAATTGACTCGCTGTTCTTGACTGAATAACTTTAACTATATTTGTAATGTATATTTATAAAGTCCAGTGTTATATTACATTTGACAACAGTTTCTGTACCTGAATACCTGAAAATCTTAAAACACTGTTTATATCAAACGTATCTTTGTTCAGTTGTATCTATTTGTTGCGATTGCTAATTTTTTTATTTGTTCTTTTTAAATTACTGAGTGTTAACTTGTCTTTAATAATGCATGAAATTTATATAAGTTAGGCTAGTTGTTTTCACTATGGTATTAGGCAACAGTTGTAAACCATAGGCAACAGTTCCTTGTGTAAGTGTTCTTTAGCCTGTTCAGCAACAATTAAATGTTTTGCAATAAGACTAAATGTGAATGATATCCAAGTTTTTTTTACCTGATTTGAATCGAAATTAGGAATCGATAAGAATCAGAATCAATAAGCAGAATCGAAATCGTTAAAATTCAAACGATACCCAACCCTAATGAGCTATCACCAATGTGTTGTTCAATCATAGCATTAACAATTATTTTCTGCTAACAATCTAATGATTGTTAAAGTGATACATTGACTATTCTGAATGTCAGTTTCAGCTCTACTCAAAATGGACTGTTCCTATATTGTACATTGCTTTGGATAAAAGCTTCTGCTAAATGGAAAATATACTGGAAAATCAGTGCAAAATGGCAAATCGCTATGGCAAATTGAATAACACACAAAACAAGCACAATCTCTGTACCTGAGCGTACGCTGACTGCGTGATCTTCTTAAGGTCGTCTTGAGCCCCAGTCGTGATCCTGCCGAAAAACACCTGCTCGGCCACTCGCCCGCCCAGCATCATACACATCCTATCGAAGAGCTGCTCACGGGTGTATAAATACTGCTCTTTCGGAAGGTACTGTGCATAACCCAGGCCTTTACCTCTAGGAATTATGGAAACCTGGAACACGTAAATTTCAATAAAACTATTTACAGACGAATGACTCAATTTAAGCTATAATCCTAAATGTAGGGCCCTGACCTTGAGCAGAGGGTCAGCATGCTGGAGAAACCAGCCCACGACAGCATGTCCTGCTTCATGATAGGCTACAGTCTTTTTCTCAGTGGGTTGTAATACCTGAGTCTTCTTCTCCAGCCCTAAAAGATGAGAGCACAAAATATCAATGACTAAAAATGTATTGGATTTGAACCTTAGGATAGTCCCCCAGTAGTCAATAATTTTATCCCTTAAAACTCAACTTTCATCACCAAAATGACATATTTAAGCGTTTTTTCCTTCCTTCATGCCTTAAAATATCTTGAATGTAACTCGACACTCTTGCCTCATTTAGTATACGCGGTTCTATGAATATGCAAATGAGCCCCGCCTACACTCACTCAGCTCAGAGATCCACTCGTTGACGATCACACGTTGATCTGATTGGTTACGAGGTAGTTTGTGACGTCAGAAACACCAGCGATTTCAAACCGTGTTTTTGAGACTGTCTTTAGTTCACTGCAGTTTTAAGGAGAAAATAGTCCTAAAGCACCACATAGACATATAAACTACATTAAAAGCTTGATTTTCACCACAGGGGGACTTTAAAGCTGCATAAGCCAACTTAAGAAATCATATACGCAAAGCTTCAGCTCCACTAAAGAGGATAGAATTATTCAAATAAGGGTCCCTACTTTACATTATCTGAAGGAAACATGTAGATTAGAAAACGCATGGGACCCAGGACTGAACCATGAGGTACACCACAGGTCACTGCTGATGTCACTAATATCTCTAAGACATTATACGACTGCAGTTAGAGAGACAAGGCAGGCCCTACCAATAAACTCAATTACTCCTGATTTTTGTTACATCCAGTGCTGTTATTTTGGTTACAGATCTGAACATGTAGATCACAAGCATCAGGCTTTGTGTTAGTCGGATGTTTGTAAGATATTCTGCATTTCTAAGCTCACCTCCGATGACTCTGTCGATGGCCTGCTCAAAATGCTTAACACCGATGAATTCATTCAGATGTCTGGCAGCAATGAGAGCTGCTTCATTACACACATTTGCAATATCAGCACCTGGAGGAGAGAACATATTCTGTCTTTATATAGCAATATTATGACAACACTCATGATTTCTTAATTATCATATTAACTACATCAGCCTACTCCCAAACATGAATTTCAAATATGTAATTATCATACAACATATTTTCCTGCTTTGTCTTGCACATTCACTCTTTTCAATAGGAAAATTAGCATGCGTGCAAGTCGTCGCTCGCTCACCGGTGAAGCCAGGCGTGGCGGCGGCCATCTTCCTCGCGATGGCGTCCCGGTCCAGATTGGGGTCCAGTTTGAGCGGCCGCAGGTGAACTCTGAATATGGATGCCCGACCCTTAATATCAGGAGGTCCTGAAGGATCGACAGAACACAAACCTTAGACGCTCTTCAGTCGGACATATTCGTTCTAAGTAGGGATGCACGATATATCGGCCACCATATCGGCATCGGCCGATACATGTTTATTTTTAATGTTATCGTTATTGGTCCGAGCAAGAAAATTTGAATGATATATTAAAGCTGATAAATAATGGATTATTTCCTTCAGCTGAGACACTTCAGATGCACACGTTCAACATGATGGGTTTGAGCTGCTTGAAATATGATGGATAAAAAGGAAAATACTGTTCAGTGCAACAAGTCATATAAGCTACATAAAATTATAATGAGAACCTTATTCTCTTAGAACATGGCTTTTAATGTTGAAACTTTTATTTTGTAATCAGGCACTCAAAAATAATTTAAAAATTTGGACATATCAGATAATTTAAAAATATCGGACATTTTCAGCCCGGTGCATCCCTAGGTCGAAGCCCACTGCACAAGAATTTTATTTGTGGTCGACCAATATAATTTTTATATGCCAATAGCTTCGAGAGCAGATTTCAGTTTGAATTTCACAAAAAATTGTAAATAACATGCTGCAATTAATTTTAGATTTATTTGACAATATTTAATTTATTACAAATAGCAACTCGATTCTGTAATCCTATAATAAACTTTTTTACAAATAAAGAAACAGAGTAAAAAACACTATCTGATAAGTCTCTGCGCACTAGGAATCATATTTTCTCATTAAAGTCCAGGTAACACTAATAAAGCACACAGTAAATATGACATGAACGTGACAATGTCTAAATATAGTCTGAAATGCAGGATTTTTTCTATAATACTTTTTCATGTACTGTTTACTTTGTTTAACAGCTTTAATGATTTAGTAGACAGAACTGTTAAATTTTTTTTTTTTAGCTTTTAGTATGAATATGTTAGCCTTAAGGTTATGCATAAGCTGGTGTGTCCAAAACAATGACAAAATTCACATTTAGGAGATATAAGCATTCAAAACTTACAGTCTCTCACTTCCGCTAAAATGGATCAGGGATTTTTATGACATCACTCATCACATCTTCTGTCCTATCAAATGCTCTCTAGAATCTAAAGCTCCGCCCCCTCTGCTATAAACACCCCCTGGCCGAAACGACCGTTGACACACACGTCACAGAGCAATATGGGTCAGAGATGTGTGTTCGGCTGCTCAACCGCTCGAGTTTTATTACATTTTGCAACTGTACGTTGGTTAAGAATGAAACGGCTAGAATTTATTCACGCCTCTATTATTGAATCCAACGTATCATCAGTGCTCGGATTCGCTTCCATGGTGCTGTCAAGTACAACTCAGTCTGTGAGGGAAACTAAACGCTATTGGCTATATGAAAAGGGGGAGGGGCCATTCAATGTGTCCCGCCTTAGCTTCCCGTTTCAATGGAAATTACGTCAACACATCAAACAAAGCTGCTCGATCCAAGGCACTTCAGTGGGACTTTAATCAAAGACTGTGAAATAATGCAGCTCTGATGCTGGCTTTCTCTGCGATGTCAAAATAAAAGTTTAGGTGCTGTGAAAATAAAAGGCTAACACTTCATACACTTAAACAGAAAACAAAAACCGTCCGTGACGATATATCAGTCGACATAAGGCCAACAGTTAAACAGAAAAATAAATAAAAATCAGTCGACTGCTAAGTACTTTATATACTAAGGCACCTATATACTTATATACTTTTGGTGAGAATTCTAGGACTAACTCCTCCTTGGAGGGCGGGATTGCCCTAATGAAGATCAGCTGCACCTGTGGCAACCCATTTAAGGAGCTCCTGGATTTTGTCTAGCTCTCTCTCATTTTTGTTTTGTGACTTTGTTTGAAGAGTGGGTTCGTGTTCCCATATGATTTCCACAACTCCACAAACCTCATTTCCAACTGTTTATTGATTTGATGTTGTGTTGATATTTACTATTATTACCTTGTGTTTTGACCCTAGACATTATTTTCTTAACTTTAAATAAAATTATATTTTCTATATTGAAATCCATTTTGTGAATTGTCCTTGTTATGACTTTGAGCCGGGTCGTAACATAAATTGGGTGCTCGTCCGGGATCAATAATGGTTTGGAGTTGGAGTTTTTGTTGAGTGGAGTGTGGAAAAGGTTATTGGATTATTAGAGTTCTCCGGTTAGGTAGAGTGTTCCAGCTGGGTTGCTAGTCAATCCTTCCAACGGCACACTGTTTGTTTTGTTAGTTTGTTATTTTTGAAGGTATCCCGGGTGGAGATTTAATCTCTGTTGGGGGTACGCTATTCAGGGCTTGGTTTTTGCCAGGTGACATGAAGTTTAGCGTCTTAAGTGGCCCTGAGCCTGGTAAGCCTTTTTGAAGATTAGAGAGTTCTTTATTTATTTTATTTGATGTACCGGAGTTGTCTAAGATATCCATGTTTATTGGTGTGCTCTTTAGCATCAAAGATTCGTTTTGGGAACTTGTGAAATGTTTTATTCTTTTTTTTGAGAGAGCAGTTTTTTTTTCCCATCCCCACTTTCTTCAAGTTGGCAAGTAATTTTGCACCAGTAACCAAAGTTGTTAGGCATGTTGCTGTTTTAGGTATAGCATGCAGTTTTAGGGTAGCAAGCTAGGTTGTTGAATGTGGTCAGCAATTTAGGCATTATTTTGTGACTGAGTTGGACTCTTTTTGGAAGGAGTACTATATTGTTAGCATGTTACCCGTTGAGAGGGTTTTGTTAAACCTTTTTTAGTGTTCGGGTAAGAAATTGACTTGTTAACTGGTATATATTAAATTACCATTTAGTAGCTTTGTGGAAATGGAGTTGTTCGTAAGATTTAAAGGGAAAGGCTCTTACCCAAGTAAATCTGTCTGTCAAACCTGCCAGGCCGCATCAGTGCTGGGTCAAGCACATCCGGCCTGTTCGTGCCGGCCAGAACTACAACATTGGTACTTGTATTGAAACCTGTAAAAACAAGCAAGTTACACTGCTGATTTGGCATTTTTCAGGTTAAATACAAGTCAAGATCTCGATTGAACTTATAAAGATCAAACTAAGTTATATCCAACGTGAGTGTTTGTGGCGCGCACCATCCATCTCCACCAGCAGCTGATTGAGTGTGTTCTCCTGCTCGCTCTGCCCGCCGAAGTTCCCACCGCCCCTCTTCCTGCCCACCGCGTCGATCTCGTCGATGAAGAGGATACACGGGGCGTTCTTCCTGGCCATCACAAACATATCTCGGACCTACAGAGAAACACACGCTACAATCATTTCACTGCACTGGAATTTACAATGATTTGAAACTAGAGATGCAACGATACTAAATTTCTCAGACGATAATTCAGAATGATATCGGCTGTTTTCTATAATCTTAAATCAAATTTCTTTAATCAGCCGATACCGGTTATTGGCCGATACATCGGTGCATCTCTATTTGAACCGATAGTTCAGACTTACTCTGGCTGGACCGACGCCGACGAACATCTCGAGAAACTCTGAGCCGTTAACCGTAATGAAGGGAACGTTAGCTTCTCCGGCGGTGGCTTTAGCCAGCAGCGTTTTACCCGTTCCTGGAGGACCGGACAGCACAGCACCCTGAAGAAACACACAGAAGGATCAATAATCACACAGGAGGATCGATAATCACACAGGAGGATCGATAATCACACAGGAGGATCGATAATCACACAGGAGGATCGATAATCACACAGGAGGATCGATAATCACACAGGAGGATCAATAATCACACAGGAGGATCGATAATCAGAAGAGGATCAATAATCACACAGGAGGATCAATAATCACAGGAGGATCAATAATCACAGGAGGATCAATAATCACACAGGAGGATCTATAATCACACAGGAGGATCTATAATCACACAGGAGGATCTATAATCAGAAGAGGATCAATAATCAGAGGAGGATCAATAATCAGAGGAGGATCAATAATCACACAGGAGGATCTATAATCAGAAGAGGATCAATAATCACAGGAGGATCAATAATCACACAGGAGGATCTATAATTAGAAGAGGATCAATAATCAGAGGAGGATCAATAATCAGAGGAGGATCAATAATCACACAGGAGGATCTATAATCAGAAGAGGATCAATAATCAGAGGAGGATCAATAATCAGAGGAGGATCAATAATCAGAAGAGGATCTATAATCAGAAGAGGATCTATAATCAGAAGAGGATCAATAATCACACAGGAGGATCAATAATCAGAAGAGGATCTATAATCAGAAGAGGATCTATAATCAGAAGAGGATCAATAATCACAGGAGGATCAATAATCACACAGGAGGATCTATAATCACACAGGAGGATCTATAATCAGAAGAGGATCAATAATCAGAGGAGGATCAATAATCACACAGGAGGATCAATAATCAGAAGAGGATCAATAATCAGAGGAGGATCAATAATCACACAGGAGGATCAATAATCAGAAGAGGATCAATAATCAGAGGAGGATCAATAATCAGAGGAGGATCAATAATCACACAGGAGGATCTATAATTAGAAGAGGATCAATAATCAGAGGAGGATCAATAATCAGAGGAGGATCAATAATCACACAGGAGGATCTATAATCAGAAGAGGATCAATAATCAGAGGAGGATCAATAATCAGAGGAGGATCAATAATCAGAAGAGGATCTATAATCAGAAGAGGATCAATAATCACACAGGAGGATCTATAATCAGAAGAGGATCTATAATCAGAAGAGGATCTATAATCAGAAGAGGATCAATAATCAGAGGAGGATCAATAATCAGAGGAGGATCAATAATCAGAAGAGGATCTATAATCAGAAGAGGATCAATAATCACACAGGAGGATCAATAATCAGAGGAGGATCAATAATCACACAGGAGGATCAATAATCACACAGGAGGATCAATAATCAGAAGAGGATCAATAATCACACAGGAGGATCAATAATCACACAGGAGGATCTATAATCAGAAGAGGATATATAATCAGAAGAGGATCAATAATCACACAGGAGGATCAATAATCACACAGGAGGATCAATAATCACACAGGAGGATCTATAATCAGAAGAGGATCAATAATCAGAGGAGGATCTATAATCAGAAGAGGATCTATAATCAGAAGAGGATCAATAATCAGAGGAGGATCTATAATCAGAAGAGGATCTATAATCAGAAGAGGATCAATAATCAGAGGAGGATCTATAATCAGAAGAGGATCTATAATCAGAAGAGGATCAATAATCAGAAGAGGATCAATAATCACACAGGAGGATCAATAATCACACAGGAGGATCAATAATCAGAAGAGGATCAATAATCACACAGGAGGATCAATAATCACACAGGAGGATCAATAATCAGAAGAGGATCAATAATCACAGGAGGATCTATAATCAGAAGAGGATCAATAATCAGAGGAGGATCTATAATCAGAAGAGGATCTATAATCAGAAGAGGATCAATAATCACACAGGAGGATCAATAATCACACAGGAGGATCAATAATCAGAAGAGGATCAATAATCAGAGGAGGATCAATAATCAGAAGAGGATCAATAATCACACAGGAGGATCAATAATCACACAGGAGGATCAATAATCAGAGGAGGATCAATAATCACAGGAGGATCTATAATCAGAAGAGGATCAATAATCAGAGGAGGATCTATAATCAGAAGAGGATCAATAATCACACAGGAGGATCAATAATCACACAGGAGGATCAATAATCAGAAGAGGATCAATAATCAGAGGAGGATCAATAATCAGAAGAGGATCAATAATCAGAGGACGATCAATAATCAGAAGAGGATCAATAATCAGAGGAGGATCGATAATCAGAGGAGGATCAATAATCAGAGGAGGATCGATAATCAGAGGAGGATCAATAATCAGAGGAGGATCTATAATCAGAAGAGGATCTATAATCAGAAGAGGATCAATAATCACACAGGAGGATCAATAATCACACAGGAGGATCAATAATCAGAAGAGGATCAATAATCAGAGGAGGATCAATAATCAGAAGAGGATCAATAATCACACAGGAGGATCAATAATCACACAGGAGGATCAATAATCAGAGGAGGATCAATAATCAGAAGAGGATCTATAATCACGGGAGGATCCCTGACCCAGCCGTGTGTGTCCTGCGCTCAGGCGTACCTTGGGGATCTTGGCTCCCAGATCCTGATACTGCTGTGGGTTCTTGAGGAAGTTGACGAACTCCATGATCTCCAGCTTGGCTTCTTCACATCCAGCCACGTCCTTGAACTTGATGTCTATGCTGTCCTTCATCATCTTGGCGGTGGACTCGCTCATGCTGAAGGGCCCGCCCCTGGCCCCGCCCATCCCTCCTCCCATTGGCCCACGCCGCAGAGTGAACAGCAGGAAGCCAATCAAAAGCAGGGTGGGAATGAAACTCATCAGGAAAGACCTGCAGAAAGAGGAAGACATATTACTCTTAATATAACTATATTAGCGAAGTTTAATGTTATTTATTTCAGCCATCTTGGAATGGTCAACATTTCAGACTCATTATTCACAGTCACGAATGACGTTTCCAAAACGCCACAACATTGTGTAGCCTACGGTTGTAAAACTGCAGAGACACTACAGATTACAGATGAAATGGAATAATGTTTCACAGGTGAGAATGTGTTGGTTAGTTTGTTTTATTATTATAATTAAGAAAATAAAAAAGCAATTAAAAACATTTATAAATGGTGCTCAAAAGTTTCGGGTCAGTAAGAGTTTTTTGTCGTTTGAAAAAATTAATACTTTTGTTCACCAAGGAAGCATTAAACTAATCAAAAATTACAGTAAAGACATTTAAAATGTTACAAAAGAATCCTGAAAAATAAAAATGTATGATGGTTTCCTAAAAAATATCAAGCAAATAAATGCAGCTTTGGTGAGCAGAAGACTTTTGAACGGCATTATATATATATATATATATATATATATATATATATATATATATATATATACATACACACACACACACACATATATATATATATATATATACACACACACACACACACACACATACACAGTAATATGTCGGTAGGAAATATCGGTTTACATTTCCAAACATTCTTTTTGCCATTAGTTGTAATAATCCAGTGAGATTTGTGTTTGCACAAGGAGTCTGACAGCAGCCGGTCTGATCTCATCATCAGCGAATCTGTGTGTGTGATTACATGAAGAAACTGAGACTAAATCCAGAAGAACTGTGGCAACGTCTCCAAGACACTTGAAGAAACCTTCCTGCAAAGCTCCCTGAAAGACTATGTGCAAGTGTATCTGGACAAAAGCTGTTTTAAACGCAAACGGTGGTCACACCAAATATTGATTTGATTTAGTTAATAGAAGTTAATTGATAAATAAAATCCATTTATGACATTATTTTTGAAAGCATTCTCACTTTAGAACATTTTTACACAAGAGATAAATAATTTAGATAAATATATCTAAATTACGTCATATGCTCTCAATGACAAATGCAGAACAACTAGTTCATGCGTTCATGACATCAAGGCTAGATTATTGTAATGCTCTACTGGGTGGTTGCCCTGCACGCTTAATAAACAAACTACAGCTAGTTCAAAACGCAGCCGCTAGAGTTCTTACCAGAACCAGGAAGTATGACCATATTAGCCCGGTTCTGTCAACACTGCATTGGCTCCCTATTAAACATCGTACAAATTTTAAAATATTGCTGATTACTTACAAAGCACTAAATGGTTTAGCTCCCCAGTACTTGAGCGAGCTCTTAACGCATTATAGTCCTTCACGTCTATTGCAATCTCAAAATTCTGGCCAGTTGATAATACCTAGAATATCAAAATCGACTGCAGGCGGTAGATCCTTTTCCTATTTAGCACCAAAACTTTGGAACAATCTTCCTAACATTGTCCGGGAAGCAGACACAGTTCAAAGCTAGACTAAAAACACATCTCTTTGGCTTAGAATACACAATAACACATTATAGACTTCTATAATTCATTATTAGGCTGCATAGTTTAGATCAGCCGGAACTGGGAACACTTCCCATAAATCCTGATGTACTTGTTACATCACAATAAGAATGGCGTCTACGCTAATATTAGTCTCTCTGTTTATCCCGAGGTTTACCGCAGTCCGCCGGATCCAGGCCGTATCGGGATCTGATGAAGGACCAGCGCCTGGACACGACGACAACGCATCCCTGAAGTGTCACTAGTCTCTCCCTTGTGAAGGCCTCCTTCCCTTTACCTCTGTACTGATAAAACGTTGTCGGGATAATTACGGTTCACGTGGCTACACAGACGCGATAAAAATTCTGTATTATACATTTTTCAAGGCTTGTACCTTGGAACCTATTTCATGGTTTGCGTTCTCGAGCCCCAGGCACTGTTGTTGTGCGAGTGAGCGGCCGGATCGCATTAAGAGTTTTCTGTTAGAACGGTGTCGTGTTAGCGGCCCCTAAGTTAATAACTAATGATCGTTGCAACGGAAGTGAATCAATCAAAACTAATTTTAGCTGGATAATAACTTTATTCTAGAGCTGCTGTAAAGCCAAAACAATCTCTGTTACTTTAATTTCCTATTATCACTGTAAAGCTGCTTTGAAACAGTCTATATTGTTAAAAGCGCTGTATAAATGAAGGTGACTTGACAAGATCCTAAAACTTTTCACAGTACTGTAGATTTGGACGCAAGTTTATTCAAGCTTCTTGGATACAGTTCTTTTGGATTTAGTCTGTCTGTTTCTTATCTATATATATATAAAAAGAGCTGCACTAGACATCTCAATTTTTTGTTTAAAAGAGAGATCACGATTCTCACACGATTCTGAACAGACAACTAAAAATAACATGTAAAGTTCTGACAAAGTGTTAATCGCTGCAGTCTACTTAAAAAATTAACTTGATTTCGGAAAAAAAATTGGGTTGAGTGAATGATTCAATGACTCGCTCATAAAGTCTTCACTTGTTTCATTACTGGATGATTCAGCGTTTTTGATAGAATCTCTTGAATGAATGATTCAATGACAAACACATTATTTTAACAGTCTCCTGTCGCCACCTACTGGTGTAACGATGTCATTAACACAGTCGTTATTTGAAGCGTCAAGTTTCTTTCTAAAGGTGATTTACTCTATTTCGATCACTACTGTAGACATCAGTGTTTAAATTTGAACTATAAACTTTATCCCAGTACGTCTCTGCTAATCTGCATGATTGTAATACAGAAATAATGATACTGTGTGTTTGAAAAGACTGTGAAGCTGTTTCATATCTATACATGACAACGGCTCTCTCTGGATCAGATCTGAATGTTCTTATCTGAATCACTGTCATTTAGGAATGAGATCGAGTGAGTGTTTGAATCCAGATCATCTCTCACACACACACACACACACACACACACACTGACCCGTCGCTCTCAGAGGTGTATATAACCGCTGCTCTGTGTGACGGCTCCAGACCCAGCTCATAGTGCGCAGCTTCCAGGTTCCTCTCGAAAGTGTCCACGCTGCCGATGTTGAACCACACGTAGCTCTGCAGGCAAACACTCCAGATCAGCGACACACACACACACACACACACACACTACTGTACAGAGAACCATCATAACTCACAGCTTCAGAGGCGTCGACCCCAGGGACCAGGATCACCCGCACAAACTGCTTGTTCACCACCTCTAAACGCTCGACCTGCGCACAGAAAAGCCTGTTTCAGAGCAGACGATGAGCTGTGACCCCTGATGACCTTTCAAATGTAAGAGAAAACAATCCAAGGCACTCGAGTAATTTGTTTTTAGAAAAATATAAAAAAACCTTTATTCTTTCATGCCTTAGATTTTAAAAACCGGTGACAAGCAACGGCACACCAACACGTTGCGGCCAATTATCCTTTATCAGAGTGTGTGTGACCTTTCACACGTGTTTATCAGATTTAGCGCCTGTTTACACGACAACATCATTTTCAACTAAAAACGTAAAACTTTTTATCCGTTTTGTCCATTCATTTACACGACAGTGAAAAAAGGGTTTCAAAGTGCAAGTTTTTTGAAAACAGTCTCCGTGTAAACAACAAAAACGTGAATCTCTGAAGACGATGATGTCATGGACATGCGTATTGCGTGTTCAGTCTATAGTGTTTCATCGCCATCTACTGGCCTGGCAGCAGAATACAGCGTTTTTAGTCGTTTTCGCAGATCTGTGTGACTGGGGATCGTTTTGATAATGGTGTCGTTTGTATGCGCAAAAAGGAAAAAATGCCGTTTTAAGCATATCGTTGTGGTGTAAAAGTGCCCTAAAACACACACACTACTGCCAGCGCTCTTAGAGCCCTCTCACCAGCCCTCGGTCCAGGTAGCGATGCACGAAGTCCTTCCAGCTGATCTCTCGGCCCGGGTCTCTGAGGTAGAGGATCAGCAGGAGCGACGCGACTCCACCCGCCGTCAGCACGATATAGCGGAAGTCCTTATCGTCCCACGGCACGTCTCCCTGAAACACCACAACACACACACCTCCTCAAAACACATGACAATCATCTGTATAAAGACACCAAAGACCATTACAAGAGGTTGAAAATGTAATTCTCATTACTGTAGTGCGACAAAAACAACAATGTATGCAATTCCCCCCCCAGTCATTCAGATTTCCATACGGGGAAAAATAATTTCCTAAAAAATACCTGGGCATTTTTTTAAACTTGCATGAATTAAATCAGTAAAAAAAAAATGTATACCGCGATGTAAACTTACAATTGGGCATTACAAATATACTTTTTAAATGTAAATTATAATTTCTCTATATATTGTGTATATTAAATTGCTAAATATGACCTATTTATTTAATAATAAAAAAATAATTTGCATCAGGAAACCAGAGGATATTTTTAGAGTTTGAAAAATCTCATTCCTGTTACAATAGTGTGACAAAAACACTATTTTAGTGTGTTAACTAAATCATACTGCCATAACGCAAACGTATAAGTATCTTCATGAACATTTACCTCAAGAAAGTTATCTCATGTTCACAGTTCGTTAGTTAGCTATAAAAAAATAAAAACACCAGAGAGGAGCTTATTTACATATATAAATATATATATATTAGTGCCGGTCAATGATTAATTGCATCCAAAATAAAAGTTTGTGTTTACATAATATATGTGTGTGCGCGGTGTATTTATTAAATTATTTTGTATACACACATACGCATGTATATACTGTATATTTATATACTGTATATTTTATTTAAAATATATTTGTTTGGGGGGTGGGATGAGGCAGAGCGGTTCATGAGAGTTTGGGTGAGGGTTTACCTGCAGTAATCGACTCTTCCAGTCGTTCCTCCCTCCTTTCCTTCCTCCTCCTCCTCCCGGTCCGCTGGATTTCCCATCTGAGGATGAAGAGGCTGTGAGTGAAGAAGACTCCGGTGAACAGCACTCTGTCACTCATCTCGTGTCATCTTACCTTTAGGAGCCTCAGTGGAGTAAGAGGAGACCGGGAACCGGCAGTGATTCCCTGTGGATGCCACTGGCTTCAGGCGGTTCAGGGATAAAAACTGAGAAAGCAAGGAATTATGAACAGGATTACAAGTCATAAGTCATCATTACTGAAACACATCTGGGAGTTATGTCACTTTGACACGGTTATTTGTGGTACATCACGGTTATCATAACAAAGACCAAACATATGCCAAATCATCCATATATCTATCAATATACAGTAGTCAACATTTGAAGTGGATCAAAACCTTTCATCAAAGTTAATACATGAATTTTGAATAATACCCGTTCTTGTCTTTAGATCAAAAAAGTTATGATCAATAAAGTTGTCCTCTTCAAATGTTGACTACTGTATATAAACAAGACAAATACATATAGGTCAGATAATGTAACAAGACTAAACAAACCGCAATGACCATATCTCGCACACACACACTTGATCTGATCAGAGTGATGAAACAAACACATGTGTGTTTAGGGATAAAACGTGAGAAAGGAAGGAATTATGAGCAGGATTATGAGTCAAAAATGACTGAAACACATCTAGGAGTTATGTCACCATGATGACACGGTTATTTGTTACATCATAACAAAGACCAAACATATGCCAAATCATCCATGTCTAGTTATAGACACAAACAAGTATATAGGTCAGATAAAGTAACAAGACTAAACAAACAGCAGATGATCATATCACATACACACTTGATCTGATAAGTTACATCAGTGTGATGAAACAAACACGTGTGTGTGTGTGTGTGTGTGTCTGACCGGCGGCTGAGCTCCAGTGAGTCCCGCGGCTCCTCGACGGTTGACGCCGCGCAGGAGAGCTCTGATCCCGCAGCGCACAGAAGCAGCGGCCGCCGCGGAGAACAACGCTGCCATAGGGCCAGAACACGGTCACTCCAGTCTCAGATCCCGGTAACTCTCGACACAGACCCCGGTCACTCCAGTCTCAGATCCCCGTAACTCTCGACACAGACCCCGGTCACTCCAGTCTCAGATCCCGGTAACTCTCAACTCAACCGAGCTCCATTCTCCATCACAGAGAGTTGAGTAACGGCTGCCTGCGCTCAATGACATCTCCGCCAGCAGGACCCACCGCCCGCCTCTGTGCGATGCCTGAGGCACTTTCTGAACTCTTATTTAACACTTAAAAAAAAAACTTTTTGGGAGAAACAAGTCATTTTATTGATTAAATAAGTTTTTGATGTTATCATTCTTTTTAGTATTATATATCCATGGAAAAAAAATATTTACACTTAAACAGGCGGTAAAAGTCGACTTGGGGTCCTTATTATGCAGTACATAACGTCAAGCCCCTCCCCGACACTGATTCTAAAGATTTGATTGGTCATGTCAATCACGTGGAAGTATTCTCTTCCTCCACTAGAAGGCGCTCAGAAAGCGAGCGACTCACAAAGCCAACACCTCCCATTCAAAATTCAGCACAGTATTATGTCTTATTGCAGACTCTACATTTATAAGAGTGATATTTTAAGATTATTAATTCCACGAATTTGAAATTTACTAGAAATTCGCCAAACACATCTAAAAAGAAAAGAAAAAAGAATGAATGACTGTGATTGGTTCATCCACGACTACGCTGAAAAAAGTAACAGGCACAGCTTGCGTGGAGAAGAAAAAAGACAGAAACTAACGATTTGAAAAAGACACAATGTCGACAATGATAAGAAATATTTTATAAGGTAATTACAGTTTGTAACTGACCAATCAGAGCCAACTTCAGCATGTTAAGCCACGGCCAGTCAGGATTTTGCTATTTTTTATTGCTATTTGTAATGATTGTTTGTTACCCTTTTGATACGAATATTAAAGATAATGCATGTTCGTTATTTGAAGAGGTTTAATAAAGGTTAAAAATAAGGAATTAGCAACTCAGTAATTGACCAATCAACCCTTTCATGCATGAATTTTGATAACCTGTCAGAATTTTTCCTGTTTTTATTGCTCTTAGGGCATGATAAACAAGATTTGAAATATATATATATATATATATATATATATTTTTTTTCAAAAAACAAGTCACAGTAATAGTATGAATTGTAGCTGAAATATAGCTAGTGATGTATGATGTCCAATTTAGTGGACAGATGATTAATCAGAATTTTCTCCCAATCTAAAATCAATACTTTGAAAATGTAACTGTGATATGACTCAATGGATGGGGTCGTACGGTATTTTCATTTAATATTTTTTTAAATGAGAATTAAATCATAAATATAACATTATTTTCCTATTATTATTAAATTAAATATAAATGTATTCATATTATTCCAATTCCAACATTTTTATTTTACTCGCCTCAATTTCTAATCAGCATTTTGACTCAATTTGGTGACGTATACAGGACCTCTCCAATTATTAAACCCCGCCCCTTTATTATCATCAACTGCAAACCTCCATCCAACAAAAAAACAATTGATAGAACCAAGCCCCGCTCTAATTTTTTATTTTTTTGATAAAGTTTCACTCGGTAGTAGCCTGAGATATTTTCTTTTGTGTTGTGGCGTACATCCGTGTCATTGTGACTAAGTTCACAAACCATGAAAGAAATCGTATGCTTAGTGTCACTTTATTGCTTCTTAAAGAACATGTGAAATTGCATGTTATTAGACAATGTGTAGTAATGAATGAAATAGACAATGTGTAGTAATGAATGAAATATACAACAAACTTAAATATTCATATAAAAGAACAAAGAAAAACACTTTACATTATAGCACTGCAAGCAAAGCAGCGCTTCACAACAAGGTCGACATTTATACTGTTAACAAAACTAGTGTAACTCAAAGAAGCAGTTTAAAAGACACCTCAACACAAATGCTAAAAAGAAAACAAACATTATTATTATTATTATTATTATTAAGGTAACACTTTATTTTAAGGTGACGTAGTTACATGTTACTACATGTACTTACTATAGTAAACAGTAACATATGCATAATTACAAGTAATTAACCCTAAACCAAACCCTAACTCTATAGTAAGTACATGTAGTTAATTAATATTACTCAGTACATATCTGAGTAAGTACAATGTAATTACGTCATCTTAAAATAAAGTGGGAGCATTATTATAGTCCTATAGGCAGTGAAACTGATGTGGAGGCCGATGTGCTCAGTTAATGTGTCAGTCGCTGTCGCTGTCACTCTCGGAGCTGACGAAACAGCCGTCCTCTCCCAACTCAGCCTGGAACCAGTGCCCTGAGGACCACACACACTCGTCACACTCACTGAAACACTGAGGACCACAAACACTCGTCACACTCACTGAAACACTGAGGGCCACAAACACTCGTCACACTCACTGAAACACTGAGGACCACAAACACTCGTCACACTCACTGAAACACTGAGGACCACAAACACTCGTCACACTCACTGAAACACTGAGGACCACAAACACTCGCCACACTCACTGAAACACTGAGGGCCACAAACACTCGTCACACTCACTGAAACACTGAGGACCACAAACACTCGTCACACTCACTGAAACACTGAGGGACCACAAACACTCGTCACACTCACTGAAACACTGAGGACCACAAACACTCGTCACACTCACTGAAACACTGAGGACCACAAACACTCGTCACACTCACTGAAACACTGAGGACCACAAACACTCGTCACACTCACTGAAACACTGAGGACCACAAACACTCGTCACACTCACTGAAACACTGAGGGACCACAAACACTCGTCACACTCACTGAAACACTGAGGGCCACAAACACTCGTCACACTCACTGAAACACTGAGGACCACAAACACTCGTCACACTCACTGAAACACTGAGGACCACAAACACTCGTCACACTCACTGAAACACTGAGGACCACAAACACTCGCCACACTCACTGAAACACTGAGGACCACAAACACTCGTCACACTCACTGAAACACTGAGGACCACAAACACTCGCCACACTCACTGAAACACTGAGGGACCACACACACTCGTCACACTCACTGAAACACTGAGGACCACAAACACTCGTCACACTCACTGAAACACTGAGGACCACAAACACTCGTCACACTCACTGAAACACTGAGGGACCACACACACTCGTCACACTCACTGAAACACTGAGGACCACAAACACTCGTCACACTCACTGAAACACTGAGGGCCACAAACACTCGTCACACTCACTGAAACACTGAGGGACCACAAACACTCGTCACACTCACTGAAACACTGAGGGCCACAAACACTCGTCACACTCACTGAAACACTGAGGGACCACACACACTCGTCACACTCACTGAAACACTGAGGGCCACAAACACTCGTCACACTCACTGAAACACTGAGGACCACAAACACTCGTCACACTCACTGAAACACTGAGGACCACAAACACTCGTCACACTCACTGAAACACTGAGGACCACAAACACTCGTCACACTCACTGAAACACTGAGGGCCACAAACACTCGTCACACTCACTGAAACACTGAGGACCACAAACACTCGTCACACTCACTGAAACACTGAGGACCACACACACTCGTCACACTCACTGAAACACTGAGGACCACAAACACTCGTCACACTCACTGAAACACTGAGGGCCACAAACACTCGTCACACTCACTGAAACACTGAGGACCACAAACACTCGTCACACTCACTGAAACACTGAGGACCACACACACTCGTCACACTCACTGAAACACTGAGGGCCACAAACACTCGTCACACTCACTGAAACACTGAGGACCACAAACACTCGTCACACTCACTGAAACACTGAGGACCACAAACACTCGTCACACTCACTGAAACACTGAGGACCACAAACACTCGTCACACTCACTGAAACACTGAGGGCCACACACTCGTCACTCACTGAAACACTGAGGACCACACACACTCGTCACACTCACTGAAACACTGAGGACCACACACACTCGTCACACTCACTGAAACACTGAGGACCACAAACACTCGTCACACTCACTGAAACACTGAGGACCACAAACACTCGTCACACTCACTGAAACACTGAGGACCACAAACACTCGTCACACTCACTGAAACACTGAGGGCCACAAACACTCGTCACACTCACTGAAACACTGAGGACCACAAACACTCGTCACACTCACTGAAACACTGAGGACCACAAACACTCGTCACACTCACTGAAACACTGAGGACCACAAACACTCGTCACACTCACTGAAACACTGAGGGCCACACACTCGTCACTCACTGAAACACTGAGGACCACACACACTCGTCACACTCACTGAAACACTGAGGACCACACACACTCGTCACACTCACTGAAACACTGAGGACCACAAACACTCGTCACACACACTGAAACACTGAGGACCACAAACACTCGTCACACTCACTGAAACACTGAGGGCCACACACTCGTCACTCACTGAAACACTGAGGACCACACACACTCGTCACACTCACTGAAACACTGAGGACCACACACACTCGTCACACTCACTGAAACACTGAGGACCACAAACACTCGTCACACACACTGAAACACTGAGGACCACACACACTCGTCACACTCACTGAAACACTGAGGGACCACAAACACTCGTCACTCACTGAAACACTGAGGACCACAAACACTCGTCACACTCACTGAAACACTGAGGACCACAAACACTCGTCACACTCACTGAAACACTGAGGGCCACAAACACTCGTCACACTCACTGAAACACTGAGGACCACACACACTCGTCACACTCACTGAAACACTGAGGACCACAAACACTCGTCACACTCACTGAAACACTGAGGACCACACACACTCGTCACACTCACTGAAACACTGAGGATCACAAACACTCGTCACACTCACTGAAACACTGAGGACCACACACACTCGTCACACTCACTGAAACACTGAGGACCACACACACTCGTCACACTCACTGAAACACTGAGGGACCACAAACACTCGTCACACTCACTGAAACACTGAGGGCCACAAACACTCGTCACACTCACTGAAACACTGAGGACCACAAACACTCGTCACACTCACTGAAACACTGAGGACCACAAACACTCGTCACACTCACTGAAACACTGAGGACCACAAACACTCGTCACACTCACTGAAACACTGAGGACCACAAACACTCGTCACACTCACTGAAACACTGAGGACCACAAACACTCGTCACACTCACTGAAACACTGAGGACCACAAACACTCGTCACACTCACTGAAACACTGAGGGACCACAAACACTCGTCACACTCACTGAAACACTGAGGGCCACAAACACTCGTCACACTCACTGAAACACTGAGGACCACACACACTCGTCACACTCACTGAAACACTGAGGACCACAAACACTCGTCACACTCACTGAAACACTGAGGGACCACAAACACTCGTCACACTCACTGAAACCCTGAGGACCACAAACACTCGTCACACTCACTGAAACACTGAGGGACCACAAACACTCGTCACACACTGAAACACTGAGGACCACAAACACTCGTCACACTGAAACACTGAGGACCACAAACACTCGTCACACTCACTGAAACACTGAGGACCACAAACACTCGCCACACTCACTGAAACACTGAGGACCACAAACACTCGTCACACTCACTGAAACACTGAGGACCACAAACACTCGTCACACTCACTGAAACACTGAGGACCACAAACACTCGTCACACTCACTGAAACACTGAGGGACCACAAACACTCGTCACACTCACTGAAACACTGAGGACCACAAACACTCGTCACACTCACTGAAACACTGAGGACCACAAACACTCGTCACACTCACTGAAACACTGAGGACCACAAACACTCGTCACACTCACTGAAACACTGAGGACCACAAACACTCGTCACACTCACTGAAACACTGAGGGCCACAAACACTCGTCACACTCACTGAAACACTGAGGGCCACAAACACTCGTCACACTCACAGAGACACTGAGGACCACAAACACTCGCCACACTCACAGAAACACTGAGGACCACAAACACTCGTCACACTCACTGAAACACTGAGGACCACAAACACTCGTCACACTCACTGAAACACTGAGGGCCACAAACACTCGTCACACTCACTGAAACACTGAGGACCACAAACACTCGCCACACTCACTGAAACACTGAGGACCACAAACACTCGTCACACTCACTGAAACACTGAGGACCACAAACACTCGTCACACTCACTGAAACACTGAGGGACCACAAACACTCGTCACACTCACTGAAACACTGAGGGACCACACACGCACCCATTACACTCACTGAAACACTGAGGACCACAAACACTCGTCACACTCACTGAAACATTGAGGACCACAAACACTCGTCACACTCACTGAAACACTGAGGACCACAAACACTCGTCACACTCACTGAAACATTGAGGGACCACAAACACTCGTCACACTCACTGAAACACTGAGGACCACAAACACTCGTCACACTCACTGAAACACTGAGGGCCACAAACACTCGTCACACTCACTGAAACACTGAGGACCACAAACACTCGTCACACTCACTGAAACACTGAGGACCACAAACACTCGCCACACTCACTGAAACACTGAGGACCACAAACACTCGCCACACTCACTGAAACCCTGAGGACCACAAACACTCGTCACACTCACTGAAACATTGAGGACCACAAACACTCGTCACACTCACTGAAACATTGAGGGACCACAAACACTCGCCACACTCACTGAAACACTGAGGACCACAAACACTCGCCACACTCACTGAAACATTGAGGACCACAAACACTCGCCACACTCACAGAAACACTGAGGACCACACACACTCGTCACACTCACTGAAACACTGAGGACCACAAACACTCGCCACACTCACTGAAACCCTGAGGACCACAAACACTCGTCACACTCACTGAAACATTGAGGACCACAAACACTCGTCACACTCACTGAAACACTGAGGACCACAAACACTCGTCACACTCACTGAAACCCTGAGGACCACAAACACTCGTCACACTGAAACACTGAGGACCACAATCACTCGTCACACTGAAACACTGAGGACCACAAACACTCGCCACACTCACTGAAACACTGAGGGACCACAAACACTCGTCACACTGAAACACTGAGGACCACAATCACTCGTCACACTGAAACACTGAGGACCACAAACACTCGTCACACTCACTGAAACACTGAGGACCACAAACACTCGTCACACTGAAACACTGAGGACCACAATCACTCGTCACACTGAAACACTGAGGACCACAAACACTCGTCACACTCACTGAAACACTGAGGACCACAAACACTCGCCACACTCACTGAAACCCTGAGGACCACAAACACTCGTCACACTCACTGAAACATTGAGGACCACAAACACTCGTCACACTCACTGAAACACTGAGGACCACAAACACTCGTCACACTCACTGAAACATTGAGGGACCACAAACACTCGTCACACTCACTGAAACACTGAGGACCACAAACACTCGTCACACTCACTGAAACACTGAGGACCACAAACACTCGTCACACTCACTGAAACACTGAGGACCACAAACACTCGTCACACTCACTGAAACACTGAGGGCCACAAACACTCGTCACACTCACTGAAACACTGAGGGACCACAAACACTCGCCACACTCACTGAAACACTGAGGGACCACACACGCACCCGTTACACTCACTGAAACACTGAGGACCACAAACACTCGTCACACTCACTGAAACACTGAGGACCACAAACACTCGTCACACTCACTGAAACACTGAGGGCCACAAACACTCGTCACACTCACTGAAACACTGAGGGCCACAAACACTCGTCACACTCACAGAGACACTGAGGACCACAAACACTCGTCACACTCACTGAAACACTGAGGACCACAAACACTCGTCACACTCACTGAAACACTGAGGGCCACAAACACTCGTCACACTCACTGAAACACTGAGGACCACACACACTCGTCACACTCACTGAAACACTGAGGACCACACACACTCGTCACACTCACTGAAACACTGAGGACCACACACACTCGTCACACTCACTGAAACACTGAGGGACCACAAACACTCGTCACACTCACTGAAACACTGAGGACCACAAACACTCGTCACACTCACTGAAACACTGAGGACCACAAACACTCGTCACACTCACTGAAACACTGAGGACCACAAACACTCGTCACACTCACTGAAACACTGAGGACCACAAACACTCGTCACACTCACTGAAACACTGAGGGCCACAAACACTCGTCACACTCACTGAAACACTGAGGGCCACAAACACTCGTCACACTCACAGAGACACTGAGGACCACAAACACTCGCCACACTCACAGAAACACTGAGGACCACAAACACTCGTCACACTCACTGAAACACTGAGGACCACAAACACTCGTCACACTCACTGAAACACTGAGGGCCACAAACACTCGTCACACTCACTGAAACACTGAGGACCACAAACACTCGTCACACTCACTGAAACACTGAGGACCACAAACACTCGTCACACTCACTGAAACACTGAGGGACCACAAACACTCGTCACACTCACTGAAACACTGAGGGACCACACACGCACCCATTACACTCACTGAAACACTGAGGACCACAAACACTCGTCACACTCACTGAAACATTGAGGACCACAAACACTCGTCACACTCACTGAAACATTGAGGGACCACAAACACTCGTCACACTCACTGAAACACTGAGGACCACAAACACTCGTCACACTCACTGAAACATTGAGGACCACAAACACTCGTCACACTCACTGAAACACTGAGGACCACAAACACTCGTCACACTCACTGAGACACTGAGGGCCACAAACACTCGTCACACTCACTGAAACACTGAGGACCACAAACACTCGTCACACTCACTGAAACACTGAGGACCACAAACACTCGTCACACTCACTGAAACATTGAGGACCACAAACACTCGTCACACTCACTGAAACACTGAGGACCACAAACACTCGTCACACTCACTGAAACATTGAGGACCACAAACACTCGTCACACTCACTGAAACACTGAGGGCCACAAACACTCGTCACACTCACTGAAACACTGAGGACCACAAACACTCGCCACACTCACTGAAACCCTGAGGACCACAAACACTCGTCACACTCACTGAAACATTGAGGACCACAAACACTCGTCACACTCACTGAAACACTGAGGACCACAAACACTCGTCACACTCACTGAAACATTGAGGGACCACAAACACTCGTCACACTCACTGAAACACTGAGGACCACAAACACTCGTCACACTCACTGAAACACTGAGGACCACAAACACTCGTCACACTCACTGAAACACTGAGGACCACAAACACTCGCCACACTCACTGAAACACTGAGGAACCACAAACACTCGCCACACTCACTGAAACACTGAGGGACCACACACGCACCCGTTACACTCACTGAAACACTGAGGACCACAAACACTCGTCACACTCACTGAAACACTGAGGACCACAAACACTCGTCACACTCACTGAAACACTGAGGGCCACAAACACTCGTCACACTCACAGAGACACTGAGGACCACAAACACTCGTCACACTCACTGAAACACTGAGGACCACAAACACTCGTCACACTCACTGAAACACTGAGGGCCACAAACACTCGTCACACTCACTGAAACACTGAGGACCACACACACTCGTCACACTCACTGAAACACTGAGGACCACAAACACTCGTCACAATCACTGAAACACTGAGGGCCACAAACACTCGTCACACTCACTGAAACCACAAACACTCGTCACACTCACTGAAACACTGAGGACCACAAACACTCGTCACACTCACTGAAACACTGAGGGCCACAAACACTCGTCACACTCACTGAAACACTGAGGACCACAAACACTCGCCACACTCACTGAAACACTGAGGACCACAAACACTCGTCACACTCACTGAAACACTGAGGACCACACACACTCGTCACACTCACTGAAACACTGAGGGCCACAAACACTCGTCACACTCACTGAAACACTGAGGACCACAAACACTCGTCACACTCACTGAAACACTGAGGACCACAAACACTCGTCATACTCACTGAATCACTGAGGACCACAAACACTCGTCACACTTACAGAAACACTGAGGGCCACAAACACTCGTCACACTCACTGAAACACTGAGGGCCACAAACACTCGTCACACTCACTGAAACACTGAGGACCACAAACACTCGTCACACTCACTGAAACACTGAGGGCCACAAACACTCGTCACACTCACAGAAACACTGAGGACCACAAACACTCGTCACACTCACAGAAACACTGAGGACCACACACACTCGTCACACTCACTGAAACACTGAGGACCACAAACACTCGTCACACTCACTGAAACACTGAGGACCACAAACACTCGTCACACTCACTGAAACACTGAGGGCCACAAACACTCGTCACACTCACTGAAACACTGAGGACCACAAACACTCGTCACACTCACTGAATCACTGAGGACCACAAACACTCGTCACACTCACTGAAACACTGAGGACCACAAACACTCGTCACACTCACTGAATCACTGAGGACCACAAACACTCGTCACACTTACAGAAACACTGAGGGCCACAAACACTCGTCACACTCACTGAAACACTGAGGGCCACAAACACTCGTCACACTCACTGAAACACTGAGGACCACAAACACTCGTCACACTCACTGAAACACTGAGGGCCACAAACACTCGTCACACTCACAGAAACACTGAGGACCACAAACACTCGTCACACTCACAGAAACACTGAGGACCACACACACTCGTCACACTCACTGAAACACTGAGGACCACAAACACTCGTCACACTCACTGAAACACTGAGGACCACAAACACTCGTCACACTCACTGAAACACTGAGGGCCACAAACACTCGCCACACTCACTGAAACACTGAGGGCCACAAACACTCGTCACACTCACTGAAACACTGAGGACCACAAACACCCGTCACACTCACTGAAACACTGAGGGCCACAAACACCCGTCACACTCACTGAAACACTGAGGGCCACAAACACTCGTCACACTCACTGAAACACTGAGGGCCACAAACACTCGTCACACTCACTGAAACACTGAGGGCCACAAACACTCGTCACACTCACTGAAACACTGAGGGCCACAAACACTCGTCACACTCACTGAAACACTGAGGACCACAAACACTCGTCACACTCACTGAAACCCTGAGGACCACAAACACTCGTCACACTCACTGAAACCCTGAGGACCACACACTCGTCACACTCACTGAAACACTGAGGACCACAAACACTCGCCACACTCACAGAAACACTGAGGACCACAAACACTCGTCACACTCACAGAAACACTGAGGACCACACACACTCGTCACACTCACTGAAACACTGAGGGCCACACACACTCGTCACACTCACTGAAACACTGAGGACCACAAACACTCGTCACACTCACTGAAACACTGAGGACCACACACACTCGTCACACTCACTGAAACCCTGAGGACCACACACACTCGCCACACTCACTGAAACACTGAGGGCCACAAACACTCGTCACACTCACTGAAACACTGAGGGCCACAAACCCTCGTCCAGTCACTGAAACACTGAGGGCCACAAACACTCGTCACACTCACTGAAACACTGAGGACCACAAACACTCGTCACACTCACTGAAACACTGAGGACCACAAACACTCGTCACACTCACTGAAACACTGAGGACCACAAACACTCGCCACACTCACTGAAACACTGAGGACCACAAACACTCGTCACACTCACTGAAACACTGAGGACCACAAACACTCGTCACACTCACTGAAACACTGAGGACCACAAACACTCGTCACACTCACTGAAACACTGAGGACCACAAACACTCGCCACACTCACTGAAACACTGAGGACCACAAACACTCGTCACACTCACTGAAACACTGAGGACCACAAACACTCGTCACACTCACTGAAACACTGAGGGACCACACACACTCGTCACACTCACTGAAACACTGAGGACCACAAACACTCGTCACACTCACTGAAACACTGAGGACCACAAACACTTGTCACACTCACTGAAACACTGAGGACCACAAACACGTCACACTCACTGAAACACTGAGGGCCACACACACTCGTCACACTCACTGAAACACTGAGGACCACAAACACACGTCACACTCACTGAAACACTGAGGGCCACAAACCCTCGTCCAGTCACTGAAACACTGAGGGCCACAAACACTCGTCACACTCACTGAAACACTGAGGACCACAAACACTCGTCACACTCACTGAAACACTGAGGGCCACAAACACTCGTCACACTCACTGAAACACTGAGGGACCACAAACACTCGTCACACTCACTGAAACACTGAGGACCACAAACACTCGTCACACTCACTGAAACACTGAGGGACCACACACACTCGTCACACTCACTGAAACACTGAGGACCACAAACACTCGTCACACTCACTGAAACACTGAGGACCACAAACACTCGTCACACTCACAGAAACACTGAGGACCACAAACACTCGTCACACTCACAGAAACACTGAGGACCACAAACACTCGTCACACTCACTGAAACACTGAGGGACCACACACACTCGTCACACTCACTGAAACATTGAGGACCACAAACACTCGTCACACTCACTGAAACACTGAGGGACCACAAACACTCGTCACACTCACTGAAACACTGAGGACCACAAACACTTGTCACACTCACTGAAACATTGAGGACAACAAACACGTCACACTCACTGAAACACTGAGGACCACAAACACACGTCACATGACTGTACAGTCAGAGATATTCACTTAAACACTTAAATGCTTAACCCTCTGGTGCTATTTTTTGTCAATGAAATGAATGTACTATATTCTAGTTTGATAATGTTTTTTATTTCATATTTTTAGTCTTTTTAGGGGATTTTTTTATACAAAATTATATTTATGCTGTATTTATATTCCATTTATTAACTTTTTGAGCATAGACATGAAAATTAAATTTCCAACTTAAACTGTTGTAAAGCTTGAATGCTTTAGAGGAACAGACTTAAGTTTGATCTCTTTTCAAAGACGACACTTGGCAGATTATTGCTGAAGTGAAAAAGTTAACTTAAAAAATATACAGAATTTTACGTTTATTGTTATGAAAAATGCACAAAAATACTATTTTTAATTTTTATATGAAATATTTTCAAAATCACGTTTTACTCTAAAACTGCAAGAAAATCAAAGCCGTAAATCTAAACAAGTTGTGTTTTTTCTAAACAAATTTTAGCTTGAGACCTCAAAAAATGAGCTTTCAGTCAGTTTGTTTGGCTGCAGTACCAAATGTTTCCACTAGATGAAATTTGCTTCCCATTCATTTCCAATGCGCTCATTTTTGACCGCGAGGAGCACAAGTGTGAATGTTTATACAGGACCATTTAACCTTTTCAAGTATTTTTTTTTTGTGTGTGTTCACAGAGCAAGTGCCAAAACCTTTACCAAGTTCCGTACCATTCCAATAAAAAAAAGAAAAGAAAAAAAAAAGTAAGACTTGGCAATATATCCATTGACCACTAGAGGACGTCAAACAGACCTGACAGGAGAGGGATGATAAAGATGAAATGTATTCCTTTGCTCTTTGGTCATTTGTGACTTCTTTATTTTAATGCTTTTCTCAATCTGAGTGGTTTAAAACTTGGTGACTTTTTCTTATCTGAACCAACCAAAAAAAAAATCATAGGAAATGAATGAGAAAGATACTAACACAGAGCAGGGAAATAAGATCTAAACAACCTAAATTCCCGCCCAAAAGTGTGTAATTTTATCATGTTTATATTTTATACACTCTTTAATACTCCTGGGCAAAACTGAGCTTATGAGAGACACATTTATTCCTCACCGTTCACTGGAGAAGCACGAGCCTCATCGATGTGGTCAAACTCATAGCTGACGAAGGCACTCTGTGGAGAAAGATTAGAAATCAGTGTGACAATACAGCATAATTCATGCATCTCTGGCCACATCTGAAGAAGATATCCATGCCTTGTGTTTGAGGAGCGTCGTCCAGTCCTGCTTTTCCTTTTTCATCAGCTTCATCACGGGCTCATTGCACCTGATTTCCCATGAGCATCTCTCTGCGATGATGTCACCGGACAGCTCCAGCTTTGCGTGGTAATGCCGGTCATTCACGTACCCACTGAGATCACATGCATCAAAAGATCCCCATTAAACACAATACAATGCACATGTTCTCTGCTTCTTCTGCTTCATTACGGACAGTAAGTGACATGTCAAGCATCCATACGGATAAGATGACAGTATGATCATGTGACCTGTAGATGACGGTGTCAGAGCTGAATTCACACTTCTGCATCACTGGATTGATGAGCTTCACACAGATGGTCACAAACTCGCCCCTCTGAAACCACTTGATCTGCGGGTGGAAACTGCAGAAAACGCTGGCCGTTATTGACAGACATGAGAAATCATAAGACGCTATGGCTGATCACACACACTAGGGCTGAAACGATTCCTCGAGTTACTCGATTACAAAAATTCCTCGAGGCAAAAACTCTGCCTCGAAGCCTCGTTAAATTCCCATGACGCGCACTATACGCGAGGCGCAGGGATTTGATTGTTTCACACGGACCGTTTATTCACACGGACCTGTTCAGGAAGCATATATTTTGAATTTAGTTGGCGCGATGGCGGAGAATAAATATGTAAATAAACGGCAGAAATTGTCTAAAGTGT
This sequence comes from Gila orcuttii, assembly GCA_026230005.1. NCBI lineage: Eukaryota > Metazoa > Chordata > Actinopteri > Cypriniformes > Leuciscidae > Gila > Gila orcuttii. The sequence continues at coordinate 28,283,912 of JAPDVR010000025.1, forward strand.
GGGATCATTACACACTTAATTCACTTAATACACTTAACTCGCTGAAACAAGGTAACGTAGTCTAAGCCTATTGATGTTCGCTGATTTTAATCCCATAACGTTACTGTATTTGTAGCGATGTCGTGATGCGGTTTGACTAGATATGATTTTTAGCTTTGATGACATTTTTAAGTAGTAAACGTAACTATCACGTTCAATTGCAAGAGAGTATAGCCTAAAAAAAGAACCCCTTCACACACACACACACACACACGCCAGTCAGACCAATTGCAGCAATGCATCACATATGCTTAAACTTTTATGTAGCCACGCAACAATAATTTCAGCATGCATTCACTGTACACACCGGGACGTGACGGAGGAACAAATATTGTATTGCAGTCTTTGCGAGACCTTGTTTGTATTTCACGTCTGCCAAATAGTTACAGACAACAACAAAAAATTAAAGTCCCCAGCCTGTTGGTTTTTAATAAAGATTCGGAGTACTCATTTTTCAGTTAAAACGCACGGAACAAAAAGTGCGTCAGCTTTTACTGCGTGTTCAACAACAAGTCACGTTACAGCTATTCTTCAGCGTTAAACTACCAGAATACACAAATATGCTTAGATGCTTAGAGTGGTTATATTATAACATCTTAAAGGAAAATTCACATATGAGATAGCTTTATAACTTGCAGACTATATAACTTATAGTATATAACTTATAACAGCTTAAACTGAAATAGACACAAGTTTAATATAACTATTCTGTTAATAAAACACACACAAAAATATTCGATTACTCGATTAATCGATCGATTAAGTGCTAGATTAATCGATTACAAAAAGAATCGATAGCTGCAGCCCTAACACACACACACACACACACACACACACACACACACACACACACACACACACAAACACTCACCTGGGAGGCTGGAATGACAAAAGTGCTGGATTATGGAGAGACTGCGGTTTATTAGCAGCCTGTAATCTGTTGACACTCAGGGCTTCATCTTTGTCGTCTGCATAATCAAAACCAAGTGTCACTACAAGTGCTAATGAACGGACTCGTGCTTATATCCGAATGAACATGAACATGCCTGTTTCACAGCTGGTCTGGTCTGGAGATGAGAATCCGTTCACATGGGGGCTAAAACAGAAAATAATAATAATAATAATAATAATGAGAACGTGAGTCATTACCAAACGAAAACTGGGAGTCAGTTTTTATTCATAACCGGTTAAATAAAAAAACAAACTGGAACAATAAAATTTTTTGAGACCAGTACATTCGATATACAAACAAATAACTGTTTTTTTTTTTTTAATGAATCAGCATCAAAAAGACTTGTGAATCAGTCTTGAACTCACGTTATTAGCTAAAATGGCTTTTCTCCATGTTTAAGTCTTGAGACTTAAATAAGAACATGACATGGATTTTTTAATTTTAATATGTTCCTTGTGTTTCACTTACAACATTAATCAAGTTTTTTGCTGGTCTGGAATGATCAGTTTATATGGTGTGATTATGTAAAACTATTGGCCAATGTCTTGCTCTGGAGGCGGGCTTATGCAAATGTATTTACCCGTGTGACGTCACAAATCCTACAACATCCTAACGAGCTTGATAAAATAAATGCTTTGTTTATAATGAAGAGGACGTTTTAAGCTCTTAAACTTGCAGGATGTTTTAATGGTACAAAGATCTATTTTATGTCAAAAGATCAAGGCAAATTTGATGTCTCATGTCATGACCCCTTTACTCCGGTGCACAGGTGTCGCACAACAGAGCAGAAGTTCACTTCAATAATAAACCAAGTGCAAAAAACAGCACAAATGGAAAGATTAGAAGATATTATAGATGTAGTGAAAACCCTAACCAAGGCAAAAGTGGCCTAAATCAGACTTTTTTGCTCCAAGTGACTCAGATCTGTTTTTTTCATGACTGTGAACGGCATAAACCACATGGATAAAATAGTTTTAAAGGATAAAATAGTTTTAAAGGATAAAATTGTTGACTACCGGGGGGCTTTAATTGTTTTCTATAAAGTAAAGAAGTGCATGTAGAGACTAGCCTGGTCTCTTCCGCCGGCTCCTGATCTGCGCTGCTGCTGTGGATGAAGCGCAGGGCATTATGGGTACTGACCACATCCTTCATCCGGCTGGTCATCAGCTCCTCTGAGACGCTCAGCGCAGGGCTCTCACTACTGACAACACAACACAGATTACAGATAACAACAATAGGTGTGTGTGTGTGTGTGTGTTTATAAGAAAACAAAAGTATTATAATAATAATAATAATAAATGTTTATTTGTATAGCACTTTTCATACATAGAATGCAACTCAAAGTGCTTCACAAGCATAAAATCAAATAATAAAATCACACAATGTAAATATAAAAATATTCGAAAACTATAAAGGTTCAGCATGTAAAATAAACTGGCAATATAGTTTGACCTCAATATCCATATAAAATAAAATAAAATAAAATAAATAAAACAATGTAAAATAGAACATAAAACTGACTTACACACAGCTTTGTTATATTACAACACCATATTTTTATTTTGATAAGCAACTTTAAAACTTATGTCTTAACCCACTTTTTTAAAATATGAATGCTAGTAGCCTCTTTCACTTCATCTGGTAGACAATTCCACATTTTTGGAGCATAGTGAATGTATACATAACAATAGTAATTGATATAATGCACTTTATATTATCTGTCAATCACGACGTAAAGCAGCCTTAATGGTCCTAAAAATATGATTTTCAAGACTTAAAATATATATTTTTATTCCTATTTATTGACTGAATATCTTGACATCAGTGATAAACCCAGTGTTTTTCCTCGACTCTGGTGGCGTGGCAGTTTCATAATGAACCGGACCCATTTTTACACTTCTCATGATAACAAAGGTTATTAGGACCTAATGCTGGGTACACAACAAAAGATAATCGGGCTGATTTTGGGCCGACTTCCCCCCTTCCAACAATCCTAGCTGTGTCCCGACTATCTTGATGGTTCTACAGATTATCTGATCAGATTTCCCCTTGGTGTGAGGTGTGTTAAGAGTGTGTGAACCTGCTCGGAAGAACGTCGGAGCCGCCCTGATCGCGAATCGTAATTATTCAACATGTTGATATTTACGATCAGAAATCCTGATGTGTGGGGGGAACCCCGAGGACAAACGTGCGCACGCTCTGGAGATTATCACGTGAAATGAAACAATATCCAATCAGAAAGCGAGATGATGGAAGACGGAAGCGCAGTCATGGGCAGCACAGAGTGAAGCTGATGTGGACAGCAGAGATGGAGGATCAGCTTGTTGATTTGTGGCAACAGCACGAATGTTTGTACGTGTTGTGTAAAACCTACCATCAAAGACTTGACAAGGATAAGAGTTGGTTAGAAATAGCTTCTGCAATGGTTTTACCAGGTAGCTAACCAAATGGCAACAGAGTAGATTTTGTGTGTGTGTGTGTATCATCGCAATTTCTTCCTGCATTTCGTCCGCCATGCTTATTCTGAAGTCTTGCGAGATTTCCTGTGTTCACAGTCGAGACTCTGGTTGAAAATCTGTTCGTGTGAGGTGTGCTGTCTTTGTCACATCATGGCACATCACACACTATAGGCACAAAACAGTTAAATCTAGGATTTTTTGTCCTCATGTTTGTGGTCTATCACATTTTGAAAATCTTATAAGTAGTGATCGACCGATGTATCGGTTTACCGATATTTTTCCCGATATTTAAGCATTTTCCCATAATCGGGAATCGGTTTTATAATATCGGATTTTCCGATAAACGGCGCCATCTTGTGGCCGTTTTGAGAATTCCGCCATTGCAGCCCGCGTCTGAGGAGAACAGTCAATAACAACTCTGTGCACAGGTAAAGTATATGTTCTACTTGCTTTGCTTTAATTATTCAACTTTATTTAACATAACAGACATGCAGAAATGAGGTTTGAGACATAAATGCCTGATATAGTTTATTTATGCAGCTTGGTTCTAAAAAATTGAGACGAACTCATTGAGCCACGTAGCATAATCCGTCATGTCTTGCCCCAATAAAGACGTAACTTTACATGAATTAAATAAAACAGACATGAATGAGTGCATGTTGAAAATAAAAGCGCTGAATTTAATTCTCTATCTGTTGTATTTGCTCATTAGTCTCGAAAAAAAAGTTTGTTCATATTGCTGAGCACTCACTGGGTTGATGAGCAGGAATGCTCAAGCACGGCCACTGAATGAAACTTTTGACAAGATTATCTTTTTTAAACACCCTAGATTATATTATCATTTACTACATAGCAATTATTTCGCTAATACACATCTACATATACCGCTTTGTGGAAATTAATTATTTATTATCTGCACGCGCGATCGCGGTTGAGTAACGTATAGCCTAATGTTATAGTTATGTGTAAATGCATAGATAAACAGCACTTTGTCATAAAGCATTTCATGATCTAGACCAGGGATGGGCAACTCCGGTCCTCGAGGGCCACTGTCCTGCAGAGTTTAGCTCCAACCCTAATTAAACACACCTGAACAAGCTAATCAATGTTTTCAGGATTACTAAAAAATATTTTTTGTCAGGGTTGGAGCTAAACTCTGCAGGACAGTGGCCCTCGAGGACCGGAGTTGCCCATCCCTGATCTAGACCGACAAAAATATTAATAATAATTAATAACATACTAGTTGGAAAATGCAATGATGTATATGCTGTTTTGTTTGTTACTTTCCTGATGTTATAGGCTATTCCAGCTAATATTATGCAGTGAATTAATATTACCCAGTGAATTATTCCTCACTCTTAGTTTAAACCTATTAAACGGCACATAAACCTTCTAAAACTGTTTAAAATTAATTACATTTCTGCAAAGGTGATATGACTCCCCTGTCAATTATTTTTTCCATATGAAAACATTATGCTTTTAACATTTATTTTGCCTATTGTTAACATTGTTGCTGCTGATGCTTATAAATGATATGTATAATTTAGATATAAATTATATAATGTAATAATATAAATGTTTTTATTGTAATTTGATTAGTTTACCATTTATGAAAACAAATAAACATATCCCCCCCCCCAATATGTTAGAATAATTTTTGTGCTTTATTTTTTACCTCATCAAAGCTTTTATTTTTAAACAAAGACACTTAGTAACAGTGCACTTTATTTTTTGGACTCAGACCCCTCTATTTATTTGTGTATAAATATAAAGGTTTTTTTTTTGTATGCAAGGAGGGAGTGATTGTTATAAATAAAATGGTTTGTTCAGTTCATTTGTGTTGTAATAATTGTGCCAAAAACAGAAGTATAACAGTAAATAAATATCGGTTCTGCATATCGGTTATCGGGCACATACACATGCAAATAATCTGTATCGGTATCGGTTATAAAAAATCAATATCGGTCGATCACTACTTATAAGATGTAAAAAATCTTTTGGTGTGTACCCAGCATTACATTGTTTTTTTGAGTGAGTTTTTTGGCACACATCTGATGAAACCGCTATAAAGCTTGTGATTTAATGGTTCACACGAGCAGCTCATCATCAGATCGGTCGTCAGTTTAACATGCATTTCAGAACGCTTTACTTTCACAGACGCATCATTTCTTGGACCCATGATGATCACAGCATTTCACTAGATTTGTAATGAGAACCTGTTTTTACAGAAACTGCAGTTTCCGGTGAGATTTTGTTTAGGCGCTGTACTAAAAATAGCCACCGGGTGACACTCACACCCCATTTGACACGATCTTCTGTCATATTTCTGTTGTAATATCACTTCTAATCGCAAAACAGCAGCCAAATATGTAAGCTTGAGTCTCAGAGCTTTCCAATGATGTGTTTCGTCAAGATTAAAAAAAGATTTGATTATAAAACAGAGCAGTAAATTGTCAAATGTGAAACCTGAGATGGCCACTAGGGGGAGGAGCCTGCTGAAAGGATTTAAATACCGTTCTCTTGGATTGAATGTGTTTAATATATACGTGGGTTTCCTGTAGGGAAAGACTGCACACACCTGTCGTCTGCCAGGTGCTGATCCAGCGTGATGCGGTTCTGCTCTCCCTGGAACACCCTCTTCAGCAGGTCCAGGTGCTGAGGGTTATTGACGCCGAACCCAGAGGCCAGGATCTCAGCATGGACGTTATACTCGTTGATGTAGGTCTTCAGACCCGGCACTCGCGTCATGCGCACCTGTGTGAAGAGAACCAGCGCTAGAACCAAGCGGAACCCTTCCTCTCTCTCTTTAAACCAACACGCAAGTGACTTAAACTGAAGTTCATCGACTGGCCAAAAGAGAGTCAATCCCATAGACCCCCATGTTAAAATGCCCAACTTTACAGCAGAAAAAATAGCAGAAAGCTAATTTTGCCCTTCATGACAACTGTGAGGGGGTGAATTTTTTTATAACTCATCCGTTTAAATTATATTAAACCTTAAAGTTCTGCATAATTAAGGGCGTGGCCACTTGAGTGACAGGTGGATTGCCGCTGATGTCACTACTAGCCGTTTGTCTGCTGTCTGTTAGCGTCAGGCCACCTCAGCTAATCCGCCTCGCTTCACATTTACTAACAAGATGGCAACGGCCACTTTGGGCTTCAAAACCCTCTTCAGAAACACTAGAAACACTACGGGTGACGTCACACACACTACGCCCATATTTTTTTTGGCAAGAACACACTTTCAGACCGGACCAGAAACATGACGCACACCTACCATCGGATCGACCCAGACGGTGTTCCCCACGCTCATCACGACCCTGGCCTGATGAAGCTTCCCTCTGATCTTCAGGCTCACGGCTCTGGTCACCTGAACACACACACACACACACCGATCTGTTCACACTGAACATGTGCATATGCTGAAGTAGTGCTGGGCGGTATGACCAAACATTTATATCACGGTATTTTAAAAAATTATACCGGTTTCACGGTATATGACAGTATTTTTGTTTTCAAGCATGACTGTGTTAACCACATCTTCTACTGAGTGAGAGGAAATACTGCAGTAGATTGACTTAGAATACCATATTTTACTGTCATGAGTGAATATTGTAGAAAAATTCCACACTAGTATTAATACGTTTGCAAGGGCCCACATAAATGCTGCTTTATCAGGAAAGATAAAGAACGATTAAATGGAATGGAAATAACATCGAAACTTTTCAAAAGACAGTCAGTTTCCTTCAAAGATACATTAATATAAAAACACCAGCGCTGCGTTTTGACTTTGAAACATGTTTATTCAACGATGTCAAAGCCTTTTGGAAAATCTATTTGTGGCGGGCAGTGTTGATAATGTGAACCAATGTATGAGAAACACTGTAATATAATTTGACAGCTATCAATTATATTTTAACCTCTCCATCTTCACCGTCACAGTAACACACACACACACACACACCTGTGCATCACCAGTGAACAGTGAAAAGACCCTCTCAAACACTATCGCGCCACGTTCCCAACGTTGTTAAAGCCACACACACCTGTATTGCGGTATATTAAAAATTCAGATCATAACAAAAATATTTGTTATGAACCGGTTTACCGCCCAGACCTATGGAGAAGAGATTGAGCGTTTGTGCTGTTGAGACCTTGGGGTTCCAGTCCACCTCGCCGTCGACGGGCTGCGCTCGGCACAGGACGATCTCCACAGCCTGGCCTGGCAGCTCCTGGAACTGAGCAGGAAGCTGGAGCAGCTGGTGTGACTTCACTTCCTGTGTGCGGCCCTCGTCGATGAAGCAGGCCGTGACGCTGCTGAACAACTGCTCTCCTTTATCCGGCACCTCCATCACACGCACACTGAGATAGGTGTGCAATTAAACAATCAGTTCCCATAAACATCCGTCATTTAATAATTTACATACACTGAAAAGTTAAAGTTAAAGTCCCCCTGTGGTGAAAATCAAGTTTTTAACGTTGTTTATGTTTATTGTTATGAGTATTTTCTCCTTGAAACTGCAGTGAACCAAAGACAGTCTCAAAAACACGGTTTGAAATCGCTGGTGTTTCTGACGTCACAAACTAGCTTGTAACCAATCAGATCAACGTGTGATCATGAATGGAGGCGGGGCTCATTTGCATATTCATAGAACCGCGAATACTAAATGAGGCAAGAGTGTCGAGTTACATTCAAGATATTTTAAGGCATGAAGACATTTTTTTTTCCAAGGAAAAAACGTTTAAATATGTAATTTTGGTGATCAAAGATGAGTTTTAACCTCTTAGCCTTCGTCAGTGCGCCGGCGCTCTGACGCGTTTTTTGTTTATTTAGTTCAAATTTACTATCAGATTTAATGTTATACCGTGACAAACTATACATGGTTAAAAAGATATAATACTCAAGATTCCGTATTTGACCACTATTGTATTCTGAGAAACTTATAGTGACAGTTATGTCTTAATTTGTGTCAGGAGTTATGAAATGAAAAAATGAGTCGATACCTTTAATATGAATTATGAGCGTCAGCTGGTCCATTCATAAAAAACACTCCGTGCTGTCGTCATGACAGCGATTCACAAAACATCGTCCCTCAGGGCTTTAGCTCAAAAATGTGCAGACTTGGAGAAATATTGATATATTCTCATAGATTCACATCATATTTCTATAGACAGGAATAATATTTATTGAATTTATACCCAAATGCGTCGATGTAATCATTATGATCGCTTCTTACTGAGATGTGCTGTGTTTTCAATTCATACCAATAGCCTGAGGGCGCTATATGCACAATAACAGTGCATATGTGGGTCATGAAGAAGTCCCATAGTCATGTGACATTCCATAGACGTTATTGATACAGAAAGTAGCTGACAGAGATCGCTGTAACATGCAGATAAAGATGTTTTGAAGACAATAAACATGATTGCAATGATATTTGAGTTACCTGTGTTCTTCAAGCCATGCCAGGTATTTCATAATAATAGATTATATTTATAATGTAATGCTAATCGATATAGATTTCATCATCGTGCAGAACACTATAAATAATACATTTTCTGTCGGATTTTTTTTAATCTGAAGCCAAATTAGATCACAGAAGATTATTTAAAACACTCGACCTGCGTTATAAAGTAAGTTTGGAGCACAAGCATGGTTTTAATCTCATAAATGGTCGTGTATTGATGGTGTGCTAAGCTAACATGCTAGCTAGCCCAGGTGCACCTGCCACCAGCAGTTATTGTTTTATGATTTTTTTCTAAATAGGAATGCTTACTGAAATGTTTCAGTGCATTTGATACCAGTTTCAAATATTTAGTGAGAACTTTGATAAAAGAAGTTAGAGTTTGAAACCCTATGAATAGCCTGTGAATAGCCAGTCGTTAGTAGCTATAATGCAGACAAAAGAGATGCATATTTAGAGCCATAACCAGTCTGGAGAGGTGTAAATGTGTGCAGGGGGAGACTGGCTGAATGCGGCTCGTTTGCACCACAAAATAATAGAGACAATAGACTGAATAGATGACTCAGAAGATGACTAAACATCAGTTTGCATTTTAGAGTCTCATCAAAATAAAGTAATTTGACATGATCTTGAAAAACATTTAACTAAATACAGAGTTTTAGACTTATCATTTTCAGATTTTAAATATAAAATGGTCACACATATGGCTTTAGCTGCAGTGCATTTCTAGATTGCTCCAGGGCCAACTTCAATTTTATTTTCATGAAGATGTTTCATAAAAATAAATTTCTAATAACTTTACAAAACTTTGAAGCTATTTAAAAAAATTTTTTTCATTATGACAATAATTAATTCTACATTTACAATAAACTACTAGGTGTCAGCTTTCAAATGAGATCATACTTGTGCTTTTAGTGCAAAGGGTTCATGAACTGTATCTGTTTAAGTTTGGGTATGCCATTTCTGGGGATTTTTCAAAAGTACCCTTGAACCTTAACAGGTTAAGGGATATAATTATTAACTACAGGGGGATTTTAAGAGGGTCGGTCAGATTTAATGTATTTGAAAGTCTCTTCTGCTCACCAAGGCTGCATTTATTTGATCAAAAATACAGCAAAAACAGTAATATTGTGAAAAAGTATTACAATCTAAAATGGCTGTTTTCTGTGTGAATATATTGTAAACTTTCATTTATTCCTGTGATCAAATCTGAAGTTTCAGCAACATTTCTGTTTATTATCAATAATGAAACATTTCTGATTATTATCAATGTTGAAAAAAGTTGTGGATTTTTGAGGAAACCTTGATGTATTTTATTTTCAAGATTCTTAGAAAGTTCAAAAGAGCAGTATTTATTTAAATATTTAGTAACATTTGTAAATCTTGATAAGTTTAACTGCAGTATTAGTGTCAGTATGTGATGAAGTATGTAGTAAATGTTATCAGAATGAGGTGTGTGTTCACCGGCTGTAGGTGTTCTCCTCCTGGACGGCGTACAGTTCTCCCTCCAGCACCTCCACAGTGCAGCGTCTCTCTCCAGCGTAGTGCGCGCTCATGTCAGCCGCCAGAGCCTCGTAACGGTCCTCTCTCTGGCTCACGATACGCCCCGAGTACACGCTCGCTGTCTTTATCAGCAGCGGCAAAACCTTTCAAGATTCGGAAGAAACGGCTTGCTGTCACAAATGAAAGTGTAACATTCAAATCGAATCTGAAAAGTCCAGAATTCATAATTACTCCTACTAAAAAATATATGACATGAGCTCAAAATATGCAATATGACAAAGTCAGAAGAACAGAAACTGAGGAAACGTATAGATTGTAATGCAAGCGCCCTTCTGTCTGATGTTAGCGTGTGTTTTCAGTGATCTGAGGCATTGAGCACGTTTGAACACACCCAAGATGCATCAGAACCGCATCACTTCAATGCAAACACGCTGATCCTCAGAGTAACAGCAGGACTTTAATTGTAATAATAGTTTAAAATATTAAAATTTTAGACCATTTGTGTGCTCTATTTTTGCTTTGCCAACAGAAAAATTTCCAAACAAAGCCAAAGCAGGATAACAGTCCATCTGAAACATGGACAAGCGGAGACACAGAGTTTGAAACGATCCTGTGATAATTTTGACTATTTGGACTCTATAATTGGCATAAATCAAAGCCACATGTCTAACCAAGTTGTGTTCCAGATTTTAAATTATCACAAACATTGGGTTTCCTGCGAGATTTTGTTTAGCCGCTGTACTCAAAATAGCCACCAGGTGAAACCTACATGCACAAATTAATACATTTCTGTCACAGCATCACTTCTAGTTCTATATAAAAAAAAAAAACAGCAGAAGCTTGAAGATTATTTTGTGAAATGTTTTCTTTTTTTCTCAAATTCTGTTTTTAATTTTATATTATCAAAATTAAACTGAATCATCAAAAAGCATGTCTACTGTCTTACCGTCTAAAACTAACTATTAAATGTATTAATTTTAACAATAACTGAGCCCTATGAAATGGTTTTAATTCAATTCAATCTTTTCGTGTCTATTCAATGTTTGTTTTTTTACGATTTAATTCAAATGTTTTAAAACTTGAGGTAATCAAATGAATTCATAAAACCTAATAAAACACTTTAATCGTAACATGTAATTAAAGGTGGGGTATGTGATTTGGAAAACGACCGGCAGATTTTGAAAATACACAATTCAAATGGTCCTACCTTCTTTTCTCCAACGCTGGCCTTGACTCCACCCATTCGAAGAACATGGACGCGCAATCATGCACGAGCGAAAACTCAAGATGCGCCAGAGATTGTAATGACGATTTACTACTAATCATGGAACCGGCTTTAGGCTACTGACGATGCGCATGCGTCACGAGCTTTAAGTATGCGCACGAAGGGGGTCACGCGCGCTGGGGGGAGGGGGGTGTGGTACGACCGTTTGATTGACGAACTTACTGTCCAATGATTCTAGGTGGTCTTGGAAATGATTGGCTGGAGTTTTTCGAGTCCTGCCCGTTCCACAGATGATTAAATTGCTTAATTTTCATTTCAGTGCTTCTAACTCAGTGGCTGTAAGTGGGTTAGGAATAGGGTTTCATGTTATTTTGAAAAAATGGACAAAAAAGAGAATCACATACCCCACCTTTAAGTGAAAACATAGCAATTCTGGTAACGCTTTACAATAAGGTTTCATTGGTTAACTAACATGAACTAATAATGAACTGCACTTCTACTGCATTTATGCTGTAATTGTTAATTTCAACTAAAAAAAGTTGAACATTAGTTAACTAGTTTACATTAGTTATGCACTGTGAACATGAACAACTGGATTTTTATTAATAAACAATGATACAGTATTTATTCATCTTTCTTAATGTTAATTAATGCATTAAATAATGATAACAAATGGAACTGTTACCTCTATTCTTTTACTTTTGATTTCCTTGACCTTTATTTGTGTCAATTAGTGCTGTACAAGAGAAGTTTACTGAATAAATGATTTAAAACATGGAAAAAAAAATCTCTTGATTGTGTGATATTCCTTAAAAAGAATGCTTTAATAAATTGTATTTATTATTATTATGACTAATGACTTATGCCTTTACTCTACAACAGTAATATAATTGTCAATTTCTTCAAGTTAAACTGAACTTTTGATTTTGCTGGTTTGAAATGAAGTCCTATGAGTTTCTGACTGTATTGGATGCCGTTTTGTGGTTTAATAAATCAGACACTAAACGCATATCGCAGTTTGAATGTGATGAGTTCTACAGCCCTACTTCTGATTTGACAAATTCTGTGACATTCCACATTCTACAATAAATTCAGTTTCAATGACTGAATACCACAATTCCATCAGAAACCAGATATTTCTTCTGATGGTCTGCTTTGAACTGACCATTACAGTGCCAGAGTCCGGGTGCTTTGGATGATCCAGGGATTTGTTGATCATGTGTCTATCTGGACAAACTGTGCTGTCTCTGCAAAGAAGAGGAACACATTAGCCAGTCAGACGCTGTAAACCTCTGATGTGTGTAGAGGAAATGTGTGTACGTGAGTTCTGTGATGCGTGTTGAGTTACGCGAGTTCTGTGATGTGTGTTGAGTTACGCGAGTTCTGTGATGTGTGTTGAGTTACGTGAGTTCTGTGATGTGTGTTGAGTTACGTGAGTTCTGTGATGCGTGTTGAGTTACGTGAGTTCTGTGATGCGTGTTGAGTTACGTGAGTTCTGTGATGCGTGTTGAGTTACGTGAGTTCTGTGATGCGTGTTGAGTTACGTGAGTTCTGTGATGTGTGTTGAGTTACGTGAGTTCTGTGATGCGTGTTGAGTTACGTGAGTTCTGTGATGCGTGTTGAGTTACGTGAGTTCTGTGATGCGTGTTGAGTTACGTGAGTTCTGTGATGCGTGTTGAGTTACGTGAGTTCTGTGATGTGTGTTGAGTTACGTGAGTTCTGTGATGCGTGTTGAGTTACGTGAGTTCTGTGATGTGTGTTGAGTTACGTGAGTTCTGTGATGCGTGTTGAGTTACGTGAGTTCTGTGATGCGTGTTGAGTTACGTGAGTTCTGTGATGCGTGTTGAGTTACGTGAGTTCTGTGATGCGTGTTGAGTTACGTGAGTTCTGTGATGCGTGTTGAGTTACGTGAGTTCTGTGATGCGTGTCGAGTTACGTGAGTTCTGTGATGCGTGTTGAGTTACGTGAGTTCTGTGATGTGTGTTGAGTTACGTGAGTTCTGTGATGTGTGTTGAGTTACGTGAGTTCTGTGATGCGTGTTGAGTTACGTGAGTTCTGTGATGCGTGTTGAGTTACGTGAGTTCTGTGATGCGTGTTGAGTTACATGAGTTCTGTGATGCGTGTTGAGTTACGTGAGTTCTGTGATGCGTGTTGAGTTACGCGAGTTCTGTGATGCGTGTTGAGTTACGCGAGTTCAGTGATGCGTGTTGAGTTACGCGAGTTCAGTGATGCGTGTTGAGTTACGTGAGTTCTGTGATGTGTGTTGAGTTACGCGAGTTCTGTGATGCGTGTTGAGTTACGTGAGTTCTGTGATGCGTGTTGAGTTACGTGAGTTCTGTGATGCGTGTTGAGTTACGTGAGTTCTGTGATGCGTGTTGAGTTACGTGAGTTCTGTGATGCGTGTTGAGTTACGTGAGTTCTGTGATGCGTGTTGAGTTACGTGAGTTCTGTGATGCGTGTTGAGTTACGTGAGTTCTGTGATGCGTGTTGAGTTACGCGAGTTCTGTGATGCGTGTTGAGTTACGCGAGTTCAGTGATGCGTGTTGAGTTACGCGAGTTCAGTGATGCGTGTTGAGTTACGTGAGTTCTGTGATGTGTGTTGAGTTACGCGAGTTCTGTGATGCGTGTTGAGTTACGTGAGTTCTGTGATGCGTGTTGAGTTACGTGAGTTCTGTGATGCGTGTTGAGTTACGTGAGTTCTGTGATGTGTGTTGAGTTACGCGAGTTCTGTGATGCGTGTTGAGTTACGCGAGTTCTGTGATGCGTGTCGAGTTACGCGAGTTCTGTGATGCGTGTCGAGTTACGCGAGTTCTGTGATGCGTGTCGAGTTACGCGAGTTCTGTGATGCGTGTCGAGTTACGCGAGTTCTGTGATGCGTGTCGAGTTACGCGAGTTCTGTGATGTGTTGAGTTACGTGAGTTCTGTGATGCGTGTTGAGTTACATGAGTTCTGTGATGTGTGTTGAGTTACGTGAGTTCTGTGATGCGTGTTACGTGAGTTCTGTGATGTGTGTTGAGTTACGCGAGTTCAGTGATGTGTGTTGAGTTACGTGAGTTCTGTGATGCGTGTTGAGTTACGTGAGTTCTGTGATGCGTGTTGAGTTACGTGAGTTCTGTGATGCGTGTTGAGTTACGTGAGTTCTGTGATGCGTGTTGAGTTACGTGAGTTCTGTGATGCGTGTTGAGTTACGTGAGTTCTGTGATGCGTGTTGAGTTACGTGAGTTCTGTGATGCGTGTTGAGTTACGTGAGTTCTGTGATGCGTGTTGAGTTACGTGAGTTCTGTGATGCGTGTTGAGTTACGCGAGTTCTGTGATGCGTGTTGAGTTACGCGAGTTCAGTGATGCGTGTTGAGTTACGCGAGTTCAGTGATGCGTGTTGAGTTACGTGAGTTCTGTGATGCGTGTTGTTACGTGAGTTCTGTGATGTGTGTTGAGTTACGCGAGTTCTGTGATGCGTGTTGAGTTACGTGAGTTCTGTGATGCGTGTTGAGTTACGTGAGTTCTGTGATGCGTGTTGAGTTACGTGAGTTCTGTGATGTGTGTTGAGTTACGCGAGTTCTGTGATGCGTGTTGAGTTACGCGAGTTCTGTGATGCGTGTCGAGTTACGTGAGTTCTGTGATGCGTGTCGAGTTACGCGAGTTCTGTGATGCGTGTCGAGTTACGCGAGTTCTGTGATGTGTTGAGTTACGTGAGTTCTGTGATGCGTGTTGAGTTACATGAGTTCTGTGATGTGTGTTGAGTTACGTGAGTTCTGTGATGCGTGTTACGTGAGTTCTGTGATGTGTGTTGAGTTACGCGAGTTCAGTGATGCGTGTTGAGTTACGTGAGTTCTGTGATGCGTGTCGAGTTACGTGAGTTCTGTGATGCGTGTTGAGTTACGTGAGTTCTGTGATGTGTGTTGAGTTACGCGAGTTCTGTGATGTGTGTTGAGTTACGTGAGTTCTGTGATGTGTGTTGAGTTACATGAGTTCTGTGATGTGTGTTGAGTTACGCGAGTTCTGTGATGTGTGTTGAGTTACATGAGTTCTGTGATGTGTGTTGAGTTACGTGAGTTCTGTGATGTGTGTTGAGTTACGCGAGTTCTGTGATGTGTGTTGAGTTACATGAGTTCTGTGATGTGTGTTGAGTTAAGCGAGTTCTGTGATGCGTGTTGAGTTACATGAGTTCTGTGATGTGTGTTGAGTTACATGAGTTCTGTGATGCGTGTTGAGTTACAAGAGTTCTGTGACTGTGCAGTGCAGGTGTGTGAGGCAGACCTGCAGAAGCCGAAGCTCTTGAGCGCGCAGCAGAGAGGGCGCTGGGTCTTCTGCTCCTCCTTAGCCTGCTGGACACCGAGGGCGAACTGCAGCAGCTCGGGGGGCAGGCGAGCGCCGGCTCTCCTCAGGTACCGTAGGACACCGCACACGTGCCGGGCGTTCAGCTCCGACATCAGCAGCACAGACTGAGCCGCCGGACACCAGCTCTCCCCGTGATCCTGCACAAACGCCAGTTACAGCACCAACACACTCAAACTACAGAAACAAGCGTAAACCAAAGCTCTCGCCGTGATCCTGCACACACGCCAGTTACATCACAGTAGGGCTGGGCGGTATACCAGTTCATAACGAACACCAGTGTTTATTTTTGTTACAATATGAATTTTAAATAAAACATAATACTGGTGTATGTCGCTTAAACAACGTTGGGAATGCGGCGCGACACTGTTTGAGAGGGTCTCTTTCCACTGGCTACGTTTATATGCAACCAAATAATCCGTTATTAATCGGATTGACGGCTCAATCGGACTGAAAAGCCTTCATGTAAACACCTTAATTGATCCGATTGAGCTCGATCTGAATGAGATTTCGATCGGATTGAAAGGGTTGGTTTATTCCTTTTGTAATCCGATCAAGAGAACATGTAAACACTTGATCGAACTGAAAACCAAAACTGAAAGGACTCTGCATGTAATGACTCTGTGATGATGTATGACGCGCAGTTAATGTTGAAGGGAAGATGGCATGCGGTAAAGCATAATTGGTCTGTAGCAGAAACTACGTTGTTGTTGAATATTTTGAAGAAAGAAAAAATAGTTGGAAGACTAGACGGTCGCAAGTCACGCAATAATGACTTGTTTAAGCAGGTTTTTGAGTGTGCATCTTGGAACGGTGGGAATCGTCTAGTGCACTGTGCGTAACTGTGCATGTCTAAAGATCAAATACGATTCAAAGCTTATGACATGTAAACGCGCACATTAACTCGATTACTTTATTTATCGATCATGTAAACACTGTGTTTGGATTCATCAATCGGATTGATTTCATTCCGATTGAACCAAAAGGTGTCCATGTAAACGTAGCTACTGTTGCACTGGTGATGCACAGCTGTATTTTGTTACTAAATGTGACAGTGAAGATGGATAGTTTAAACTATAATTGATAGTTGTCAAATTATGTTACAGTGTTTCCCACACATTGGTTCACAATATCAACACTGCCCGCCACAAATAGATTTTCCAACAGGCTTTGAAATCGTTGAATAAACATGAGCACTGCACGTTTCAAAGTCAAAACGCGATGCGGGTGTTCTCTTTCATCATCTCGTGTTCAAGATCTACCAATGGGAAGGGCATCCGGACCTGAAAGACCTTCTGCTTGGGCCTCGAGCACACAGAAGAGGCTTTGGAGAACCCGTAGAATTGCAGCCATTGCCTTTTGCTGCCGAAGAAACTCCTGCGGCGTCTGAAAGTTGCCGCAACACAATGCATTAAGCTCGGCCAGTCTGACTTGGATGGGGGACACGGTGACGACGATGCGCTACCGGGGGCTTCCTGGGGCGCAACGTCCCCCTAACTGGGCTGACCAGCCCAATCCTGCATTCCCCGAAGATGACATCTTCACGGGAAATCTCCCGTTTGTCGATGAACCAGCCGCTTTTGGCAACGAGGAGGCCATCCCACCCTCTGGTGTCCCCCAGCTCTATCGCCAGGCACCTTAACCCTGCCCAGGGCGGGCTGATCGCTCCCCCGAAGCTGGTTTTGCCCAACAAGATGGACCGTTTTCCTGCCTCAGTGCACCAGGCCGCTTACAAGTCCTCAGCCTTGGCTGTTAGGGCCCTTAATGTCTCTTCCCTCCTCTCCACTTACCAGGCAGATATTCTGGAGGATTTAGAGCAACAGTTGAACAAAGGAACTCGCTCATCAACCCTGTGGAAGGAGGTTAAATGTGTATGACCTCGTTCTCCGTAATGCCCGTTAGGCCGTCCAAGCCTGCGGGCGCTCCATAGCGTTTTCTGTGGTGGGAGAGCGTGCACTCTGGCTTAACCGGTCAGGTCTCCCGGACAGTGAGAAGAGGCGCATCGCGGGCGCCCCGGTAGAGCCCAGGCGGCCTCTCTTAGGACAAGGAAGGGGATGAGGCCTTCAAATTATGCCTACCCAGGAAGGCGGCCCCACGCCAGATGCCCCCTGCACGTTTGCCTAACCGTCCTGTCACGGCACGACATTTCCACCAGGGCAAGGAGAGGCCCCAAGCCCTTCGGACTCTCTTCCTGCTCCAAAGCCCCTGTCCAAAAGACGGAGGGTCTCTCATGGAGGGGTTGGCCACCCACCTCCAGAGGCTGTCCAGCCCATGTGTTCAGTGGACGTTGTGTGTTCTCCCCCCACATTCAGGGGGTCTGTTGAGAGAAAGGCTTAGCGACAATACCACGGTAGTGGTTTACATCAACCGTCAGGACGGCGGCGCAACCTTTAGCTCACAAGCTTTTGGTGTGGAGCAGAAGGGTTTTCCTGTCGTTACGCGCGACTCATGTTCCAGGCATTCTGAACAGAGGCGCAGACCTTCTATCGAGGGGGAACCCACTCTACGGAGATTGGCGCCTCCACCCTCAGATAGTGGGCATGATTTGGATGAGATTCAGACAGGCAACTGTAGATCTATTCGCCTCACGCAAAAACTCCACTTGTCCTATGTTCTTCTCGCTTAAGGACGTGGACGCGCCCCTCTGGGTAGATGCACTGGCCCGCCTATGGCTCAAAGTGCTATTGTATGCTTTTCCTGCCCTGTGCTTGACAATTCCCATGCTGGCCACGGTGAAAGTGAAGTGCCTGTCTGTCATTTTGATAGCACCCAAAGCACCATGGCTGGCGGAGATAATCCTTCCCCTCCGCACAGACTTACTGTCTCAAGCGAATGGGGAGATTTATCACCCACACCTGGACAGGGTGGCTCTCTGGGCCTTGCCCGTGAGAGGACAAACCTAAGCACACTAGTTTCCCCTTGTGTGGTTGCTACTATACAGAATACCAGGGCCGTTTCTACACGTTGCTTATATGGCAGGAGAACTGTTCCTGAGTGGGACCTCTCCATGGTGCTGGAGGATCTGTCTCCTTTTGAACCCCTAAAGCTGCTGTCTTTCAAGACGGCGTTGCTCTTGGCCTTGGCAGCAGCTAAACATATCAGTGAGCTTTATACACTCTCGGTTCATTCTTCATGCACTAAATTCTCTCTTAGTGGAGATCAGGTTTTCCTAAAGCCTAATCCAGCTTTAATGCCCAAATGCTTCCCTGTGTTCACATCGGAAGTGTTAGAGTTGTCCGCTTTTCACCCTCCACCTTTTTCCAGACCGGAGAATCAGAGTCTAAATGTTCTGTGTCCTGTTCGTGCCTTACAGACATATATGGCCAGGACCAGTGCTTTCCAGAAGAGCGACCAGCTCTTTATTTCATGGGCACCCCCTCAGAGGGAGTCCCATATCTAAGCAACGCCTCTCACATTGGCATATGAATCGAAAGGAGTGCAGCCCAGATTCGTACCTCTGTTTATCATCTTTAAACAGACGGGTTGGTTGAGAGATTTAATCAGACCTTAAAGCAAATGTTGAGGAAACTGATTGAGGTGGATGGGAAAAACTGGGATCAGTTGCTGCCCTATGTTCCATTTTCCATTAGGGAAGTACCACAGAGTTCCACAGGATTCTCACCATTCTAACTTCTCTATGGACGAAGGCCCAGAGGCTTGATGGATATTGCCAAAGAGGTCTGGGAGAACCAACCATCACCACATCACTCTGTGGTAGAACACTTGGAGCAGATGCACCAGCGGATGACTCAGTTTTGGCCAATTGTTAGAGAGCACAAGAAACAGGCTCAAGAGGCCCAAGCACAAATCTACCAAGTCATACCAAGTGGCATGGGCCGTATGAAGTGGTTGAACAAGTGGGTCCAGTGAACTATAAGGTGAGGCAGCCTGGTCGGCGCAAGGTCCTCCAGACCCATCATGTGAATTTACTCAAGAAGTGTTATGACCCAGAACAACGGGTGGGATCCTCTCCACCCTGTCATCCCAAGTACACATGGAAGTGGAAATGGGAGCCCAACTAACCCCAAACCAGAAACAAGACCTTCGGGAGATGGTATACCAATATTCAGATACATTCTCTCTACTGCCTGGTCGAACCACAGGTGTACCATGATATAGTCACAGAGCCTGGGATGAAGGTGAGACTGAAACCCATCGCATCCCAGAAGCCCGAAGAGAAGCAATCCGTGAATAAGTAAGGAAGATGTTAGACTTGAACATCGAGGAATCCAATAGTACATGGTCAAGCCCAATTGTTCTGGTCCCCAAGCCTGATTTTGTACGATTTTGTATGAAGCCTGTATGATTTTATAATGATTTTAGAAAATTAAATGAAATCTCACGCTTTGATGCTTATTCTATGCCCAGAGTTGATGAACTCATTGAGCGCCTGGGGTCAGCCCGTTTCATATCCACACTGGACCTGACTAAGGGGTAGTGGCAGGTCCCATTAACTGACCAGGCTAAGGAAAAGACAGCGTTCTCCACCTCTGAGGGGCTATTTCAGTACCGGGTTCTACTATTTGGGGTCCATGGGGCACCCCCGACTTTCAAGAGAATGATGGACAAGATCCTTTGACCCCATCAGGAATATGCAGCGGCCTACCTTGATGACATCGTAGTTCACAGTGCTGACTGGTCTTCACAACTGAGGCGGCAGAATGCTGTGTTAAAAACCCTCCGGGAGGCAGGGTTAACAACCAACCGAACAAAATGTAAGCTGGAATTAGAAGAGGTAGAATATCTTGGTTTCACCATAAGACGTGGTAATGTGAGGCCTCAGAAACGAAAGACAAACACAATTTCCCTGTGGCAGAGACCGGTAACCAAGAAACAAGTAAAAACATTCCTGGCTCTGGTTGGATATTTCTGACAATTTATCCCAAACTTTGCAACCCTTGCAGCCCCACTGCATGACCTAACCAAAAACCACCTCCCTCACCATGTTGTCTGGTCCACCGAAGCAGAAACGGCCTTTTTCTTTCTTAAGCTGGCCTGTAGGTGGGAACCCGGTGTTGGTAACCCCAGACTTCCAACAACCCTTAATCGTACAAACTGATGCCTCAGAAACAGGCTTAGGAGCAGTCCTCTCACAGCTGAGAAATGGAGAAGAACATCCTATTACTTTCATCAGCCGTAAGTTACTCAAACAAGAGAGTAATTATTCTATCATGGAGAAAGAGTGCTTGGTCATTAGGTGGGCCCTAAAGAAAACTACGGTATTACCTGCTGGGGAGAGAATTCACCCTTCTTACTGACCATCCTCCCTTAAAATGGATGTCTACTGCTAAGGACTCTAATGTCCGAGTCACCCGTTGGTTCCTGGATCTACAGGACTTCTGCTTCTGAGTGGAACATCTAGAAGGGAAACTCCAAGGTAATGTTCCCGGAGTGAGGAGTGCCTATGGTCTGTTGCTCCTGGCATTAGCCTGGAGTGGAGGGGGGAATGTGTGGCAGGCCAATGTTGGAGAAAGGAGCCCAGGAGCAAAGTAGTAGGTCCCAGCTGGGAAAAATCATCAATTATGAATACTTCCACCTGTTCACCCTTCAAACATAGAACCACTCACAGCAGTAGCCAATAAAGGCCCAATTGGAGGTCACTATAAATCTGGGATTTGTGCATCACTAAAGAGAGAGATGGTCCTGGGTGGAGACAACCCCATGACGAGGCGAAGAAGCACAGGGAGGCCTAGGCTGCGTTCCAGTCCAAAATTGTCATGCCCTTCACTCGATAACTTCCCTCTGTCTCGTTCACTTGGATGTACGTCATTGCTTACGTTGCATGAGTGCCCACTACTGGTGGAACCTTTGCAATAGGCTGAATTGGAATGTGCTAAGCCCTTGATCACATAGAATCAACTATGGGGTTGATTTATTTATTTATTTATTTATTTCCCTTACGGAATTGTTTAATGCAGCATTCTATATGTATATAGATGTGTTTGAGTTGTTTAAATAAAAAAAATAAAAAATGAATATATCAGAGTTGTTTGTGGTGGGGTAAATTAAACGCAATATGCGTTGACGTCACAATTGTGTTGCATTGTGGTATATGGAGCTGCCTGAAGTGTACATATGAAGTAGACTCGCTCCCTCTGTCGAAATTCAAGGGAGCGAGGGTCTGTTCATATAAACTTCCCTCGTCCACTTCACGAAGTGGAACGCACTTCAAAATGGCGGCAAGAATTCCCCCGAGGGGAAGTTCTTAGGGAAGTTTGCAAGTGTGTGTCTAAAAGTGGACTGGAATGCAACCCTAAAGTGAGACTGGCTGAAGAGAAAGAAAAGACAAAGTTAACCTTGTAACCTCTGCTTTACCGTTTTTTTTTATGTCTTCACCCTTCAAGGAGGCCTAGAGTTCAAGCGGACGGTAGAAACGCAGCTGTCACGAGTACCCCAGACTGGGAAGAACCTAAGTTCCAGTTTGGATCCCTTTTGGCCATCCAATATATTTTTTATATATTTATATATTTTTTTAAATAAAAGACAGTTTCTGTTAACGCTGCCCCTGTCTCTCTTGTGGTTGTGTTTTGTGGCAACTGAAACCTCTCCTAGCTTTGGGGACGTGTCACAATATGTATACGTGTGTGTGTTGCGGAGATTAATTTCGTGTGTATCGAGCAATCGGGGAGCTCTCTCCCATAGGTTGATCTCGAACACGAGATGATGAAAGAGAACAATAGGTTACAGTGGTAACCCCGGTTCTCTAAAACATCGAGTGGAGAGATCCACCAGCTATGCCCCGCTTGCCGCACGAGAAGCGAATATACTTACTGGAGAAAAGCAGCGCTTGCAGGCGTTATATGCCCTCAGGTAAGGGGGTGGGCATTGGCTGCGCGCTTCTGTCTGTCTAGCCAGACTTGGTGCAATTGGATGCAGAGGTCAGGTATGGACGCTCTTCCCATAGGTGGATCTCTCCACTCGATGTTTCAGAGAACCGGGGTTACGACAGTAACCTATTGTTTTAATATGAATGTATCTTTGAAGGGAACTGACTGTCTTCAAAGAAAGATTCTACTGAAATAACATCAAAACTTTTCTATCTTTCCTGATAAAGGAGTGTTTATGAGCACTGCGCTGCACGTCTTTGTAAACAGCATAATTTTGTAAACAGCCTTGCAAACCTATATTAATACTAGTGTGGATTTTTTCTACAATATTCCCTCATGACATTAAAATATCAAAGTCAATCTACTGCAGTATTTCCTCTCTCAATCAGTAGAAAATGTGGTTAGTACACAGTCATCATGCTTGTGATATAAATTTTAGGTCATACCGCCCAGCACTACATCACCATCACACTCAACTACAGGGATAAGAATAAAGCAAACCACCGTGTCTGGAAGGCTTCTGAAGTTCTCCGACATGCAGAAGAGGCGTCGGCCGAACAGCTTGGGGGAGCTGGGGAACCCGTAATGGACCACGCATGTGGCGTCCCGGATACCAAGAGCCTTGAGGCAGTCGTTGGTGGTCACTGGATGAGCAATGGGAGTCAGACAAGAGGCAAAACACTGAATGTTCCCTAATATATGTCCTCTAACCTTCCCAGAACATTGCAGGCAGGTTTTAACAACCTACTGTTTTTTTTTAACATCTGAAACTGAAGCGACTTATATAATGATATTAAAGGCACAATATGTATGATTTTTGGCTTAAAATATCCAAAAACCATTAGAACCATGTTATATACTTTGTTGATTTTTTTTTCTCTTTAGATTTAATTTTTCTAACCATAAACTAACCTTCCCAGAACATTGCAGGCAGGTTTCAGTAACAACCTATTGTTTTTGATCATCTGAAACTGAATCGACTTATATAATGGTTTTAAAAGGCACAATATGTAAGATTTTTCCTCATCATAACAATAATGCAGTCAACGAAAAACAGAAAAGTTAACTAAAGTTGAATTAACCCATCCAGAACGCTACATGGAGGTTTTTGTGCAATAAACTAATTAACTGTAATAATTGACTTCAATATCTCCACATAATGGCCCTCATTTATCATTCTTGCGTAGAAACGGGAGTATATGTTGGTGTAAGATTATGCTTACACTCCTCTCACCGCCTGATTTATGAAGCTGTGCGTACCTTTGAAATGTAGGTGTACGCAATACCTGCCCTTGATAAATGGCACGGCTGAAAACGATCGTCATTAGAATAACACGCCCCTATATATTCAAGTCTCCGCTTCCCCCACGCCTTCATTTTACGCCATGGACACACGGAAGACGGCAAAAAAGAGAAACTTCTCCGACGTGGAGATCGAGACCATCACCAGGGAAAAGGAAAGAAACAAAATTGTTTTATTTGGGAGTTTAAAGAGTGTGATTAAAGGTTAAAGTGGATTAAAGTGGGATTAATTCAACCTAAATTACGAGTTCTGTTAATAGTGTGGGGGTTGAGAAGCGCACTCCAGCAGAGTTAAGAATGTTTTATTGCTTAATATAGACCAATAGTGATCAAGTTAAGCATGAGTTTTCTTGTTTATTGTAGGTGAAAAAAAAGTGGTCAGATCTAAAGATCGCCACAAAGAGGCGCGTCTCGGCACTGAAGATTTTATTATTTATATTATTTTTTTATTTTCGCTTATTGTTATTTAGAAGAAGAATGTCGTTATTATTATTATTATTATTATTTAACAGAAGAAGAATGTCATTTTTATTATTTTGTCATTCTAAATTATTTTTTGGTCATTGAAAGCCTTTCATTACTGAACCCAGTCCGTGCGCACCACCTAACCCTGAAACGTCAGATAAAGCGCATAGGCTCGCAACTGAAGGAATACATATGCCTACAAATCAAATGCTTTGGTAAAATCACACAAATTAAACATTGAAGTCCATGTTGCACAAAAATAAACACTGAAGTTTATAATTACTTTGTTATTATTGTTGTTTTTTACAGTGGGTCATAATACATCATATATTTTAGTTTGTCAGTGGGTTTTGTGGTGTTAGGAATTTTTTTTCTGCGCATTTCCGCACTGACTCAAAACGTGCGTACACCACCTCCTGAGCTGGCGTAGGATTTGAGCGTGCCGTACGCCAAAGTCCATATTGATAAATCTCAAAGTCACCGTGGTTTTGGGTGTACGCCAGGTGTACGCTGGAAATTTGGTGTACGCACTTTTGATAAATGAGGGCCAATGTCCGGTGCTGAAGTACGTACATTAAAACCCGAGTTATGATAAATGTTTATCATCATAGTTTAGGCTAAATGATAAACTGGCTTTTTTTTATTTTTTTTATAATTGAATTATTTCAGTCTTTTTTCTATTAGATTCATGGCTTAAGTTTACCAAACAATTTATGGTAGGAGTAATTATTGACTAATAGCAGGTAAAGGATGTCAGAGGTTAGGAGGAACGTTCTCCAAACATAAAAGGAGCGTTTCATTTACATAAAGAAAACCTTCTTGGCTATCCAACAGAATGTAAGAACTTGAACTTTATTGTCATTATACATATAGTACAACGAAATTCTGTCTAGTGAATGAATCTGAATGAACTAAACAAAAAACACACAAACAACAACAGCCAGCATCAAACAGCAGCAATTACTCAAAAATAATAGCAACAGAGAATGTCTGCTTTGTAGCTGGAAAAACACGGAAAGAAAACTCTTGCATCTGATGGAAAAACATCTTAAGGCATTTAGTTTGAAATGTCAGCTGAAATGTCAAATAGCAAACACTTACCCAGAATGACCTGCGTTCCATGGCCGATGTCTTTCCTCCACTGATTAATGATGAAGTCAAACTGGTCTGTCACATCTTCATGAGCTTTCAGTGTGAATACGGCAGTGTTGACCACAGCCTGAACGACAGATGGTAAAATCCATCAGATGCAGGAGCCAATCAGCATTACATTAGTGGTTTTCAAGGGTTTTCCAGGAGTTAAATTTAAAAAAGTCAAATTCAAGTACTTAAAGCACCTTGTACGAACCCTGAAACATGGACAACCACTCATGAAATCATTCTAAAATCTTTGTGATATCTGAAATCTGATGATTGGTGTAATCCTCTACCTTATACACATGCTCTGTCTCCTCGGCCGAGTTGGTAATGATGAGGGTTTTCTGAGGTTTGGGCGGGTGGAAGTCCAGAGATCCGAGCAGAACAGAAATCTTGTCGCAGTCCAGACACAGCTGAACCCTCTGAGTCACAGACACACAAGTCAGGGCACAGAGGACAGGACAGAAACACCAGCGCTCGAGAGGACAAGACAGAAACACCAGCGTTCAAGAGGACAGAAATACCAGCATTCGAGAGGACAAGACAGAAACACCAGCGTTCGAGAGGACAGAAACACCAGCATTCGAGAGGACAAGACAGAAACACCAGCGCTCGAGAAGACAGGACAGAAACACCAGCGTTCGAGAGGACAGAAACACCAGCGCTCGAGAGGACAGAAACACAGGCACTCGAGAGGACAGAAACACCAGCTCTCGAGAGGAAAGAAACACCAGCTCTCGAGAGGACAGAAACACCAGCGTTCGAGTAGACAGGACAGAAACACCAGCGCTCAAGAGGACAGAAACACCAGCACTCGAGAGGACAGAAACACCAGCGTTCGAGAGGACAGAAACACCAGCGTTCGAGAGGACAGAAACACCAGCGTTCGAGAGGACAGAAACACCAGCTCTCGAGGACAGAAACACCAGCACTCGAGAGGACAGAAACACCAGCGCTCAAGAGGACAGAAACACCAGCTCTCGAGAGGACAGAAACGCCAGCACTCGAGAGGACAGAAACACCAGCGCTCGAGAGGACAGAAACACCAGCTCTCGAGGACAGAAACACCAGCACTCGAGAGGACAGAAACACCAGCGCTCGAGAGGACAGAAACACCAGCTCTCGAGAGGACAGAAACACCAGCATTCGAGAGGACAGAAACACCAGCTCTCGAGAGGACAGAAACACCAGCTCTCGAGAGGACAGAAACACCAGCGTTCGAGAGGACAGAAACACCAGCACTCGAGAGGACAGAAACACCAGCACTCGAGAGGACAGAAACACCAGCTCTCGAGAGGACAGAAACACCAGCATTCGAGAGGACAAGACAGAAACACCAGCGCTCGAGAAGACAGGACAGAAACACCAGCGCTCGAGAGGACAGAAACACCAGCACTCGAGAGGACAGAAACACCAGCTCTCGAGAGGACAGAAACACCAGCACTCGAGAGGACAGAAACACCAGCTCTCGAGAGGACAGAAACACCAGCATTCGAGAGGACAAGACAGAAACACCAGCGCTCGAGAAGACAGGACAGAAACACCAGCGCTCGAGAGGACAGAAACACCAGCACTCGAGAGGACAGAAACACCAGCTCTCGAGAGGACAGAAACACCAGCGCTCGAGAGGACAGAAACACCAGCTCTCGAGAGGACAGAAACACCAGCATTCGAGAGGACAAGACAGAAACACCAGCGCTCGAGAAGACAGGACAGAAACACCAGCGCTCGAGAGGACAGAAACACCAGCACTCGAGAGGACAGAAACACCAGCTCTCGAGAGGACAGAAACACCAGCGCTCGAGAGGACAGAAACACCAGCGCTCGAGAGGACAGAAACACCAGCGTTCGAGAGGACAGAAACACCAGCTCTCAAAGGACTGACCTGATGAACCCTGCCGTACAGCGCGGCCTCCTCCATCACGGTGATGATGACGGAGGGGTAGATCATGTGTTCTCGCACCAGAGCCTGGATCCCGGCGCTCCAGCGGCTGCCCACCGCGATGATCTGCCTGGGGCACGAGGACCGCTCCTCTCCGGACACCACCTTCTGGAAGTGCTTCAGGATCACCGACATCTACACAGAGACATGATCAAAACAAATCTGAGGGTCCCTCTTTATATTAGAGAGGACCTATTATGCCCTTTCACAAAGTCTTGATGTTTTTGAGCTCTACTATAAGAGGTTTTCCTGCTTGAAAGTTGATTATTTTTCCCATATTCTCCATTAGCCTAGTTTCCACTGTCGGGCCAGTGTGTGAGCAGGGCTTTAAACGGGCGGGCGGGGCTAATAGCCTCGGACCTGGAGCAACGAGCCCAAAACTTGCTGCGTTTCCACCGTCAGGCCAGAAGCTCTGCAGCGCTTCACTAAAACACACCCGTAACATGCCTCTCTGGAACAACGTCACACACACACATCATTTCACCAACAAATGAAATCACTGGTAATGAAACGACCGTTTGCTGACATCTTTTTGTTTGCTTAAAGATTTAAAACCCAACCATCGATGTTTTACCACAGGTTTACAGTAAAAAAAAAAGTGATACATTGATCATAATTAATTAATTTGTGTCAATATCACACATTAGTCACACAGAAATAAAAGGGGACGTACTTATTCAGCCACGTTTGTTTTTGTTTATTTGTAGTCACAGGACAGAAGCTATGGTTTAAATCACATTTAGAAAGAATGATAATTTCTACAAATATGCCACCAAAAATACGACCTGAGGAGCTTTAGCACTCTCTCCCAATAGAGTTATATTTTCAGTCAGAGAAACAGAGGAAGCTCTCAAAATTTTATGACATATGCAGAGCTAAATATGGATATCAGTCCAGTATAAAGAGACGAGAAGTACTGACATATAATAAAAACATGATTGTGATAGCCTATATGATTTGTCTGATTTCTTTAAGCGGTCATATTTACCATGTTTACTATGGTAATGGTTAGCGCGCATAGCCTTTTGCATCACGTTTAGATATTTCTGCCTTATACGTGATCAGAATCCACATCGGATCACAAACTAAAGGCATTCAAACATTAAAGTAAGTTTTGAGCTAAAATGATGTTAAAAGTCTTTAATGCTGATGATAGCTGGTATATGGGATCATCTGGCGCTGCCGTCTCCAGACTCAGGTAAATTCCTCCTCTGTTTGTAATCACTCCTCAAGCATGAGCTGGCCTGCTTTGGATCAAGGTATCTGGTGGGCCAAAAAACCCAGGCCGAGGAAGCCCTGACGAGGCCCGATCAAGCCCCGGAAGTGACAGAGGAAACGCAACTGGCCCTGGCACGCACTAGCACGCCCGCTTTTGGCCCAACAGCGGAAATTGGCTATTGTTTCAGCTCCTCTCCCAGTCTGACAGTAACACTCCATTTAGTTCCTGTCTCTATGAACCCCCTCCTTCTGAAAAGCACACTGTGCTCTGATTGGTCGGCTGGAGCAATGTGTTGTGATTGGTCGAGCACTTCGAATTTGTTTGGGAAAGGTCCCGCCCCTTACCATAACCGCCAGTTTCAACACGCATACATAGTTACATATACATAGTTGTTCAAGACGCCCAATTTAAAGTAGGGATGGTCATTTCAAGCAAAAATAATATTCGAAGTTCGCTGGGTATTACTCGATTATTATTCGAAAATCGTACACCTCCCCCACATGCACGAACACATGCATGTATAGGCTACACACCAGAGCATGTGAGCGAAGCGGAGCGGTGTGACGCTTAAATATAACTTAAACTTAACATTATATTATTTAAATATTTTTTTATTTCATCTATGATGATTATGTGAAAAGGGAAACGCAGAGATGAGTAAGATAGGATCATGAGTAGAGATGCACCGATTACAATTTTCTAGGCCGATTCCGATTTTCGATTTTTCATGAGTTTGGCCTGCCGATACCGATTTTAGCCGATTCCAATTTCATTTTTTCTAACCACTTTACAGCAAACACAAATATTTATTTTTTATCTTTTCTTTAATATAACATTTTACATAGAACATAGAACATTTTTTGAACAAATAAAATAAAATAGAACTATATAAAATATTACTCCTGGTGTGGGAAATTCACACATATCTAAGTGCAGTGTTATGGTATGAAAGAACCATTTTCACTTTCAATATTCAACTAAAAAAAATGTGATATATTTACTTATTTAGGAAACTAAACTTCTGTATGAAAACAGGTAATGGCAATAAAATAATAAATAAATAAATAAAAATAAAATAAATATAGCCTTTCTTTTGCAGTATAAAAGATCTTTCTCAAAACACACACAGGCCTATTGCAATCACTTGTACATCAATGGCAAGTTTTATTTCGCAAACAGTTCTTCTCTCGTCTGCCACATGTCCAGCCAAGCTAAACAAGCGCTAAGCTCGGGCAAGTGGAGCAAGTGCAGGGAAACGATTGGGAAATAATTTCTTTTCTGACATAGCCTCCTCCAGTTCTTGTTAAAACAAACCAAACATGCAAATTCTGTGCATTTTGGGCACTTTTTGGGTGAAATCATATTTATTTTGTCCATCAAAAGTGTGCTTTCACTTTAATTGAGCGCGAGCAGCGCAGCAAAAATAGACTCTGCGAAACCCCGCTTCACCGTTGATCACGTGACGCTCCTGCACGACGCTCACGCGCTGCTCTTGCTCTCGGTGTGAATGCACTCATTGATGAACAAGCACGCCGGAAAAAAACCCGCGCTGCTCACGCTTGCGGTGTGAAACGGCCGTAATTCACGAGGTTTTCTACATGTGCGTTCCGTGTGCACGTGTGGTGCTGATGTTGCGCGATGTTAATCATGTGGCGCCCGAGTGCATTTGACCGGCATAAAATCGGAATATATCAGACTGATCACGTGGCCGATCACGTGAAAATCGTCCGATTCCGATCACCAGCCGATCAATCGGTGCATCTCTAATCATGAGATGCCCAATATATCGGGAGACATTTGGAGTGGGTCAGACATGATTTTGACCACTTCATTAATTTTTGTTTTGTTTTGTAGAAAACCTTCCTTTAAAGTGAATTTCGTTTTGTTTAAATTGTATCTTAATTTTAATAAATGTTTCATCAACCAATTGCCTGGATTTAATAAATATGAAGCAAAGATAGCAGACAATATAATCAGGACACGGAGGCGCCGGCGAGTGAACTGGAGCGCGTCTCATAAATGAACCGAAACTCAACGTATAAGCTACTTGCCTCACAGACCTGAGAAATATAGCTATAGAAAACTTGAAATGTCTAATTTTAAACAAAACAATTCAAAACAAAAAGAAATGGGTTACTCTCTCATTATGAAGGCTAATTCGTATGAAGTGTGCATTTCTCTCTATAGGCGTGTTCACTGGCGCGTCAGCATCGCCAACTTTATCTTTGCAGCCGACACTGACACAGAAAACACTAGTTTATTAATAAAAACAATTAAAATGTCTCATGCATAATAATCATGAGATAATCATGAGATGCGGAATGGGCAATATATTACGAAAACGCTCACTGTTGCGGCCGGATATGGCAACGCACCGTTGCTATTGTTTGTGTGCACCGGGAGCTGACGCTACGGCTGACAGTAGCGCTGGCTCAAAGAAATATTACGAGGTTCGAGTATTAGAGCTTGATGTCTGTTTTAAACACTGTGCGGGATCGGGTACTCACCAAAGAACTCTGAAGTGACAGCCGGTAAGCTCTGAAGCTCTGTTGGTTAAGAAACGCTGTAATTTGTCATGCTTGCTAGTTACTGCTATTAGAGTGTGAATGTAGCATTCAATGACGCTCTGTAAATTGGTTTGAGTAGCGTATCTTCAATTCACAAGGTGTTTATTTGTGTAGTGTCTTAAAATATGTGTATTTGTATATGTTTAACTATTAGGGTTTGTTAATATTTACTTGAATTTGATTTACTTAAGTTTGCCTAGTTTAATTTGGTAATTCATGATTTGGACATCTGATATAAATATAAATAATAACTTAAGTGATTTGACTATATAATTAAATATAGATTGTTTAATAATTAAAATAGCAATTC
This sequence comes from Gila orcuttii, assembly GCA_026230005.1. NCBI lineage: Eukaryota > Metazoa > Chordata > Actinopteri > Cypriniformes > Leuciscidae > Gila > Gila orcuttii. The sequence continues at coordinate 28,315,658 of JAPDVR010000025.1, forward strand.
ATAGATAAATATGGTTAAAAGCATCGGTTATTTCATAGTCTTTATAATTAAACTATACAAATGTGTAAAAGCTATTAAAATGTATTTATTTTGTATTTTTAATGTAAAGCAATTTATTTACCAACTCAGACCTATGTGCAATATATTTAGGCTTGGTGAAATATTCATTAACTTAAGGTACTGATGTATTTGATGTAGTTCTGCACAAATTAAAAAATTAAGTCATGTTAAACCTGCCAATTTATGCATTTTGGGTTTGCTGGTGATTTACACTGTATGTATGTTTATTTCTTTAAAGGTTTTTCACCTACATAGCTTAATGCTATAATAAATAAATGGATGGAAATAATTCACAAGGCCTAATCATTGAGTGGAAGTCAGTTTACATCTTCAAATAGTGAGAACCTGTCTTCTTCAAGTGTGGGAAAGCGCACAGTTAGACGAGACACTTGACACTCATTATGGTTTAGTATTCTCTCCCATATATATTTAAGTAATTCAATTAATTTATATATGCGATTAGACTACTGGCTTAAATGAACAACTACTAGTCGACAGAAAAAAAACTTGAGTTGTGCACGGACAGCCCTACTTATTTCACACATTTTCGAACCAGCACGTCACACAGGGCGTTCTGAGAGTGTAATCTTCAGAAATGCGCTCTCGCTCTGGTGGAAATATTACCACTTCGCTCACATGCTCTGGTGTGACACAACGCGTATCTTCTTCTGTTGTCTGAGAGCTGATTGACAGCTTTTAGATGCATTATTGGCATCGCCAACCTCTGCTTACATGAAAGTGTCACCGCATCAGAACCGAAAACATGGGGATTTCTATGGCGACAAATCAATGTCAATAAGAACCGAGCGCACAACTGATGCTGGCGTGCGCGGTAAATGACTTTCGCGAGAGGATAACAGATCTACACGCGAGGAAACGGGAACTCGCGAGCTCATTCATACCCTGTGCGCGCTCATGTCATCTCCTCTGCAGGCAATAAGCCCTCGCGCGCACATGATCGTTCCACACGCTTTGGCGCTCGATCTGCTCTCGCCTGCTGCTTTTGCTCGCTTGAACAATTTTATTTTTGGCAGTCGAGGAGCGGGACTTACTGTTTTAATAACCTCAAATGTCATTGGTTACTTCCCCTTTTCTGGAAGTCAGTTGTGATTGGACGCCTGTCCAATGACTCGTAATTCACTTGACTTAAGACAACACTTAATTTGTTTTATTTATTGTGGTTTATTAATGTGTAATGTGATTTAATGCATTGTTAATGTAGAATATATTCTTACCAGATACTTTATTAACAGAAAGTCTTACTAGGGATTGCATTGTGTTGTTAAGAGATATTTACAGACTGTAATGACGCATTTCCATGGTTATTAGCATTGTAAATCTACCAAAATTCTTATGAATTTTTACGTAATAGAAATGATTAATTATATTTTCTATTAAATGTAAAAGGGGTTCTGGCTTCTCAAGTTAAGATACAGTACACAGCATTAATTATAGCTTACAAATGCCTTTTCAGAATTTGCAACCGAATACAGAGGAACAATATTAAACCCAGCAAATTATTAAACCCAGCTTAAACCCAGCCAAGTAGCTATTTCAACATTATATAGTGATCTTAATCATCTAACTTTTTGTAAGCTAATAACTTATTAAGAGAAAGTATGAGGCAAGTACAGTACACTGCATAAATGATTACACCCTGTCTGAACATAACATATCTTAAAAAAATAAAATGCATTAATGCTGCCAGAACCTCTTTTACATTTAATAGAAAATATAATGAACCACTCAAAATGTACATAATAGTAATACACAGGATGAAAACAAAAAAGCTTACACAACAACTCTTGCTTATTGATATAAACAAGTAATTTATCTTTCATCCAAAGCCCTTGTTATATTTACAACTATTTAATGGACACTTTTTACATTCTGAGGTTCTCAGATCCAATTTAATTTTGGTTGGATAAACGTAAATAGTGGTAAATGGGGGTATAGTGGTAATGTAGTGGTGAACTACTGCAAATATGACTTTGCATTCCCATTTATCTCCAATTTCTTTTAGATATTTTAATGCCAATAACACAAACCATAGTGTTATAAATATAAAATGTAAAAATTCATAAGAATTTTGGTAGATTTACAATGCTAATAACCATGGAAATGCGTCATTACAGTCTGTAAATATCTCTTAACAACACAATGCAATCCCTAGTAAGACTTTCTGTTAATAAAGTATCTGGTAAGAATATATTCTACATTAACAATGCATTAAATCACATTACACATTAATAAACCACAATAAATAAAACAAATTAAGTGATGTCTCAAGTCAAGTGAATTACGAGTCATTGGACAGGCGTCCAATCACAACTGACTTCCGGAAAAGGGGAAGTAACCAATGACATTTGAGGTTATTAAAACAGGAAGTCCCGGCCCTCGACTGTCAAAAATAAAATTGTTCAAGCGAGCAAAAGCAGCCGACGAGAGCAGATCGAGTGCGAGAGCGTGTGGAACGATCATGTGCGCGCGAGGGCTTGTATTGTGTGCAGAGGAGATGTCATGAGCTCGCGCAGAGTATGAATGAGCTCGCGAGTTCCTGTTTCCTCGCGTGTAGATCTGTTATCCTCTCGCGAAAGTCATTTACCGCGCGCCAGCATCAGTTGTGCGCTCGGTTCTTATTGACATTGATTTGCCGCCATAGATTTCTTTTAAAGAGAATAATCACACAACCTATTCGATATTCGAAAAATCGTGTATTCGAAAATCGTGCCTCATCCCTAATTTAAAGTGGACAAACTGTGCACTCCTCCTCTTTGGCATCACCTGCTCAGGAGCTTGAGAATAAAGGACATCGGCCTCGTCCAGCACCAGGTGACACAGCCTCAGGAACAGAAAGCACTGAGCGTCCAGCAGTCTCATCATGGAGAACGGGGTCGTCACCAGCAGCTGACCTGTAACGGCATCACAAACCTCACAGCTTTGGGTTTTGATCCAGACTCCCCACTCTCAACATCTCGTGTGCTACGGACGAACACTCACAGTTCCTCTGGATCTTGAACTTCTTGGGTTCGTCCTGGTCCAAGCCCAGCAGAACGCTGGTGGGATGGAGACTGTGAGTGGCTCTGCTGTCCTCCAGGAGCTCCAGCACCGTCTGAACTTTCTCCCAGCCTGGACACAGAATCACCGCCACAGGCTGCAGACAAACACAGACACTCACGCTGTAGCAGCACAACTGGGATCAGATCACGACTAGAGGATTCGAGGAAAAGAGACTTTAGAACTGTGTGCTCTGAGATGAAGATCCCATTTCTGTTCTTGGCCATTTGGTTTTTGGATTTGGATAATACCGTAAACACGCTCTACAATATGCTAGGACATATTTAAAAAAACTGGCTGGCGATCACTGAGCCCAGAGATGGAGCTGCACCATAGGAACCAGTCAACCCGTGAGCACTTCTGATGCCGCGGCAGCGCAGAAAGAATAAAATGCCACGCAAAGGAAAGACGCGAAATGTGTCAATAATTGCAGTGCTCTGGTCAACATCTATAGAGTTGGTATCGATATAGAGTGAAAACCGGTGAATGCAGTTTACAGGTTTCATAGAAAGAGAATGATATGAGCGTGTGTGCGTTGCAGCCAGTGAGAATACTGTCATGTTTGCGGACCAAATAGCTCAATACGAGAGGCAACGAGAAACGCAAAGACGTGAAATAAAATAAAATCATCATGTTTTAAAGAAGAGTTGTTTGATTAAGTGGTGGAAATAACGGATGATGGGCACAGAACGGTAACAAGTACCCACCCACCCACCCACGTGCAGTGCAAACTCAAAATACATCATTACATAGGATACATTAGTTTAAATAGATTTTGTGTGTGTGTTTCAGAGATGTTTAGATTACTACAAAAGAGTTCACATATTCTCTTTTCTTGAAAATATTTAGCTATTAGATTATTTAAATGCTTCAGTTTGTTTTCATATTATAATAATATAATATGAAAACAAATTGAAGCATTTAAAATGATATCACTTCAAAATTTCACTTTAAAAAAAACGTTTTTTTATATTATGCCTATATTTTATCATATTATAAGCCTAATAAAGAATTGATCCCACAACGATATTGTTTAGGGCTCTTTGCCATTAAAAAGTTTGAAACCCCCTGCTAAAGAAAATATTGGAAATTCATAAGCAATAAACATTTATTTACAATAAACAATTCATTTAACTTTGATGGTTTAAGGCAATATGTAATTTTTTTCACCCCTAGGGGTCGCTAACCTCTTGTAATAACAAATGCGTAGATTAATGACGCAGTGATAAGCGGAATCATAAAACTTGCTGATGGATCTAATAATGTTTATGGATGAGTGAATACATTGATGTTTTTAACATGACTGTGGTGTGAAGCAGGGCGTGATTGCTAATGAGAGACAGATCTCAGCGCCACACGCGAGTCCCCGCGGATATAAAGGAATAAGGACATTTAATTCTACCGAACTTACGTACCCGCAAGTGCAGAATTACTCACACAGGTCAGTTTATTTGACAAATGAAGCTTGTGAGGAAACGCATTTGAGTGTGTTGAAAGTTATAATGTTATTCTATGTTGTGTTAGTTTGTTGGCTATATGACACTAGCAGTAGCTAGATCAACATTAGAATAACATACTGATCATATTCTAACATTTCATCATGTTGAGCTATATAACATTGATTTGTGTACATTATGTACATTTGCTCTCCTGTCTAATTAAAGTACATGCAAGAGCCGCGTCTCTGTTGAGTCGAAGTTTGTTGCAAAGCTCTCGGCATCTCGAAAACGCCACGTTGATATTGATCCTCTTTTTATTTCTCTTTTTGTCCCAAAGTCTGCTTTCCATGATCCATAATGTTTGAACGAAACAACAACAACAACAGCGTGCCACTAGACGTTAAGCAGTTGTCCACATCTGTCACCATGGTTACTATGGCAGTACGAGCGGAAAACAGGGATAACGCGGATATTACGTCACTGACAGGCGACAAGGGACGGGCACTACTTAAAATTGTGAATTTCTCTGAATTTACAAATTCTTGGAAACATTTAGGATAATTTAAGTACACAATTGAAAGAAATATATAACTGTTATAATGGTTTTTGGATATTTTGATACAAAATTCTTACATATTGTACCTTTAATGCTGCCTGTACTATGGTTTTCCCAAACCATCTCAGTGTAACAGCTTAATTTTTTTCATACTATATTATATTTTAAAGAATTGAACTGTCCTGCAGAAGATTTTGTAAATTATTTTTTATAGAAATTCTTGGTAAAGTCTGGTACAGTTAACAGCACTGTAAAAAAAAAAAAAAAAAAAACTCAAGTAACCTAAAATGTGCTTAATTTAGTGTCTTCTTAACAGCTTGATTTCAAAAATTTGATTTAATACCAATAAGTTACATCAAGGGTCAAATAAAATAGAAATGGCACATTCAAGTTCAAAGTTGCAACTGCATGTTGAGACCGCTGTACAGGTCAGGTGTAAAGAATGTTTTTGCTCAGGTGGCGAAAAATGTCCGCCGAATAGAGAAAAGTTTCACTCAGCCAGAAAAAAGATTAGAGGGAGCATTGCCCGTAAGTAAAGGCTATTCTCCCCTGAGCTGTAAGAAGCAGTGACGCTCACCCCAGTGCGAGCAGCGAGACTGGAGACGACAGACACCGTCTGTAACAGCATCAGCAGAGGAGGGAGATAGGACAGAGGATTGTCACCGTTGTGCGACACCAGCACTGTGTCAAAACCCCGAGCCACCGCGGGCCAACAGTAGCTCTCCGCCACATTCGGCCCGTTATACTTCCTCCACAGCAGGAACTGAAACATCAAAACAGAAGATGTTTTTACCTGTTATTTCTGATTATATTAAAATTAGTGCTGGGCAACAATTAATCGCATCCAAAAAAAAAAAGTTTCTGTTTACATCATATATGTGTGTGTACTGTGTATAATTATTTTATATATATATATATATATATATATATATATATATATATATATATATATATATATATATATATATATATATATATATATATATATACACACACACATACACACACACACACACACACAAATGCATGTATATATTTAAGAAATATTTACTGTATATAGATTATTATGTATAAATATTTTTATATAAATAACAAATTTTTCTTAAATGTATAGATGCATGTGTGTGTATTTATATATACAAGATATTTACACACAGCACACACACGTATTTTATGTAAACAAACCTTAATAATCATTGACCAGCACTAATTAATGTATAATCCCATATCCTCTTACACAAATGTTAAAAGTCACAAATAATACCTCAGAAGCAAGCAGAGGTTAGTTAAGTTGGGCACATGGCCATAGCACATAGCAGTAGTAAAGTGTCAAATAACGCAAAATGATAAATAATGCAATGGATATTCCAATATGACATTATTAAGGCAGGCTGATTGACCTTTCTGAATTGCTCGCTGATGGGAGCGCGAGCCAGGTTTCTGCAGGGTTCGACACGCAGGGCGGAGTGCACTAAAACACCCAGGTGACCCGGATCACAGCGCGCAGCCTGCGAAACCGCACGCGCCAGGTTAGACAACACAACACACACCTTCATGATGAAATACACAAAACCAACAATAAGGCTCTTACTTTGGCATCAAGAGATTCCTGGTCTGGATTGAGTGGATCAGGGTTCAGAAACTGCATGAGTCTGTCCAAAATAGGGTACACACAAATAGGGGAAACATTTCTTTACGAAATAGGTAAGATAAATTAGATTAAGAGAAAATGTGTGACATGTTTGTTTGTTTAGTAAGGACAGTAATGTAAAGCCTACCTTGAAGAGGCCAGCTGATCATCAAGATTGGGCTCTTGTGAGAGAGATGCCACTTTCTGCTCCTCTGAGGAGCCACTGGCACTATGAAGACACACACACACACACAAAACTACATTGACTAACTGAATGACTAATTGTTCTCAAGTAAGCGCTGCATAATCTGTCGTGCTCTTGTGTTGAAAACAGTGTGACGACCTGGAGGGAAAAGTGTGTTTGGTCTCACCATGATGCTGAGCTCACGGCCGGAGCCGAAGCCACGCCGTTCTCCTCAGTCTGATCAGGACTTTTCTCTTCAACAGACTGAAAATATTAAAAGTGCTTCATTTTACAGCCACTCATTTATCCGGTCGTTTACTAACTATTTCTGCAGATACAACTAAACTTATTTAAGAACTTTGAGTGCTTACTTCAGGAATCTGCTTTGAATGTAATTTAAACTTCATGTATCTGTGAAAGAAAAACAATTTATTATATTTCTAAACGTTATATTATCATTTACTAAATTAATTAACCGATCGCCAACCACAGGTAGCAGTATCTGCCGATACGATCACCGATACCAATCTATCTGAAGCCTTTTTATCATGTAGAGTTATTTATAGGGATGCTCCAATCAGGAATTTTACAGACATTTATTCAGGGCCTGAATTTCATTTTTGAAAATGGGTAGGTGACTTGCACTTTTTATACAATTTAAAAAAAAATATATAATTATCTCACCTAGATGTTTGATCATGTAGTGGATTTTACAAGTTTTTTACAACAATTTTACAGTTTTTACAATGAGGCAATTGTTGCACAATAGCTTACACAGAAAAAACCTGATTTCAAACTATGTACTGAATTCACAAAAGACACAGAGCCCTGCATTTCAGCCCGAGCCCGACGGCCCCGACTTATTTACGCCCCTAGGGCCGGGCTTCGGGCCAATTTTCACGTCATAGTTCACATGCGGGCCGGGCCTCGGGCCTTTTTGGGTTATCCTTTTTATATTTTTAGACATTAATTCAAAGAAAATATGAGAAGTTGACGTCAACGATAGAAAAACAAACATAAAAAGACATTTCATAACCTACTTTATCTTATAATTACACTGACATATGACTGACATGACAGTCTCACGCAAACACACAGAAGGTTTCTCGTCAGCGCGACCCACGATTCACCTCATGTGCAACGGAGAATATTAAGAGAAATATACTGTATCCACGATGCTCTGTAAGAGACTGTTCTATCTTTTCATTTGATTGGACTTTATTTTCGTTTAACTGTTGGAAACTACTGATGTTTTTCGTTTGATTGGACTTTATTTTCGTTTAACTGTTGGAAACTACTGATGTTTTTCGTTTGATTGGATTTTATTTTCGTTTAACTGTTGGAAACTACTGATGTTTTTCGTTTGATTGGACTTTATTTTCGTTTAACTGTTGGAAACTACTGATGTTTTTCGTTTGATTGGACTTTATTTTCGTTTAACTGTTGGAAACTACTGATGTTTTTCGTTTGATTGGACTTTATTTTCGTTTAACTGTTGGAAACTACTGATGTTTTTCGTTTGATTGGACTTTACTTTCGTTTAACTGTTGGAAACTACTGATGTTTTTCGTTTGATTGGACTTTATTTTCGTTTAACTGTTGGAAACTACTGATGTTTTTCGTTTGATTGGACTTTATTTTCGTTTAACTGTTGGAAACTACTGATGTTTTTCATTTGATTGGACTTTATTTTCGTTTAACTGTTGGAAACTACTGATGTTTTTCGTTTGATTGGACTTTATTTTCGTTTAACTGTTGGAAACTACTGGAAAAAAGAATGGCCATGTTCTGTGGTGCATTTTTGAGGTAAGATAACCTGCAAGTTTGTTTTTAATTTATTTAATTTAATTTGTTTAGATTGTACTATTGCTCATTTCGTTTGTGAGCGCTGTTGCGAGCAGCCTGAGCCTGCCTCAGTAGTATTTAAAAAAATATATATTTTACTCACTGTGGTTTAATAAATAAACATTTATTAAACTAACTGTCTGTGTGATATGCTTTAAGTGTTTTATATCTATGGATTTTATTGTAGCCAAGTAAAGTATTAGTGTTGATTTGAGAGGCTAAATTGATCAAACATGTTTTACTCGCTGTCGGCTCAGCTGCGTGGTCGTCATTTAAAAAAAATGCTCCAAACATTTGTCTAAATTAACGTAATAAATAAATGAAAAGAAACATAACTAACAAAACTGACCTATTTTAATGGCTGCAAATAGGGCAGGCTGTCGCTGTGTAATGAAGAAGAAGAAAAAAAGGAAAAAAAAACGGGCTCGGGCCTAGATTTGAGGCCCATGAAGGACTCTAAAAAGACAAGTAAACAGTCAATAATACAAGAACATAAACAATTTACAAGCAGTAGCACAAGTAAATAAAATAAAATAAAATAAAGATACAAATAAAATAAACTTTTTTTCAGGTATGTCTAACAGTAATATTGAGTATTGTAAGAAAGAAATTTAATAAGGAATCAAATGTAAAATAATGCTGGATGGTCTTCCCTGAATAAATTAAATACAGATTAATCCTTACAATTAAGGTTACAAAAGTTAGTCATTCAAGAGCAATGAGTGTCATTAATTTGAATTAAACAACAAAAGACTTAAAAAAAAATCATTATTATAAGGCTACTGTCACTTTAAGAGCTGTACGGATCTGTTACTCAACTTTCTCAGCTGTTTACATTCACTTAAGACAAAACCGACTGTTTACGTGCATTCTAGTCAAGACGGTAGTTTTGTACATGCCTTTGTGTGTATTTGACCATTTAAGCGCAATTGTGTTCTGGCGAGCTGTTTGTGAAGTGGCCATATGTGTGTGACTGAGTGCTGAGTGCTTTAAACACTAGCCAGACTTAAAAAGAAATGCAAATTATAAACTTTAGTGATGATGCGACACTGCCTCGATTGTGCAAGTGACACAGTTGCTTGTGAAATTCAAATTACTTTGGTGCAAGTTATTTAATAAAGAAATATGAATTATACCTCACCTTCAGCATTATTATAGTCATTATCATTATGAGTCTTTATGCGTCGTCAGCATGAGATCGGCCTTTATAGAGACCGCCGGTCAATCTTCCTAAAGAGATTATTGGCCGATAGCGATCATTAGCCGATCAATCAGAGCACCCCTAATTTGTTGGCTTGTTATCTAAATTACTTTAAATAGATCTGATTTTATGAAGGTGATAATACAGAGGCAAGTCGGGTGTCAATCTAAACTCCAACATACAATCCAAAACTCAATTATACAAGTTATGAGCTCTTAAGGAAGAACCAGATTCAGATGACAGTCTTACTGGGCCTTGTTCATGCTGGTCTGCGCACAGGTTTCATCTGTGATAAAGCCCGTGGCCTCGACTCTGATCCGCCATCCTCTGCCGATCTGCATCAAACCACAGAAGTCACAGTTAGACTGGGATCCAGGCATTCACTGGTGCCACTGTAAAGCCCAACTCTGTGCCCATCTGTCGAGCTTGATCGCTCTCTTATGTTAGTCACATCGTTATAAATGGACTCTTACAGTATCGGTCCCGGCATTGCGGGTCGGTTTATGGACTCGAGGTTTAACCGGAGAAGGCATGTGTTCTTCCTCTGACACCTGCGCTTTCTCCTGCTCGCTTTCTACAGGAGAAACACAAAGTAATATGTGAGCACCTTTCAAGACATTCACTAACCAGGCTGCCAATTATACATGTCATTTTAGTGTGATTAATTACAAATAAAGGAGGGCAAATGAATGCAAGAGGGCAAGAGTATAGAAGTGCTGTAACAAGTCTCAGTTAGTCTAGCACAGTACACGTAGCAAGGTTTTGTTTTTTAACTCAGAAAAGCAAAACAAATAGATTAGTATAGAATAGAATAGAAAAAAAAAGGTAAGTGCTAGTATAAATTTGTCTGGTGCTGACGAAAAAGATGTTAATATAATAATATTAATAAGGCGGGAATGTGCAATTATTTTTCTAATATTTAAATGAACCAGATTAAATTATTCCGCTTATACTACGGTAACCACACCTCAAGACATTGGGTCTCATTTACTAAAGCAAATGTGTGCAAGAACGATCTTAAGAACAAATCACGATTCACCAAAAATTTCATAATAAAATGTATTTGAAATTTCCCAAAAAAATATAGGAACTGAAACGTATACAATAATCATATTGAAGTATGCTGCATTAATTGTATTATATAATCCATATATGAAATTATATAATAAAATTATTAAATAATACAATTTAATTCCATCTTACTGTAAATAAATTCCATCATTCAGTTAAAGAGTAAGAAAAGCTGCGTTATAGCGTTATAGCTAGAGTGATGGAAGGCTGTAAGGAAAGCCCTTATATGGAGCTGGTTCGGGCGTGTTTTATGCTAATGAGCCGGCGCTCATTTAAAAATACTCCAAATTCACTAACATCAGTACGATGTTAAGAACAAATTCATGTGCGTACGAACGTGTTGTGAATTAGGCGGAGATTTTTCGTGAGAAGTTTTCCTGTTCGTACAAATACTAAATAATCCACGCAATTATTAGTGAATGAGACCCACTGTTCAGATGTTGACTTTCAGGAGTTTTTGAGTGAGAGAGAGAGAGAGCGAGCGAGCGAGAGAGAGAGCGAGCGAGAGAGCGAGAGAGAGAGAGAGAGAGAGAGAGAGAGAGCGAGGGAGAGAGAGAGAGAGCGAGCGAGCGAGAGAGAGAGAGAGCGAGAGAGAGAGCGAGAGAGAGAGCGAGAGAGAGAGCGAGAGAGAGAGCGAGAGAGAGAGCGAGAGAGAGAGCGAGAGAGAGAGAGAGAGAGAGAGAGAGCGAGCGAGAGAGAGCGAGGGAGAGAGAGCGAGAGCGAGAGCGAGAGAGAGAGCGAGAGAGAGAGCGAGAGAGAGAGAGAGCGAGCGAGAGCGAGAGAGAGAGAGAGAGAGAGAGAGCGAGAGAGAGAGCGGGTGTGAATTACCTGAGTCTGTGTGTCTCTCAACAGTGTTCGGCACCACCGGCACCACAACCAGCGTCTCTAAAAGCGAAAATGTAAGTTTATCTGCTTAAAGAACAGCACAGTTATTTCCTCACTACTGATGAAGCTTTGAAGTTGCTGAACTATTTTACTGATAAAATCATCAGAGTAGTGCTGAGTGTGTGTCTGTGCGTTTGAGCGGCAGAAAGAGAGTAGGTGCTTTTCCGTAATAAATAATAAATACAAAATATAACTGCATACCTTATAATGTTTGTCAGCCAATCAGATTCAAGCATTCAACAGCCCCGTAGGATAAATATATATTATACACTTTTATTCAGCAAGGATGCATTAAATTGATCAATAGCGAGTAAAAACATTTATGTTATAAAAGATTTATATTTCGAATATTATTTTCAAGTTTTTTTATCAAATAAATGCAGCCTTGGTGAGCAGAAGAGACTTCTTTCAAAAACAGTAAACCAATCTCCCCAAACTCGACCTGTCTGTGGTTGTCGATCATCCCTCCGCTCTGTTCTCTGGGGATTCTGGGGAATATCAGGCACGGGCGAAGCTTTGACCGGACAGCAGCCCTTCATCTCTAAGAGCTTTTGAGGACTGGAGTAAATGTCCCACGCCAGGCTGACAGGAACTCGATCTCCATTCCTGTTCCCGTCCGCCACACTGGACTTCTCACTCACGAAACAGGCAAACCTCTTGGCCACGAGCTCATGGTTCACACAGATCTGCTCAGTGACAGTAGATTGGCACTTAGCAGCTGTGTGAAATCCTGCTCAGTACGTCACATGAATAATCATACTTTACCTTTGTATCATTGATGGTCAAGTAGAGTTCAACGGCAGAGCAGCCGGCATGCGTTTCACACAGAACGGCTTCGACCAGAGTCGACACTAGAAACAGACAGAGCGTCTATAAACCACACAGTAGAGGGTTATGCACTGACGTCAGTTTCCCGCAGGAACACCGAGTGGCAGAAGAGCTGCTGAGTGACTGGATTTAACAGGGAAACTGAGAAAACACCAGTAAAACAAACCATTATCAGATTAAACTAAAGGTTGGACTCGATATAGTGTTCCTTACAACTTACCAAAGATCCAGTGATCATGGATATTGAAATCATTGAATCATGTTTCCTGACATTTATATGAGCCTGATTTCAACGCCGGGGAAATACATAAAGCAAATTTGCCTGTGAACGCTTTATATAAATACAATATAGGTCTAAATCCATGTGATCACTTATATCAATGTTATAAATTATCATATCGTCCAGCCCTAAAACTTGTGTAGTTTTTTGTCAGTGTTTATTTAAAAACATCCAATTATGCAGAATATACGATGGTAAATATTAAATTTAGTTGTCAATACAATAAATAGGGTATGATTTTACCACTAAATTCAGCATATTGACACAAAATGACTGCAAATCAACCTTTCTCCGCCTGGTTCCAGTTTTTTCTATGAATTGCATCGATCCATTTGCTTCTCTGTTCTGCAGCTTTCGGCAGTCTGTAAAGATATACCTCAGATTTCTTGTCAAATTTGGTTATACAGTCAATCTCAAAGCTCTTTCTCGTTTTAGATGTGTTGTGTCTGTTTTTCGCAGCTGAAAACCAATGCTGCCGCTCAGTGTTTCAGCCACTCAGTGTGTGAGACCGCAGTCACTCCGGCCGACGGTGATGTCACACTCATAACCTCTATACACACGGCAAACAGGAGGAACCGCTGAATAACCTCAGCACACTCTTACCTTGTAATAGATTGTGCAAGTATTTGGTGGCAGAGCTGTCCCACGTCGAGGAGGGACTGAGATCAGAGGAAAACAGAGCATCAGAACACATGCGAGTGCAACGCAGAGACTTCTTCAAGAGAGGGACTTACACAAGCCCGGCCGTGTCTCCAGAGATCGGCACCTGAAGGGTCATGGGCCGAATCCCAGCCAGGCTGAAGCGGCGGACCCTGAAGGAGAGCTGCAGGAACTTCTCCAGAGGAGTTCTTACACTGAGAGCAAATTCATCAGGGGGATTATCAACAGTGCAGATATAAAGCAGTCCTGGACGAAGTTCAACAGTGTTTACCAACCGTTATGAAACGCATCACATCCTCACACTGAGTGGAAACAAAGTGGAGTTATTACGAAAAAAAAAGTGTAACTAAAAATACTTCATGCATTTAAAGCAGGACTTTTAATTATAAAGACGTCAAAAACACACTCGGACTCTTTATATTTAAATGTCCATGCTTTACTCTTTCCGGCTGCTCCTTCAAAAGGATGAGGAGATAATGATATGCACTAGTTTCTTATAACCGTTTACAACATATTACAATATAAACATCATGTAAACACTGTCATACTTCATCAAAAGTAGTTCATCGGCTATCGTTTGACACAAATGCATGGTAAACGATGACAGCAGCACTTGCATTCATATTCGTTCGGTTCACATGACGTCACTGTAGCTTTGCGCCGCCATCTTGGCGACCGACGGTCTCAGTAATGCCTGCAATATGTTGTGCAGTTGCTGCAACAACAGCCGAAAGAGGAACCCCGAACTGGTATTTTATTCTATACCAAAAGAAAAGGATAGAAGAAATGTCTCATATTGTATCATGTCTCATCTTTCTGTGCGCACACACCCGACCCGAAGCGTGCAGCCATAGAGTCCTTTACAGCGCGCGAGTAATAAATTGAGCTCTGTTTCGTGTCTGAATGGACAAATACACACAACATTATGTTTAAATGTCCGTTTTGGAGAGTATTCACGTAAAATATGTTGGTTATGTCTTAAACAGAGTTGTCATCCAGTCTCTTTGGTAGAGAGAGAGAGAGAGAGAGAGAGAGAGAGAGAGAGAGAGAGAGAGACGAGGAAAACAAAGCATGCAAATGGAAATTATCGCGGCCAGAAAAATTATCGAGCTCATTTTTTTTATCGTGCAATTAATTGATTTATTGACTATCACGACAGGCCTAATCCAGATTAATGACAGCTAGCCGTGAGCCGTGGCTAACAGCTGGCAAACTACCACCTATTAGCCACTTAGCTAGCTAACAACTCGCTACCTAGTCAGAGCAAACTACCACCAAAATCATACATTTGAATTTTTTTTATAATACCAACATTTCCCATGATTAAATATAAATCCTTGGTGGCCAGGTGCCGCACTTTTACGTCTTTTACCCATCCAGCAACAGCATATTGATACGCGTCTGTACTCTTGAAAGCCTTCAAGCGATCCCCACTGTATGGGGAGGGGTTATGCACAAGATAAATATATATATCATGGAAGGCAAATTGGGGCAAGTCTGGGGCAGATGATAATGGACAAAAGAAAACTGGGGGTAACAAATAAGGATCGGAGCCTAAAATTAATGTTTTTTAAACATGTAAATTCTGTTTTTCTCTCTCATTCAAATGGGCAGTTTGGGCGGCCATACCGGGCGAGATCGGCCGTCAATATGGCGGCGTTCTATTTCTAGTGACGTAGGTGGCATCTATGAATAAATCATAGACTTTTAAAATTTAATAAAAATAAAAAAAATCACATTAGGACATTTTTTTCTGTCCCCAGATATTTATGAACTTAAAGGGATAGTTCACCCAAAAATGTAAATTCTCGCATAATTCACTCACCCTCATGCCATCGCTTTCTTTCTTCAGAAAAGCACAAACGAAGATTCTTAGGAAAATAATGAATAATAAACCAAACGCAGTGATGGCAATGGTAATCCACACGACCCCAGTGGACGAAGTTTTAAGTTTTCTCAAAGCCAAACAATATGTGTGTGTAAAAACAAATTGCAATATTTTAATTTTACACTTTTAACTATAAAGCATTGCTTCCAGGCAACTGTCCTAGGAACATACACTAGTTCAGCTGAACATAAATGTAAGGGCGTTTTAAAGTGTGCTTGGTCCTCGTATGACAATAGATCGAAAACAATGATTTATTCTTTAAAAAGTTAAATATATTAGTATTTTTCTCACAAACACCGATCATTTCACTCCAGAAGACATTGGTGGCATGAGGGCGAGTAAATGAGAGAATCTATCCCTTTACACTTGATAAAACCAATTCAAGACATTTTAAAAGGCTTCATACTCATCGGCTCTGACGATGATGTGATCTCCATGGTCTACCAACAAACACCAGGCCTGAGAGTTCAGCGTCCCCTCGATGATGGACTCGACCACGGCACGACACCAGCTCTTCAGAGCCAGACTGAACACCACACACACCTGAGACAGACAGAGAGAGAGAGAGAGAGAGAGAGTAAGAAAGAAAGAAAGAAAGAAAGAAAGAGAGAAAGAGAGAGAGAGAGAGACTAAAGGTCCTTGAACACTGAGTCTGAAATTCTCGCAAGTTAAAAAATAAAAACGACCTCTATGAAGGTAATATGATGCCATAAAGAATCGCATGCGCAGGGTAAAGGTCATTGCACACTGAGTCCGAAATGTTTGTATGCGTTTTTTTCGGATTCGTGATTCTGAGGCTCTGAATTGTCAAAACACCTCTCGAAATGCTTGCTACAGATGCAGATTTTTTTCAAACGTTTCGAAGGCAGTGTGTAAACGTGATTAGCTGCGTTTCCATTACCCTTCAAATTGCGAATTGAAAAAAAGCCCAATGGAAACATCAATTTCGCAAAAAGTTTTTACGTTCGCATGAGGTGGTTTTTCAGCCAATTCTGCAATGGAAACAGTTTTTGCAGATTTACAGTCACCTGACGTAGATGACGTGGTGTTTGGACAGAATACGAGACAGAGTTCTTTATTAAATTCATAAAAGACAAAAGAATTACAGGAATACTGGATTCTAAACCTCAAAGAAATGCCACAATCAAGACCTCGAACCAAGTTTTTTGCCGACATTTAGAAAGAAAGAAAAAAAAAAAATCACAAAAGTTTTGCGCAAATCTGTAATGGAAACGCGCCTATTAACACAATGTGAGGTCGTATTTATTGTTTAACGTGCAAAAACTTCGGACGAGAATTTCAGACTCAGTGTGCAATGAGCTTAACGCTAAAGGATCTAACACTCGAAACACGTCTCTTTTAAATGGAAAAGAAAATGTACTAACAATTAAATAATTTACTAATATTTAATGTATTCTCTCACTTGAAGTAAAAGTTGCATTAGGAATTATAAAAGACTTTTGACACTTATGTCACTTTAAACATACTTGAATTTTATAGGTTTCTCATGAACTTAAATCTTATGCTTAAATGTTGAATGAAAAAAACATTTGCATATGTGGGCAATAAGTTTTTGTTTTTAAGTGTCCAGTGTGTAGAACAGAGTCTCGAAAAATCAGCAGCTCAAATAGAAGATTTGTTTAATGTTTTTTCACTACAACTCTCACACTTTCTTCTGTTATGCCATAGTTCTGATTAAATTATATTTAGCACTCTAAAACCATAATAAAGAGTATTTAGACTGTTAGAGCAGCATGTTACACCACAGGACAAGTCAAACTCCCAAATATGAATCATAGGAAAATATTAGGGCTGGACCAGAATATTCGAATATTCGAATATTCGTTCGGTGGGTTGGTATTCGATTTGAAAATTTGACATTCGAATATTCGTTTTTAGTTTTTTTGCACACCTGGGATCCCCCGCGAAACGGTTCTCACTCGCGCTTGAATAAGGCCGGCGACACACTGGCTGCATGGCGTGAGCATCTCAGCTGCGTGGCATGTCCGTTTTTATTTCAGCTCCCATGTTAACAGGTTGGAGTTTGCACACTGCCTGCGTGAAACACGCGTCTCAGGCGCGGCTCGAGCCACGCGGAAAATGCCTGCATGCTAGAAATAGAACGACGCCTAACTGCAACGGGAGTGTTCTCTGCTAGAGCGCAGAACAGCGGAGTTTGTATGGACCGAAGTGCATGCCTGAGCTTGTGTTTTGGGTTAAGCTGCGTTGCTTTGACATTGTGGAAAATAGAATAATAGAAACAAAATGTGTTATGCCTTTTACCCGTTATTATCAATCTAAATTAATCTCGTTTTTAATTTAACTTAATTTCGTTTTTCTTTATTTAAATTTCGTTTTTTCATTATTTAAATTTCGTTTTTCTTTATTTAAGTTTCGTTTTTCTTTATTTAAATTTCGTTTTTTCTTTAAGTTTCGTTTTCTTTATTTAAATTTATTTTTTTCTTTATTTAAATTTCGTTTTTCCTTATTTAAATTATTTTTTTTCTTTATTTAAATTTCGTTTTTCTTTATTTAAATCTACCTGTTGTGTTCACATTATTAACTAAAATCATTTATTTACACACTGCTAGGATTAGGAAAATAACAAGGGGGCTACTATTATGAAGTAAACTAGCTGTGTTGGTTGTTATAGAATCAGCTGCGCGATGTTTATGGTGGGCATGCGTGGGTGTTGAAAAAACATGTAATACGGTTTCTGTGTGTCTCGGCTCTTTTGTAAACATAAGACTACCCTTTACTGTGTCAGTATTGTTCTCGGAGCATATAAACCCTGCCCGCGTGAGGTGCGCTGCTTCCCGCTCGCGCTGTTCTGTAGCTTACTAAAAGTTTATTCATTCTGAATGTGTTGCGTCTCGCCTGTCCATCTATATTGCACCAAATGCGACACTGCACTCCCTTGTGAAGTCGGTTGGATGAACGGTTCTCGAAATAATCAAAATGCAAACAGACAGACATATACAGAGATTCCTGCCTTTATTAGAGAGAAGAATATGTTCAGCACCCTCTCTCCGAAGCTTCGAATATTCGATGTTCATTACTACCGAAGCTTCGAAGCTCAAAAAATGGTATTCGGACCAGCCCTAGAAAATATTATTATTCATATTCCTGATCTGACATACCAGCCCCTCCTTCAGTTCAGCAGGCTTCAGTTTTTGGAGGTCCATGTCGACCTCGTGGTAGAAGAGGTTCATCTTCACCTTCAGCTGCTCGTATTCCTCAGGACTGTCCGGCTGAACGCCTGCTCCTCTCAGCACTCGAGCCCACAGGCATCCTGGGTCCTCAACCTGACCACACACACACACACACAGCTCTCGTTTACTTCCTGAAAAACTCATCAAGATACGCTTATGCAACCCAAAGATCTGCTTATTATCGGTATTAGTGATGGCTCAATCAGACTGAAATGCCTTCATGTAAACACATTAATCGATCAGCGCATACGCTGAAGTTTAGTTCAGAATACATGCGATTCATATGTAAACAAATATGTGAACCGGATTGCAATGTTTAGGGTTGATCTAACTTTCAGAATCTGAATTTAGATTGGATTCATTACTGGACTGATGAATATTAGTGCATGTGAACATATCTAATGTTAGCAAGTGTGACATTAGTTTCCATTACTGATAATCCATTTGTTTATTGCAATGACTTTAATGAGTAAAGGGTCAACACATTTTTTTGTGATGCAAAGGGACAATCCTTCCAAAAATATAAAGGCTAACTATAAAGACCCATTAAGAGTGATACAAAACATAGTGCCTAAAAACATAATCATTATAAATAAGCCAATATAAATAAGCAATAATGTGTAAAACAAAACTTGCCCTAATCGGAAAAAAACTGTGCAAAACAAACAGTGCAAATACATAATAGAAATAAAGCTATTGTCAAAACTGTTTTTGAAGGCGTCACCAAGTCCTTTTTAGAAAAATTAACAATGTTACATATTTCACATCCCATCAAGAGAGTAACTATCAGGGTTATTAACTAAAACTAAACTTTAGAAAAAAAAATATTATTTCAGCTAGTTGTTCAACTCATTTTTTTTCTTTAATTTAACCATGTACTAAAATAAATCTAGCTGAAATTAAAATGAATCAAAAATATATAGAAATAAACAAAACAATTTTAAAACATAAATAAAAACTATACTAGTATCTCAATGATGGTAAATATATGTATGATAGAAACATCAGCTGTCATGTAGTGTTCTACCTTGATTATCTGTATTTCTAACATTACTCTGATTTCCACTGCAAAATCTGCAAAAGGGTGAAAAAGAATAAGACAAAAGTTTATTTTAAATACTTCACAGGACATCAATGTAATGCCAGTGTATGAAGCACAGCTGGTGTTCAGTGAAACAGCAGGTACCGCTGGAGTGTGCGATATTGACAAAAAATTATATGGATAACGATTATTAGACGATATTTTGCTGAGTGTGTTTATTGTGTTGGTACTTTGGCAGGTTTAGGACTGTCGTGGACAGCCGACTCCTAAAGTCTTTGATATTCTTCATACTCTGTGTGGTGGTCAGTTCACAGCAGTGACAGAAATGATTTTTTCCCCAATACATTTCAATTGATTTTTACCTAATATGGGCATTTTTACCTTTATAAAGCCATTTTTATAAACCTAATTATATGCATGCATCATCTTTTGTGTCAATTTCATAAATTTAATCAAATTCAATTATAAAAATAAGACACAATAGGGCTGTTACCAATCAAATGAAATGAGTATCAACAAAATTAATCTTTGCAATATTGATACTTAAAATAAATTAAAACAAGAAAAGATACTTTAAAGGTACAATATGCAGGATTTTTCGCCACCAGGGGTCGCTAACCTCTTACAATAACAAAGGCGTATACTGATGACGTATATTCCACATTAAGCTGAATTATGGATCTTGTCGTCAAGCTGATGGATCTTTTATGGATGAGTGAATACATTAATGTTTTTAAAGGGTTAGTTCACCCCAAAATGAAAATTAAGTCATTAATTACTCACCCCCATGCTGTACCAACCCCGTAAGACCTTCGTTCATCTTCGGAACACAAATTAAGATATTTTTGATTAAATCTGAGAGCTGGATCACTCCTCCATAGGCTTCCTAAGGGAATGAAACTTGACGGCCCAGAAACTCATTAAAGAACATGTTTATATATTCCATGTGCCTACAGTGGCTCAACTATAAGTTTAACAAGCGACGAGACTACTTTTTGTGCGAAAAAAAAACATAAATAACGACTTTATTCGACTATTCCATTACTTCCTTGTGGGCCTGAGACGAGAGTTGAAGAGATTTCCACGACGCATGCGCGAGAACTGAGAAGAGGACGTTCTTCTTCTACTACTTCTTGTTCAGTTCTCGCGCATGCGTCGTGGAAATCTCTTCAACTCTCGTCTCAGGCCCACAAGGAAGTAATGGAATAGTCGAATAAAGTCGTTATTTATGTTTTTTTTTTCGCACAAAAGGTAGTCTCGTCGCTTGATAAACTTATAGTTGAGCCACTGTAGGCACATGGAATATTTAAACATGTTCTTTAATGACTTTCTGGGCCGTCAAGTTTCATTCCCTTAGGCAGCCTATGTAGCAGTGATCCACCTCTCAGATTTAATCAAAAATATCTTAATTTGTGTTCCGAAGATGAACGAAGGTCTTACGGGGTTGGTACAGCATGGGGGTGAGTAATTAATGACTTAATTTTCATTTTGGGGTGAACTAACCCTTTAACATGACTGTGGTGTGAAGCAGGGCGCGATTGCTAGACGTATACCAGCGCCACAAACAACGCGAGTCCCGCGGATATAAAGGAATAAGGACATTTCATTCTACCGAACTACACGCAAGTGCTGAATTAATACTCACACAGGTCAGTTTATTAGACAAATTAAACTTGAGGTAACGCAGCGCTGTTTCACTTGCTCTAACAGTCACACTAAACTGCATTTGAGTGTGTTGAATGTTGTTAGTTAGGTTGTTTGTTGGCTGTATGAGACTAAGTACGTTAAGCTAGATCAACATTAGAATAACATACAGATCATATTCTAACATTTCATCATGTTGAACTGAATAACATTGATAGTTTTATGTACATTTGCTCACCTGTCTAATAAAGTACATGCAACACTCGCGTCTCTGTCAAGTCGAAGTTAGTGGCGGACGTGGAGCTCTCGGCATCTCGAAAGATGCTGATCTTCGTTTTAGTCCTCTTTTTGTCTCAAAGTCTGCTTGCCATGGTCCAAAATGTTTGAACAAAACAACAACAGCGTGAGCATCCTGCTAGGCATAACCCAGTTGTCAACGTCTGTCGCCATGGTTACTATGGCAGTACGAGCGCAAACCTGGCGGAAACCGAGGGTAACGCGGATATGACGCCATTGACTGGCGACTCCTCACCCCTGCTCACACGCCCCGTTTCCTTGGTTAAAATCGCAATTTTCTCACGATTTACAAATAGTTTGAAACATTTGGGATATTGTAAGTAATCAACTAAACAAAATATATAACATTGGCCTAGTGGTTTTTGGATATTTTACTGCAAAAATCCTACATATTGTACCTTTAAATGTGAAATTGAACCCGCCAGTAGTGGCAGCAAGTCACTGTTAATGAGCGAATCATTGAGATTCAACCGATTCGTTCAAACGGCTGATTCATTCAAGGAAAGAAGCATTTGACTATCTTAATCGATCCTAGTCAACTGATTCGTTCAAATGTTCAATATAATGTTGAATGTAATGTATAATAATGCAGTGGGGGATATTTGTGGGTGCTGATAATGCCAAATGTCTGATGTTACCAGTAAAAAGTGGCCTACATTATTTTAAATATATCTAGTCAGTGAAAGAGCGCAAGTATATTAATCTAAAATAATTCTGTTTTCAGCTCCAGAATCATGAATATTGTTATTCTGGTGTCTCTATTGTCCTGTGCTTTGGGTTTCCAGCACCAAGTTCAAGCCATTCATTTACACACACAATGTAATATCAAATTTACCATTTCAATCAACAGTACATTTTTTGTTAACCTTTTATTATTGGTCTTGGAGTATCGCATTAATATCGTATCGTGAGTTCAGTATCGTGATCTGTATTGAATTGTTACACCGCTAATCTCTAGTGATCCTGCAGACTTTGATTGGCTTGTTCAGGTGTTTGACCGGGGCTGGAGCTAGACTAGTGCCCCTTAATAGTCAACTGATCGTTAGTCGGCTAGAAGAGGCTTAGTTGTTGAGATTGTATTAGTCGGTTAGTCGAAGAAGAAGAAAAAAACGCGCAAGTCCATGAGGGACAGATCGTTAACGGTGGCTTGTGCGGTGGTAGTGAGTCAGCGTCGTCGACTTTAATACTGCAGCCGAAAACACTTGTTTATCTATAAATTATTAAAATGTTCTGACAGTCTCCTTGCTGTTTTTTTCCCGACACATTCATAATCTTTACTTTTGCCGGTGCACTGTGGCAAGCTTTCTGCCTGTACCCGAGCGCTGATTAGGCTATGTGTGGGCAATTAAAGGCTCATTATTATGATTTGGCTAATTAAATATACACGTGCGATTAGTCGACTAATCACTTAAATGAACGACTAATAGTCAACTAGAAAAATTTTGAGTCGAGGGCAGCCCTAGCATAGACCTTATTCAGAGCAGCGCCATGACAGGTGTGAAAGCGAGGCTGTGAGGGATTATAGACTTACCCTGTTTCCAACGGCATCTGCTGTAAGAAGCTGTAGTATAAAAAGCTCCTAGATTACTTATAATTTTCCACAGCTCACGTTGTCTGGAGTTTTTTGTCTACTGGAATTTCTGAAAAGATATTTTTGCAGTGTTTCGTCACCAGAACAATCCAAAAACACATTAAATAACAGTACAAGCCATTGAAGAGATGCATGTCTATCCCTCACAGCCTCGCTTTCATTCCCGTTCAAAATAAAAGAAATGGCGCTGCTGTGAATAAGGTCTATTGGTCCTCCAGGGCAAGATTTGAGGAGCCCTGATATATTGGATCCATGCATTCGGTCTTTAAGTGACAGCAGCCTAATTTTCCTGCTGCCGTCTGTGTCATTAATGTTATTCAAACAACAAAAGACAAAGAGAAAAACACTC
Source organism: Gila orcuttii (assembly GCA_026230005.1). Lineage (NCBI taxonomy): Eukaryota > Metazoa > Chordata > Actinopteri > Cypriniformes > Leuciscidae > Gila > Gila orcuttii. Next base: position 28,339,377 of record JAPDVR010000025.1, read on the forward strand.
ACTGCTCTTTAGTAGATGTATTAGTTGACACTCTACAGTGCCTCATGTACACTCAGGTCGTTCCAAACCCGTAAGACCTTCGTTCATCTTCGGAACACAAATTATTTTAAAGTCCCTGTAAAGTCAAAATTAAGTATGTGTTCTGAGTTTTTCACACCACAGAAAAATGTGTTATTAGCCACCCAGCCAAATTTGAATGATAAAAAAGCCGGCAAGTACATAAAATAAGCTATCAAAATCTTTGAAAATCTTTAAAAAATTAGCAGTAGTCTCTGCTCTCAAACGCTGGGGGCGTGTCCGCAGGCTGCGCTGAAGCCACGCCCACTCACGGGAAAGCTGCCGTCGCCACACTCCTCAAGGACATTTACATCGATAGTCTGGCGTTATAATTTATTTGCTTTTGGTGTACTGTGTGGGTAAAACCGTTTTTAATGGCAGGCTAGCAGATACCGTTGACTCGCGCTAGCCTAGCACCGGCCAACTATGCAACTGGAAGGACTGGATGAAAATTTTTGAAACCCGTCTCCACCGATAAACAACACCCAGGCTAACTTGGAAATGAGGTCCGATGTCCAAAATCCTGAACCACCCCTTTAAGACTGAAGATTTCCTAGGCAGAGATTGACTTGGGACTATATGGGGGGGGAAGCGATATCACGCAACACCTGAAATCCCCCAACTTCTGTCAACATACTGGCGTGAATAGTAGCTGGCTATTTTTCCTACAGTAGACTCAAGCCCCTTTCACACAGAGATTCCGGAAAATACACGGATGCTTATGCTAAGCTAAGCTAGCGGCGGCACTTCCAAACTAAAACAATGCATGCACTAAAGTGACCCGGGATTTGACCCGGGTTCGTTTGATTTTGGTTCGTTTGATTTTCGTTTGATTTTGGGATCAACGCGCTGTGTGAAAGGGGCTATAGTGAATGGCGATGAACATGGCGGATTTTGTGAGAGACGAAGAGGGTGACTTCTCAGACAGTCAAGATCCAGAACCATACTTCTACAATCCAGAGTTTTCAGAAGAGGAGCGGCCAGCTTTGGAAATAGACCGACAGGAGGAGGAGGTTGCGATCACTCAACAGACTGAGGCGTGAGGATGAGAGCCAACACGAAATGGTGCTCGTTCTCACAACCTTTTGCTATGCAGGCAATTACCTCTGCGCCCAAGTAGCAGTGCTTCGCCTGTGCTTCACCCTAATATAGTAAATTTCTGCCTAGGAAATCGCCTAGTCTTAATCTGCATTGCTATTTGTACTCGTTGTGAATACGCAGGCCACTAGTGTTGCACGGTGCACCGATACTTCAAAAGTATCGCGATTTTCGGAAATTAAAAACGTCACGATTCCTAAATTTATTAGTATCGATACTTCTATGAGTGACCGCGTTACAGATTTGTAAGAGACGTATTTCATGTTGGTGTGTGCAACACACGCTTCCAGTGCCTCCCTATGGACGTCTGTGTTTTTTCTCCTCACAGAGCACAGACCTACGAGCACAGACCTACGCAAAGGAGGTGTATTTGTGAAACGCCTTGTAAGAAATATTTTTCCTTTTCAGGAAAAGTATCGAAAAAGTATCGAAATCGCAACTCTTGACTTGGTATCGGTATCGAAACAATAATTTTGGTATCGTGACAATACTACAGGCCACAAGATGTAATTAGGTATTTTGTTGTTGTTGTTGTTTTTTATCACTTTTACTCATGACATGCTAGCTGGCAAAGGATTCCATTCATTATGCTAAGCTAAGCTAGCGGCGGCACTTCCAAACTAAAACAATGCATGCACTAAGACAAAAATGTGTTTGCCCACCTATCTAAATGTAGGGGAGACGGTGAATAAGCCCTATTTCAAAAAACGTGGAGTGTTCCTTTAAGGCAGCGGTTCTCAAAGTGTGGGGCGCGCCCCCTGGTGGGGAATAGAGACGTGACAGGTGGGGCGCGCCAAACGGGAAGAAATTTTCCTTTTTATGCCTTTATATCTTTATTTGTTGATGGCGAGTCCGCATCGCCAACTTCAACTTTGCAGCGACACAGAAAACACCAGTTTATTAATAAACAATTAAATGTCTCCTTGCTATTTTTTACACATTCATAATCATCACTTTTGCCGGTTCTTAGTGGCAAGCTTTATGCTGCGCTCGTGCCCTTGAGTGCGGCAATATAACGTTCATTATCCTGTTCCTGTATAGCCTATTTAAGGGCCGTTACATAGTCAACGCATCGGTACGCATGCGCGCCTGCAAGGCAACACATCGCTACGCTTCAGCCGCCATTATGCGTAATCAAATCAATATAAAGGGGCGATTTGTCCACTAATGGCTTAAATGAACAACTACTAGTCGACTAGAAAAAAACTTTAGTCGGAGGCTGCCCTTATTCCACATATTCTCGATCCAGCAGGACATTCTGTGTTGAGCGCGCGAGCCTGAGCGGAAGGAGCGAGCGGAGGAATATTCAGAAATGCGCTCTCTCTCCGCTCACATGCTCTGATCCGAACAAAGGAATATTAAAATAATTAATCATTAGTTTATATCTTATACACTGCCCATCATTTTAATCCCATATCAAACACATTATGTTATGTCTATTTTAATATGTGTAATATATATATATATATTTTTTATTTCACGTTTTTAAGTACAATATTATGTTAGTCCACAGCCCCCAGCAGGGGGTGCTGATGCTATGACAAGTGGCACTTTTATTTCTTTTCTATTTTTGAACTTGATACAAATATTGACACAACTGCACTTTTATTTTCTCTATTTTTGAATTTCTTGCAAATTATGACACGGCTGCACTTTAATTTTCTTTATTTTTGAACTTGCTGTTATTTGATGTAGATAGTTTGTATTTAGATACAACTTGTTACTATACTGATACTACTTGTTACTTCAATAAATTGGAACATTTTAAGCTTGTTGCGTATTTCATTAGCATTGTGTTGGGGCGATGGGGGCAGGTGGGGCTTGAAAATTCCCCCTTGTCAAAAGTGAGGAATGACCGAAAAAGTTTAAGAACCACTGATTTAAGGTGTGGAAGCAATCCGACCCAACAGACCAATGAACCAAATTATATTATAATTCATAATGGGAAATGTGCTATATAAATAGCAGAAGTGTCTGATTCTGTACATTAGTTATCACTAGGGTTGGGCATCGTTTTGATTTGAACGATTCTGATTCCGATTCCGATTCTTCTTTTCGATTTCGGTTCTTTTCGATTCTCGAATCCGATTCTTTGAGGGGTGGAGTCAAAACATGTCACAGGCTCATTTCACAGAGGAAAATTTAATTTATAGGTTTAGTTTTGGGAGCTGCGCTCACTCGTTTTCATTCACTCCTTCAAGTGAACATTATTAGTGGACTAACGTAGGGAATAGGCCTAACTTAGTGAATGAGGGTTTAGGGGGCGATTTCGGATTCAACCCATGTTCTCAAGCAGTGAAATATAGAGGACACTGACAACGCGCTGACAGACTGGACCGAGCAGGTAATATTTAATATGAAACAAAGTCTCAACTTTCAAATTTGGTCAGTCAAAGAAAATGAAACAATATATATGCCTACCGTTTTGTGGCTCTTTAATGTGTCGTGACAGATTGCCTCAGTTAAAGCCAAGTTCAAATCCACCGACGTTAATCTACTAACTCTCCTGACTGCTTTGTCGGACAAAAATGGTGGATTTTGATTGGTCAAATCGTATGTCAATCAAACTCTCTGCGATAGATGAATTGACGCTAATTTAAAAGTGAAAGTGAAGTGCACACTGCCGCACCAGCTTTTTATAAGCGATGTAAAAAAAAAAAAAAATCGTTTTCAAATTAGCGCCAATTCAGGTCACAATAACAAAACAGTTCTGCTCCGCACGACCGCACCGTTATGCATGCCCGTGCAAACGCGCGCATTTTACGTTTGCCTTTAAATTAGCGATTTAAAATCCCCGGCCGGTGATACTGGTATTACCGGTGTTGTCACACGTCGATTAACCGGTGGGAAAATATCCTCACCGTCACATCCCTACTGTGCTCCATGTCTGCAACAGAACAAGCGGGCGCGGCAAGCACTTCCGGAAACCCGGTGGCCACTATGGACCAAAACTTGCTCGTTTGGAACCGATGATCGAAATCGAAATCAAATTTTCTAAACAATTCCAATGGCATCGTTATTTTTTAAACAGTTCCAAGTTGGAACCGGCTCTCGATGCCCAACCCTAGTTATCACTAGTGATCGACCGATGTATCGGTTTACCGATATTTTTCCCGATATTTAAGCATTTTCCCATAATCGGTAGGGATGCACCGAAATGAAAATTCTTGGCCGAAACCGGAAACCGAAAAAGAGGAAACCAAGGCCGAAAATAAATTATGCCAATTATTAGTACCATTGCATTTATGGCTATGACTGTGTACTAACTTTACTAAAATCAAGGCATTGCAATTGCATAAATTAATATTAACGTTCCAAAGAATAAATCAATTACAAATTATGCTAATATTTATTTAGCACGTTGCAACAATGCACAGTATAAAATAAAATTCAAACTAAAATGTTTAATTGTCCCCACTCGTGTACATTAAATAATAATGTAGGCCTACATGCCTAATGGCCTGCAGAAAGGTTTTAAAATTAAATGTTCTCTCATAAAACAAAGTGCATTTAGGTCAAGTGCATTTAGGTCAAGTGCATTTAAAATTTTTCTCTGTAAGAAACTTCCTTGCCTTTTCAACGTCCGCCACAGACGGAGTGGGCGTGCTCGGAGACATTTTCCTTTTCTGTGCCGCGTTCCTCTCATATTCAGCGGAGCGATCGGAATGTTTGGATTTCAGGTGATAAATTAAACCCGACGTGGAGAAAGTCTTTGTAAATGCACCTCAGGGTTTCCCATAACGTTCATTTATTTGTGGTGGCCCGCCACAATATCAACGCTGACCACCACACATTGATTTTCGATTGTTTTTTTATTTACTTTTTTACTTTAAAGCCTATTTAAAATCGTATTTGATTGCAGAGCGCCGTAGCGCATTCGCGCAGCACTACCTCTCGCTCGTCCCTCTCTCTCTCTCTCTCACTCACCCGTACCTCTCGCGCTCTCTCTCCCTCACGCGCTCTTTCTCACTAACTCTCTCTCTCCCCCCGGATTTTCGGCATTACATGTTTTGCAAATCGCTGTCCGTGGATATACTGAAATACGTCCACACCACAGACATGTTGCTTCAGACAAGCACGTGCAGGTCTCGGTTTTTGTTTGCGTCATCACAACATTTCGGCCGTATTGTTTCGGTGATAAAAGTCTTTCGGTGGCCGAATATTCGGTGCATCCCTAATAATCGGGTATCGGTTTTGTAATATCGGATTCGCCGATAAACGGCGCCATCTTGTGGCCGTTTTGAGAATTCCGCCATTGCAGCCCGTGTCTGAGGAAATCAGTCAACAACAACTCTGTGCACAGGTAAAGTATATGTTCTACTTGCTTTGCTTTAATTATTCAACTTTATTTAACATAACAGAAATGCAGAAATGAGATTTGAGACATAAATGCCTGATATAGTTTAGGCCTATTTATGCAGCTTGGTTCTAAAAATTTTAGATGAACTCATGGAGTCACGTAGCGTAATCCGTCATGTCTTGCCCCAATAAAGACGTAACTTTACATGAATTAAATAAAACAGACATGAATGAGTGCATGTTGAAAATAAAAGCGCTGAATTTAATTCTCTATCTGTTGTATTTGCTCACCATTAGTCTCGAAAAAAAAGTTTGTTCATATTGCTGAGCACTCACTGGGTTGATGATCAGGAATGCTCAAGCACGGCCACTGAATGAAACTTTTGACAAGATTATCTTTTTTAAACACCCTAGATTATATTATCATTTACTAGCAATTATTTCGCTAATATACATCTAAATATAGCCTACCGCTTTGTGGAAATTAATTATTTATTATCTGCACGCGCGATCGCAGTTGAGTAGCCTAAGTTATAGTTCTGTGTAAATGCATAGATAAACAGCACTTTGTCAGAAAGCATTTCATCATCTAGACCGACAAAAATATTATTAATAACATAATAGTTGGAAAATGCAATGATGTATATGCTGTTTTGTTTGTTACTTTCCTGACAATGTTATATTCCAGCTATATTCTTCAGTGAATTAATATTACCCAGTGAATTATTCCTCACTCTTAGTTTAAACCTATTAAACGGCACATAAACCTTCTAAAACTGTTCAAAATTAATTACATTTCTGCAAAGGTGATATGACTCCCCTGTCAATTATTTTCTCCATATGAAAACATTAGACTTTTAACATTTATTTTGCCTATTGTTAACATTGTTGCTGCTGATGCTTATAAATTATATGTATAATTTAGGTATAAATTATATAATGTAATAATATAAATGTTTTTATTGTAATTTGAAGATTTAATTTAACATGAAAGACTGCTAACTTTCAACACTTTTGTTTTGTTTTTTAAGATGACTGAAAGGAGGAAAAATCAAAGTGAAGTATGGACTTACCTAGTTCTGCTTAACTGGGAGTATTAAGTTACACACTACTAAAATAGCTATGCAAAAAAAAAAATCAGGTAATTTAGATTTTCTCCCCAATATGTTAGAATAATTTTTGTGCTTTATTTTTTACCTCATCAAAGCTTTTATTTTTAAACAAAGACACTAAGTAAAGCCCCGTACACACCGGGACGAATATCTGCGCGCGTTATTCGCCAGCGTTTTTCAACGCGTTTTTTGTGTTCACACCCAAGCGATTTTCGCTGACGATGAGCCGAGTGAACATGCAAATTCATTCCCTGACATTAGATGCCGCTTAATGTAAAACAGAAAATGTCGATTGTCAAACGTTTGTTGGAAAAAGTTACAAACCTATGTACATGAAAGACAATTTAGTGAAATGAAACTCACCATCAAGGCCCATTTGCTCTGCAATACCACAGTTCTCTTTTATCAATATTTTTGTAGTCGCTGTCGTGTTTGTCATGCAGTTCCTTATGTTCCGACACCAACAAGACCAGCAGCTCTACATTTATCTTGGCTTGCATCTTCCTCGTCTTCTTCCCGGCAGTGTGTAGACGCCATAGACATCATATAGACATCTCTATATGATGTCTATGTGTAGACGCTACTTGGCGTATATCTTCTTCGCCATTACGTATGTGTGCTCGGCAAGACCGTTTTGCGTTTGAGCGCCCCCAAGTTGTGATTTACTGTAACTTCAGAAGCTCCAGACACGTGATCAAAAGTGCCAATCTCATTGGTCGGATAGTTTTTGACGCGGCGCGTCAAACCAAAAAAACGAACCCGAGGCGTTTTTAAAGAAATTACGCTTTTACGCGTGGCGTTTTTCGCGTCGGTGTGCACACTCACATTGGCGCCCTTTGTTTAATCACGAGGCGTTAAACGTTGGCGAATATCGCGCGCGAAATTCGTCCCGGTGTGAACAGGCCTTAACAGTGCACTTTATTTTTTGGACTCAGACCCCTCTATTTATTTGTGTATATAAAGGGTTTTTTTTGTATGCAAGGAGGGAGTGATTGTTATAAATAAAATGGTTTGTTCAGTTCAGTTGTAATAATTGTGTCAAAAACAGAAGTATAACAGTAAATAAATATCGGTTCTGCATATCGGTTATCGGGCACATAAACATGCAAATAATCGGTATCGGTCAGAGTTTCCGCTAGAAAAAAATGGTGCCGGTCAAAGTGACCGGCAGAGGTTTCGTTTTACGGACATTTTGATGATATGCCGGTCAAATATCGCCTCTTAATTAGTCAAGTTGAGGAAAACTGGAGGCAGTCTATGTAACTTAAAAAATGACATAATCAGGCCGTATAGAATGCAACATCTTATTATTAGCTTAACTTTCAAATAGACGGGAAAAAAACATGAACGTCCGATTGGCGTCAATCAACGCCAATTATTTTTTATTATGGTTTCACACACATTCACTTTTTGAAACATTGAGGCACGGATGTACCTAATACAAATAAATAAAACATCTCCAGTTAACTAGCAGATCATTCATTTAGTTCGCTATTAAATAAGAGATCTAGCGCTAAAATCGGTTGTTTTTGAAATCTAGCTGAGCGCTTCTTACCGCTGCTATCAGTTGCATGGACGACGCGCTGCGCGAGTTGCGCAATCTTCACTCGGACGCGCAATCTATCGCCGTTGCGAAGACTCTCTATTCATTCCGGTGAAATCACAGAATAAAATGCACACAAACGTGTCCCAGCTTGATATAGACTATAACCATGCACTGATGAACATAGGCTATTCAGTTTTGATGAGAGAAAAAAAAACTGTACGAGTGCGCGGATTAGAACTGATCTATAGGCTATAATGAGATGTTCACCATCGTGCAGCTGGCCTCTGAAAAAAGTTTTTAAGGCTAGTCTGCCTGGGCCTGGCCATATTTGAAACGTCTCACTCAATCGTTTGTTGTTTAGGTCTATATTACAGCCGTTTTAGGCGTGCGCTTTATTTGAAATGCAGCATGCGATGTTGTTTCACAACTTTCAAACGATAGAGCCTGTTCCTTTATATTTATAACATAGCCAAAGATCGGTGTATTTTTGCTTTATACATTTTAGGCTTATTCTTAAATTCAGATTGTGTTAGGGGGGCGGGATTATTAGGCAATTTTAATCGGACAATTTGACCGGAGAGATTTAATTTTGTCGGACATTTCATTTTTTTACCGGCCAATGTCCGGTAATTACCGGACAACGGAAACCCTGGTATCGGTTATAAAAAATCAATATCGGTCGATCACTAGTTATCACAGTTGAGCACCTCTTCTTGTCAACCATCTTGATTGATGACGCAGAGGAAATGCTGACCAATAAGAGGAAATGTAGCCTATGTGCATTTTGGTACGCTTTAAAAGGTTGCCTTGTGAAAGCGAACCAAGAAGAAAATGCAACATTGTCCCCGTTTCGAAAGAAAAACAATTTATATGTGTGAGAACGCCCTAAGTCAGCACACCGGTGTGGTGAAGAGATGAGTCCCACTGAAGAGATGGGTCCCAGCTTAGGACCCCATTTAGTATGCCAGTAGTATGCCTGATCTAAATCTGTTCTCATCTGTCATTTATTTAAATGGGTAAACTGTTAATAAGAAAAATAGTAATACAATTAAATTAACATTATTTCATGGTTCTTTTAATAACAAAATTTGTACAACATATTGCACTGATTATTACGATAAAAATAATGACAATTATAATTGCATTACGAATTGCTGTGAATACGGTAAGGCAGTATAAGCTCAGGTAAAGCTCAGCTAACGTTAGCACGCTCATCAGATAGCTGAATGCTATGCTACTATCTAAGCTAACTAAAAAACAATGAGATCGGAAAAATGTTTAAATTCACAATCGACAGCTTCGGTTATATACTAGTATATGAAACATATAAGTTAAAAGACATTAATGACTCATTATAACGTAGTTCAAACAAATCAAAGTGATTTTGTCTGATTTGTAACCAGGCACTAAAGCAATAAAACGTGCTTTGAACCAATCGGATTGCTTGGGTCCTAAGCTGGGACTCATCTCTTCACCACACCGGCTCATTATTGGCCATCCTGCTCAGCATCACGCATGCGTAGTGGTGATCTGAGAACAGCTCAGAGACTAACATGTAAATTGCATGTAAATTGTTGAATGAAGTTTGTTTTTTGGGGGCACAATAAAAGTATTCGTGTGGCTTCATAACATTAAATGTTGACCACATGAACTATTTTAACGATGGCTTTGCTAACGTTACCTTTCTGGGCCTCAAAAGTGGTAATAACGCTGCAGTCTATGGAGGGTCAGAAAGCTCTCAGAATTCATCACAAAAAAAAATCTTAATTTGTGTTCCGAAGATTTGAAGTACATGAGGGTGAGTAATAAATGACAGAAATTTCATTTTTGGGCAAAGTAACCTAACGATGTAAGCCGCAGAAAAATTCAACCGAACCGAACAGTCAAAGTGTGGTTAGACCAATCGCATAACTGTTGTATAACGTTAATAATTAGTTTTTTTTCATCTAAAACTGCAGAAGGTCCACACTGATTACAGCAGCACGTGCGCAGTAAGTCTGCAAGCTAACTACATACAATCATAAAATAACGGTTCAAGCATTTTATTGACATCGGATGTATTCTTACGTCTGTCGTCCGAAATACTGTTTTCGCGTCAAGTTGTTAGATTGCTGCAGGGTTTATAACGACACACATGTTGGCTGAATGTAGGTTAAATGCGTGAAATATCGTGTTAACAACTGTGGTGTGGTGTAAAATACATTCCCATTTATGCATAAAGTAGGAAAGCGACTCTTACCTCGCGTCTGCTGTTGAGAAATGTTCGCGCCGTTGACGCGGTGACGTGCAATCAGTGACGCCATCAATCAGTCCAACACGGTTTCACGTGCAGCAAATAAATCATATATATCTTCTTTATTTGGAAGTTTAGCTTTAACTAGATTTGCGTTTAAAAAAAATAAATCTGTAAAAGTGCTTTGCCTCGTATATTAAAATTAGTATGTGCTTGTGATTTACGTAAGTTACGTGGCCAGTTTAATCTTTCGAAGAAGTAGGTGTGATTTATTACAGATATTATTTTAATTATGCAGAATCATAATGTCCTTGTTTATTCTGATTGATTGATGTCATATGTACTCGTATAATGATACAAAATATAGATATGTTTGTAAAATAAACATCCAGTGGCTTTTATTGTGGCTTTTAGTCCTAGCTGTGAAGCTAATCTAATTAGGCTACTCCTGAAGAAAAAAAACTTTTAGCAGATATGGATTTAAAATACAATCTTTCTCTCAGGAAAACAGACCTGAGTATTGATTACATCTTCTTTGGCAAATATCAAATGCTCTTTAGTCAAATGCTTTCGTTTTTATTATTATTATTTTTTTAAGCAGCTTTTTTGTGCTCCATAGAAGAAAGCAGGGCTTGACTTCTGGGTGAACTATTCTCTCAAAATGTCAGGTGATGAACAAACAATACACTTGATCTTCAAGATGATGATGATTAAAATTTCAAAACATTTCATTGTACCCCTGAGAATTCTTGTGACATTTTCATTAATTAATCAAATGCCTTAAGACAAAAAATAAAAAGACCAAATCCTCTTACATGCACGATCAGCCCCAGCCCGAGAAATCAGCAAAGCCGCTGTTAGCCGGAGGCAGTGTGTGTTTAACATCAAACACTTTCTGATAGGGTTCATACTGGAGCAGTTATCTCAGAGTTTTACATGCTTTGGGGCTTTCTTTTTATTATGTAGTGTACTTATGCATATTTTGTGCAGGTTTTATAACATCATCATCATCACACGTATTTGGCAAGCATCATGCAGGATTTGCTTATGGAGGCGACTATTTTGCTGTAAATCACAGTTTATAAAACTCCAGTTACATCCACAGCATGATAGGAAAACTAACAAAGAATCATATACAGACATAATGTTGCATTGAGGCTAAATTTGCATTCTAGATTCAGTGCATCATGCAGTTTTACAGTATAAAATTCAGGAACAATTATTGTGGCATTTACAGTTTGACATATGCAACATGAAAACATAACAGTTGAGTTATTAGTTGAAACTTCCTTCTCTTTCACTCTGTTAGTACATCAAATCTTCTACAGTAGATCAACTGCACAATGAAAGCATTCAATTTAAAGGAACAGTTCACCCAGAAATTATTGTGTAATTATTGATCTTTTCCATGCGATTACAGTGAATGGGAACTTACTTCTAGCAGCAAATTAGCATCTAGCATTGGCTTACAAGGCAGCGAGGAAACCAGTCCGCTTTTGGTCGCAGCCTTAATGTTTTAAACGCTCATTTATGCAAGTATAATAATGACTGTATCTTTGATACATAACACATGTTGAACTGCATCAATGGAATAAAAAATTACCTGTGCTTAATTTTTAGTGGCTGCATTTTGACTTGCATATTTAAGCAGTGAATATTTCAACTGGGAACATTTGCCATTAATTAATCTTCAGAAGATCAGGTCCACAATATTTTGAATGCCATATGTGTTATCTGACAGGAATGGCTGACCTACAGTAGCAATAGCCTAGTTGTGTTATTTTAAGCTTAAAGTCCCAAACTACCTTGTAACCAATCAGGTCATGAGGGTGGCGGGCTTTAGCATATCATTAACTGCTCTGACACTAGAAGTCACTCTCTGTGACTACTGATACATGTTGTCTTCTTTTTCAGGTTTAACTGTTTATTGCTTTTAGCAAAGCCACTTGAAGGCAAGCCTGCAAGGTTAGCAAAAAAACAAAAAAAAACTAAAATAATAATATATATATATATATATATATATATATATATATATATATATATATAACGCCTGCTAACGCTAAAGCAGAAAAAAAGCAGGCTTTTACACTTTGCTGTCTCTTCCTGTCTCTATCCTGTTTTGAGGGTAGACGGGTAAATTAGCCATTTAAATTGATAAATTAGGTTTCAGAATTTCTTAGGATTAAAAAAGGTTAATGTTTCTTTTTTACAAGAGACTCATACTAATAAGGATAATGAAATTGAATGGAGTATGTGGTGGGAAGGTGAGCCATGGGACACATACAGTGATAGTGCAGGGATTTCTATTTTATTTTCTGCAAACATGAATGTTAACATTTTTGTACCAAGGTTCAGATATTATGGGAAGAAGGAGGCGGACATTCAACACTTTCAACACTTTTAATAGAATAAATAAACAAATACAAAATAAAAAGTATGAGCCAGCAGCCCCTCACGGACGACTGCTGGCCACACAAAACAGAAACAAACACAGGTTCAGGCCTGTTCCTCTCTCCATCTTCACTATCGTCGCTCCTCCTTTTATGCTTCCGCTCCTCCGTGAGGGATACGAGACCGGTGCGTCTCACAGGTGTCGTTCATCATTAATCACGCCACCGGCCTCGCACCGCTCTCTCTCGTTCCTCGGCCTCGTCCTGCTCGCCACAAATTTAAATGTAGAAAATGTTGTTGGAGGTAGATTATTACTTACACAAACTGAGTATGAAGGAGCTATGTTTGTGTTTGTTAATGTCTATGGCCCCAATAGTGGTCCAGAGCGGCAGGATCTTTTCATCCAGAATTATGATGATAGTGCGTGTCTTGTAATTTCTTGGAGTGTCTTGGAGGGGATTAGAATTTCACAACTGATTTTACAGTTGAGAAAAATGGGGAAGAGCCTCATAGTCAATCAGGTATCACATTGTTAAAAGTTATGCATGAAAACTCAATTAATAGATGTGCAGAGAACAAGAAATACAGATGTGAGACAGTATACATGGTTGAAAGTGTGTGATAATAGAGTTTGTGGTGCAAGATTGGATCAGTTTTATATGAAAGAAATGTGGAACAATAGAGTAATTGATGTTTTTAGTTCTCCAAATGGTTTTTCAGATTACCATATGATCACTTTGGTTTTAAAAGTAAAAAAGACACATGTCTTTATGTGGTGATCTTGATACTGAATTCCTACAAAATCTCCCTTTCAGAGTTACAGACAGACTTAAGTATCTTGGAGTTGTTTTGCCCAAAAACCCTAAATTAATTTTTAAGTTGAATTTTCTTCAGAAATTGGAGGATTTAAAGATAGACATTAGCAAATGGAGAACTCTTCCTCTTTCTATGATAGGCCGTATAAATGCTGTTACAATGGTCTCTCTGCCTAGATTCTTGTATCTATTTCAAAACATTCCTATTTTTTTGACAAAGTCTTTTTTCAAAACATTACATTCAATTATCCTGCCTTTTATCTGGAGTTTTAAAGCTCACAGAATATCAAAAATACATTTACAGAAACCAAGGGATAAGGGTGGGCTAGGGTTACCTTGCTTCTTGCATTTGTATTGGGCAGCCAATGCGAGGGCACTTGTTTATTGGCAGGAGGATTATAAAACAGAAATTTCTATTGACACTCCCCCCTGGGTTGCCATTGAAAAAAATGGCATTAAAAATAGTTCGCTTCCAGCACTTCTCTTTTCAACTCCCGTATTGCCTACATCTATTAAGGTGGATAATTTTATTGTTTCAAACTGCTTGAAAATATGGCGACAAATTAAGAAAGTATGCAGATTACCTGACACTGCTATTTTCGCCCCAGTATACCGAAATCACGCATTTCCCCCTTCGCTCTCAGATGCAACATTCAATATGTGGAGGTTGAATAGTATTGTTACCTTGGAGGATTTATACATTAACAAACATTTAGCTTCTTTTTCTCAATTAAAAGAGAAGTGTTCTCTACCCACAACACACTTTTTTCGACATTTACAGATTAGAAATTATGTACGCCATGCAGTGTCTAATTTTGAATCTATGCCAGAGGAAAGGAAGATTTATAGACTGTTGTTGGCATCACCTGGTTACAAAAATTTGATTTCAATATTTATTACTGTGTTTTCTGAAGAAATTAGTTATTCTACACATTCTTTAAAAAATGCTTGGGAGGAGGAATTGGGTACACAGATCGGAGCTGAAGTGTGGGAGGAGAGCCTTAGCACGGTTCGTTCTTGTTCAATTAACTCCAGACATCAGTTAATTCAATTTAAGGTGATGCATAGATTGCACTATTCAAAATCTAAATTACATAGAATTTTTCCCACCGTTTCTCCTACATGTGACCGGTGTAAATCTGCAGAGGGCTCTCTTACCCATCTCTTTTGGACATGCCCTAAGCTTTACGAGTTTTGGTGTAACATTTTTAAGTGGTTCTCTGACATGTATGGTTTTGTTTAACCCTGATCCAGAGATTGCATTATTTGGATATTCTGTTTCTTTGTCAGACCATAATGTCTCTGTACAAAGCACTATTATTTATGGAATGATTATTGCTAAGAGCATCATTCTAAGACTCTGGAAATCAGATACTGTTCCTCAGTTCAAGACCTGGTTGACTCACCTAACTGGAATACTCCACATGGAGAGAGTGCGGTACGGAATTATGAGTAACCTTGATAAATTTGATAATATATGGCAACCATTTCTGGATCATCTTACCCAGTTTAACACGGACTCTGATCAGTAACGTCTGCTCTGCCCTCTATGGAATTTTTGCTTGTGCTCTGAAACTGCATATGCCCTGGTTGCTCTTATTTATTTCTTTTTAGTTTATCCCTTTTTTTTTTTTTTTTTTCATTATTTCTTTTAATTATTTTATTTTATTTTTTATTTACATATTATCGTTATTAATGGTGGATGATATTAATAATTATTCATATTGTTGTTTCTGCTGATATTATCATTCATTGAGTTGTATACATCTAAATGTATTTTGTTTTCTTTCACTCTTTTGTAAAATTTAAAATCCTAATAAAAATACTTATTATAAAAAAAAAAAGTAAAAAAGACACTAACATCTTATTATTACTGACATTTGAATGTTAAATTGTTATGATGCTTTTTTTCCGTGAAAGTTTTAAAGGGTTTTGGAGTAACTGGAAGTTGAAATATTTGTCAATGGTGGGATGAGGGAAAGGTGAATATAATAAGATTATTTTCCCAGAATTAGGCTATGCTTTTCATACATCAACTATGGTTAAAACAACAGTAAAAACTTCACAAAATGACGTTAAGTTATTAGAGAAAAATCTTGTAACTAATAATGAAGGGGTATATTGTGATGTGTTAAAAAAGAACTGAATTATTTTCTACTAGAGCAGGCAAAATGAGCATTGATAAGGGCAAGAATTAGCTCTATTAAAAGACATTGATGCTCCAAGTGCATTTTTTTCAATCTTGAAAGAAAATGTGTTAATCAAAAACAGATGTGTCATCTCCGTCGTCAGGATGGATCAGTATCATCAAATCCAGTTGAAATGAGAAAGTTAGCAAGAGACTTTTTTAAACTATTGTACAGTGCTGATAGCTATGTTGCTGTAATTGCTGATGATTTGCGATGGAGTGAGAGATAGTTGAGGATGCGAACGGCATGTTCAGCCAGAAGGGTGGGACTGTATTGATATGCCCTCTCCTCGAACACAAAGCGTAGAAAACAGTCTGTCAAGGGAGAATCAAGACATGATAGTACGCATCCTTCAGGTCGATCGCTGAAAACCAGTCTCTGGGACGGATGCATCCAAAGATGCTTGATCGGGGCTTGTGAAGGGCCCTGTTCAAGACTCGCAGGTCCAAGATTGGATGTAACCCCCCGCCTTTCTTGGGTACAATGAAGTATGGGCTGTAGAAGCCGGTCTTCATATCAGCTGGAGGGACCGGCTCTATCGTGTCCTTCGTCAGTAGGACTGCGATCTCATGCACCTCTGGGAAAAATGGTACCAATAATCCAACCTTGGGGGTTCGGGGCATGGTGGAGGCCTCCACTTGAGCTCAACTCTCTTGGCGGCCCGGGAAAGCATAGCTGCCAGCTCTGGGTCAGGTTTGGGCAACGCTACTCTCCCCGAAGGGGGCAATGCAGCCAAGTCTTCATCCCCGGAGGACTCAAGCTCACCCTGGTCTCATCTGGTCGTCGGGGGAGCTCCAAATCAAACGAATGTTCCCCCACAAGTAAGACCAGCACCCTCAGCTGGAAACTCCACAGGTTACGGTGTGTGAGGGGCCCACGAAGATTCCCTTGGAGGGGAAGCCCTCACTGTGAACCTCGTCACCCTGGCTATTCGTTGAAGTAGCCCTCTTCTGAAGCCCAGAAGAGGAACTAGATCGAGGTATAGGTGAGGGGACCCCACCTCTCCTCAACCGTAACACAGAGATGGTCATGTTTCTGCAGTGGGTTCATGACTCATCCAAAAACTCTACCCCTGTGGGCTGAATGCCCCAATCACGTGAGCCAATGATCATGACCGTAAGCCGGCACCAGGAAATGACTGCATCGAGAAACACGGCTGGAATGACATCTTTAAAAAGCCGCAGCGTCACACCCGTTCTTGCTCTTTCAAGGAAATTATCTCTCTTTAAAGTTCTGAAGCACACGGGGGAATGGAAATGCGCTGAAGGTCATTTAAAGTCTTGCAACTCACAGGCTGTATAAACAGCAAAATTCAAAGCTGTGAAAACAGCTTTTGTTTATTTTTTTCACGCTGTTAGAGATTGCGGCCACCACTGTAGCGCCATCACACCAACACCGGGGAAAAGAGGCTTCTTCCTGAAGAATGCTAGTTTTCTTGTATACTCACTGCAAACTGGAAGCAGGATTACAAACAAACCGCTTGGCTCCGAAGCGAAAGGCAAACGTGCGTTGCATCTGCTTCCGTATGAGGTCGAACGTCACAGACTGAAAGGGAACTGGGAGGGTCTGCTGGAGAAGATTAAGTTTGAGTGTTTTACTTATTCAACAATAAGTTCAATTGCACACCAGAGCTCGAAAAGATATAACCTCTTTACTTTTTTGTGCCACTCACTCTAACAACGCATGCGCATACGGAACCCCCATAACCAACGCATGCGCATACGGAACCCCCATAACCTTGGTTACCTTGGAAACCTTGAGTTAGAATACAACACCCCGGGCCTGGCCGTGGTTATATTGGCTCCAATGGAGGGGCCGGAAGGGGCATGCTCTGTGCCGCTCTCCCACTAGGCTCCCTCGCCCGTAGGCAAACCTGGTTGAGTTGAGAGGGGCCGGAACCTTCCACAGTCTACTAGCATGCCAGCAAGAGCCGTTTATATTATTCTCCTTGACCTTGTGCCTCATGTAGAAGCTGTCCTTCAGTCGCCTCTGGTTTGAAGTTACAGCTCCTTTGGCTGCTACCCAGGTGCCATTCGCTGCTGCTGACAAGTCTTGTGTTCTGAGTCTGTCCAATGGCAATTCCATCTCCCGGCCGAGCATGAGCAAAGCAGGAGAGGCCTGGGTGGTGGTGTGCTGGCTAGCTCTGTAATGCATCAAAGCATCAAATGCCTTGCGTTCACAGGACAGAGTAGCGCTGTTCCGTGGGGGTCACCTGTGACAGCACCGCTACCAGGGCCTGTGTAGAGGCTTTACAGGTGACTGTCAGGATCAAAGTGGGCCTGGACAGTTGGTGTGGTAAGCTGGGACTTCAGTGTCTGGACGGCCTTCGGAGCATCCTACAGTCCAGTTCCATGGCTCCTCTGTTTTTAGTAACTGGCGAAGTGCTGTTGTGGTTCGGGAATACTGAGGCAGGAAATGAAGGTAGTAGGCCGTCATGCCCAGAAACAAGGCTATCTGGGAGGCAGAGGTGGGCTCTGGGATTTTTTAAATCGCCTCAATATTTGACTGAAGAGGGGCGTTGCCCCTAGATGTGAGAGGGAACCCCACAGAATCTATGGCTGAGGCTGCAAACGTGCATTTCTCTCCATTCAGTGTAAGGTTATGTGCCATGAGAGCACTGACCACCCTACTGAGAAGGTTGTTATAGGTCTGGACATCCAATGCATGAACAACTATGTCATCCAGGAAGACCAGAAGATACCAGCCAAGATGGTGGCCATTACCTTTTGAAGCCAGATGGGGGAGGAGCTTAGGCCGAACGGCATATGAGTGTAACGAAATACCCCAGCGTGTGTGACAAATGCTGTGAGGTCTCTGCTGAAAGAGTGGAGTGGAACCTGCAGGTAACCCTGGCACAAATCCAACTTCGTAAAGACCATCTAACCATAGAAGTGAGTTGTCAGCTCCTTAAGCTTTGGGTAAAGGGTACTTGTCAGGGATAACAGCCTTATGTACAGAGCGCAGGTCAACACACTCGAATTCCACCAGATTTTTTTTTTTTTTCGATGACCAGGATAGAAATCCAGGGGGCCGCATTGACTGGCTCAATCACCCCCATGTCCAGCATCATTTGAGGCTCAGCAGTGACTTCCTCCCGCAGAGCTAGAGGAATCCTGCTCAGAGGCTGTATGACTGGCGATACCCCAGGGTCTTTATTGCAACTACATTTCATCTTTTTCTAATCAAACAACCAGACTAACAAATGGCTCTACACAGCCCACACCGGGGAAGAGCCTAGACAGGGCTGTAGGCCTTGTGTTTTATTCAAATTTATTAGCCTATAATTTATATCTCAAGGATTCGCACTTGTGCGCAGCGCACCAGCCCATGTTGAGAGGGAAACACACCGGCGTGTCACATCGTTGTAAAAAACGCATTTTATTATTAGCCTATTCAGAAATGTTGTAAAAGACCGGTAAATAAAATACAAAAATACAACATTAACATTATAAACGCTATTAATAACATACAGGCCTAGGCTGTGCGTATTTTACTTCCCCTGGCTGTAGCTATTTCAAATCCATTAATGGTATTCAGAAAACAACAACAAGTAGCCACGTAGGCCTATAATAAAAATATAGCCTACATAGTAGCCTATAAAAATAGCCTAATGTGGCCTTTATTACAAACAACATTTAGCCTATTTTAAAAGCCAAGTCCAAACAAATTTATTTTAATCGAAACTGGACCGACATTGGGTTCGCGCATCTCTCATTCGGTCCAAAGTTTCCATATTTGCAATGTAACGTTTGGATGCTAACTATAAAGAAGGTTTCGTACTTTAATCGAGTCCCTAAGGCTAAATCAGCTTTTTTAGAGCAAGGGAAATTAGTTTGGAATAACAGAATTGTATCAGCGTGCAATGCGCTGGACCATCACTTGTAGGCTATATGTTCCTCAGCAGGGGAAATAACTTAATACTCTATCATTTAATACTCTGTCATTCGAAACAGTAAAATGTATATTTTTATTTGTGTACATTCAAAATGATTTAAAAATGTCATGCTTTTAAAAAATAAAGAATACAACATGATGCGCTGCTTTAGCGTGTCTCGCTTTCCTTGAATATCTTTCTGGCGCACACCAAAAATGAACCAAAAAACAGCAATAAGCCTTCTTGGCACACCTACTTTTGAAAGTCAACATTTAGATTATTTGAAGTAAAATGCATTATATAGGCCTAAATCACTTAGGAATAAATCACAGCGTGGTTCGTGATAAAAAACGTGACTTTACAGTCTGGAAAATAGTTCAATAGCTAATTATTTCACAGATCCCCTGGCACTTGAGAACTGCTGGTCTATACAGAAGAAAGCCCTGTCTAGGCTCTTCCCCGGTACGGGTTGTGTTGAGCCATTCGTTAGTCTGGTTGTTTGATGAGAAAAAGATGTAGCTAGTTGCAATAAACGCGTTAAGAATCCGCACATCAGCTGCTGCAGCTGAGGACTATTATTCTGCAGGTCGGAACTGAGCAAGAACTGATGACGACATAGTTTGATCTTCGGCTGACAAATCAGAGGAAAGGGGTGAAAAGGAACTTTTCTCATTTTTCTGCTTTCAATATTAAACAAAAAAATGACTGATACACGGATTCAGGTGGAGGACCCTGTGTAAACTTAGGGCTGTGCGATATAGCTAAAAAAACTATCACTATATAATGTTTCATATCGTTCGGTATAGATAATTATTGACTTTTTTTTATAACCTTTTTTTTTAAGGCAAAAAAATATATCTTCTTTATGTCTTATATTAAGATAAAAAGTAAGTGTTAAAGAAACAACGTAAAAGTGTAAATGTAGAACAATCAATGTAAACGTTGAGGTAGATCAACATCTGTAATAAGTAGGGGTGTAATGGTTCCCAAAATTCTTATATTTTTCCAACATCTTGAAACTTTTAGTTTTATAAATGGGGGTAATCTTTGAAGGATGAACAAATAATGTTTTGGTCATCACATTAAAATTATTTTTTTTGTTTTAAAGCGCTGGAAAAAGATGTGACCTACTTGAAATCATTGTACAATTCCTGCCAAACTTCCATGTTTACAGGTAGTGTTACTACATTAGGCTAAATCCATGGTGAATGTTGCTGATCTGTGGACTTATAGCCTGTAACTAGTTAAAGGACAATTCCGTCAAAAAATGAACCTAGGGCTAAATAACACATGGGTCGACCGTTCTTTGGGATGCATTTTCATGGTAATCAAATGTACCCAGTTTTAGCTTTAGGGTCTCTACCTGCAAACCGAAGCATTGAGAACTTTGTAAGTGTACAGACAGTTTAATAAGAAGATACTTTATAAAGACAGTGCACTTCGCGTGCTACGTGAGCTGAACTGTGACTATCGACCGGCACGTAGCACGGCGTTCGTCTTTTGACTGGTCGAGACTGTTTTCCAAAGATGGCTCCTGCCTATATACTCGAAGTGTAGGCATTTTAATGAAAATATCGAAAGCTATATCTAGCATTTTTTATATCGTTACCGACAATGGTGTACCGTCGATAAATTACGATACAGTTTTATACGATACAGTTTTATGTAAACTCGCTGTAAAGAAACAAACTGTTGATCTACAGTGGAGGATTATTCACGGGGCCATAGCTACGGACTGACATGTGGCACACCTGAACCCGGCAGTGGTTGGGGAATGTTGATTTTGTGGGGAGCAGAAGATCTCGAACATTTGTTTTTAAGGCTAACAGAATACGAGACCTTCTAATTTGCTTAACTTTATCAGAAAATTCCTCATCAAATCTTCTAAACAAAGTTTCCCACACATGACCACAAACGACCCTTTCTACAAAGTACGGCCCATCTTCAGTGCACTGAAGGAGTGCTAAATCAGTACTAGTTGATTTCAGTTAAAACAGCTCAAACATGCATTTTAGTCTGGAACTAGCTTAAAGGGACATTGTGTAGGAATTTCTCCCATCTTGCGGTGAAATTGTATTTAGCATTCAAACGAATTGTGCTCTCCAGCGCCTCGCTTTTTCAAATGCGTGTTGCATCTACGGTAACTGTTATGTACCAAAAAGCTATGACAGGATGTCTTCTGATAGCACTTTGTCGAGATTTACATTTTTGTAATCTCCGGTCACGTTTCCTTTTACGTTCAATTTTGGACTTTTTTTTTAGCAACGAGGATTTCTTCTCCTGTGGCTCCTGCTCCTGTATGGTCCGCCATTAAAAATAACAGTGCAATGCAGCCTTTTAAACTTGCCGGGGCAGTGAAGCGCCTCTCACTGCTCTGCTCCTCCGTTTCTGCTGCTTTCAGTTACGTGACGCTGGCTCTGAACAAAAACGCGTTGTGGAAGCGTGTTGGTCTAGTACTTTTTGACTCTCTCTGCTATTATAGTTTTTCAAGATGGCGGAACGACATGAAAGCGTCCGTGGACCTACCCATCACATGTATATAAAGATAATAAATTCTTCGTTTACGAGGATAAGTCAGGTAATTGGCAGAGGAATTTGTACACCATTGAGGACATATTTATGAATAAAAATATTGATTTTAGATAATAAAATACCTAAAAAACTACACATTGTCCCTTTAACCCTTGTGTTATGTTGCGAGTCAATTTGACCCGTTTCGATTTTCTAGTTGTTGGAAATACTGGTTAACCTTTGTTTTTTTTCTTGATATTTTGTGACTTTTTCTCATTTATCATGATGAACATGCATGCAAAGTTTCAACATGCTGATGTGTTTTGACATATACAAACAAAATTACTGTTACGTTCGTGATGTTCGCGGGTCAGTTTGACCCATCATAGACAGCCATTCAAAAGCAACTGTACAGACACAAAATAAAAACATTTATTTTCTGTATGTCAGGGCACTTCAACTCCAGTTCTAACGTGCAAGTGCATCTAAAAGTGCTCTAACCCTAACCAAACACACTTGAAAAAGCTAAAATCACAGTGTTCAGAATTATTTGCAAATTACAGATGAAAATTATTGTCAGACACACTGTAAAAAGTAATACCTAGATCTAACTTATAAAAAGTGAGGCAAGTGGCTGCATTGGATGTTTTATGTTGATTCAACTTGCAGCCTTTTTTAAGTATATTGAACACTTTAACATTACTTTATACAAACGCAACAAAATCAAGTTGAGTTAACTAATAGTACTAGTATTACTCAGTTAGATAAACCTACTTTTCTTGGTACAGGTAACTTATTTATGGGTTGCTACAAGTAACCTGTACTCATTTTAATTAGGTTTTATGACCTTATTTTCTTAGTAAAATTAACTTAATCATATGTGAATAAACGTTTTAATATATTTTTTTTAATTGTCAATAACAATTACAAATTCAATTGAAGAAGAAAAAGATGAGAAGATAGATTGAAGACAATATTCAATTTATTCAATGTCAACCAGTGTCACTTTTAACAGTGACTACAAAACAGCAAATAAATGTGCCCGCACATGTACGCTCTAATATAAAACAACACTGTAGAAGTGTATTTTCAACCTTTTCTGAACAGTACAGTGAAATATCCAAACTGCCCAATCTGAAATGTTTGGATCAAGGTAAATGTGAGCCATAACATCACATTGTATCACACTGGAACTGCAATGTCAAAAATGACATGATGATGGTTTAGGACGCACAGGGTCCAATCCTACAAAAAGCCTCTGATATATCTCAAGTATACACCAGTTGAGGGATACTTGAGGTCGAGAGCATAGGTAAGTTCAAACAGGAGGCAGCATGCTTTGGACAGGTTTGGCACACCTCTGACCACGGGCTGTCCTTATATGATAATCCCAATCGTATCGGGGTGATGGCACATGTAAATTTTCAGTGGGCAACTGCCAAGCTCAGCGTGCACCTCTGTTTCAGCCGGACTCTATTGGTGGAGACAAAAAAGAAACAAGAGTTTGGTCAGACAAATAGGAAATGAGATGAATATAGCAGACAGGTAGAAGAGATAATACACAAAGTCCAAATTGTACTTTTGTTGCTAAAGGTGGTTGATACAAGACGGATACTGTGACTAGAACATGTGACCAGAGTGAAGTCTACCATGACAATGCCATAGAGTGTGGATACTAAAATATCATGATCTACTCTAGCATGAGTGTTGTATTTTTCTGGTTCAAAGGATGCATTACAATAAAACAAATGCAATTGTCCTTGCCTGTACCTGATTGGTCATCACATTACTGTTAATTAAGCTACAGTTTAAATATCTTTCAAGAGCAAACGTAATCACCCCATATCATCACAATATTAATAAACCCACTAAGCAAAATTATGTCCAAAAGACATCTTTTCAAGGTCTTTGTCACAAAGACGTACATTGAAAAGACGTCCACTGAGGAGCCAGAATGAAAGTTTTTGAGGGTGTTCTGTAATGAACGTTCACGGAAGCTCCATTCAAGGTTGAAAACTAGTTCAGATGTGGACAATTTTCAACATCATTTAAGGTCTCATTTGGACAATTTATACTTATTCTAGACCAAATAAACACTCTCAGGATATATTAAATTAAAACTCACATTTATTTCAATGTAATTTCCATGTGTAATTGCAAAGCAATTCACAGACAGTGAAGTTTCTTTTCATGATTTTTGGACAAACACACACTGACACCTTTAGACAGCTTGGCATCTGTAATTTATACATATTTGGATCGAGAGAAATCAGATTCGAACCAGGGACCTTAAGCTGCCTGCCCTAAGTAGACAGTAATGATTTCATGATTTTTGGACAAACACACACTGTCTGTGAGTTGCTTTGCAATTAGAAATTACGTTGAAATAAACATAAGTTTTAATTTAATGCATCCTGAAAGTGTTTATTTGGTCCAGAAACAGTTTAAATTGTCTAAATGAGACATTAAATTACATAAAATATGTCCACATCTGAACTAGTTTTTAACCTTTTATGGAGGGTCCCTGAACGTCTATTGGACTTACAGAACACGTAAAAGACGTCATAACATTCACTCTGGCTCCTCAGTGGACGTCTCTTCAACATACAACTTTTTTTGACAAAGATGTTGAAAAGACGTCTTTTGGACATAACTATGCTCAATGGGACAGACATAAAAATAGACAAGTAGCTTTAAGCCCAATAAATACGTGGTGGACACTGATGAGGTCTTCCTGTCTCTTCCCCATGTACTCAATCAGGCATCTCATGACCACTTCTCTCCTTTTCTCCACAGAGGCAGATGAATCCTGTCAAAAAGTATAATCTGATCAAATTGTAATTGAATCTATTCTGAAGTTTGTCTTACCTGGATGTGAAGCTCGAAGACCCCAGGTAACAAAAGTGCTTGGGTATCTAAAGACCAGGAAAATGTTAGATGTTAGAAATCAGGTTAAAAAATCAGTTGTAAATGTAACTTCTTTAAGTAATAGGTTAGAAATAGTTTAAAAATCTAGACCAAAAATCTGACATTAATTGACTATGCAGCATTAAAATAACGTGGATCAAATCTCTAAAATCAGACAGACTACTAAACATACATCTCTACAGTCTAATCTGTGCATCTGCTTTAGTAATGCAAAAGTATAATAACAATCTCTGAGTCCTGTCAAAGGCACACAACACACAAAACAAAGTGTTGTCCATAAAACACCACATCTTACTTTCCCTTATTTGCCCGCACAACTATTGCCTGAAGGCTCGAAATTGCGATAGTTTCGATCGCATATGATCCCGAAAGTTAATCTGTGCAATCTAAAAATATAACTGAGGGCATTTGTGCAACTAATTATTACATACGTAACTTGTATGTGTTTTTAAACACTGCTGTTGTCTGCCGATCGACCACACTGTGCAGCCATCTTAGCTTACCATGTGTGCAGGATAGCTAGCTATACAATTTGCAAACCTAACCTCAACTCCCTAGTGGAGTAAGCGATTTTGCGTGACTTTAGTTTACATCACCAGTCATTCGGCTAAATTTGCTCAACTTACCGTGTTAATCAGACCCTAAAATTCAGATCCGCTGAAGCGACCAAACAGTTGAAGTGCCGAGGAAGATATTGCATCTGCCTGGAGTCCCCGCCAGTGAAAAAGGGATAATGCCAACTTATAAAATTTAAAATATTTACGTTTGATGAACACACCTGTCACATCGACAGCTGCTCAAATAAATTGTGCATTGTCAACTCACTTTTATAACATTTATTGTACACAACAACCACATACAAATAACTACCCAAATAAATTGCATGGGTTTTATTAAAATATATTGTTATATAAAAACTGATATATTTTAAGTAAAGAGGAAGTATTTTGATACTTTCTTGTATAAAACCAATAAAATAAACTAGATTACAAATATATAAAATATATAAAACCTACTTTGTGGGTGTAGCACTTTTTACAGTGCACAGATAGTAAAATAAGCTCTCATTTCAATATTCAAGATATCTAAAATAACTAGCTTTTAACCAAAACTTTTATGTAGGATTTTCAAAGGCAGCTCCACAGAGCCAAAAAATAAATAAAAAAACATTTATTTAATGTATGTTTTTGTTATGTTTGGTTTCTCACTTCCCAGTGAGTGAATAATGAAACTAGGAAAATAGGTTTTAGGAAACTAGGGAAAGTTAACTTAGGAAAATGAAAATTTTTCATTATACAGCGAATTTTTTTTGTTCAGTTACGATTTTCAAAGCATAAAATGTAAATAAATAAAAAAAAAGCAAAAAAAAAATGTCAGTATACTGTTTATTTTCCAATTTTGTCAAAACAAAACTGTTTTAAAAAATGGTTTAAAAACATTTTTATAAATCATATTTTTTTGTAATGTTTGACAAATGTTGATATTAAAAGTTTACAGTTTGTATCTAAATCTTTGTTGTTTTTCATAGTGTGATTTTTGAGGAATTGTATTGAATCCAAATAGGGTCAATTTGACCCGGTCCATAAGGGGAGTACACAGAAATCGAACAGAACACAAGGGTTAACGCTTTTCTGTGAAACCAGGGGTAGAACTTTCTAATGATTTATAGGAAAATTAAGCCGTATTTTCAAGCGCTCAACCAAAATGGATGGATGTTGTTAGCCTGGACAAGTTTAATCTGCTTAAAAAATTGGAGAAAACTGGTTTCCCTAAAAAAATTAAGTAATGGTAACTTGAAAAATTCGAGTTCATTTATATTAAAATGTTTTGTAAAATCAATTGCTATATTATTATTATTACACTTATTATTATTATTATTATTATTACATAATATATTTAAGTTCAATCAACGAAGTAAGTTAAATTTGTCAATTGATTTATTTTTTATTTGTTAAACTAGAAAAATTAAGAAAAAAAGCAAATAAATGTTTTATTTCAATTCCAAATTTTCTTTTGAAATACAACAAAACATGAATTTTCCATGCCCTAAAAACATTGTCCTCATAAAACATGAAAAGAAGAACTAGTTTGTTTTAACAAATCAGCCTAAAGCATATGAACAGTCTATCTCAGAATCACAACAAATTGCACCAAAACTATATGGTTTGTTTACACTCATGAGTTCATAATATTGTCAGTATTTAATTTTAGGTGCCAGCTCACCTTTTCCCAGGCTGAGCATTACCTGCTGAATAAAATGTAAATTGTTTTTCATACAGTTAGGGTACTCCAGGGCAGGGCGTAAATCAGTCCCAAAAAAAGGACACAGAAGGCCTGAAGTTGGTCAGTTCATCACCAAACATCCTTCCAAATCCATCCTCACTCTAGATGGGTTTAGCTGAGGACTTTCTTGATCACCGAAGAGGATTCTCACTGGAGTTTGTCTGTATGAGTCTTTGTCAGCTGCATCCTAACAGAGGAAGAAAAAGATAGACAGATACATTATATCAGATGATTCTGTTGTCAGATACAAATACTCAAAGTCATATGCTGCATTCACGCCATGTCGTATTACTTTAATTCCGAGATGAGACGAGATTATCTGACGTTGTTCATGTTCTTTGACTGGGAATTTTGCATTTTGAAGGCAACACTATCCAAGGCTAAATGAATCAGCAGCAGTGGTACGCTGGTCATGTGGTAAAAGTAGGAGTTCAGAAAATTCCCAGTTTACAGGTTGCAATTACGAGTTTTACGAGAACGGGACCGCTTTTTTACAAGCTGGAATCTCATAATTATGTTAATTACAACATGTCTTGAATGCACCTATATATGGTTTACCTATAGCTGGCCATTGAAGTACCATCAGGCTAATGTCAAAGCTTGTGGTTGACAACTTTTCTGTGAGGAGCAAACATTAAAGTTATAGTCTTTATAATGGCACCTGACTTTATGGTTTACATGTAATTATGCACTGTGCCGTTTGCAGATGAATACACTAATCAGCCTCAGAACAGGTCTCAGTAAACCCACATGACATACTGCTAATCTGGAGTTTTGGTGTGAATGGCAAGATAAGTTGAACATTGTGCATAAAGTGATTTAAATGTACATACATTTCAGATGTAAACAAGGAAATTGTTCTGTTCATGTATAACTTGCATATTTAAGCCTGTAATGTTTAAATAGATGTGCTCTCTTTTCACAGTTATGAGGGCAATACTTGCAGGTCCAAAGCATCTCTTCTTGACCTGCAACACAAAACAAGATAGTCAGTCGTTAAGAGGGCTATGAACTTCGATAAAACAGTAGTACATCCATACGTTTTTGTATTCGACCCATTAATTAACTTTAACTTACTCTTTCAATCAATAGCTGTGTCGAAATAAAATGTGGTCGTTACATTTTTGCACTCACCAATATTCGCGCTGTGATCCTCGCGGTGTTCGGCGCCGGCCGGAGGTTCGAACAGTTACACTCTCAGTCTCAACAACCACTCCTCCAGTGAAAAAGAAACAATAGGGAAGAAAAGACAAAAAACGTACGTCGAACTCGGCGGTCAGGGGTTCAAGCACAACGATGTCCGCTGCACGCGAGTGAGAAATCTAGCTAGCTAAAAAACAAACAAACACTGATTTTCACTGCTCACAAACGGACTCTCGAGGAAAACAAAGAAACGATAAAAAGGTAAATATCGGGAAAAATGTCCATAGAACTTGCTTTAAAAAAAGTTCCAACTTCTCATCAACAGCTCCTTGAAGTCACACACACCACGATAAAATGGAGATACCTGACTCGCAGCATCAAACCAATGTGTGGAAGGCGTGGTCAGGAGAAAAACTTCGTTATTTGAGTCCATCTAACTTACATTTATTCACACGGTCAAATTATGTTAGGTGTAATATATGATCCCCATCAATCAAACTGCATTGCATTCAGTCACTTAAATTAGGTGGCGCGACTGAGTTCAGACGCCGCCATGACTGCTCCCGTATGACTGTGCTTTATTTCGATTTATTTGTACTTTTTTGTACTTTTCTTTTTTGTACTTTTTCTGGACATGTTACAATACAACCGAGAAGCACTTTTTCGTATCAGAATGCTGCATAAGCAGTTTTACTGACCTTTTATCCGACTCTCCGTCGTGGCCTGTGGAAATACTGAGGGATGAAGACAACAACAACGACAACCCTAATAATAATAGCGGCGAGACCCGATGGAGGCGTAAAAGGAAGCACAGAGGTCGTCGCAGGGCTGTACAGACAGGTTACGGTCTCAGGCCCATCGACCACCTTTGCCCAGTATCCTGCTCACAAACGTTCAATTTCTAGAAAATAAGTTGGATGACTTCAGAGCTAGGATAATGTTCCAGCGGGACATAAGGGACTGTAACAGCTTTTGCCTTTCGGAAACTTGGCTAACTTCCCTCGTACCGGACACAGCGGTTACTCCAGCCGAGCACTTCTCTGTCTTCCGCATGGACAGAACAGAAGAGTCCAGTAAAATAAGAGGTGGAGGAGTCTGTTTCATGATAAATAACAACTGGTGTAGCCCAAAGGGGACCAAAATCCTCTCGAGTTCCTGATCGCCCCACTTGGAACATTTGACGATTATGTGTCACCCTTTTTTCCTTCCTCGCGAGTTCACCTCAGTTATTTCCACGGCTGTATACATTCCACCACAAGCAGACACCGATGAGGCTTTGTCGGTTTTACACGACGTGACAACTGGACTACAGACCAGACACCCGGAAGCTGCGCTCATAGTGGCAGGGGACTTCAACAAGGCAAATCTTAAAAAAGTTCTGCCTAATTTCTTCCAACATATCAAGTGTCCCACCAGGAATGATAAGACACTAGATCACTGCTATACACCCTTTAAAAAAGGGTACAAATCCATTCCTATCCCAGCTTTCTGGAAATCTGATCATAACGGCGTTTTCTTGATCCCTGAATATAAACAGAGAATGACGCTAGAGCCGGTAGTGATGCGAGAGGTCAGACGCTGGACAGCCAAATCAGAGGAGACTCTACGCGACGCACTGAGTGACGTGGACTGGGAGATGTTCCGGGAGAGTGCAGACAACGACGTCAGTATGTTTACGGATGTGGTTACGAGCTTTGTGGCCACACTGATAGACGATGTTGTACCCACGGCGATGGTGAAGTCTTTTCCGAACCCAAAACCATGGGTCGATAGATCCATCCGCGCTGCACTGAAAGACCGCACCACCACTTACAACGCTGGACTGCTATCGGGTGACATGAGGGAATACAAGGCTGCATGCTACAAACTGAGGCGGGACATAGCGGATGCTAAGCGGCGCTACAGGGACAAGATGGAAGCAAAATTCCAGAAAAAGGACACACGAAGCATATGGCAGGGATTACATGAGATCACGCACTATAAAAGGGATCGCCCCTGCATGGTGAGTGCGGACGCGATGTTGGCGAACGAACTGAACTCCTTCTATGCACGTTTCGAAGCTAGCAATGCTAACGCTGGCCATGCTAACGTGGGCCTGACTAGCGCAGATACAAGGAGTTCTGCCAGTGGGGCAGCACTCAGCCCCGTTCTCTCTGAGCATGACGTGAGAAGGGAACTGAAAAGGGTGAACACCAGAAAGGCGGCAGGCCCGGATAGGATCTCCGGACGAGTCATCAGGACCTGCGCTGACCTTCTGCCTCCAGTGTTCACCTCCATATTCAATCTCTCTCTTGCACAATCCACAGTCCCCACATGCTTCAAGATGTCCACCATCATCCCTGTGCCCAAGAACGCCTCCCCAGCCGGTATGAATGACTACCGCCCTGTAGCACTGACCTCGAGGTTATGAAGTGCTTTGAGAGGTTGATAAAGGACCACATCTGCTCCTCTCTTCAAAGTACCTTAGACACACTGCAGTTTGCTTACCGCTCCAACAGATCTACAGATGACGCCATCTCCCAGGTCATGCATGCCACCCTCTCCCACCTTGACATCGTAAGAGGGGGCTATGTCAGACTGCTGTTCATAGACTACAGTTCAGCTTTTAACACTGTAGTCCCCAGCAGGCTGGCTAAGCTGTATGACTTGGGCCTCAACCCATCAATGTGTGCCTGGATCCTGGACTTCCTGACTGCCAGGCCTCAGGTTGTCAGAGCGGGAGGACACACATCACACCCCCTCGTCCTCAACACTGGTGTCCCTCAGGGCTGTGTGCTGAGTCCTTTGCTGTACTACTGTATACCCATGACTGTGCCGCCAGGCACAACTCCAACACCATCGTGAAATTTGTGGACGACACGGTTGTGGTGGGCCCGATCACTAACAACGACTAGCGGGACTATCTACAGGAGGTGTCAGACCTGACAACGTGGTGCAAGGACAACAGCCAACTGCTAAATGGGGAGAAGACCAAGGAGATGGTGGTGGATTTCTGCCCACAACGTCGCAGGACCTACACCCCTCTCCTGATAGACGGGACACCAGTGGAGAGGGTGAGTAGTTTTAAATACCTCGGAGTGCACATTTCCGAGGATTTATCATGGACTGTACATACAGACATCGTGGTGAGAAAGGCAAGAGAGCGCTATCACCTAGGACGGCTCAGGAGATTCAGGGTCTCCCAACGGATCCTGATTTCCTTCTACTATGCTGCTGTACAGAGCATACTGACTGGAGCCATATCTGTCTGGTATGGTAGCAGCTCCTGTGGGGACCAGCGAGCCCTGCAGAGGGTGGTGAGGACCGCTGAGCGGACCATGGGCATCACACTTCCCCCTCTGCATGACTTATACATCACACGCTGTACAAACAGGGCCAAAAGGATTATCAAGGATCCCCATCACCCTTGCAATAAACTGTTTGTAACCCTCAGGTCAGGCAGACGCCTGCGCTGTCATAAAACACGCACAGAAAGGATGAGGAACAGTTTTTTCCCTGCGGCAATCAGAGCCCTGAACTCTGCACTCTGAACTTTTAACTTTTTAATACACTTTTAACATTTTTATCCCAGTCATTGAACTTTAACATTTGTACATCTGGCTGTTGATCTAGGTTTCATTTATATTCTTCATTCATAACTATTTCTCATTGATTGTATTACTATTGCACATGTGGAGTAGCCATATTCTCTTAAGTGTAACTTTTGTTAAAATCTTTATTGTTTGGTATTTATTGTATTCTATTGTATTCTTTTATTTTATTTTAATTTATTATTTTTTTAATTATTAAAATGGAGCACAGAAGTACAGTACATGTCACAAAAACATTTCACTGCGCATCTTGTATGAGTATGTGACAAATAAAACCTTTGAATCCTTAAATTATTTTTTATTATATTTTTATTTTTTAAATACCATCAGCTTCTTTTGCAGAAGTGAAACTGTTGTGTTCCAGTCCAGATCATGTAACCAATCAGAGAGTGAGACTGAAAAGCCCATTTGCATTGTCAGGGTGGAGTGATTGTGATCTCTCAGAATAGAGCAGCTCTGTCTCCAGAGACCATGGGTGCTTCTCAATTCTTATTTGTGCATCCTCGTTTCCTTTCCTTGCTTCCTTTCCTTGTGTCTCAGCTCCACCCCTGTAGGATGCGAGGGAAGGCTGCAAGGAAAGAAAATGAGGACGGAGGAATCGAATGAAAGCTTTTTTATACATTGGAAGACTTGATCACTCGAGCGTCACTTCACAGCGTCATCAGCAGCGCTCAAAGGATCTGACCTTATATTGTTGAAGTTTGGCAATTTAAGAAATTCATAATAAATAATAATAAAGCAAAATACCCTGTTGAAATATGTGAGATGTGTGGTTAATTTAGACTGCAAAGGTAAAGTATAAATTCAAATGATTGTGACCGATGTGAAGGGGGAGGAGAATATATACATGCATCACGTTTAGTCGATAAAACACTTCCGCATAGGATACACCTGTGTATCCTCGCTCATGACTCCTCTGGAAGCTCTCACTCCTCGATCCTCACGGAGCAATTAGAGAATTGAGATGTCCTTCAAGATGGCTGTGCTTGATCGGTTTCCGGGTCATAGGATGGAGCAGAGGGATATTGAGAAGCACCTCATGTTCAAACCCCAAGAGCTTTATTTGACATTTACTGCTACATCAACCTTCTGAAAAGCACCTGCATCTTCATCTGTTAGTTCAATGAAGTTGTCAGACACAACGTGAACTTGTTGAGAAGCTTTATTGAATGTTGCAGCAAACACAGCAGATTGAAAGATCTCAGACACACACACACAATTGTAATTAAATTCTTTATTAGATATAAAATCCGGGCTAACAGTGTATTTGGCTATATAAAAAAATGTGCTTAATGTTAAGCAAAAGGTGTTATGTTCCTGCAGTCTGCCAATTTGGGCAAATAAAATGTTTGTCTGAAAACATTTCTGGTTAAGGTTTGTATTTTGTGTGCCGGGACATTAATGTTCTTTCAGTCACACGTCTGTTTAAGAGATGAACTGCACTACTTGTGGTTTCAGAGATGGTAACAGATATCTTATATGTGCAATTGTGTGACCTGTGCTACAAAACTTTCAAACTGTGTAGCACCAGTGCTATATGCAACTATTCGTACAGCCCTGACTTTGTCCCAGTCCTGTTATCCCTTACAAGGTGTTTTTTGTTGTCTTTTTTATTTATTTATTTACTTTAATTAAACAAAGCCCATTATACTCTCTGCATTTTGAGTCCTCTCTCTCTCTCTCTCTCTCTGCATCCGCACCTAACACTTCTGCTTCTTCCTGTTATGATGAAACTAGAGTTTTTGACAGTAAACTGAGGCAGTAAGGGCAGATCATCGGCAAGCGTTTAACAAGATACACAAGCTGTTTTGACTGATTAATCAACATTTACCGTGAAGCTTATACACAACATTTACAGCTAAAAAATCTCCAGAAAAATTCAGAAATGAGTGATAGGGGTAAGTGATTTAATGACAATATTTAAAATTGTTTTAAGTAACATGAATATGCAATAATAATAATTAAAAACTGTAAACAACATGTTTTTTTGTGTTTTGATTTTTTCCACAGAGGCATTACTGTCAAATGACAATTCCAGAATGTCATATTACTCAGATTTTACATTCAGTGAGTACTTTTACTTTCCCCCCACATTTTGTTTCTGAAAGTGATATTAGCTTCTAACATGTTTTAATTTAGTCAGACTTTCATTGGACAACAAGGTATATTTCTATAGAAGGTGGTATTCGATTCCAAGACTGGTTATCAGTCAAAAGTGCAATGACAGTTCAATACTGTATATGCAGGTTGTTTAATAATTAATATTCTTCTGAAATTGATTTTGATAATTTTTGATTAAATTGGTTTTGATTATTCTTTATCATTCAGGATTATGAAAAATTGCTTTTCTTGTTTGCAAGAAAGCAAAGCTTTTCTTGTTGTAGCTTTATTTAAAAGAAAAACTGTTGACACAGAAAAACATATGGTAACCTTAATTATTAAGATCTTGTATTCGGTCTTTCTGCTTGTTAAATGAAGCTCTGTATCATGAATTGCTTTGATGCATCTTTCCGAAACAACTTTGACCAACTTTCCAAATAAAGCCTATAAGCCTACAGTTCAACATTTTTGCGTCAACTTCCACCTGCTTTAGGAACAAATCCTATTTGAAATCAAATGATATTTCTTGATTTTCAGTGTCTGATGTAAGGATTATTTTGATGGGTAAGACTGGAACAGGGAAGAGTTCAACAGGAAACACCATCCTGGGACAGGAAGTGTTTCACGTAGACGCTTCACCTGAACAAGTTACAAGCACGTCCAGCAAACAGATTGCACGGCAAGGAGGAAGAGTAATCTCTGTAATTGACATGCCAGGTTTTTGTGGATCATTGACTAGAGATGAAATGAAGACACAGATAGATCAGTGTGTTCATCTGTCAGTTCCTGGTCCTCATGTATTTCTGCTGGTGATCAGTCTTGGTGCGAGATACACAGCGGAGGAGGTGAACGCAGTAAAACTGATTCAGGAGAACTTTGGAGAAGATGCTGTACGTTACACCATCGTTCTGTTCACTCACGCTGATCAGCTGAGGCGTAAAACTTTGCAACAGTATGTAGGAGAAAGCCAGCATCTACGGAAACTCACCAACACCTGTGGTGGCAGATATCATGCTTTCAACAATGAAGACATGACGAACCGCACTCAGGTCACTGAACTGATGAAGAAGATCGACAACATGATCGTGAAAAATGGAGGAAGCAATTACACACATAAAATGTTTGAAGACGCTCAAAGAAAGATAAAAATGGAAGAGATGAAAAGAAAGGCAATAGATGTTGGATTGGGAGTTGGATCAGCTGTAGGAACAGGAACAGCAATAGCAGGGGCCATCCTGGGAGCAGAGGCTCTAGTTATAGTTGGAGCTGGTGTAGCTGTGGGAATGGGTCTGAAACTTGCTGTGGACACAGTTAGACAAAACAGAGAGGAAAGGAATTAGTTATAACTTTTAGTGTTTGTTATTGCTTTATTATTTTAGTTTAAGTCTGAACATATCCACAACACAAATGTAGTAAGCATAATATAATTTTCAAGCTTTTGTATTATTTGACATTGTTTATTATTACTTGTTATAAGCATACAAAGTCAATGCTTTTGCTCCAAGATTACTTTCCTGTGTTTATTGTGATTAATAAGGAGACATTTATACATGTTTAAGGTTTAGAAAGTCAACAACTTTAATGAATGAAACATAACCAAAACCTTAAAACTATTATTATGTCTCCAAGTGAGACAATTTTGCAATTGATTTCTAACTTGCTGCATTTCTTCCAAACAATTCAGGTGTGTCAGTTTTTAAGTGTTTTTGCAGCTACTGTATTTAGTTTTTGTAAACTTAAGTAAGTTTAATCATTATCACACAAAAGCATGTTGATAATGTTATAATTTCAACATCAAATTTATGTCATTTAGGTATTTAATTTATGTTTTATTATTTCTATATCTAATCAGATTCTCTTCAGCCATTTGTGAAAAGTAGTGAAACCGGTAAGAACTGATCTTTTGTCAGTTGTAGGTTTAGTTAGAAAATAAGGCTTGTCTATAATGCACATCTTCTCTTCTTTTTTTCTAGAGTCAATGCATGTGATCAGCTTTGATGTTGTTTTACAAACAGGTACACAGTATTACAGGAATAGACTTGGTTTACAAGAAAGCATGTTCTGCACAAACCTTAAGGCAAACCAATAAAAGAAGAACTGAAACTGTAATGTTAAACACTGTTATAAAAAAATTAACCTCCATTTATTGGAAATATATTTACATGGATGCATGTTTGTCCACATATAAATGTTGATCGGTTTCTACATTGCACCTTTGAGTTTATATTAGTCTAATGTTGCAAACATTTTCAATAATTAAAAATTACATTACAAATGAAAAGATTGGTTTAGCAAAGATGCACTGCTGTTAAGTTTTTTTTTTTTAGCCTTAATGAAATGTATTAATGTTTTTACATGTGATAAATAAACAGAGATATTTCAGTTATAACAATTCAACTTAAGTTTGTTTGTTGATTTCTTTAGCATAATGACTTAAACAAATGAGGCAAAAAAATAAAACTATAACATTATATACCGGGTCTCATCTGCTAAATTTAACTAATAGGAGTTACTCAGTCTGCATCGGGCAACAATCTTCGTCTGAAATGAAATTAGGGTCTGGCGTTCCTCAGGGCTCTATTCTTGGCCTGGCACTGTTTAATCTTTATACGCCCCCTTTGGGCTCTATTTTATCTAGATATGGGGTATCTCTTCATCTAGATATGGGGTATCTCTTCATCTAGATATGGGGTATCTTTTCATCTGTATGCCGATGACACACATTTACTTGCCTTTGAAGCATGATGATAAACTTGCTATAAACTTGATGATATAAACTTGCTATAAACTTAATGATATAAACTTGCCCCAAGCTATGGAATAGCCTAACGGCTTACATCAGATCCGCCCAAACTTTGTCAATTTTTAAATCAACTTTGAAAAACTATTTTTTTTCAATAGCTTTTTAATATATCTTAATTTTTTAATTTTTTTTTATGTTTTCTATTTTATTGTTTGTCTTCTTGGCCTTGTAAAGCACTTTGGTCAACACTGGTAGTTTTTAAACGTGCTATACAAATAAAGTTGTATTGTATATACCTAATAATTGTTACAATAATTGTTTGCGCAAAATAACCATTGTGAACTTTGCTGATGCATTATAGGGACAGAACTCACACACTTTTTTTGTAATCAAAACTAAATTATTTCTCCCTTTACATTGTGGCAAGCTCCCCAACTATTGATTCAGAACAAAACATTCATAAAGGTTTCAAAGCTTCATGAAGCCGTGTTTTGAAATTGCCATCCTACTGTAGGCTCCAGTGATTGTTAAGGAACTGGCAAGTACAAATGCAAGTGTGACCGAACGGTTACCGGCAAAACGGGAGTCAGCCTAATCTAAAAGATAATTCCTAATATAATTTTTGTTTGTCGACTACGCCACCTAGGGACTTATACACTAAGAATTCATTACAAGCCACCAGCTTTTACCTACTCAAAGCACACAGGTTCATTATCAGCGAATGAATGGGCAGAGTCATGGGTTTTATGAAAAAACACTTTTATTCCAATAAAACTTCTGACACAGTCATAAAACTCCCCCCTCAATAGGGCATTGGACTAAACGCTTCATTCAAAACATAGACAAGGGAATTGACAAAAAAAAAAATGAATGAGTTGAAATGTAAATATACAGCAACGGTAAAACACCAAAAGAAACAAATAACTAAAAAATTATTTTAAAATAATTATTTTAATTATTTTAGTATTTTTTTCCCCCTCAAAAAATACATTATATATTTTGGGCTGGGGGAACAATGTAAATTTTACATGTAAAACAAAGAATCACAATGATTAAAGGGATAGTTCACCCAAAAATGTAAATTCTGTCAGTATTTACTCACCCTCATGTTGTTCCAACCCGGTAAGACCTTCGTTCATCTTCAGAACACGAATTGACCCTTCGCTAAGCCACGCCCGAAAACCGCCACTGGCCAATCGTGTCTTAGCAACCGTAACTAGGCGCGGGAGGTCTGGCAAGCTTTCGAATGAGGGAAACATGCCGAAGCGTTGTGCGTATGGATTGTGCAAATCTGATTAGGGTTGGGCCGATGGACGATATCATCGTCCATCGTGATGGCTGACAGACATCACGATGTTTAGCCGGCATCGCGATCCCCCCCCCCACGTTTCCATGGTGACGCTTCATGCCTTGTACGTGATTCACCACAGCCAAAATAGCGCTGTATGAAAGATGAAGCGCTTTTATTTATAAATATTAACAAACTTGCTTACCATGTCATCAACTATCTTCTATTCCGATTCTCAAATATGTGTAAGTGAGTTTGTTTTGTTGTTTAAAAAAACTTTTATAAATGATCTTGATCTGTAACGTGAGATGGGCGCCGTCATGTTTGTTTGTGCGCAGTTCAGAGATTCCTGTCTGTTGGATTTATTACAGCGCGTGAATTCATCAGTTTCTCCCGAAATACATGAAAGTGGCCGGTGAACTGGGAGAAAAATAGAGTTGACTTTATAGTTATTTACACTGTGTGTCTGATATGAATAAAAACCGTCGGCAAATATATTTGAATGGTTTGTTATTGCTGCTTATAGACACCATTGTGTATTTTACAAACTATAAATGTATTGTTTTGCTATAAATTATATGTATTTAAATGTCTGAAACCTAAAATAAACATTATGTGGTTAAAAACACTGAACAGTTGTGATATAGCCTATGACAAGCACTGAGCGAGTCCGTCTTTGGCTCAGCGCCAGCCATAGCGCGAAAGCACAGTTTGAATCTGGCAGTGATGTCACGTCACTGTACATTCGCTCCTTAGTGCTCAGCTGCTGCAGATTTTGCTGAAATCGAAATTGCTGATGAGATATAGAGGAAAATATCTAGTGGAAAATGAGAATGTTACCCCCCCCCTCCCCCTCCCCCTCCCGATATCATCGTCCATCGCGATGTTTCACTGTAGACATCGTCTGATACCAAATTGGTAGACATCGCCCAACCCTAAATCTGATACCCGGTATCCTAAAAGTTTGGACGGGGGAGTGTAATTTTTTTCCTTGCCGAAAATCTAAAAGCCAAGGTGAGAAATGATGGATCAAGCAGTGTGGGAGACCCCATTCACAACTAATGTCCACAGGATTAACAAAAACACCTATTCCTTGGAAGTTGGAAATAATTACGGTTCTTTGTTAATAATGCACATGTTTTAACGTAAAATAAGACGTTTAAAGACAAGAGGGAGGCTCACTGACATACTTTAAAATATATTTCAGCATTTTGTTAATCGACGGCATACTACCCCTGACTGAGTAACTTTAACCCAATCCGATCGCGGCTCTCCCGGTGTTAGTGTTATTCCACAAGATTTATGGATAAACTGTTTGATTTATAATTATTAGATTAGTTTCACATTTCACTTACCCTGCTGTGCACGAACATAGCTGTTCCTCAATGTGTGTGTTTCCCATGTGAATGGTCAGCGTATGAGGCGGTGCTGCTGCGACTATAGGCTTTAGCTTAAATTTTTATTAAATTATTCTCTAATCGGTTGCATATTATGTCGTGGATATATCCCTCGAATGCATACTGCAGTCCCTTTTGTCTTGCTCTCTCAGATATTTCACATGTTTGCCAAAAATTACTAATTATCTCATTGGGAATGTCTGACACCGGTGCATACACACTGTAATAGATGTGCTAGACGCGAAAGCTTGACAGGCGTAGCAACAGTAACTAAGGAGGGCGGGGCTTAGCGAAGGGTCAATTAAGATATTTTTGATGAAATCTGAGAGCTGGATCACCGGATACTAGTCCATAGGCTCCTTCAGGGATTGAAACTTGCCAGCCCCGAAAAGTTATTAAAGACATCGTTAAAATAGTCCAAGTGACTACAGTGGCTCAATCTTACGTTTATCAAGCGACGAGAATACTTTTTGTGCGCAAAAACAAACAAAAATAACGACTTTATTTCAACTATTAATTTCCTTCTCTGTTGGCCTCTAGTCAGTTAAAGGGTTAGTTCACCCAAAAATGAAAATTATGTCATTAATGACTCACCCTCATGTCGTCCCAAGCCCGTAAGACCTCCGTTCATCTTTGGAACACAGTTTAAGATATTTTAGATTTAGTCCGAGAGCTTTTTGTCCCTCCATTGAAAATGTACGTACGTCACACACTCTTTGTCCAGAATGGAAATAAAGACATCATCAAAGTAGTCCATGTGACATCAGTGGGTTAGTTAGAATGTTTGGAAGCATCGAAAATACATTTTGGTCCAAACATAACAAAAACTACGACTTTATTCAGCATTGTATTCTCTTCCGGTTCTGTTGTTGATCCGCGTTCACGATTCCGCAGTGACCCTGCTGACGTAAGACGCTGATGACGTGTTATCTGGTGCGCCCGAGCTTCGTTTACAGTTTGAGGGAGACGGGCGCTGTATTCAAGCTATTCTACATTGTTTGTATTTTTGTATTGCTATATTTTTTTTTAAAATGGTGCGTAGGTGTGCATGTCGCGGATGTCCTAATCTCCAGATAACACGTCATCAGCGTCTTACGTCAGCAGGGTCACTGCGGAATCGTGAACGCGGATCAACAACAGAACCGGAAGACAATACAATGCTGAATAAAGTCGTAGTTTTTGTTATGTTTGGACCAAAATGTATTTTTGATGCTTCCAAACATTCTAACTAACCCACTGATGTCACATGGACTACTTTGATGATGTCTTTATTTCCATTCTGGACAAAGAGTGTGTGCCGTACGTACATTTTCAATGGAGGGACAAAAAGCTCTCGGACTAAATCTAAAATATCTTAAACTGTGTTCCAAAGATGAACGGAGGTCTTACGGGCTTGGGACGACATGAGGGTGAGTCATTAATGACATAATTTTCATTTTTGGGTGAACTAACCCTTTAACTTAGTATGATTGCGTAGAGCTACGTCACACGTAGGCTCACTATTGGCCGACGCTGGTCATGTGGGTGATGCGTGTGAGGTACAACAACAGAAGCTTATGCTATAGGCTAGTTGCACGTGGCCGCCATGTTGGATTTCCGATCAGCGAGTGTGCAGTTGGACACTTCCAGTCTCGCTTTACGCCAGTGCAGGGAGCCGGAGAAAACCGAAAATTATCTATTATAGTTGTTTATAGAATCAATTATATCACTTAAAATACTACTAAGATATGTATTACTATCACACGAGCAAATGGCAATTAAATACACGGATGCATAGTCAGATTAATGAATGAAATACCGTACAACTGTTCACGAAGAGAAGATTGTCTTGGACTCATGCTGCACGCAATGAGAATTATGCCTACTGTCAATATGGAGTTACAACTACGATTAGAGTTGTTTGCATAAAATACCGCGTGGACATTCACACGTTTGCCCTGTGATAGGTTACAATTTATCTCTATAAATACTATTTTCTCAATTCTGCGCATACATTTTCACTTACTTGCATCAATTGCTCCCTCAGTATTATCTTCACATATTTTACATGCATGCTTTCTTTGCATCAATTATCTTTATAGATAAAAACAACAGTGAAAAAAAATCATAATAATTATGATTAATTAAAATTTTTAACTGTAGTTAACACAAACAATTTAATATAGCTACGTTTGTGTATATTTTACACGTAGTAAAAATACTGTATTATAAACACCAGACAGATAATGATTTATGAAACAGATGCTCTTTATCTCACTTGCACAAAATAAATGCAGTAATAGCATAGAACGCATAGGTGAAATACACTGAAAATGATATGCATTTAAATTACATACTAAAACACAAACAGTTGGCAATAATAATGTTACCAAATAAAGTAATGCCGACTACAGACCACACTTGCTGATCGGAAATCCAACATGGCGGCCACGTGCAACGACCGAATTATACTAGTGAACTGACTGGAGGCAGTTAGAGAAGGAAATGAATAGTTGAAATAAAGTCGTTATTTTTGTTGTTTTTTTTGCGCACAAAAAGTACTCTCGTCGTTTGATAAACTTAATATTGAGCCACTGTAGTCACTTGGACTATTTTAACAATGTCTTTAATAACTTTTCGGGGCTGGCAAGTTTCAATCCCTGAAGAAGCCTATGGAGGAGTATGGAGGAGTGATCCAGCTCTCAGATTTCATCAAAAATATCTTAATTTGTGTTCCGAAAATGAACGAAGGTCTTACGGGGTTGAATAACATGAGGGTGAGTAAATACTGACAGAATTTTCATTTTTGGGTGAACTATCCCTTTAAAATTAATTTTCATGTTTCAATGTCTTACAATGTCAAAGTTAATTTTTGGATTTAAAATCAAAATTACTTAGCCATTTTTGATTTTGTGGCACACAGAAACTGCGGATCAGTAGCGCACTGCAAACGCAGCATATGTGAAAGCGCATGCTGCTCCTGTGCCGTATACGCACCGCAACACGCACCGCATACGCACTGCACACGGAGTATGTGTGAAACGGGCGTTACGCATACCTTTCCTCTGCAGCCCGTCAAGCCAAAATTACGCCAACAAATGGGGTGGGTGTTACAACCGATCGCATCACACCATAGGTGCAGCCCATTTTAACAGAGGTTGAAAAAAAGGTGGCAAAAACAATGAGAGGAAGAGAGGAAGGACGTGGTTTTATAAAATTCAGAGGGAGAAATGAGATGTGCAGGAAGGAACAGGAGAGAAGAGACAATTATATCAAGGCTTAGATTTGGGCAAACAGGTTTAAACAGCACTTTATTCAAAATAGATAAACAACATCAGCAG
The DNA here is from genome assembly GCA_026230005.1 of Gila orcuttii. NCBI lineage: Eukaryota > Metazoa > Chordata > Actinopteri > Cypriniformes > Leuciscidae > Gila > Gila orcuttii. The sequence continues at coordinate 28,382,294 of JAPDVR010000025.1, forward strand.
GTGTGAATACTGTGGGCAACAAGAGACAATCGAACATGTCATGATACACTGTAAGAAGTATGAGGGGGAAAAGGAGGGAAATTATCCAAAACCTTAGAATGGAATGAATACATTTTGATTTAATAGAAATTCTTAGAAATAACTCAAGAGATAAGTGCTATGGAATTGTTTTTCATTATCTTAGAGTAATCAATATGATTGAGAGGATCTGAGTCTAATTTTGTTTTGTTGATTTGGTTTTGTTTTGTTTGGAATAAAATAAGTAGTAGCCATTCAGATCCACACTCCATATCAGTTGGTAGCGCTAATGCACAATTTCGTTGTGTGCCAACCGCCAATAAAATTCCATGAAGAAGAAGAAGAAGATCTTAGGCTTGTTTGAGATGAGCAAAATCTGCGCAGAACCGATCACCGGTGATCAGCGCGTAATGGATGCCGGTTAGAAATGTGTCCGAGTGCGGTCCGCCTTGCTCTGATGTCATGCTGACGTATGTTAGAAAGCTGTCGCGAGCGCAAGGCGCACGTGCCGGATTCTGCAGTCGCGCGCAGTTGCTCTCCACCGACTGCGCTGATCAAAAGCATGATGGGAAACGACTTGCTGACGACACAGCTTAATGTTGATTGGTTTAAACAACCGTGATGTATTGTTCTCTTTTAAAATGTTTGATTTGAAAACTCGGATATCATGTTTATGTGTATATGTTATGTGTGAATATTCCCAAACTCTCGGACAGTGCGATCTCTATGGATTATGCAATGTCATTTTATTATATATATATATAAAAACACATAGCCTATGTCTGTATTAAAGAAAAAATGATTGATAAACACTTATTTGGGATGGAATTAAATAACAAGTACTTTGGGTGTCTTGTTCATTATATTTATTTTCATATAAAAGCAACAGAACTTAGAGGACCAATTTTCAAGAGGACAAACACAAGTGGCAACAGGTAAATAGAGATAAGTTAGGCCTAGTGATGATTAGCATTAGCAACGCTGCAACGTAATTATTCGGCTAATACCGTTGTAGCGTTGTCAACCTATTCACAAGCAAAATATTAACTTTAATTAAAATATTAGCCTTTTTGTATCACCCAATATATGGCGATTCATAGACTTTGCAAATATTTATAACAAAACTCAAGCTTGATCTGTGTATGCAGTAAAATGACCTCTTAATTATTTTTTTGTAGCTTCTGAGCAGCAGATAAGCCAGTCCCCCGCTGAAAATGAGGAGGACATGACTACGGGGACAGGTAGAGAGGTAAACAATATGAATTAAAGTTATTTAATGTAACAAAGCGCAGTATATGGCGGCGCTCACATAGGGCCTAAAAACGCGTAGAAAACGCTAGGTGCGCCGCGTTCTCCTTTTTCCACAGCGCTAGGGCGGTTGCGCTCCGGAGGCGTCTGTCGTTGCTTAGCAACCATCAGCTGCGCTTCTGGGGCCGGTTTCACAAAGATAGACTTTGGCTATGGCTTAGATATAGTAGGTAGTCAGACTTCAGATAGACATCTAAATCAGACCGTTGCACAAAGCACTTAAGACTCTGCTATCTTAAGCAGGACTACACTGCAATGCATTCTGGGTAAAATAAGACACTTTTCAAAACAAAAAAAGCATTGAAGACGTACAGAAAAGATACAAAAACATGGTACAAGATGCCAAAAAAGAAAAATGTAGCAGTGCTGGGATGCTGTGGCATGTTGAATTGGCAGGGCTCAGTACTTCAGCTATTTCATCCGTCAGACTCCGTATAGCTTCCTTGGGCTAACGAAACCGACCGATGAAGTCCTCATTATTATATAATTCCTGTAGGTTACTGCGGTCCCTAAAAACCCTTTACCTTCTCATAGTTCTCTCCATAATGTGTAGTAAGATAATACTACATAGTAAGAGCTGAACTGTAAGAGCGGAAAAAGTGGGCCGGTCTTGGGCCTGAAACTCCCGGCCGGGCCCCACTCCGGCCCTGCTCACGTCTCTATATTGCTGTATTTCTCATTCTTATGTGCTGTTTCTAACGCGAAGAACAAATTAATTCAGAACATTCGCTTTGACTCGAGCTCTACAAAAAAGAAAGAAAGAAAAAAAAAAGTCACTATCTGTTAACTCTTCAGTCAATCCACTTCAGGGTTTTTATGTCACCGAGTCAAGTGAGCTCTGACACGCAGGAGCAGGTAGAAGATATTACGACTTCTTCAGGAAACACTGAAGATCAAGAAGGATGGTCTAAGACGCCATTTCGTCATCTAAACTTTTACAAAATCACACTTTACGGTCAGTTATTTGCTTTCAGTTTATTTGTCATGTGCATGAACTCGTGAGAAATTGTACATTGAAACGCTTGTGGTGACCCAGATAGCAGACAGACGTCGATTCAACGTTGATTTTTAGTTGTAAAGGTCAGTATCAGTCATCGATCAAATTTCAACGTTCACTATTTGATCGTTACATCAGAACGTTATTGCGTCGAAAATACAGCATCGATTCAACATCGAAATGGGGTTGATTCATCAGCAGATATTGCCAACACATGTTCGAAATCATAACGTATAGCCTACGTTGAAACTTGGTTAGAAGAATCGGACATCGCGTGCACTATAAAGCCCTATTCGTAAGGAATAGGACGTGCATGCCTTTTTAATCTATTATTTAATGATATGATTTTAATTTATTATAAAAATCCTAAAGCCTAAGTAAACATTACAAGTTTTTAGAAGTGGCTGTTTAAAATCTTAGAGAAATCTTAGTAGTCTAGTTAGTAGTCTTCGAAGTTCTCGCATTAATTTTTTTTTGTCGGATGCATTCATATTAAAATTAGCCTAAATGAAAGCATATAGGCCTACCTAAGATTGCTGCGCAAACGGTAACGCAGAGAAACACATGAAGCGTTAGGATTATCCATAAATATAGGCTAATATAGCCTTATTCGCACATAGCCTATGTGAAACACAATGCATTGAACATAAAGCTTAAAAAGGCATTGTTACATGTGTAAATATGTGTACACCTACCTATGTGAAAATATATTCATGAAAATATTGCAAGCTCTTTTTTAAATAAAATAAAGTATTGACAAATTCTTAAACTAAGTGCCACTTTGTCCCAATATCACGTGCAGGGGTGGCATTTTGCACATGAATGGGCCATGGAACTACAAAATGGGTTTTAAATTCAGGATTTAATATTAATGATATTTTAAATGATGTTATTTGTTTTATTTCTAGATGCTTATTTAAATGCTGCGTGACTTTCGAAGTGTTTTAATGCGCGTGAACATTCGAGTCGCATTCAAACACTGGAGCGCGCGCGAGAGCAGACGGCAACGAGGAAACGTCATCAGCTGACAAACAGCAAAACTCCCGTCTCGCTGGTGTTTTCACTGCTTTCAGGTACGTTTAGTCAACAAAATCACACAAATAAGAGCCTTTCTTATGTGTAATTGACATGCTTCTGTTGAATATTTACTTTATAGAAATGGTTTTGTGTCTTCGAAAAAGTCCGTTAGCATCTGAACCGTTTCCAGAAGAGGTAAGTTAAGGCTAACTCTATAGACTTGGAGCTCTTGTTTATGAAAGTTTGGGGGTTTAACCACATCTTTGTGTAAATAAGTTTTTGATAGTTTTGTTTTGCTGGTAATTTGTCAACGGGTGATTGGAAGTAAGCTAATTTATTTAACATAAAATAATGCACTGTACTGTTAATCAGTGACGTCACTTACAAATATACAAGAATATGTGATTTCAGGAGCGACAGAAAAAAACCCTCTACAACAAAGGGTGAATTATTGTTTAATCATGATAATAATTTCATGCATTTATTTCACAATATATTAAGATTTTTATTATATATATATATATATATATATATATATATATATATATATATATATATATATATATATATATATACTTTCTCTTTTCTGCATTTCACCTCTGCTCTGGCTTGGTTCCTTGTAATAAACCCTCTATTGTAAATCCTTATGTTTGTAGATCCTCATGTTGATGGCCTGTTGCACCCCCATCCAAGAAAGTCTGCACGGCTATGAACCATAGGACAAGTAAACAAAACCTCAAACATACAGTTAAAAATCATTAACCGCTGTTTTTTTCAGTGAAATTGTCCTTGAAAAGCCTGTAGGCTAAAGGATAGGCGACAAACATAATGTTATAATGGTCGTAGTTATAATAATTCATTTAACTATTATGATAACAGAATATCATGGTCATTAGAATATTTTATTTTATTTTTCTAGGTCTGTTTTGAATTATGTTGGCCAATGAGACAGACACCATGTCCAACTCAAAGGTATTTATTTATTTATTTGTATGTAGTTTTTACTGATAAATACTGAAATTCTTTTTACTTTAAAATGCTGACTGTGGTTCAGGGGTCGACAACTTTAGGCACGCAAGTTATTTTTCACAGATATCTGGCCAGCTTACTCATGGCTCATACTCTTAGCCTTTAAAATGTTTGAATTTATATCCCCAATGCAATATCAGGGGGTAAAGATATCATTAGAGTCCTTAAAGTGATGGCTATGCTCTTGTCACCAGATGAAATATAATCCCTAGCGTTTGGCCCTGTGATTCTTCAGGACAAGATCTTGATGTCATCCACCCTCAGTAGATGAAGAAGGTGAGTTTCACAATAGCTGCCATTATCACAAATCAAGAGACAGAACACAACAGGCTTTCATCCATATGAACACACCCATATGTAGGGATGGGTATCGAAACCCGGTATTAAATGAATGGAATTATGGAAGACCACAGTATCGATAAGCTCGGACGTTATCGGTTCTGCTGTTGGTTAGGGCTGGGCGGTATATCGAGTTTGTACAATATATAAAATTTTTTTTAAAACGATATGGAATCAGGCAATACCGTTTATATCGATACAGTAGTTTGATACGAGCACATCTGAAAAATAGTGGAGGACACAGTGTGAGCTCCTGCAGTGAAAGACCATAGTACAATTTGTACTAAACATGACACAAGCTTATATTAAGTGCTTCAAAATAACTGGTAAGATATAGTTAAGAAGTTTAAAGCAGTTTGCCCTGCAGATGCTCTGTCAGAGACTGTTGCTGACTGACAGATAAATACTTGCACTGTTTAATGCGTTTGAGACGTGGTGCTTTCCTCAGTGCTTAACTTACATTTCACAGGTATATTCTCCATCTGTAAATGTTAGAAAGTATAAGTCCATTTCACTGTCAGGAGAGGACGAGCTTCTGCAAGTGAATCTCCTATAAAACTCAAGCCTCGTGAATGAGCGCCTCCGTGCGCCAAACAGACGAGCACAATTGAATAGTAGCGCAATAATTCTGACTAAAATATTTGTTTTTGGAGGCAATGATTGTGCCATATGTGGAATTTTAAACCTACAAGTATGTTTTTATGAAAGTGACCATTATAATGGGGTAATCAAATGCAGGATAATATAATCTGTCTGTGCTTTTGTTTTTATTTTCATTTTTAGTTTAGCCTAATGTGATTTTAACCACCTTTTTGCACATAATATATTGCATAGCCTACATTACATTCACTATATATCTTTCCATGTCCTTCAATATCAACATTGTTTGGATATTAAGGGTGTCACGATTTTGATTTTAAATCGAAATCGATCGAAATTAATTCACAATCTCAAAAATGGAAATAAAAAATGGAATCGTCGATGCTGCCACGCCCCCATGTCGCGCCCGTGATGGAAAGTTCGTATCGTTTTACTGACTCTATTGTTCAATCTCGTTCATCAAAATTAACTAATCTTTTTTCTAGTCATTTCACTTTAAATGTTATACTTTTAACAGGCAGATTCCCCGAACACATCCACCTACGCAATCTTGATCATATTCTGAATTAAGAAATCATTATAATGCATTCAAAAATAATTTACAGGGAACATTAATAATTACTTGACCTTCCGAGTCTTTTGTTCATTTGTCGCGGGACAGAGGAATTGAACGGATCGTTCATGAACGACTCATCACGGCGCGGAAAAAAAGAACACACGTGTTGAAAGGCTGTGAGTCCTCTAACTTCTATGCCCGAGCCCGAACTTGGCCCGACCCGGGCCGATATTTCCTGTCACTATCCTCGGGCCGGGCTCTTGATCTATAGACGTGCACTCCCAACGCAATAGAGTGCGGCGCGGGACAAGATTTGATGGCCGAATGCGGGCGGTAATGCACTCACTCTGTGTGTGCGTGAGAATAAAACGATTCGCGGGACTCCCGCAAACTAGAAATATCTATGAATAAAACATATAAAAACTAATACATTTTTATTTATCTGTTGCAGAAAAGCAACAAGAACAACTAAAACAAAATAGAAACAATTTACAGGCCAGATTTTCTATTTATAACATGTTTGCAGCGTTGAGCGATTTAGCCAATCACAGACATATGTGTTGATTTCTTGAACGCAATGGCCAATCAGAAGCATTTAAGATAGACTCTCCTCACCGCTCAAAACAGACTTTTTGTTCAGTGCTAAATTCTGTAAGCTGGCAAATCCTCTAATTATAACAAACAAAGTGTAGGCTATATATTATGAAAGATTCATTGTGCAGTCAGCTTCATTGATAATAACAGAGATGTGTGAGATTGCGATGAACTGATGTCAGCTTTTTAGGAGCAACAGCAACCTGTGCTTAAAAAAAAAAAAAAAGTGAGAATCGAACCGTGCCCCTAGAATCAAAAATGTAATCGAATCGAGGACTTGGAGAATCGTGACACCCCTATTGGATATCATTGAGCAGGATGTGAAATACATTCAGTGTTTCCCCTAGAAATTTTTCCTATTGATAGGGGGAAAATGAAATGGCACAACCCAGAAAAAGATTATTTAGAATTTATTGAAAATTTTATCTTATGGCAAAGGCCACACCCAATCTGAGCACTTAATTTTTCTAACATTTTTAAAATCAAAAGTTTTATGTTAACATTATTTAATGCACAATGAATGAAGTGAACAAACATGAACAATCAAGTATTTGTATTAAATAACATTCACAAACATTAATTCATGTTGTAAAAATATATTGTTCACTCAATGTGTTGATGTTAGATAACGCATTAAGTAATGTTAATGAATGGTGTCTTATTGTAGTGTTACCAAACAATACAGGAGATAAAACGTGTTTTATTTGACTTGACTGTACTTTTATTTAATCCAAAACTGTGTTCATATTTAATTTTAAAAGGCTTTTTAAACCTACTAAGAGTTATCCAACCAAGAATAAGCCTAGAACTGCTTTTCTGATTGACTAATAATGGCATAAACAGCACTCGGGTGTCGGTCCGATACTGTGCTCATGTACTCGTAAAACTACCCCGACACAACCGCACCCGAGTCCACTTTAGGGGCCGTTCACATATCGCGTTTTTTGTGCGCAAATTCGTTATTTCAATTGTAGGCGCGCGTGGCGAGATGAAAACATCGTAACATCTCATCTCAACAGGCCATGTGACAAAAACCAACCGATCAGCTTCGGCCTTTCCGTAACAACATCGAAAGCTCGGCCGAACAGCTGATCATAGCTGTACAGGCTTTTTATTTCTCATCTCCATAAATATATCTAGTAGTAAAGCTAATGCAAGGGCTAGAAATCAATTGATTCTTTGCTGATACTTCCTCGTCCTCATGGAGAGCGCCGTTTTCTCCTTTCCAAAAGCGCTTGCTCTCCCGAATTTGCACGCGCAGAAAAACGCGCTGTGTGAACGGCCCCTTATGGCAACGTGACATTAGCCTAATCGAAAATATTTCCATATGTGGCTCTTTCCTCCTTTCTTGTCAACCAGTGGATTCAGAGCCACCGCATTAGCAGCGCCAGCGGTCGCCATGTCTCAGTGTTTTTAGGTGTGTAAGTGAATGTCGTGATATTACTGATCGTGTGAAGATTTTGCAGCTGCGCTGAAAATCCAGTGGCGGCGCTGCGCCGCTGCTAAATACATTGTAGGGGAAACACTGACATTTCTTTTAAAATAAATACAGATTTTCGTAAAAACTTAGAAAATACTGAGATATACACTCACCTAAAGGATTATTGGGAACACCATACTAATACTGTGTTTGACCCCCTTTCGCCTTCAGAACTGCCTTAATTCTACGTGGCATTGATTCAACAAGGTGCTGAAAGCATTCTTTAGAAATGCTGGCCCATATTGATAGGATAGCATCTTGCAGTTGATGGAGATTTGTGGGATGCACATCCAGGGCACGAAGCTCCCGTTCCACAACATCCCAAAGATGCTCTATTGGGTTGAGATCTGGTGACTGTGGGGGCCATTTTAGTACAGTGAACTCATTGTCATGTTCAAGAAACCAATTTGAAATGATTCGAGCTTTGTGACATGGTGCATTATCCTGCTGGAAGTAGCCATCAGAGGATGGGTACATGGTGGCCATAAAGGGATGGACATGGTCAGAAACAATGCTCAGGTAGGCCGTGGCATTTAAACGATGCCCAATTGGCACTAAGGGGCCTAAAGTGTGCCAAGAAAACATCCCCCACACCATTACACCATCACCACCAGCCTGCACAGTGGTAACAAGGCATGATGGATCCATGTTCTCATTCGGTTTACGCCAAATTCTGACTCTACCATCTGAATGTCTCAACTGAAATCGAGACTCATCAGACCAGGCAACATTTTTCCAGTCTTCAACTGTCCAATTTTGGTGAGCTCTTGCAAATTGTAGCCTCTTTTTCCTATTTGTAGTGGAGATAAGTGGTACCCGGTGGGGTCTTCTGCTGTTGTAGCCCATCCGCCTCAAGGTTGTGCGTGTTGTGGCTTCACAAATGCTTTGCCGCATACCTCGGTTGTAACGAGTGGTTATTTCAGTCAAAGTTGCTCTTCTATCAGCTTGAATCAGTCGGCCCATTCTCCTCTGACCTCTAGCATCAACAAGGCATTTTCGCCCACAGAACTGCCGCATACTGGATGTTTTTCCCTTTTCACACCATTCTTTGTAAACCCTAGAAATGGTTGTGCGTGAAAATCCCAGTAACTGAGCAGATTGTGAAATACTCAGACCGGCCCGTCTGGCACCAACAACCATGCCACGCTCAAAATTGCTTAAATCACCTTTCTTTACCATTCTGACATTCAGTTTGGAGTTCAGGAGATTGTCTTGACCAGGACCACACCCCTAAATGCATTGAAGCAACTGCCATGTGATTGGTTGATTAGATAATTGCATTAATGAGAGATTGAACAGGTGTTCCTAATAATCCTTTAGGTGAGTGTATATCGTATATCGCCATTTAACCAAAAAATACCAAGATATGATTTTTTGGCCATATCACCCAGCCCTACTGTCGGTACTGAAGAAATTACACGCACTATTTATTATAGACATTACAATTCTATCTCGCCAGCTGTTTCTATATGCGATGAGGGAGAGGGAGGGGGAGGGGGGGTTGCATTGGAGTTTTTCCCTCTTTTGCACCTCGCTTTTAAATCACTAATAAATGCCTGTGCGGCCATGCACATTTTAACTTTGCTTTTCGAATTAGCACCAAGCAAAGCCAATTCGGGAGCGGCAATTGCTTGAATGGTGAGTTCATTATTATTCTTAATGAAAAACACAACAACAAAAGAGTACAATGACAAACTCGCTTAAATATGTGCTTTTACATTTCACTTTGAAACCCAATCTTCCTCCATCTTGTCAGTCAAGAGTGAGGTGAAGTTGGCAACGTGTGGGGAAATCTGACTCCTGTTGCTGATCTGTGCTGCGACTCTTGTTTGGCTCACGCTGCATTTAGCAGACGTGTTTATTTTTTAATTGTAGTGTCTGTTCTGTAACTGAGCAAAATTATTTTTACTATTAAAAAAAATCACAACGACAGAGGGGGGTGGTGGGGGCAAGTGATGTAACCGCTGTTGCAGCTGAACATCGGGAAACACCGACTATCGTAGCAAGCCTAAAATGCGATAATATAAAGGGCCCTATCATACACCCGGCGCAATGCAACTTAAAAAGGGTTTTGTTCCTTTGTTAAAACTTTATTTTTTCATGGTGAGGATGACTTTTGCATGGAATTACATGGGAACTCATGTACTCAATGATCCCCTACATGGGATCATTGGTGCCCCCCTGCCATCCCTCCAGGACCTGTACTCTTCCAGAGTGAGGAAGAGAGCTGGTAAAATCATCACAGACTCCACTCACCCTGGACACCTCCTGTTTGAACTGTTACCGTCAAGACGGCGACTCAGATCACTGGCCACAAGAACATCTCGGCACAGGAACAGTTTCTTCCCACAGGCCATTTCCCTCCTGAACAGTTAACACTCCTCCCAAGGCATATGCCTTTAAGTGCAATACTCCCACTGTTTATTGCAATATCCTGTAACTCAGGTGATACTTATATTTAGATTTATTTATTATAATATTCAAAACACTGTAAATATGTTCATAATCTGTAAATCTGGAAATGTCTATTCTGACTAAACCCAACTGTGATACTTTTATTCTCATATATTTATATTTTTATTCTTTTTTCTTATAATTTGTAGTATTATGTTTCATGTTGTATTTGTATATGTCCACTGGAAGCCTCAGCACCAAAACAAATTCCTTGTGTGTGCAAGCACACTTGGCAATAAAGCTCTTTCTGATTCTGATTCTGATTCTGATATTCGAAAATATACAATCTACTTGACTTTACAACAAAAATATCATTGTTTTAAATCAGCCAAGAGGTCACACCTTCTGTATTGATCTTCTTCTGGTCACATGTTATCATGTAGATCGAATTTGCTGGTCAGAGTTCACCATACCTGAACTGTGGAATGCAGTAAAATGTTAAACTTTTTGCAATTGCATTTCCAATTGCATCGTTTCCGATTCCCACGTTCACATGTATATGAATGGAAGTCAATGGAATGAAAAGTGTAGTGTGACCGCCCCTTTAGTCTGCAGTTAGGACTTGACATTAACACCCGCCAAATGCGGGTGGATTTCAGCAGTGGCGTGTAACGCAGTCACTCATACTAGCCACTTTGGCGAGTTGATTTATATAGACTATATAATATATAAATTTTTCAATTGTAGTCTGAAATAATAAATAGAGTGCAATATAAACAAGTGCAATGTAGTGTTTTCAGGCTTAAATTTTGGCATGGGATTGTGTGTATTTTTTTTCTCCTTTCCGCAGATTTTGTGTTCACACCTAAAGTGATCGCAGATAAAGCCGCCTCTCAGTACTAAATGTTGTTCTTTTTCGCTGCTTATTGACTTTAAACAGTCAAATACACACAAAATAATGTCATGCTGGTCTTGGTGAGTATTCAAGTAAACCCAGTCAGTTATGTTCTTAAAAAGTAGAGAAAGAAAATGTGTGTAACAGTATAATGGATCCTTGCGTCAGGTTTTAAAGTGGCATCAGGTATATTGGATAATATTAGATAAATTATGAGATAATATTAAAAGTATCTATAGACCTTATGCGGCAGAGAAACGAGGGCGCCGCCATCTTTAGAATATTGTCTTTGAACTTCCGTTTTTGTGGTCGCTCTGTAAATCTCTATGGCATCGCTGTTGAGGAGTAATTAGCTTTTGAAGTGGATTTACTTAATGTAAAGTTAACGAAAGTTATCATGAGGATTGTAATGTTTAAAGCAGATGTCTTAACAAATGTCAGTAGACCGGGAAGATTTTAAAACAAGCCATTCATTCTTAAATACACAAGATCGCTGTGAAAATAAAGATCGGAAGACAAAAGACAACGAGCGCAGCGCTGAAAAGGGGCGGGGCTACATAAGTTTGTTTTATTACAAACATCCATGGTAATGATGAGATTTACCGGTCCATGATCTTATCTACACATACCACAGCTAACTGAAATCAACATGGTAATTAAACAATAAGTGCTAGCTAACTGATGTGTTGTGTTTGTGAGAGAGAAAGGGAAAAAAAAGTTTGCAACTCCTAAAACATTTTTTCGAAGACTTAGGCCGTGTGTCCACCAAAGCGTTTTTAGCCAGCTGAAAACACTAGGCGCTCTGCTGAAAACGCCTAGCTATGGGCGCTTGAGAGCGTTTTGGCAGCGCAGCATTTTTTTCAGTTGAGACGCTTTGCTTGTTATGATACGGAATATCCGCGAAAGTGTTACTAGTATCTCATTTCACACATATTTTGTTTCTGTGTTGATTCTATATTAAACTGTCGATACAATGTAACGTATTTTCTCTGCCTCTTGTTTTAAATTATTTTGTTCTGTTATTATGCTTGTTGTTGTCATCTGTTGACGTTGAAAAGCAGAATGTGACAGTTGGTCGGTGTGATATTTGTCCCGCCCCTCCTCCAAAGTTGAACATTCTTCAACTCTCGGCGACCAGTAAAATACGCCGTGCTCTCGGCGCTTCAGCGTGAAAAAAAAAACGCTCGGAGCCTCGTTACCCTCATGGCGTTTAAAAAACGCGGTGCTCCCATTGAAAACAATTGGAAAAATACGCCAGCCAATAAATACTATTTATTTTGTATATAATCAATATACAGTTCCGGTCAAAAGTTTGGAAACATTACTATTTTTTATATTTTTTTTAAAGAAGTCTCTTCTCAAAAAGCTTTCATTTATTTGATAAAAAATACAGATAAAAAAACAGTAATATTGTAAAAAATATTATTATAATGTAAAACAGCTGTTTTCTATGTGAATATATATAGTAAAGTGTAATATTGTAAAAAATATTATTATAATGTAAAACAGCTGTTTTCTATGTGAATATATATAGTAAAGTGTAATATTGTAAAAAATATTATTATAATGTAAAACAGCTGTTTTCTATGTGAATGTATAGTAAAGTGTAATTTATTCCTGTGTATAATATTATATCATGTGACACTGAAGACTGGAGTAATGATGCTGAAAGTTCAGCTTTGCATCACAGGATGAAATTATATTTTAAAGTACCGAAAGATTAAATAGAAAATCATTAATTTAAATTGTAATTATATTTCACAACATTACTGTTTTTGCTGTATTTTTGATCAAATAAATACAGCATTGATTAGCAGAAGAGACTTTCAAAAACATTAATAATAGTAAAGTTTCTAAACTTTAGACTTGTACTGTATAATCAATTTTTATTTTACGTTATGAAGTGACGTAATTACGCGACGTGAACATCATCGAAAAGCTGCAAACCCCGCGACGAAGCCATGATGAAGCCCGCAAATCATCAGTCTCATTCACTTTACAGTTGTAAGATTGCACTTTTTTGTTACCAGTGGGTTAAATCATACTAGTTTCAAAAACCTTACAGTTGTAAGTACATTAGTAGTATGTAAATTTACGTTACAGTAAGAGATTGCACTTTGTGCATGAGAAGCACTTATTTTAACAGATGTCTGTTTTGTATAGCTACCTCTGTAAAACAGGAAGCACAAATTTTATTTGATTTTTTTTATATATTTTTTTTTAATGTTTTATTTATTCATTTTTACAGAAGTTGTAGCATATTCATTTTGTAAAGCTACAAAACTTGTTTGACTCAATGTTTTGTAAGTTTGTGTTTATTAAGGTCTGAAATAAAAAAAGATGAGAACTTAAATATTCCCAGCACTTTCTGTGATGTGTTACGCTTGCTTATCATAGGAAGTAATAAGAAATGATCCTTACATTAAGGTAGTAGCCTAGTGAGAACAGGGTGTTGGGGAATCACTTTTTTTTTTTTTCATCAAACAGTTTTTGCAAGTTCCCGCAATTTCATCGCATAAAAATTGCATAAATATCCCGCATATTCCATCGCATTTTTTAAGAAAACGTGCCCCATAATCAAGGATTTTTGCCCGCAACAATCACAAAAAAACTCCGCATTTTTCTGGAAGGACTGAAAAAGCTCCGGCAAGGCTTCTAACAAGATCTGGCAGAAGGACACACATTACACCCATTTTGTCCTCCCTACACTGGCTACCCATCAAATTTCGTATTGATTTTAAAATATTAGTTTGAACTTTTAGAGCTTTACATGGTCAGGCCCGTCAATACATTGCTGATTTGTTATGCACATACTCCCCAGGCCGTGCACTTCGATCCTCAGGCCAGAGTCTGTTAATGGTCCCAAAGACTCGCTATAAAACCCGGGGAGACCTGTCCTTTCAGGCTGTAGCCCCCAGACTGTGGAACGCCTTGCTTTTGTTCCTCCGTGTGGCCGACTCGGTCAATTCTTTTAAAAGGCATCTCAAGACACTGTTATTTAGACAAGCTTTTAGTTGACTGGGTTTTATTTTGGGCTCTTTAAATGTTGTAATTTTTACTGATTGTATACGGTTTTATTTTGTGGTTGCCCTTTGTAAAGCACTTTGTGATTTTTATCTGTGAAAAGCGCTCTATAAATAAACTTTACTTACTGATATTACAAGAGCAAGGAACTTAAATTTTAATTGCCAAGGCAAACCAATTTATCTTAATAAAATTTCTTAATAAATTTTCTACTCAACCATGTCTTTATTTTGTGGAATACAAAAGGAGAGTCTCATAGTCTAATTCATTATTTATTTATTTTATTTGATTGAAAAGAAGCGATAATAGTAAATTGTGACTGAGGCTGTCAGTCTCTTAACTTTCTGCCTTGCATCTCCTTGTGCCCCGCTGAAAATAATTCATATGCATTTGGTACAAAATAACATTGAGTAAATATCACTTTTAATTTGTAACTTGAGACTATTTATATTAGATTGTGTTAGACTTTAAAGATGCACTGTGTATTTTTTTAGCGGCATCTAGTGGTGAGCTTGCAAATTGCAAACAGCAGAAGTTACAGTGACCAACAGGAAGTGATGTCGTCGTCTGAGACAGCAGAGACTGGCAGTTCAGCAATGAGGTTTCTTTACAAAGATAAATTAAGAAATTAGGTTTACTTAATTATTCAGTAAAACTATATGTTATTGCGAAATATTATTTTCACTCGTTTATCATTGTGTCAGTGTTTTATTCTTTAGCAGCTTCTTTGCTCAAAGAACAATATAGTGACGAAACACGTTTGTCCGTTTAGGGCCACCGTAGAAACATGTCAATGTAAGGTGACCCGCGGTGTGTGTAGAGAGAAACGTCTCATTTTAAGGCAATAGAAACAACGGTTCATTAAGTAAGGTCTTTATACACCACTGAAAACATAGTTATGTTTATGATATTGCATTTCTGTCAACAGATCCTCCTAAATATTACACAAAGCACATTTCATTTACTTTTATACTTCTTTCTGTTTATGCCATTTGAGTGTAAATGTTTTTTTCTATATTAGTCTATTTAGAGGGCTTGTATGCTTATAACCGTTTCAAAAGGGAATTTTTGAATTGCTTGTGTCGCTATAGAGTTGGTCCTAGAGACCCCAAAGTTGGTCAGATTACTATTCATTAACATCACTACAAGTTTGCCAATTTTCATAATTTTTCTACTTGCAGTTCATAGGCCTGCCATAGACTCCATGGGGAGGAATAATAATAAATATAGCTGCAAGCAGCAATTAACGGGGTTCAAGCATTTAAGACCTTCATGCTTACTATGCTGTTGGGCTCTAGGCCGAACCAAAATGTCGGCCTAAAACCATAAAATATCCATGATGGAGAATACACAAATGATATAAATCTATAGTACCGGTGCACCCTAATTCTTTGAAAAAAATAAATAATTTTAAACATTTGTTTATCAGCCAATAAACTGGATAATGATAAAGATTAGATTAAAAAGATTTATTGTCCCTCTTGTGGACAACAGTAATGTTAAAGGCTTCATCTTCAGTTGAAATGATTGATAGTTTAGAATTTACTGTGAGCCCTCTGAGCATCAGAAATCCACGAAACGTGGCATGTTTCTTCAAAATCAGTTGTTCTCCATATCTTCACAGATTTGTGAAGTTTCTACTTTGTGCACACAATATATAGACATGTTACCCACAATGGGCCATACCAGAAATATATAAACAATTGTATCTGCTAAACAGTTTCTTCGGTCAAAATTCTTTTGATAACTTTTTGCCATGAGGGTCCCTAGATGATGCATGTGAAGTTTCGAGCAAATCAGTCAAGCGGCCTATGAGGAGTTTTCAAATATTTAACAAATGATCTGATTGACAACAGTGGTTCTTGAAGCAAAGTTGTTCAGTATGAGGAGGTCTATCAAATGGTATGCATATTGTGTGGATGTGAAACACCACTTGATTACAGAGCCATAAACTTTGCTACCGCCATCTAGTGGACGTTTTCTTTAAAAATTCTGACCGACCTCTATGGCCATGAGTTGAACATGCCTGCCGTGTTTTGTTCCGATAGGCCTCTGTTAACCTTGTCTAATAGATGCTCACACTTCACTGGCTAATGGCAGCCATGTTTTTTGAGATACGCCAATGTCCTCATAGAAAGACATGGCACCCTGGACAAAGACACTATATGCCAATTTTCAAGTCAATCAGACTAACGGTTGCGTAGTTATAGCTGTTTTATACCTTTTTCGTATTACAGCGCCACCAAATGGTGAATCACTGCAGATTTTTTGTGTGACCACAAAATGAGCTCGTACATGAGTAGAACAAGATTGGTGAAAATATCTCAGTGCTTTCAAGAGTTATAGCCATTTTAGTGAAATCGGCCCTGCCTACTTCAAAAGATTTGGTGTCCCATCGCGAGCGTGAATCACCGATCGTAATTTTTTTGACAAAATTTTGCCATGAGGGTCCCTAGATGAATCTGACTAACAGCCTATGAGTACGAAAAAGTAGATTTTTCTGAAAATGTAAAATGGCGGGAAAATTTGCATACCGGAAATGAAATCGGAGATATACATTTTATTTGTCTGAACTCTAGGTTTCCAATGATATAAGGCACTTGAGTCTATGACAAATGGTGTAGGAGTTAAGATAGGTTTCGCGTTGTTGTTCGCTGTAGCGCCCCCTATTGGCCAATCAAGCTTATACCTTGTGAGGTTCTCCCCAAATTCAGACCTACCACCTGGCCAGGTTTCAAGTCTCTAGGCCTTACGGTTTGGTCTGCCCGATCAGTTTTACAGCGGAATAATAATAACTAGAATGTACATTTCCTGAAGAAAATGTGAAGTGGTGCTTGCAGTGGCAAAACTTGTCACTCAGTTTCTAGGGTGTGGTACATGATTGCATACGAGCCAACAAACATGTCTGTACGATGTTCTGGTGCTGAGATGGGCATTTCAAGCAAAAATAATATTCGAAGATCACTGAGTATTATTCGATTATTATTCGAAAATCGCACCCCTCCCCCACATGCACGCACACATGCATGTATAGGCCACACATTGTGAGACAATGTGTTCTTCTGTTGTCTGAGAGTTGATTTGACAGCTTTTAGTTGCGTTATTGGCACCGCCACCCTCTTGTTCCTTTGGCTTGCTCAGTTGGGGATATTCAAATTAATTAACCAATCATACCATTGATCAGCGCTACCAAACTTGGATGTCTTTTTTTCCAGTAATAAACAAACATTAAGTTGTTTTGATTGATACTGTGAAGCAGCTTTGATACAATCTGTATTGTGAAAAGCGCTATATAAATATATTTGACTTGACTTGACTTGGTATGAAAGTGTCACCTCCGCATCAGAACCAAAAACATGGGGATTTTCTTGTATGATGTGATAAGCTACATGATAGATTTCTTTCTCTCACTCTCTCGAAGCTGATCCTTTTAAGTGAGATCGCTGCTTATTTCAGCAAGACAATGCCAAGATTCATTCTGCACATATTACAACAGTGTGGCTTCATAGTAAAAGAGTTCAGGTACTAGACTGGCCTGCCTGCTTTCACTTAAAATACCAGCTTGTTTAGTGATAGTATGTGATCACACAGCCAGACCCACCTGAGCTAGATATCAAAGACTAGAAAGACCGTTCACTCCTATTACTTACGAATGGGAGAAACTGTCCAGCCTTCTAAGTAAAAGAGCCAATCGCTGATTGGTAAAGTCGTTGCGTCACTGCATCGATCTGTTAGAAGCTCCGGTTCCCATAGAAACCTGAGACTCGCGCTTAGCTGCTTCTCCTCCGCTGGCCCCTCTGCTGGCCTTCCTTCGTTGCCTTTGGTCGATATTAACCAACTTTCATTTCGGCGTTTCATTGCGACAAAAATATTATCCTAAGCTTAACGCCTAAAAAATTACCTACGAGTCAGAATGTTTAACTTGGTAACTTGGTGCTGTAAATTGACCGTTAATTGTCGTTAATCTGTCATCACTTTAGGATTAACTGTCAAGGAAAATCGAAAGGCTGGTGGCTTTTTATTTTTAATTTAACAACTATTTTTAGTATTTTGTTACAATTATGGATAAAATATGCTATTTCTAATTGTTATCAAATTTATCCATCTTGCGACCCCTACTTTTGACCCCTACTTTGGGAACCACTGCGTTAGAGTGTCACACAAAACGAGCATCACACTATTTTTTCTTTTGTTAATCTGTTAATTATTTAAGTGAAATATATTTTGTGTAGTCCTATTTATTTTATTCCTTTTCTATACTTTTTATTCTGTTTTTCTCTGTTCACAGAAGCGCTGCAGGTGCGTGATGTGTGAATCCTCATGCTCTGTTGTTTATGCTGCTATTTGTGCATGTAAAATAAATCCCTGGGAAGAAAAAACATTTGTGGTATTATTAATAGGTCTCAGACACCCATTTATTCTAAATAAATACATTTCAATTTGACACTCTAATTTTAACGGTTAATGATCGACTAATGAGCTTCGGTTGTCGGTCAGGAAAATAATCTAAATGAACAAAATGCTCTCATTACAATCCTCCACTAGATTTATATGCTGCACGCAAGTTCACGATAACTCAAAAACTTGCGTACACGAGCTGAGACCTGACGTGAGATTTGATTGTAGCCACCGTCCATATTTATAAATACCAAGTTTTGCGTTGAAACGATCGTATGCCCAGTTTTCTGTTGTACATTTGTTCCGTAAATAAGGCCCAATATATTTAGGAATTGCTCAATCTTGTTTATCTCGCCTCCAGCTGTTCCAAAATGCTGCGTCCAGACTTTTAACAGGAACCAGAATAAGGAAAAGTACTCCTGTTTTGATTTGTTTGCATTGGCTTCCTATTGAGATTAGAATTCAGTTTAATGTATTATTGTTTGTATAGAAGTCCCTGGTTGTCTTGGCACTATCCTACCTGTCTAATCTTATTTCTTGTCATCAGACCAATAGGCCTCTAAAGTCATCAAATACTTTATTGCTGTCGGTACCTATGATGTACTTGAAACACAAGGTTGTGAACCAATTTGCCATTTGTATATATGATCTGCCACTTCTCTTCAGGTTTTTGAATCGTTGCTTAAAATAAAAAATGCCCAAAAATAAAAATTACTCCATGATTTACTCAACCTCAAGTCATCCTTGGTGTATATGTCATTCTTCTTTCAAACGAATACAATCAGAGTTATATTAAAAAATGCTCTTCCAAGCTTTATAATGGCAGTGAATGGCAGTTTCTGTTTTGAAGTCCATAAAAGTGCATCTATCCATCATAAAAGTGCATCTATCCAACATAAAAGTGCATCTATCCAACATAAAAGTGCATCTATCCATCATAAAAGTGCATCTATCCATCATAAAAGTGCATCTATCCAACATAAAAGTGCATCTATCCATCATAAAAGTGTATCTATCCATCATAAAAGTGTATCTATCCATCATAAAAGTGTATCTATCCATCATAAAAGTGCATCTGTCCATCATAAAAGTGCATCTATCCATTATAAAAGTGCATCTATCCAACATAAAAGTGCATCTATCCATCATAAAAGTCCTCGACACGGCTCTGCGGGGTTAATAAAGGCATTCTGAAATGAATCGATGTGTTTGTGTAAGAAAAATATCCATATTTAAAATTTTATCGACTAAAATAACTAGCTTCTGGCAGACGGCCGTACGCATACTACGCAAGTCGACTTACGCCAAAAGAGTAACCAGTGACGCATGTATGACGTAGGAGTATCGTAAGTTTAGACGCCTCTCGCGGTTAAAACAAACAGGCCTGGGAAACAATCTCAAGCTTCTCCGACATTTCTCTTTAAAAATTGTCGTGTTAGACTTCTAATTCATGACTGGTGTTTTGTTTTGTTCCATCCTCTGTGCGTCCGCGTTCGTCATTATGTTGCGCGTCGGGTCAGGGGTTAGTCTTCCACCGTAAATCGTTGCGTACGGCCATCTGCCAGAAGCTATTTATTTTAGTCGATAAAGTTTTAAACATGGATATTTTTCTTACACGAACGCATCGCTTCACTTCAGAAGACCTTTATTAACTCCCCAGAGCCGTGTGGAGCACTTTTATCATGGATGGATGCACTTTGATGCACTTTAAGGCCCCATCCACACTACTGTGTTTTAGTTTAGAAACAGAGAATTAAAACGAATACGATCTCCGTCCACACCAGCGTTTTAGCTGCGTATTAGAATTGATCTCCGTCCACATTAAAACGACTGAAAACGCGGATCACGTGACCATACACCTACACTGGACATGCGCATGCCGGTGTAAACAGGAATCAGATTGACTATTCCTCAGATTTCGCAGAGGCTGATGAGTGCCGATCTGGACATTCGAAAGTTTTCGCACCATTCTTCAGGAACTACAACTTCATTGATAAAATTATCCCACCATGCGCTGGTTCTTCCCGGCTTAACCCAAAACCGACGCTCCATGTGCGGTCGATACCGCCTCTGCACACGGGAATTGTCTCAGATCGCTGGAATAATAGCTTGCCTCCGGCGCATGTAGGCAGTTATAGCATTTTAAAATGCAGAATTTACTTGCACTATCGTAACTGGTAGTCCAGGCTGTTGTTGTATGTTTTCTTCCGTTGTATGACAGCCAATCAGAGACCCGAGCGTGAGCCTCTGCGTCATCATTTCTAAAGTCCTCCGTTTTGACCCGTCTTCACTAAAACGTGAAGATTTTCCTGAGAAATTCCTGAGATTCAAAACGCAAAACGGGGTCGCAGCGTTTCTAAACTTCTCCGTTTTCGTTTTTGCCGTTTTAGTCTGGACGTGAGGTGCAAACGTAGCAAAAGGTCTCCGTTTCTAAACTAAAACGTAGTAGTGTGGATGGGGCCTAAAACAGAAATGGCCATTCACTGCTATTATCAAGCTTGGAAGAGCCAGGACATTTTTTTAATATAACTCCGATTGTATTCGTCTGAAAGAAGAATGTCATATACACCTAGGATGATTTGAGGGTGAGTAAATCATGGGCTAATTTTCATTTTTGGGCGAAATAACCCTGTAAGATTTATCTTTTTAAAACGGCTTATGGGCTGGAGTAATTGTTGTAAATACTTTACTATGTGTGAATTTTATTGTTATTGTTTTGTTGTAAATTTGTGATTTTGTCTTATTCTGTTATTTGTTTTATGCACTGTATCTTTTTTTTACTTTTGTGCAGCACTTTGGTCGACTCTGTTGTTAACAAATGTTCTATATAAAGAAATAAAAAAACTAAACTAAACTGAACTCACATTAAACTGACTCATGTTTGCCTGACCATCATGCACATTGTTTGACTAAATCAGATGAACTTTTCGCATGGGGGTTGAAGCGAAAAGGTAATTTATTATTTTTCTCAGTGCAAATGTCTTTTGTGCATTTGTAAAGAAGAAATTATCATGGATATATTTCAATTTTTTTTCTGTGTTTCTATATACAGGCCAGGTGTCAGTTTCTCAATATGGAGAGAGGAGAAAAAGCTGCCTCTGAAATGATGCAAAGGACTCAGAGAGCTTCATTTCTAGAACCCAGCTGTGTGTCTCTGAAGAGTGACAGATCACTGAATCATCCTCCTGACCTCAGTGATGGAGCCGTGACATCTGACACAATGTGAGTGTGAACATTAGGGCTGGGCGATAACACGATAACGTTATGTATCGCGATAGACACGTGATCGATATCAATAAAAAATTTGTTCGATAAAACGTTCAATATTTTTTTTCTTCGTTGGAAGAAACCACAGGTTGCGAAGCAAGTTTGGTTGCATTAACGACTGGCACATCCCATAACAAAGGCACTCACTCTCTGGTAACCTAGCAACGTAGGGAGTGACACGCTAACAGCCAATCATGTAACAGTGTCTAGTTTGGTTGCGCCATATCGTTGTCTCGTGCTGCTGGATTCCTCTTCAGTAACCGGCGATTGATAACCAGATAAGCAGCTGCAACACCGCACAAGCAGCAGACCACCATGGAGAGGTACTCTGCATCAGTGCCTTATGACAAACAATCTAAACGGTACAAAGATATAACGGAGGCAATGGCATCTCATATAGCCAAAGACATGCTTCCACTTAGCACTGTCGAGAAGCCAGGTTATAAAAAGCTCATACACGTGCTTGACCCACGCTATGTTCTTTCTGGCCGAAAGTACTTTTCTAAGACTGCCATTCCTAAGTTGTATGTAATGTGCAAAGAATCTGTGCAGCAAGAAATATTGTCAGCCAAGTACTTTGCAACAACCTCTGACCTGTGGTCAAGCCGTACTTCTGAGCCATACATTAGCTTGACCATTCACTTCATCGACAATGAATGGGGTTTGAAAACCAGATGCCTTGAGACTGCATATTTCCCCGAAGATCACACAGGAGAAGTGATAGCAGAAGGCTTGAAGGAGGCACTGTTGTCCTGGAGTCTGATTGAAGACAAAATGGTTTGCATCACCACAGACAGCGGGGCAAATGTAGTGAAGGCGACTTCACTGAACAACTGGACACAGCTGCAGTGTTTTGGCCATTGTTTGCACTCTGCTATTGGTGAGTAGCTTTGTCATTTTAATGCTCGTCATCAATGTTGGTTCCTAGGGTGATTTCATTCGCCAGTAATTGAGATTATATATTATAATTATATTATTATGATTTATGGAAACGGCTTTACACACTGACATGACTGTGTGTGTGTGTTTCTGTTTGTGTGTGCGTGTGCGTGTGTGCGTGTGTGTGTGTGTGTGTGTGCGCGTGTGTTTCTCCTTGTGTGTGTGTGCAGAGCCGTCGCAATGGGGTCCTACAAGGCAGGCAGCTGCCTAGGGCCCCCAGCTGAAGGGTGCCCCCGGTGGCCGCACGGTCGTTTAGGTTGTGTATCTGCCCTTGTCAAACAGTATCAACCACTGTAAACAAACCACCACAGTTCCCACACTCAGCGCTACGCGGGCATTTAAATTTAGAAATGTCATCATGAAGCGCTCATACCCTTCAGGATTTTCCAAAAGACAGAGAAAGAAAGAAGAGGAAAAACGGCAAAAACACAGCGGTAAGTAAACCATTATTATCTCCAAATACAACTGTCTGACGTGTTTTCACATCTCTGCGAACATAAACCTTGACATCAGTGACCAAACACAACGGTAGATGTAAGCGTTGTTAGAGGGTGAAATAGTTAATAGTTAATAGTCATACACAACTTTATTCTGTTTGCAGAATTTAAACATAAAATACACACTAGACAACTTCTCGCCCCTTCACTGTTGTAGCTACAGTGTTCGAAAACTTCCTTTAAGCTAACGTTAAATCCTCTTGATGCACGAGCCCAGATTACGATCGCATGAGATTTTTTGCCATGTATAAAGGCAAAAGCTAGAGAAGTGTTATAATAATATGAATAATTATACTTTTTTTGCCTTGTTGACAAAAATAAACATTAATCAAATTGTGTCATTCCCATCAACAATGCCTCATTGAAGACACTGTGTCCTTTACTACACTCTAGTGGCCACTTTTGTGTAGCATACTACAGAGTAATTATGACTCTTAAAGGGGTCATATAATGGTACATGCACTTTTAGTTTTACAAGATATACCCTCAACTGTTGTCAAGGCAACACTCCACGTGCGTTGTGTCAAAACGCCCCACAGAACAGAGGGGCGGAGTGAGCAAAGCTCATTATCATTTAAAGGCATATGCACTGAAACGGCGTGCTGAAAACAGAACTGTTTTTGACCATGTAAAATTTGTGTTTTCTTACAATACTAATGATAATTTTTAATAAAAGTATATTACAAAGTTTTCATTTAGACCCTAAAGATTCATATTAACTTGTACAAAAATGGCATTATATGACCCCTTTAAAATGCACCTGAATACAAGAAATCCCATCTGAATTTTAAAAATTTTCCTGAGGGAGGACTTGGGACCTCACTTCACTCTCTTGCCTAGGGCCCCCAAATATCTTGAAACGGCCCTGTGTGTGTGTTTTTTTGTGTGTGTGTGTTTCTGTGTGTGTGTGTGTTTTTTATGTGTGTGTGTGTGTGTGCGTGCGTCTGTGTGTGTTTGTTTGTGTGTGTGTGTGTGTGTTTGTTTGTTTGTTTGTTTGTTTGTGTGTGTGCTTCTGTGTGTGATCTATTATCAGTTATTTACGCTGGCATTGTATTTCTGCAGGTGCTGCAGGAAAAGATAAAAGAGTGGGAGAGGGCTGTAGGTGTGTGCAAGAAAGTGGTATCTGCCTTTTCTTACTCGTGGAAGAAAAAGAGTGCGCTCTCTAAAGCACAGGAACGTCTCCATCTTCCCACACACCAGCTGGTCACTGAGTCACTAACCAGGTGGAGCTCAAGACAAAAGATGGTGGCGAGGGTCCTAGAGCAACAAAAGGCCATCACTGAAGTTCTGTCTTCTGACAAAAACAACAGGCACCTGATCCCAACGTGGCAGGATATTGACGTCCTTGAGTCAATGCATGCGGCCTTAACTCCTCTCCTGGAGTTCACAGACTCCCTTTCTGGGGAGTCATATGTGACTGTCTTGTACGTGAAGCTTGTGCTCCACCTTTTCCGCTCCAGTTTGCTTAGAGTTAATGAGGGGGACACTCAGCTTACAAAAGAGCTGAAGACAAAAATAATGACCTATCTCGACGAGAAATATGCTGACCCTTACACAGATGATCTCCTTGATATGGCTACCTTCGTGGACCCTAGGTTTAAATGCCAATACATCAGACCAGAGAAGGTAGGGGGCATTCAAATGAGAGCTGTGTCTGAGATCATGGATGAAGACCAGGGCCAATCACAGGCAGGGCCTTCTGAGGGAGGATCAGACCAAGGTGCAGAAGGAGGAGCTGTCAGCGGACCACCTCTGCCACTGGGCGTGAAAAAGCAACGCAAGTCATTGGGGAGCTTTTTCAAAAAACAGTGCCAAGAAGATGATGCTTTGCCTCTCACTGAAAAACAAAAAGTGGAGAGTGAGCTGGAAAGGTACCTGATGTGCCCTGATGCAGACAGCGAGTCTAACCCTCTGGACTGGTGGAGGCTACATGAACACAACTTCCCCAGATTGTCTCAGCTGGCGAAAAAGTACTTGTGCATCCCAGCCACTAGCACCCCCTCAGAAAGAATTTTTAGTACTGGGGGTAATATTGTTACATGCACCAGGGCAGCTTTAGACCTAGAGAAGGTCAACCAGCTGGTGTTCCTAGCACAAAACCTGGACTGAAAATATACTTGAATAGTTCAACTTCAAGTATGATGATTAGAGAAAGAATAACTTGAAGAGTTACTTTTTCATATTTCTGCAGGTTTTATATTTCAAACAATGTTACTGTACTGTATCAGGTTTGTTTTTTATGTTACAGATGTACCTCAGTCTACCTCAGTTTTATTTATGTTTACAAAACACTGCACATATTTTAAAACACTTTATTCACCAGAAGGTGAACAGCTAGTGAACTTCCTAGCACTAAACTTGCACTAAATTCTCAGGTTTCTCTGTTTATATTTAACACTTTGCAATACTTTATTAAGCATTTCTTACATTTTCTTTCATTTTGCACCTTAAATGTTAAGAGATAATTGTTAAGTGTTCATTGTGAATTTAGACTTATGTTTACATTTTAATTATTTGAGTTTTCCATGGTTGTGTTGACATTTCTGTCTTGGGATTATAATCAGAGGAAGGTTAAGTTTAAAATAAAAATGTTTAAATGTAATATATTTTTCTCCTGGTCCTTATTTTAAATGGGTCATAAAAAAATCAATAATTATCGATATCGACCGATATGAAACACTGATATCGTGATACAGTTTTCAGCCATATCGCCCAGCCCTAGTGAACATGTATAACCAGTGGGTGATTTAACTATAGCTAGTGAGTGAAACTAGGACACGACAATTCATGTGAGAGAAAAAAACAATTAAATGCACGCTGAGAGATGAGTTTTGATTTTTGATTTTACCTAAAATCTATGGACAAAATTACAGTGATGGAAAATTAACTTTGATCCCAGAGTCAAGACACAAGACATCAAATATATGAAAAATACAAGACTGCTATCTGTAATGATTTTTAATAGACGTTTTTTTCTTCTCCGCAGTGGGAATATAGATGAACAGACTGGAGACCAGGATTCTTCTCAACCAGTGAATGATGAACTACAGAGAGTAAAAGATCGACTCAAAACCAACTTGAAAAACAAGTATGAGAGATTATTTGAGGGACTGAATCTCCAAGAGAATGAAACTCTCCTGAACAGGATCTACACACAGCTCTACATCATAGAGGGAGAGAGTGAAGGAGTGAATGAAGAACATGAGGTTTTACAGATGGAGAAAACAGCCAGAACACAACACTCACAAGACACTCCAATCTCCTGCAATGACATCTTTAAAGCCTCTCCTGAACCAGGACACGAGGAGAGAGAGCAGATCAAGACTGTTCTTACTAAAGGCATAGCTGGAATCGGGAAAACCATCTCTGTGCAGAAGTTCATTCTGGACTGGGCCGAGGGGAAAGACAATCAGGATGTAGATTTCATGTTTGTGCTTCCATTTCGAGAGCTGAACTTGATCCGAGATCATCAGTACAGTCTTCACAGACTTCTGCTGGACTTTCATCCTGAACTTCAAAATCTGGACTCAAAGATTTATGAGGAGTGTAAAGTTGTGTTCATCTTTGATGGTCTGGATGAAAGCAGAATCACACTGATGTTTTCAGACGCTCAAGAAGTTGCTTATGTGACTGAGACTTCATCAGTGGGTGTGTTGATGTCAAAGCTCATGAAAGGAGATCTGCTTCCATCGGCTCTCATCTGGATCACCTCCAGACCAGCAGCAGCCAATCAGATCCCCTCCAAATACATCAACCGTCTGACAGAGATTCAGGGATTCAATGAGCCTCAGAAGGAGGAATATTTCAGGAAGAGAATCAGTGACGAGCATCAAGCCAGCAGAATCATCTCACACATCAGAAGAGCAAGAAGCCTCCACATCATGTGCCACATACCCGTCTTCTGCTGGATCTCATCCACTGTGCTCCAGAAGCTCCTGGAAAAAGATCTGAGTGCAGAAATCCCTCAAACTCTGACTGAAATGTACATCCACTTCCTGCTGATTCAGATCCACATGAGGAATCAGAAGTATGAAGAGAGAGATCCAGAGAAAGTCCTGCAGTCCAACAGAGAAGTGATTGTGAAACTTGCTGAATTGGCTTTCCATCAGCTGATGAAGGGCAATGTGATGTTCTATGAGGAGGACCTGATAGACAGCGGCATAGACGTCAATGACGCCTCTGTGTATTGTGGGATTTGCACTGAGATTTTTAAGGAGGAATGTGTGATTTATCAGAGGAAAGTCTACAGCTTCATTCATCTGAGCGTCCAGGAGTTTCTCGCTGCATTCTATGTGTTTTACTACCATATAAATGCAACTATGGAGAAGCTGAAGAATTTTGCTTCAGTACAAAATTTGCTTATAGGTGCAGTCAATAGAGCCTTCAAGAGTGAGAATGGACAGCTGGATCTGTTCTTGCGGTTCCTGCTGGGTGTCTCACTGGAGTCCAATCAGAGACTCTTACAAGATCTACTGACGCACACAGAGAACAGCTCAGAGAGCATCAGAGAAACCACTCAGTATATTAAAGAGAAGATCAAAGATGGACACGAACTCTCCACTGAAAGATCA
Organism: Gila orcuttii; assembly: GCA_026230005.1. Lineage (NCBI taxonomy): Eukaryota > Metazoa > Chordata > Actinopteri > Cypriniformes > Leuciscidae > Gila > Gila orcuttii. The sequence continues at coordinate 28,410,217 of JAPDVR010000025.1, forward strand.
ATCAATTTGTTCCTCTGTCTGCTGGAAGTGAAAGATCAGACTCTGTCCAGAGAGATTCAGGAGTTTGTGAAATCAGACAAACACTCAGAGAAGAAACTCTCTGCTGCTCACTGCTCAACAATCGCCTACATGCTTCAGATGTCAGATGAGGTGCTGGATGAGCTGAACCCCTTGAAATACAACACATCAGATGAGGGAAGAAGAAGACTGATACCAGCTGTGATCAACTGCAGAAAGGCCCTGTGAGTGTTAATTATAAACAAATGAAGAATCATGTTTAAATAGGACCTATTACAAGCCAATTTGAGCATGTTTTAGGAATATTACACTCTTTACCATAACCATGTTTGATCTTTGGTGAAAGAAAAACATCTCTTGGGCTGCTCGATTATGGCAAAAATCATAATCACAAATATTATGGTCAATAACGTAATCAATACAAAGTTCTGTCATGAAACTCTAGATGGCGCAGGCTGATAGGTCCTTAAAGGGCTCCTATTATGGATTTTTGAAAATGACCTTTCATGTAGTGTAACAGCTCTGAGTGAATGAAAACATCATGCAAAGTTTTAAATCTGAAAGTGCACCGTATATATAAAGTTATTGTCTTTCAAAAGTAAGAGTCGACTCTTGAGTCAATTAAATGAATCGTTTTTCAAACGAATCATACACCATTTCGTTGTGACGTCAAGACGAAACATTAGCAGATTTCCCGCCCACTTATTGCGTGCGCAGACACCAGGGAAAACTTGAACGCCCTCAAACACTTCTGTTGATTCTTGTGATACTGGACAGCATCATGTCGTTAAGACACTGTGCTCTACAATGTGAAGGTAAAGCCAGTTTTTTTCACTGCCCAAGGATGAGCACGTGAAGAATCAGTGGATAAAATTCATCTTTACCATGATACCACAGCAGTATAATCCTAAACTTTTGCTGTGTTCCCTTTATTTTACTGACGACTGCTTGTCAAATCTCGGAGTTCAGTGCAGGATTCGCAAAACGCTTGCTCTTGAAAGATGGTGTTCAAAATACTTAGTTTTGAGTTTTATATTGTGTAACGTTAGGTCTCCTGCTAACTGGTTAACTCGCATCTCACGTCTTACTAAAATACTTTTGCTAATCAGTTGTGGGCCACTATTACCTTAAACTGTGTCTATTAATGCAGGTTGTCTGTCGTTCTCACTAGTTTGAGGAAAGATAAACGTTGGTAAAACAAATCTTGCTCCATACTTAATGTTACATATTCACGCTAGAGCTTGGCTAATTTATGCACTGTTATTGATACAGTTTCCATGTGTTCACCGCAATAAATTAGAAAAATACTCGGTAAATAAATAAGTACAAGTAAAATAATCTGTTTATTGATGGACATGCCCTTGTTAATGTTTATGGTGAGGAATTACAGTTGCAACATTTCATAATGTAGTCTACCTCAAACTGAGTAGTGTATCACAGAGAGACGTCCTGCTCGAGTCGTCCTTGTGATGGAGGTTCGGGTTGAATGAATAGTTCTTCCAATGTTTCCTCTTCGGATTTGCGCTCAGATTGATATGGTAAAATCGACGTCATTGTTCGTTACTGTGTTTAGTTTATGGTGTAGGAAGACTCAGGACAAGCAGAGCTGACTTTATGGCAATGGGCGTTTTTGTTTTTGACGCGCGCTGTACCGGTGCCCAATCACAACGGACTGAGCTGTCTGGCCAATCAGAGCAGAGTAGCTCGCGGAAAGGAGGGATTTAGAGAGATTGATTCATCTGACAAGTCGTTTGAGAATCATTGAAAATGTGGTGATGTGCAAATGTATATTATGAGAAAATTTAAGTTTTTTTTACCTTTGATGCATGTAAACCTGTTGTAGGAGACTCCAAAACAACATTAGGGATCTTTAAAATAGCATAATAGGGGCACTTTAACTCAATCTGCTTGCAATCACATCATTCAGTATAGGGCACATGTGATTGGTTTCTGCTGTATCAGTAGCCAATGAGCTTGCTGCTCTACCTACTAATACTTGGTTAGCGTCTTCGTAGCAGTTTGCATTACGCTTTCAAAACTCCTCTGAAATTCAACATCTAAAATTTCTTTAAGGTTAACGAGTCTCCTACAAGAGGTTTACATGCATCAAAGGTAAAAAAACTATTTAATTTTCTCATAATAAACATTGCACATCACCACATTTTTCAATGATTCTCAAACGACTCCATGGATGAATCAATCTCTCTAAATCCCTCCTTTCTGCGAGCTACTCTGCTCTGATTGGCCAGACAGCTCAGTCCGTTGTGATTGGTCAATTGGTCAATACAGCGCGTGTCGAAAAACAAAAATGCATATTGCCATAACTGAACTTCAGCTCCATCCAGAGGCTTCCTGCAGCTCAGCGATTGTACACACTGTAAACTAAAGACCGTAACGAATGAGGCCGTCGATTTTGCCATATCAATCTGAGCTCGAGTCTGATCATGAAACATTGAAAGAACTAGTTATTCAACCCAAACCTCCATCGTAAGGACAACTTGAGCAGGACATTTCTCAGTGATATGCTACTCAGTTTGAGGTACATTATGAAATGTTGCAACTGTAATTCCTCACCATCAGCATTAACAAGTGTATGTCCATCAACAAACAAATGTGTATTTTTCTAATTTATTACAGTGAACATGTGGGAACTGTCAATAACGGTGCATACATTAGCCGATCTCTAGCGTGAATGACTGATGTAACACAAACGTTGGTAAAACAAATCTTGCTCCATCTTTTATCTTTACTCAAAGTAGTAAGAATGACAGACAATCTGCATTAATAGACACAGTTTTAGACGCATACTTACAGGTTGTGATTCTGAGGAGCAAGTTGGTCCAAATAAACTGATTGCACCAGGTTTGCTTGAGCTAGAACACATTAAATGTTCTTTCATCTGCAGTTCTTCTGGATTTAGTCTTTCTCAGTGTTTTCTGTTTCTTCATGTAATCCCAGATGGATTTGATGATAGTAAGATCTATGTGTGGAGCATACCGGCTGTTGTTAGACTCCTTGTGCATATAAAAATATCACTGGATCATTACAATTAATTACAGCAAAGCATTGCTGCATTTTTAATGTTTTAGAGTGTTTGAAGCACAGCTGGAGCTAAAGAAACAGTCAGGTACCTGAACGGTAAAATTATCAAATTATCCCCTCACACTCTGGAGCTTATCTTATTGTGATCCGAGCTGTAATGGTCAAATTAATAACAAAGATAACTGGCAACTTACTTATTAGCATGTCTTTATTATTTCATTATTTTATTTGTTATTATTTCATCTCTTCTAGTCTTGCTGGCTGTATTCTCACTGCTCAGTGTTGTGAGAGTTTGTCATCAGTTCTACAATCCTCAAACTGTGCCCTGAGAGAGTTGGACCTGAGTAACAATGACCTGCAGGATTCAGGAGTGAGTCTACTCTCGGATGGACTGAAGAGTCCAATCTGTCAGCTGCAGATACTGAGGTTTGATTTTTACATTGTTTCATTAATTTGTTGGGAGAAAAAATTAATGAGAAACTATGCAATGTCAAGTCACTTTTCACAAAGTACTTTCCAAACTACTTTACTGAAAATTGTGTCATAATGTTTTAAAGCTAGAGTGAACAGCCAAAAGTAAAAAAAAAACATCGTAAGATGTTTATAGTGAAGAAAAAAACCTTGAGAAGAGCTGATCCTTTTCTGACATCACAAATTAATGTACATATGCTAAATATGATCTAGTCACATTTTGTGTGTGTGTGTGTGAGTTAATATAATTATGTTTACTGAATAAAAGAAATATGTTTTCAGTATGTTAGTGAGGCCATTGTTTAAACTAAGGAGAATGATTAATGTAGTTAGTAAAGTCCATCCTGATTTGACTAGAGCAATGAAGGCAGCAGTCAGTGATGTGTCTCGCTGTTGTTCTGTACTGGGAAATTTCAGTCTAATTGTACAGTTGTAGTACTGACATAGGGGTGGGTTCACAGTGGTTATGATATCAGTTCCTGAGTAAACAGTTATGCTGAGTATCACGTGTGATCCTGGCTTGTTTTTATAAAATAGCTAACACAACAGCTGTCTGTCTGCTGTAGTTTACAGGTGTCCTTCAGCAACACAAGGCAGGTATAAGGCTAAAGCTGGAGCTGATACAGCTTCACATGCACTTCTTCCCAACAATACAGTGCTCTGCTCTATTCTGTAGGTTGTCTGGCTGTATGGTGACAGAGAAAGGCTGTGGTTATGTGTGTTCAGCTCTGAATTTAAACCCCTCACACCTGAGAGAGCTGGATCTGAGCTACAATCACCCAGGAGGTTCAGGAGTCAAGCTACTCTCTGACAAACAGAAGGATCCTAACTGCTCACTGCAGATACTCAAGTATGTAAAACACTAATACTGACATACTGAACGTAGGTGTGTGCATGGTGAATATCTACATTAATGTGTGTTTATAGTGTGGATCATGGCGGAGAAATCAGGATCACAGCAGGACCACAAAAGTGTACGTCTACAAGCACACACACTCACACAGACACGTGGTGACTGTTGTTTTGTTATAGATGTTTCTCTCTTCTTGTGTTCAGATGCCTGCGATCTCAGACTGGATCCAAACACAGCAAACACTCGTCTCATTCTGTCTGATGAGAACATGAAGGTGACACGTGTGGGAGAGAAGCAGCTGTATCCTGATTATCCAGAGAGATTTGATTATGCTCCTCAGGTTCTGTGTGGAGAGAGTCTAAATGGACGCTGTTACTGGGAGGCTGAATGGAGCGGGCGTGTTAAAATATCAGTGACGTGTAAAGGAATCGGCAGGAAAGGAGAGAGATATGACTCTATTTTTGGATACAATGACAAATCCTGGAGTCTGAACTGCAATAATTACAGATTTACTGTCTGGCACAATAATAACTACACTGATATACCTGACTCCCGTTCATCCTCAAATAGAGCGGGAGTGTATGTGGACATGTCGGCCGGAACTCTGTCCTTCTACAGTGTCTGTGACACACACACACTCATACACTTACACACATTCAACACCACATTCACTGAATCCCTCTATGCTGGATTTGGGCTTTATGATGATTCGTCAGTGTCTCTGTGTCAGATTAAACAACACCAGACCTGCCAACCTGTACGCATTTTGCGTAGCGGATACGCATTTTGACCTCAAAGTACGCTGGTACGATTTGTCACTCTAAACTATGCAAAAAACTGGTGACGCACCTCTCTGTTCACGCGCAGTCCTCAAATCAAGCAACAGCAAAAGAAGAAGAGTTCGACCAATCATAGCGCTGGGTTCATTCCCCAAATAGCAAGCGAGGATGATTGACAGATGCGTAAGACCTATCATTAAAAAGAGACTGAAAATCGGCAGCAATAAAGAATCCCGCTCGATCCCTTTTCCGCCGTCTGACGGATTTCATAAGCGAGGACAGTACAGTAGTCACGTTACTTCTGACTCCTGAAGGTAAACGTTTAAACGGTTGCTTGTCCTGTTTAAAATGTGCTGTGTACAAATGCAAAGACAGCACATCTCAAATAAAAGCCCTTTTTTCTGTGAGATTTAGTATCATATTTGGATATTGGAATAATAAATGAAGTAGCCTATCTTAAAGGGATAGTTCACCCAAAAATTCTGTCAGTATTTACTCACCCTCATGTTGTTCCAACCCCGTAAGACCTTCGTTCATCTTCGGAACATGAATTAAGATATTTTTGATTAAATCTGAGAGCTGGATCACTCCTCCATAGGCTTCTAAGGGATTGAAACTTGCCAGCCCCGAAAAGTTATTAAAGATATCGTTAAAATAGTCCAAGTGACTACAGTGGCTCAATCTTAAGTTTATCAAACGACGAGAATACATTTTGTGCGCAAAAAAAACAAAAATAACGACTTTATTTCAACTATTCATTTCCCTCTCTGTTGGCCTCGAGTCAGTTCACTAGTGATATAGCGGAGTGCTTCTGTGTTGTACGTCACACGCATCACACACATGACCAGCGTCGGCCAATAGTGAGCCTACGTGTGACTTAGCTCTATGCAATCACACTACGTTAACTGACTAGAGGCTCACAGAGAAGGAAATGAATAGTTGAAATAAAGTCATTATTTTTGTTTGTTTTAGCGAACAAAAAGTATTCTCTGGCTGGCAAGTTTCAATCCCTTAGAAGCCTATGGAGGAGTGATCCAGCTCTCAGATTTCATCCAAAATATCTTAATTCGTGTTCCGAAGATGAACGAAGGTCTTACGAGGTTGGAACAACATGAGGGTGAGTAATTACTGACAGAATTTTCATTTTTGGGTGAACTATCCCTTTAAGCAGCAGGTTCCCTTTCAAGAATGGTCACTTCGTATTGCGTAGCTAATACGCAGTGGGGAAACTCCTTTCCTCGAGAGTATTGAAGCCTATATTTTAAAATGCAGTGCAGCTGCACAGCAAGCACCAGCAGAGCGTTTAGCTCGCCCATTGGCTGTGCTACAGCAACTGCACACCCTATGGTGAGGCGGCTCAGACGCGCGAACCAATCAGTCAGCTTCGCGCCAAGCACGTCAGAGCCCGTCAGGGTGGGCGTGGCCTATGGCTATAAAAGCCAAACTATTTCGCCATAGTGTCAGATTTAACCCTCTGGGGTCTAAGGTGTTTTTGGGGTCCTTGAGATGTTTTGACATGCCCTGACATTTGTGCTTTTCAGTTGCTTATAAACATATTAATGGCAAAGTTGTCATTACACTCTATTTAGCACAAACAGGGCTACCATAATATGTGAGCAACATGTATGTACATGTTTGTATTTTTGAGAGAATATTGTTTATGCATGGTTACTGAAAAAACTAAAACTTAAACTTTCTGAAATAAGGCCACAAAATACATACTAAATATGTGTCCACAAGACTTTTGACTAGTGGATGTTGTCGCCTAGAGTTTTGCTTCAAAATGATCTGAAAATCATCCTGCCTAATCATTCACATAAAACAATATATTGATTTAAATTTTGTAAGACACTTTTTGTTTGGAAAGGCAATATGCGTGGGGGTGTGATTCACACCTGAGAAGACAATGACCTGCATAATGAGCTGCATAATAAACCTTTCACACAGGTGTGTCACTGGGTACCAAAGAATGCGAGGACAAAATAAATTATATATATATTTGTATTTGTAATTGTAACCTATTTGTAATTGGTTACAATTTCTAAAACAATTACACTTTTAACAATATTTCAAGTGTCATCTTTCATTTTATCATACGTATTTCAAAGGTAAGGATTCATTAGTTTGAATATTGGAAAAAACACTATAATAACATCTTAGTTGATAATTCAATATACCTACTTTATTTTTGACAAAACATCCCATACTATATAATTAACATATGATAGTCTGTAAGATATCGTGTTTATGATATATTAGGATATAAATGTTAATTTGCAGTTTGTTGCTTATACAAAGACACTTAATTTCAACATATTTCAGTCTATTTTTACTCATCTCAGTAGGCTATAGCAATATATTTTGGATGTGTTCATGTAAAAATAACATGTTTACTAATGTAGGTGTGAGAGTGAATGAACGGCACAGATGCGCGCTGTACAGCTGTAGTAAACTGTGCCATTCATTCATTCACACACCGACACGCAATTCATATTTAAACAGTCTTTTTGGGGTTTACAGACACTATTCAATATCGCGATTAGAACAAAGCACTTAATAATAAATAACTTACTACATTAGTTGCATCTGTTGCTCCTCGAAATAAAGCTACCAGCACTTCTGAGGTAACTTTTCCAGGATGATTACGATAGTATTGTTCCTCACAGCATAGCAAGACGAGGTAAAGTACAAGATTCTTATTAAACTTTATGTGTTTTATCCAGCTGATGTGGGCGTTGGCATGTTTGCATGGCTTGCCTCAGATCATTTGCGTTTGAATAGCGCGCTCTCTGTGGGCGTGGTCACATTAACACTTAAGCTATAATGAGCTGAAAGGAAAAAGACTGACATCTCTCTCTTTTCATACAGATTACATAAACTGAGAATAATTGTTTTTTATATATATTACTTCATTTAAAAGAAGAGAATTCAAGCTTCATAAAGAAAAATCTCTCGTGCCTGTGTGACAAGTATTCACTGAGTTAGTTCATTTTCGGACGCGTTTCAGAATGGACTTCACTGACAGAGAGAAGGCAAAACTCGCATCATGTTTATTTTTCTTTATTTGACAAAAAGCACAACACTTTGTTTTTATTGTGAGTATACACAAAAAAATAAACACTTAACAGGATCGAATGATGTATAACACTTATATGTAAGATCAAAATCAACAGAGTATTTTGAGTCTCTTTTGCACTGATAAGAAAAAAAGCGAGCTGGTCACGCCGGCGTTAAGGTTAATTTCCTTCAGCGACCTTCACGTCTCTGCCTCCTCACGAAGCTGTCGCCGTGAAATCAAGCCTTAATCAGCCAGAACGAGCCTAACTGCAGCGGACCAACGCCTTCTTCACTGCTAGAAGCCGCTTCTCTTTTGTCGCTGTTCTCATGTGGCCATCCGGCGACTACGCTATATCCTTTTTCACGCTATTGTGTTTGCCGTTGCGACACAGTTTATAAAAGAGCAAATTTCAGAGAGCACGAGCGTTGTTGCAAAAGCCTCGTCTCTGCACCTGCATCCCGCGCACTGAGAGCCGCACTCTCTGCCGAAAGCTGCTCTCAGTGCGAGGGTCTGCCCATCTCCATGCTGCGGATGTTAAGAGCTAACCATGTTAGCTCTCTTCAAACAAGTTGGCAACACCGCTCCGACCTCGCTTCCATTTCCCTCCCTACTTCAGCCGCTGAAGAAGCAGCGCCTCAGCCAGCGGCAGCCCGAGCTTATGGATTTAAGCGAACCCACGCCGGCCACATCCCCACTTGCTTCGCTTTCTCCTTCACAATCCCCTTCGTGGTCCTGTTTACTCAGTTGGACCAGCACCCCTCCCAGCGAGCGGCGGGTCTTGTCTCCTTCGGCAGATCGAACGAAGAAGAGCACGACAAATGCCTCTCCATTGCAGCGTCTGAAGATGAGTGGTCGGGCTCGGTTGACCCCGCCCTTCTCGCCCAGTCAATTGCGAGTGTGGCCAGGACTAATTCAAACATGGAGATGCTTTGCATCCTCCCCGCGGCCGTGGCGGGAGTGTGCCTTGCCCGAAGAACCTGCTAAGAGCCGGTTGGACGGATGGTTTCTGCCCGGGCGCCAGCAGGCCCCCCATCACAAGCCAGCACCGTTTTTTCCCTGAGGTACACGATGAGCTCACAAAGTCATGGCGCGGCCCTTACTCGGCGCGCACAAGCTCTTCTACTTCCGCAACGCTCTCCTCTGTTGACGGTGCCGTGGAAAAGGGATACGAAAAGCTGCCTCCCCTCGAAGAAGCGGTAATCGCTCATCTCTGCCCACCCACCGCTGCTGGATGGAGAGCTAGAGCAGTTCACCCATCCAAGCCCTACCGAAACACCTCAGCCCTCGCTGGACGCGCCTTTACCACTTCCAGCCAGGCTGCTTCGGCCCTGCACACCATGGTGGTGTTGCAGGTTTTCCAGGCCAAGCTTCTCCAGGCTATGGACGAGTCTGGCCTGAATTCTGAGTCATTCAAAGACCTGCGCAGCGCCACTGACTTAGCACTGCGCGCTACGAAGTCTACTGCTCAGGCTGTCGGTAGAGGTATGGCTAACCTGATCGTGCTCGAGCGCCAGCTTTGGTTAAACCTCGCGGACATGACGGCTTTTCTCAACTCGCCAATTTCCTCCACCGGCCTCTTCGGCCCAGCTGTTAAGGGGTTCTCGGAGCGCTTCTCTGAAGCGCAAAAGTTGTCACAGTCTATGAGGCACTTCCTGCCCAAACACTACAGCTCTGCCTCGAGTCACCCCAAGAGAACGTCGCCTTCTCAGCTAGCAAAGCCAGCGCTTTGGGTCTCTCAGCCCCGCCCTGTGGCTGACACCTATCGCCGCTCATGGCCGGCTGAGCGCTATCTGCACCCAGGGCCCCAGACCTAGGATTGTGTTGGACCCTAAAAGGTATTGAGTCTCGCCGCGGCCGGACCACCCTCAAAAAGAGCTCACCTAAATCTCCCAGCTCCGTTTAGTTATGGCGGCTGTGGAATTTTCTACAGTAGTCAATAGGCCCGTTGCACAGTGCGCACCCCAACGAACAAATACTGTTTTCACAGCGACCCAAATAAAGCACAAAAAAAGAATGTTTCAAACACACAACACCCGGGTATCCAGTCCCCCTTCACTAGGCGGCCCATCCCCAGTTGTCACTTTATCTCTATCCAGTCGGGCTGAGGCCTGGCAAGCCAGTCCAGAAATGAGTTTGTGCACAAAACACAACACACGGGTTATAGGTCCCCCTATGCTAGGTGGCCCATTCCCAATTTTCATTCAACCAAAATCAATGCTAATCAATGCTAACTACCAGACAAATCCTCGCGCAAGTTCGTCCGGGGGATTGGTTTTTCACGGTGGATCTGAAAGACGCCTACTTTCATATACAGATAGCGCCCCATCACAGGCCATTTTGGAGATTCACCTTTGAGGGGCAGGCTTATCAATAAACTGTCCTACCGTTCGGTCTGTCTCTAGCACCCCGTACATTTACAAAGTGCATGGATGCAGCTCTTTCTGAGTCAAGTCAAGTCACCTTTATTTATATACAATACAGATTGTTTCAAAGCAGCTTTACTGAGATAACAGGAAAATAATGTTGTAATAATATTGTTAAATATAAAATTAAATGTCCCCAACTAAGCAAGCCAATGGCGACAAAGGCGACAAAGGCGAAGAAAGGCGAAAAAGGTGACTGGCAAGGAACCAAAACTCCCATCAGGTGACAGAATGGAGAAAAAAAACCTTGGGAGAAACCAGGCTCAATCGGGGAGCCAGTTCTCCTCTGGCCAGCAAACGATCAGTGTATGATTATGATTCAGGCAGACAATGGGGAGTTTGTGTGCTGAATTTTATCGATGACTGGCTCTTACTGTTATTGATACACAGATCCTGGCTCCTCGTCATTTGGAATGCCTCGGGCTCAGTATACATTTTTCCAAGAGCAGACTGTCACCCAGCCAGGATTAAACCTTTCTGGGCACAGCTATCAACTCGACACAAATGAAAGCATGCTGCGGCATCGTCAGTACTCCGTCTGGGTCTACTGTATATGCGCCCTCTACAGCAATGGCTAAAACACTGTGTGCCAGCCCATGCATGGTGCTCAGGATGCCTGCACAACAAAGTGAACCACGGCTGCATAAGGGCCCTGACTCCCTGGAAAGCCCCAGATTGGTACCAGTCTGGCGTGACCATGGGCGTGGTCTTCAGAAGAAAGACAATTTTCACGGACGCCTCCAACCTAGGTTGGGGGGCGCTGCACGAGGGCAAGCCTGTCTCCGCCCTCTGGTCTAGCCCGGAGAAGAGCTTGCACATCAACTGCCTCGAAATGAGAGCGATTTGTCTATCCCTCAAAGAGTTTCTGCCAGACTTAAGGGGACACCACGTCTTAGTCCGAACGGACAACATGCCGGTGGTGTCCTACATAAATTGCAAGGGCGGCCTCAGATCAGGCAACCTGTACGTCATGGCCAGAAACCTCCTTTTGGCACAAGCCAACCTGCGCTCCCTGAGAGCTGCCCACGTCCCGGGCATCCAAAATCTGGGTGCGGACATGCTGTCTCGAGACAACACTCCTCCCGGGGAATGGTCTCTCAACCCTCAGATGGTACATCTGATATGGAGTATGTTCGGCAGGGCACAATCTGCACTCCAGCCATGAGAACAGAGTCGAACTAACCACGCAAGTTCATCATATCTTCTTCATCCAACGAAGAAGAAAATGATTGCAACTTCAACATTTGACACTCACAAAACCAACAACAACTTCAATTTTCAACAACTTCAAGAATTGTGTCCACTGCAAAGGCCATGCAAGTATACATTTAATGAACGGCTTTGAAAATGATAAGCTGATGGTTCTTTTCATGTTCAATGAATCTCTTCAAAGAAAAAGTTAATTTGAGAAGAAACGTGATTTACAAATGGTTCGTCAGCGATGAGGAGGGGGTTAAGCCTCCAATTGCGGGAGGGCCTAAGCCAGTTGGGTAGAGCTATGTGAAAAATGAGACAGCACCGTGATCCGAGATTGTAATACTATGATATGAGCAAGAGCTAACATGTCCCAGCAGTCTATTTTTTTTATAATTATTTTTTTTTTGTCAGGGACAATGCAAAAGAGACACATTGTAACAGGTTACAGTAACTTGAACAGATGTGTTGCATATAGGGTTTCTAGCCGAAGCTAATTTTCAACCCCTGTCCCTGGTTAGGCTACATACATCACCATTACCAAGAGAACAGAAGCAAACAACAGAAACAATAACAAAAATAACAAAAACTCAACATTACATTATATACATATATCTGTGTGTGTATGTGTGTGTGCGTGCGTATCTATTTCTCTATCCGTATGTACATGTCCATTTATAAGTGCGTCTACACAGTGGCATGATCAATGATCACAGATTTGGTTTTGTTTCAGCCAGTGTTTCACCTTTTCATTAAATGGTTTCAGATTGGTTTGTGTTTTTATTTCTGTCGGTAGGGCATTCCAAAAATGTATCCCTTTTACAGAGAAAGATGACTGACCGAAAGTGGTTTTGCACTGTGCCACCCTGCAGTTGCCATTTGCTGATCCCCTAGTGGTGATTCTATTAGTATTTGTTTTTGTCACATATGGACAAAGTACAGCTGGAGAGAGATTATTCACACATTTAAAAATCAATTTGATAAAAGAGAACTTAATAAAACTATCATAACTAAGCAAATTATACTTTTTCAGTATTATACAATGATGCCATTTTGTTTGTTTTTGATCCATTATTTTCAGTGCTTGTTTATATAGTGAAATAATGGGTTTAACAGTTGACTGTGAAGCCTGGCTCCATACAGTAACACAATAAGAAAGATGGGAAAATATCATGGCATGCATAAACAGTTGAGCTGCCTTGAGGGGTATGTAATGTCTAATCATTCTAAAACAGTTCAAATTAGTCTTTACAGTTTTGCCTAGTTTTTTAACATGTTTATCAAATTTAAGTTCGGGGTCCAAAATTACACCTAAGAATTTAAAAATCAAATTGTCTAAGAGAAAATAGTCAATGCGAGTGTAAGTGTGATGGACATTAGAGAAGGAGAATACTTTTTGATTTTTAAATTTCAATCTCCAAATGTCCGAAACACCATTGTGAGCTATGAAATCATTGACAACTTTTGCAGATTTGGTGAGGGGTTGGGCCTTGTTTGATTATATGTCTAACACGGTGTTGAGTACGCAGTTAAAGTCGCCACCGATTATCAACTTATAATTGTTATCACAGGGAATGGCGGAGAATAGTTTAAGCTTCGTTGTCAGATTATCAATGCGTACATTACAGTACATAGTTGGACGAAAAACTAGCTTTTAAAGATCACCCATTGGCCCAACGACAGAATCCAATGGTGTGGGCGAAGGTGTTTTGCGTGTATGTGTTTTCAGCGCTTCAGTGAAGTTCACTTTATTTATTAGAATTTAGTTTCACTATTACTTTAGCTCTACGCTTAATCTGACTCCAATTTCAAATGAAAATCAAATTTAGATTGTGTTTCTTATTAGAAAATAATCAAATATTAATTATGATTTAATTTAGATCTTTGATTATTCTGAGTATCCCATACTTTCAATTATACGTTCATTAAAGGACCCAGTATCGCTTTGAGACGTCACGTCGCGAATGTGCGCTCACGATCACAAACTAGCCAGTTCTGAAATAGTCAGAGGATGCAGTGCGAACTATTTTACCCTTAATATGCCGCTCAATGCTAGCTCATAACAAAAGGTGTAATTTTTTTAATAGTCGCAAGATGCAATGTGCTAAATCAGTGATAGTCAGAAATCGGAAGGTCTCCTTGATGCGCTCCATGCTCCATTCATTAGTGCCTTCAGTGTGATCTATCCTGGAAGAGATTTGCGGAAACACCACACTACACATTAATCCATACTAGAAAAATGATTTCAGAATAATGCAGAATAAATCAAATATAACATTTTATTTGGCAGGTAAAAATGTATCATGCCACTTCCACAAGTAAATGATTAAAAGCCAAAAAAGCCATCAATTGCTCAAAGATGACTCTAAGAGTAAGAAATGCATTCCTGATAGAGACACACAGTGGCGTGTGAGTGTGCTCCGTGTGCAAGGCTCGGGAAAACACTGACAGAGCACTGCATGGGGGTTTTCCTGGTTACAGTTTCCCCAAGACTGCTCTGCCACTTACCCTTATATACCCAGACCAGAACAAAAGGCTTGTACAAATATGTTTTAGAGTTGTTTTGGGTCTATCCATGTACCCCAGGGGGGTAACACCTGGTTTCAGAGGAGAGGGGAGGATTATCAGATAACTTGAAGAGACACCACCCAAAGAGGAGAACAGGATTCTCCTAAGTGTTCTTATCTTTCTCATAATACCAATGACTGCAATGAAATTAAGACCATTTTACCAATCACACTGAGACATTTAAAAATTATACTAAACATGAAAAGGAAAACCAATAGATTCACAAGAGACATCATATGTGATAAATAGACATTCTCAGTGAACTTGGATCAGGGGGAAAGGAAGGGAGGAGGGAGAGGGGATGCAGAGATAAGGAAGGAGAAAAGTTTGGACAAGACAATGTCCTATGCTCTTTCTTTGAGATCTTCTGTCCAGGGTGCGTTTTATGGCTTTATTGCAGGGTGAGTTTTATCTCAGCTTTTGTCTTAGCAGGAAAATCAAGTCTTACAGTACCTAAGTATTTGTAAGAGCAAAACACTAAAATATCTCCATATTTTGTCTGTGGGGAATTGATTTGATGATTGTGGTTTGCTATTGGCTGATCTCATGTGATTGACAAGTTGCCCCGCCCTCGTCATCAGAGAAGAGAAGAGATGCTTGAAGTTATTCTGATTCAAGATTACCAGGAACAGGAATTTAACACAATAATGATGTGCACAGATAAATTATCTATAATAAACACTGCAATATTCCATTTAAAATAAGAATGATCCATTTTGATTTCATGTTGACTTTAATGTCTGTTGTAACCCAGTCTTTAAAAGAGTAATTTAGAGGACGAATAAATTCACACCTGGACAAACACTCCTGAATGGATGGATTTATTTGATTGTTTTTTTCTGTCAGTTAAAAGAACAACTAACAAACAACATCAGGATGAGGTTCAGATAACTGATCGCTTAGGTGTTTTTGAGGTGATTTCTTGGACCCATTGGAATGTGACAGATGTGTGAAGCTCATGTTTGTGAGGATATCTTGGCGAACAAGCACAGTTTGTTGAATGCAGTGTGTGTGCTCTCTAGCTCCCCCTGTAGGTGCTGTATGAGTATCTGCTCACCAGCAGTGGCACATGAAAGCTCTGATCAGCAGCGCTTACAGTGAAGACAATCTAAATCAAGAATGAAAAACATTAGCATTCAGACTGTGTAAATACAATCAGTTCACCATTAGCCTTTCCTACAAACCTCAACATATGGGTAAAAGCTGGACTGTCCCAAACTCTCCCAGTACTGGCCCGTCTCGAAGCGCATCTTGTACATTCCTGGAGTGAAGGCGTCGCTGGTTATCAGTCCTGGACAGCGTCCGTCCTCATCTGTGTTTCTGGAGAAATCAGTGACACACCAACATCATGACATTTATTTTCCAGGGTTTTTATTTTAAACCTCTCCAAGTTTGACCCAAACCACTTTGGACATTTTCGATAGCAACAGTTTTCAGAACACTGTTACAATAATTCAAACATTTTTTTGGACAGAGCGAAGACTTGACACAAGTGATGTCAACAGAGCTGAGTATTAGCATTAGCATGCTAGCTAGGGTGACCAGAAACCCCTGTTTATTAAGGACAATCCTGGTTGTTGTTGTCCTGTTCTGACTGAACTTGTCCCTTTCCCTGGAAATATTGCTGTTTTACAGCACGTTCAAAATACCCTGCAAAAACGTTTGAAAATTTCAGAAAAATTGTAATTACTGTATACAATATAGTCATAGTAATTAAAATGATAAATACAATTGGAATATTTGTTAAATTTGGTTTTATTTATATTTTCTAATTTATTTTGGTTTATTTTTGAGAATATTTTTGAATATAGTGAACATATTGTTTTAGAATATACTGTTTTGGTCTGTTTGCTATTTGCAGTGCTTATTATTTACTATTTTTCATAGCGTAATTTTTAGTAAAAACCTAGTCGGCACGCAAGCCTGTACACAACTCTAATAAACATGAAAATTTACTAAATATTGGATACAACAGTCCATTTTAATGAGACTAAATAATTAGTACTAATACTTTTTAATACTTGATAGATTTCAAGTATATTTATTGCCATTTTAGATTATTTTTTTCACTGAGCTTGTCGGTACACATTCTGACATTGCTTTCTCTGTGTAGGATACAGGCAATGCTTTATTATTACTAATATTATTGATGTTTCATTCTCATAATTTGTCCAAAAGTATTAGACATTTGCAGCAGTTTTGGAATCGAGAGCCACAACAAAGTTGTATTAATTGTATGAATGCTCAATGGCTGTTTTAAAGGTGAAGTGTAATTTCGGAATTGACAAAAATAATGACTATTTTCAAACAGGTTTTCCAAACAGATAGTCCCACCTCAAACTCACATGATTGGTTGAGCCAGTGTTACTGCGTCAGGGAGATGCTCAAACGCTCAAAAACAGCCAAAGATGAGATGCGTGGACTCACCCGACGGTCACGAGGCTCCAGACGGTCATGCGGGGGTCCAGGCGGTGTAGACTGAGGGCCATCCGTGCCGCTGGGACCCCGTCCCCGGTGTTCAGCACATGTGTAGTGAGGGGACCTTTCACTGAACCCATCGCTCTCAACCCTACAACACAGGAGAATCAGCCCGTCACATGCATTTATTATAAGACCATGTACGGGCAACTTCCACATGTTAAACATGAAGCACATTTAAAATGACTCGACTCACTGAATGACTGAAGAGTTGAGTAAGAAGATATTGAGATCTTACCTGTTAAGAAGTCAGTGTCATCTGGCTGTGTGTCGCCGTTTATTTGAGGATGATCTGGACACTGTTTGATTAGTTTCAATGAGTTAATCAACAAAACAAACCAGCGTAAGCACACATGCAGGGTTAATATTTAAGCAAACCGGCGTTAAAAAGTTCCAGTATCACAAACCTTTAGAATATAAAGTACTACAAAACAAAGACAAGATATCTGAATTTACAATCCTACCTTGAAGTCCGAGTTGAAATCCTGTTAGAGGGCAGATGGACTTTGACCTCTAGTAACTTGTTTGATTTGGTTGTTTAGATGAGTGGAAAAACATGAAGGTTAACGCTAGTCACAGTGACAAAACAGCTGGAGTTTAGATCAATGGTTTCAGTCTTCAGAGAGCCAGAGCTACATTTTATTCCATTAGGAACATTAACTAACATTATTACACTATATTGTGCTCAACAGATCATTAATTATAAAGTTAACAAGTAGTTAAAATGTCATGAAGATTGAACTTCTATCTTCTGCTAGACTGCCTTCGGGTTCAAAACCATGATGATTGTACAGATAATGGCTTTTGAATAGTGTTTAAACTCTGTCATAATTATATTCAGGCAGCATACTATACATGAATGTATTTTTATTTCTGTTGGTGAATACATTCAGAATTGTGTGATACAAACAAATGTAGCATTCCCATTATATTTTACATAATCACAGATATATATTACGAAAGATACACAAGCATGCAGCGGGAAACCGCTTTACCATGTTATGCCTTATTTCAAAGAACGGTTTTGATAAGTGCTACATTTTTACATGAAAAAATGACATATGCTGATCATAAATCTAGTCATGAAACTAAATTGGCCAGACTTATTGATGAGCAGATAGTAAATGACATTTGGGTTCAAATAAGTGTTTTAAATACATCTCATTTTAAATCTTAAATCTCATTTTTATATATCAGGGCCTATGTATGGGGTTATCAGTTGATATAGATTTATTTAGATATCGTTATTGGCATCAGCCGTTTAATAACCCATATCAGTAACCCATAACTATTGCGTACATATCGTAAAATTATGTATGTAGGATATTTGCAATAACATGGTGTGTCTGTGTTTCCATCTCCTTCAATATTATCGTATCATTACTTTACTGATTGAAATATGGAAAAACACCATGTAGTTAAAATAAGTCATAAAATTATCAGCAGCGTTTGACAACAAAATTGAGTTTGTTTTCGGTGTGTTTAGACAGCTGCTCCTGAACTGGATTCAAACACTTCAAGCTGAAATCAATGATCCTGAATGAGTGTTTCAGCATCAGTTCATCACTGAACTACTGAACTCGTGAAGATACGAGCTGATATCACTCAGCTCTGCACTCATGTTTAGTTTACAAGATGACAGCTTCAACGGATCAGTGGAAATTATCCAAACATCTCCTCGTTTTTAATGGTCCTTTTCTTTACACCATCACTGATTAATCCTGTGGCTTTTCCCAAATAACTTGGCGTGTCTGTGAGAAAGAGCAACAGAGCAGTTAGAAAAAAATATCAGTTTCATACAGTTTATTTAAAACAAATAGTTACAGGTTTTAACTTACCTGAAGTCTTTACATGTAGAACAAATCTGGTCCATAGTCATTAACCTGGCAAACACATGCATGGACACACGTTAAACAAAAACTCTTAAATTGCTATAGTATTATATCATTTTTGTATATCCTGAAATATTGTAGGAAGATGTTTTAGTCCAAAAAATAAGTTTGCTCGATCACAATAACAGAAATTTACCAAGGTGACCATAGTTTACATTAAAACGCCATTATTACTACAGATATTGTTACTAGGCGAGTCTCAAGAAACCTGGGCACGTTCTTGACAGGTTTTGACTCAACTACTGTAAAATCATAATAAATTTATACAAATCCTCCATCAGTAATTATAAGAAGCTTCACAATCTTAAGAATTTTTATTTTAACTTTAACAGCATCCACAATATCGATAATGAAATATTGACAGTACATTTATAAAACATTTTGGGTTGGCCGGCAATAGCCTATGTCGTCACTACCAGTGCGGCCGTGAGTATAAGAGCGCGCCTGAGGAACACATCATCTTCTTGTTGTCTAAAGGAGATGTGGCAGGCACCTCGAAAGCATTAGTATTTTTTACTTTATTAGTACTGTATTAGTGACAGTTTAGCCATAATTATTGGCTTATTTAGATCAAATTGTCTTTATTACACTAGTTATAGCAATTTATAACAGTAAACCAGCATTAATTTAAGAGTTACTAGCTTCATATTGTTCAGTTAACTTTATAGATGGGAAATCACTGAAATATAACTAAGTACATAATATATAGTTTGCAAGTTGTAAATAATGGCTAAAATGAGTTTACTTTACATTAAGTTAATCATTATTTACTAGCTTATTTATCGCATGAATGTGGATCCTTCAATGGCTAATATGTCCTAACTATATGTTAAGTTAATCATTAATTACAAGTGTGTTCGTGCTTAACTAATGCATAATTGTGAACAAATTAATTATTAATTACTATTTTATTTATGCTTAAATAATGCATAATTCTGGACCCTTAAAATGAAGTGTTACCAAAAAGCTGAATCTCCTGATCTAACTACAGTAGCTATTAGTGACACTACTCCCTACGGCCACTGTCTAAGCTACATACCCTAAACAAGGAAGTCCCCGCAGGGCCAAGAGGAAGGGTTTGATGGCTCAAGGGAATGTGGCCAGGCTTGCAAAGAGACCTGGCCTGTCACTTCAGGGGGATTTAAAGATCAACCACGTCACCCTAGCCTGGTCAGCCTACAACCTCTTTGCCTAAGCAGAATCTCTAGATTCAGCACTCTCACAGAGGCCTCCAATGAGAAGGTATTGCAACAGGCAGTAACCATTTCACACCGGATTCCAGAGACATTCTTTCAAGCGAGTATCGACCCTCCAAGCGAGGGGAGTCACACTGCTCAGCCCAGGTGTTCTCCAGGCCTTGCAGAGCGCTGAAGTTAGAGACCTGCACTCCTGTGGGACCCAACAGAGTGCGGCGCGGGACTAGATTTGATGGCTGAGTGCGGGCGGTAAGGTGCTTGTGTGTGTGCAGGTTGCGGGAGAATAAAACGATTCGCGGGACTCCCGCAAAATGAAATATCTATAAATAAAACATCTAAAATCAAATAAATTGTTATTCATTTGTTGCACATAAGCAACAAGAACAACTAAAACAAAATAAAAAAAATTTACAGGCAGTTTCTATTGATAACGTGTTTTGCAGCATTGTGCAATGTAGCCAATCACAGACATTATGTGGTGATTTCTTGAACGCAACGGCCAATCAAATGCATTTAAGATAGAATCCACTCACTGCTCAAAACTGAGTTTTTGTTCAGTGCTAAATTCTGCATGCGGGCAAATCCTCTGATTATAACAAACAAAGTGTGGACATTATGAACGATTCAGTGTGCACCCCGCTTCAATGATAATAATAGAGCTTTGTGAGATCGAGATGAACTGAGATGTCAGCTTTTTAGGAATTATTAAGGGAGCGCACTTTGTGCGCATTCTGCCATGCCAAACCATGCGCACAGTAGCCTATGCTTGCTTTTATGTTAAATTAACAGTGGTTTGTCAATGTTGATGCTTTAATAAGCACAATTACTAGCACTTGCCTATTCTATTCTATTTGTTTTTCTGACATAAAACAAACAAAAAAACGTGTGATGTTTTACCTGTACTAGACTAACTGAGACTTGTTACAGCACTTGTATACTGTTGCGCTCTTCTATTGTTCTCCTCAGTTGTAAGTCGCTTTGGATAAAAGCGTCTGCTAAATGATTAAATGTAAATGTAATAACAAATCATTTATCTGAAGCGTTTATGCTGATGTGTAGGCTGTGGCAAGGCAACACGTAGGCTAACTTGCAAGTATGGACCTACAGAAAAAAATCTATTTATACTTCTATGCGGGTGGGGGCAGGAGCGGGACAAAACATGAATGTTGCGGGCGGGAGAGGGTAACATATTTTTGCGGGAGTGGGACAGAATCCTGCGGGAGGTCTCTACACTGAAGTAGTTCTGGGGGAGTGGAATACTCTACATGATGACCCTCGAGAACAAGAGGAAAACTGACAAGGAGGCCTATAGAAAGTCTCTCGACTTGAAATAAATATGTTGTTAAGAGAGGCGCCAGCAGGCCCACCGTTGACTACTGTAGGGCGAAGCACTCAGCAACAACCCTCTAAACCAGGTGAGTGCTACACAGGCTTGGCTCAAAAAACAGTTTGTCCAGGAGGCGGAAAGCCCATCACTAGACAATCCTGTTATATGGGCTCTAATGGAGTGGGTATTGAGAGTGTTGAACAGTACAAGTATTCGGGTACTGTCTTCGCTAACAAATTGTCTTTTTCTCCAAATACTAAAGCTTTGTGTAAAAGGGGCAGCAAAGTTTGTATTGCTTGCGGAAAATAAGGTCATTTAACGTGGATAAAACATTGATGTGTATGTTCTACAGATCCTTTGTTGAGTCACTGTTATCTTTTTCACTGTTGAGCAGGTTTAATTCTCTAAATGTGTATAACAAGAATTGTCTTGAGAGGATTGTAAACCAGGGAAGTAAAATAACGGGGAGGAACCTTTTGAATCGAGCTAAGGCAAGCATAGTTTTGAACACTGGCTGGTTATGTACTTGCTCAAAAAAAAAATTGGGAAAATTTTTAACCCAAAAAAGTTACAGACTGCAGCTTTAAGGTAATTAAGGTAAGGTACTTTTTAGAAAGGAAATTATGTTTTTTTTTCTTCCCTTGTATTGTGTGTATGCGTTTTCTTGTATGACATACTTGTATGCTGCAACTAAATTGCCTTCGGGAAATGAATAAAGATTAACTGATCTGAGAGAGCAAGGCACTCTGCATACCAAACTTGACTCTCTAGAACAAGAGGAGGCCTAACTACGTATTATACTAGGGACATCCCTGCAAAGGGTCCCGGAGAATCATACCACTGGACATAGCTATCCAGACAGAGCTCAGGGATTGCAGACTTCGGCAGGAAGACTCTCTAAATGAGAGATGGTAATACTTCCTCATACTAGGGCTGCTTAACGAGGAGGCTCACAGAGAGCCATTTCACTTGTTATTGCCCACATTAGGAGAGCAGAGGCCTTTCGCAAAGAAAGCCAGGCCGTTCAAATTTACTTTCCCAGTGGTTAGCTCAAGGGAGTGGAGACTTCAACCCAACGACTCTCAATGGATGACCGAAAGCCTAACAAGACTCTGCTTTTTCAAAAAGTAGCCAATGCTAGTTTTAAGAAAGAGCTCTAGATAGTGGAGGCCTCATCCTGATAATTCTCTAGAATGAGAAGAGGCCTGACGACACTACTCTAAGGAAGCCGTCCTATCAGGTCTTACTGAAAGCCGTTCCACTTGGAACATCATATTAGCAGAGGCGGACAGAGTACACAGCTTCGTTACTTGAGTAAAAGTACAAATACCCCTTGCTAAATTTTACTCAAGTACAAGTAAAAGTACTACAGTCAGATGTCTACTTAAGTAAAAGTACTGAAGTTCTTGTTTTTAAAAGTACTTGAGTATCAAGAGTACAAGAGTAAATTTTCTAAATATTGCATTACTACTGCCACAGTGTCAAGTCAAGTCATCTTCATTTATATACCGCTTTTAACAATGTAGATTGTTTCAAATCGGCTTTTCAGAGATAAACATATAATTTAAGGTAACAGAGATTGGTTTGGTTTTATAGCGGTTCTTGAATAATGTTATTTTCCAGCTAAAGTTAGTTTTGATTGATTCACTTCCGTCGAAATTATCATTTGTTATTAAATTAGGGGCCGCTAAGATGACACCGTTCTCTCTAAACAGACTTTAAACTGAACCTGTGATAAACGCTGATGGCGTTCACATGCGCATTAAGAATTGATTCTATAGTTATGTGTGTTCGAATATATGTGTGCAGGTTTGTAATTCCCTACAAACCATGCCTAAACAAACTACTTGTCTTTGCCTATAAATTTGATACAGAATTTTATTTTATCACTTCGGGGTAGGTACGCGAACCGTGCTTAAATTTATGTACAGAAACGTCCTACATAGAGTTATGAAAAATGTTCATGTTAATACCTTTGATAATCTAAAAGGAATTGAAAGTTAATTCAAGTCATTTTCATCTTTTTACCATGTTGCTTTATTTAACATTTCTCACTTGCCCACAAGACAATGCACAATGGCAACGCTCTGACAAACCTCTGCTAGAGTTTTAATGGATTTTTTGCACCCACATTTGAACCCACATAAATCTGACCATGGAGTTTACTTTGGCGTCAGTTCAGAGCTGAAGGTGAAGGTGATTTGCTGATAGGCTGTCCCAATCAGTGGCGCCTGCACAATCCAATCACATTTGAGAGGGAAACAACAAATTGAGGGTTTCCTTTTTTTTTTTTTTTTTTAGAAGTAACGGGTACTCACGGTTATGAATAGAAATGTAGTGGAGTAAAGAGTACAATATTTGCCTCTCAAATGTACTTGAGTAAAGTCATGAGTAATCCCCAAAAATGATACTCGAGTAAAGTACAGATCCCTCAAAATTGTACTCAAGTACTGTACTCAAGTAAATGTACTCCGTTACTGTCCAGCTCTGCATATTAGTAGAAGAGTGAAAACCTCATAGAATGACTCTACAGAATGAGATCTTCCTCTAATCACTCCATATCCTAAAAACATTTTATTGAGGAGGCTCACAGAAAGCCTTGCCACTCGAAACAGCAGAGCTCAGAGAAGAGAACCCAAGCAGGATCGATCCGCAGTCATGGAGGCACAAGTGAAGGAGATCTAATGAGCTGCAAAACGACTCACAAAAATAAGAGGTAACCTAGTTAATTCCAATGCCTAACCATACGGAGCACTAGAGGGCGAAGGTGTTTAACAAAGATGGCTGACATGAACCAAGATGGCTGCACTCGGTGAAGTGCTGTAGGCTTAGCATCAAAATATACGTTTTTTTTTTGCCTAAAGTGTGAGTAGAAAGTGTGAGTAGAAACGAAAATAAAGTAGTACAGGCAAAGTTTACGATGGGACCGAAGAAATCAGCAGCGGAGACAAAGATGGAGAATGATATGGATGAAATCCGTGAGTCCCTAAATTATATGTCTGGGGAGCTAACGAAAGTGACGCAACAGCTGATGAAGCTAGCGGAGCTTTTTGAAGAAGTGAAACAACTTAAAAATATTGTAAGAGAAAGAGACAAAACCATCGAGGAGCTTGAGAAAAGAATCGACAATCTAGAGCAGTACACTAGAATGGAAGATGTAATAATTACTGGTCTTACTATCAAGCCGCTCTTACGCTAGAGCAGCTATGGAAGGCAGGAATATAAGTGAGGATGCACATGTTGAGGATTTGCAAACGCTGGAAGAGCAAGTTTTGGGCTTCCTGGCAGAGAAGGATGTTAACCTGGATCCAAACGCCATCACGGCATGCCATACTTTGCCGTGGAGGGATAAGGCAAGCCCAGCTATCATCTTGCGTTTTGCAAATCGTAAACACAAGACAGAACTCATGCGTCAAGGGAAGAAGTTAAAGGGAACATCAGTTTATCTGAATGATCATCTCACAAGAAAGCGGCTGGTATTGCCAGAGAAGCACGTATCCTGAAAAAAAATGGGAAGATTAAAGTGACATGGACGAGGAATTGTAAGAAATTTATCCAGCTAAATGGGCGCACTCCGGAACAAGATAAAGTCATATTGGTAAGAGAAATGAAAGATTTGGACCAATTTAAATAATGTTGAGAATTCCACTGAGTATTATTTTTGATATAACTTGTGAGAAGACAAGCACTAGTGTTATGACTGAGTGTGTTCGTCTTGCGTTGGATGGAGGACTTAAGTTTTGGGACATTTTTCTTAAGGGATATAATGACATTGAGTCCTTTTCCTAGGAATGGTTGTGCCAATGGTATTCAGTGGAGTCGACAAGTGGATTTCAATATTTCGAACACTCGGACTTTGGGCTTTGGATTCAGGCGGACTGGGAAGTGTAAGAGACATTTTCAAATGGTCTGTAGTTTTATGTGTGCGTCTGATTTTGTGTGGTGTGCGCTCGTATGTGTGATTATTAGTGTGTTGCCCGGTCATAAATCTGGATCTGTACGCTGTTTGTGTGTGTGTCCTGCGTATGTGTGCATAAATATGTGCTCCAAGAGTGTGAAGGGTCCTGGGGTTGGGTTGTCAAATGTTATGTATGTTTGGTGGGAAGGTGTAGGTATGACAAAACAAAAAAACAAATGTATGACAATGAGGATGAAATGAGTGATGTGGATACTAATGATGTAGAATCTATAAATGGTAGTGAAGACATTATTCTGCACGATGATATAAATTATAGAGCAAATGAGTTTGGCTGTAACATAGATCCGGATGAACATTTGTTTAATAATATAATTAATGATTGTGATTACTATACTGACGAGCAATTTAAATGCATTAATATAAATGTTGCCTTTAGTATTATACATTTCAATAGTAGGAGTCTGAACAAAAATTATAACGACATTAAACAATATCTAAGTCAGTTTAATAAATTCAGTGCCATTGCTGTTTCTGAGACTTGGTTTGGATGCAGACAGGTGCTGTGAAGTAGAATTAGATGGATATGATTTGTTCACTACCAATCGGATAAATAAAAGAGGTGGGGGTGTTGCACTATACATAGATACAGATCTGGGGTTTAAGAGGATTAATAGTGAGTCAACCACCATTGATGATGTTTTGGAGTGTATAACATGTGAAATTATTTTAGAAAAATCTAAAAATATTGTTGTTAGTTGTGTGTATAGAACACCGGGATCAAGTCTAGACATCTTCAATAAAAAAATGGACAGTCTTTTTAGTATCTAAACAAGGTTCATATTGTGTGTGGGGACTTTACTATTGATCTTCTGAACCCTCAGAAAAATGTGAAAACAACAGACTTTATTAATACTATGTATAGCAACACTCTATTCCCTCTTATTGTTAAGCCAACCAGAATTACCATGGATACATCAACATTAATAGATAATATTTTTACTAATCAATTAGCAAGTCAAATAACCGCTGGAGTACTTATCAATGACATCACTGATCATTTTCCTATTTTTAGTATTTTCAAACAATTACGAAATAATACAACCAAAATAAATGATTTTAAAGTTGTAAGACAGAGAACTCCTGAAGCTATTGCTGCTCTCAGGGATGACTTATGTTCCCAAACTTGGGAAGAAGTGTATACAACTCCTGACCCTGATAGGGCATACAATGCCTTCCTACTTACCCTAATCCAATTGTATGACCAGCACTGTCCGCGTAAGAAATATTATATTAAAAACAAAGATAGCCAGGATAAGCCATGGCTTACCAATGGCATAATTAAGGCCTGTAAAAGAAAACAACAACTCTATAGAGTCTATTTAAAGCAAAGGACTAAACAAAATGAAGAAAGTTTATAAAATGTATAAAAATAAGTTAATTCAAATAATAAGATTTAATAAAAAAGTATACCATTGCAATTTGCTGGAGCAGAACAAGAATGATATCCAAGGTACTTGGAGGGTTTTGAATGGTATTATCAGGAATGGAAAAAAAAAAGGAAGAATATCCTAATTACTTCACAGTGAATAACGTCTCGGTTACGTATGTAACCCTCGTTCCCTGAGTAGGGAACGGAGACGTTACGTCGGATGACGACGAATGGGGTTTCGCTTAGAAAGCCTATCAGCTTCGAGTATTACAAAACGAGCCTATGGCATAGAAATGCCATGGGTCTGCGGAATTTGCATGACGTAACTCCGCCCCACCTCGTGGGTATAAAAGGAGGAAGTCCGCAACAGCAGTTTATGTTTCTTCGCTGAGGAGCCAAGACTGAGCTCAGGCGATCCCCGCGGTACAGCGGAAAGTGGCAGGCAGACGTAACGTCTCCGTTCCCTACTCAGGGAACGAGGGTTACATACGTAACCGAGACGTTCCCTTTCGTTGTCACTCCGAGTTACGTCGGATGACGACGAATGGGGTTACCAGTCTAATCACGTCACCTTCTCAGCTGTCTTCCAGTGCCCTGCGTAAATCGAGATCCCTGTCAAGACTGGACGAAGGACTCCATTTAACACAGGAATACCAAGGTACACTGGGAAGCATATCCCAAGCTAGGGGAAGTATGCAAATAATGCCAACCCAGAGGGGGGGGGGACTTAGAGAATACACATAAGACCCGAAGGATGCATATGGGAAACACTGGGGTGTACAGCCGCAGGTGGAATATTTCAACCCCAGGGGTGGCAAGTTGGCTTGCCAAGGGAAAGACACATGCTCAGAGAGGCTTACAGTGGAAATACACATGTGGGGGTCGCTCAGGGGAGGGACCATGCACACGGGAGGCACCTAGCCGACGCGCAGGCAAGAGACACTGGCGCCGACGTCAGGAGTGCTGGAGGAACTCAGGGCTTTCGGGGAAGCTCACCTGAGGAGAATATCGCACGTATCCAGTCCGTGGAGTGGAATGGCGAGCAAGCGAAGACACCTGAGCGGGTCCGGTACTAGCTAGTTGAAGCGAGTACATGAGAGGACACTGGCTCCACTCGGAGATTATAGAATCTGGCGAATGTGTTAGGTGTCGCCCAGCCTGCAGCTCTGCAGATGTCTGTTAGTGAGGCGCCATGCGCTAGAGCCCAAGAGGATGCCACACTCCGGGTGGAGTGGGCCGTCACACCAAGGGGGCACGGTCGACCTTGCTGCTGGTATGCCAAGGCAATGGCGTCCACTATCCAGTGAGACAACCTTTGCTTGGAGAGAGCCTTTCCCTTCAGCTTCCCACCATAACAGACAAAGAGCTGGTCTGAGGTCCTGAAACACTGCGTCCTGTCTACATAGGCGCGAAGAGCGCGTACTGGACAGAGCAGTGCCAAGGCTGGGTCTGCCTCCTCCGGGGGCAGCGCTTGCAGGTTCACCACCTGGTCCCGAAAGGGAGTGGTAGGAACCTTGGGCACATATCCGGGCCGGGGTCTCAGGATCACGTGAGAGAAAGCCGGTCCGAATTCCAGGCACGCTTCGTCGACGGAGAATGTGTGCAGGTCCCCTACCCTCTTGATGGAGGCCAGTGCAACCAGGAGCGCTGTCTTCATTGACAGGAACTTAAGCTCGACTGACTGCAGGGGCTCAAAGGGAGCACTCTTCAGGGCAGTTAGAACCACTGAGAGGTCCCAAGAGGGAACGAGAGGAGGGCGAGGAGGATTTAGTCTCCTCGCTCCTCTCAGGAACCTGATGACCAGGTCGTGCTTCCCTACCGACTTACCTTCGACTAGGTCATGGTGTGCGGCAATGGCGGCAACATAGACCTTAAGGGTGGAGGGAGACAGCCTTCGCTCCAACCCTTGCTGAAGTAAGGAAAGCACAACGCTGATCGAGCATCTCCGGGGGTCTTCTCGGTGAGAAGAGCACCAGCAGACGAAGAGGTACCACTTCAACGCATAGACGTGTCTCGTGGACGACGCTCTAGCGGAAGTGATGGTAGCCGCCACCGCTGGTGGAAGGGTACTCAAACCTACCTCGAGCCGTCCAGGAGCCACACGTGGAGGCTCCAGAGATCCAGAGAGGAGGTGCTGTCGCGAGGAGTACAAGTTCGGGGAACCAGGTCCGGTTGGACCAATACGGCGCGACCAAAATGACCTGCTCCTCGTCCTCCCTGACCTTGCGCAAGGTCTGCGCAAGAAGGCTCGCTGGGGGAAACGCATATTTGCGCCCCGGCGGCCAGCTGTGCGCCAGTGCATCCGTGCCGAGCGTGCCCTCGGTCAGGGAAAAATACAGGGCGCAATGGGTCGAGTCGTGAGAGGCAAACAGATCTATCTGTGCGTCCCCGAACTGGTCCCAAATCAGCTGAACCGACTGGGGATGGAGTCGCCATTCTCCAGGGAGGGGCTGAAGCCGTGAGAGCTCGTCGGCTGCACAGTTCAGGGCTCTGGGAATGAAAATGGCTCGAAGCGACCTCAGATGCTTCTGACTCCATAGGAGGAGGTGGCGGGCGAGTTGTGACATACGGCGGGAGCGTAGACCACCTTGATGGTTGATGTACGCTACAGTAGCGGTATTGTCTGAGCGGACTAGTACGTGTTGACCCCTGAGCAACGCCCGGAAGCGGTGCAGGGCAAGGCGTACTGCCAACAAGACATGCCATAGCCGCTGGGGTCCTGTCCAGGAGCCCGCAGCAGCATGTCCATTGCACATGGCGCCCCAGCCCGTGGTGGAGGCATCTGTGGAGACCACAACATGCCGGGAAGCTCGTTCCAGGGGGACACCCGCCCTGAGAAAACTGAGGTTCGACCACGGGGTGAGGAACTGACGGCAGGTCGGAGTAACTGGTACTCGGAGCGTGCCTTGTTGCCATGCCCACCTCGGGACTCGGTCGCGAAGCCAAAGCTGAAGCGGTCTCATATGAAGCAATCCGAGCGGCGTGACCGCGGCTGCAGATGCCATATGCCCCAGGAGCCTCTGAAAATGTTTCAGTGGAACCGCACTCTTGCTCTTGAGATGTCTCAGGCAAGTCAGCAGTGACTGCGCGCGCTCGCTCGTAAGCTGCGCGGACATGGCGACTGAGTCGATGTCCATACCGAGAAAAGAGATCCTCTGCACGGGGCAAAGTTTGCTCTTCTCCCAGTTGACCCGAAGGCCCAGACGAGCTAGGTGCCGGAGCACTAGGTCCCTGTGTTCGCAAACCTGATCTCGAGAGTGAGCTAGGATCAGCCAGTCGTCGATATAACTCAGGATGCGAACCCCGTGTTCCCGAAGGGGAACAAGGGCAGCCTCGACGACCTTCGTGAAGGTGCGAGGAGACAGGGCTAGCCCGAAAGGGAGAACCGCGTACTGGTATGCCTGCCCCTCGAAAGCAAACCGTAGGAACGGTCTGTGTCGAGGAAGAATGGAGACATGAAAGTAGGCGTCCTTCAGGTCGATCGCTGCAAACCAATCCTGGGGCCGCACGCATTCGAGAACGCGTTTGGCGGTGAGCATCTTGAACGGCAGCCTGTGAAGGGAGCGGTTCAGCACGCGCAAGTCCAGGATTGGCCGTAACCCACCGGTTTTCTTGGGGACAATGAAGTAGGGGCTGTAGAACCCGGACCTCATCTCGGCTGGAGGGACAGTCTCGATTGCACCCTTCGCCAGCAGGGTGGCAATCTCTGCTCTCATGACGGGGGCATTGCCACCGACCAAAGAGGAGCGGACTCCCCTGAAGCGGGGAGGAGACCGTGCGAACTGAATCGCAAGCCGAGCCTGACGGAGCGCGCGATCCAGCGGGACAGACGGGGAAGCTCTAGCCAGGCTCCCAGGAACTGAACCGGCGGGATCACGCGACGACAGGCGTCCCCTCGGAGGGGCAGCGAAGCGGAGTAACTGGCCCAGACGTGGACGGCATAGCGGCCCGGTGTGGGGGCACAGTTAGCAACCGCGCCCTGGCAGAGGGGGCCAGGGGAGGACCAGGCTGGTCGTCCCGCGGGGGCCTGCTCTGCCAGGGGTCTGGCGACAGAGGGGGACAGGGGCGAAGCGGTCCGTGGACGGCATGCCGTGTCAACGACCTCTGGGACAGAGGGGGACGAGGAGAGCACGGCTAGAGGGCGGCGCTCTGTGTCGTCCGAGAACTCTGTGTGCTCAGAGACGGGAGAGTCAGTTATTTGCGAATAAGGATTCTTCCCCGGCCCTCCACCGGGGAAAGGAGTGGTCCTGCTCCCAACTCCTGGAAAGAACTGAGTCCCATCTCTGAGGAGCCCCTCTCAAGTGCGCCACCTAACCCGGCGCGTAGCGGGGGGCGGGGCTGGAGAGGGCTGTGGCGTCCCGGGTTGTGGCGGCCCGGGTGAACGGGCGGGGTGGGAGCCGCGGGGGGGCGCCCTAGGCGGTGGGCAGACCGAGGGACCTGAGCGGACGGCGGGGCCGTCGGGACAGAGTCGACCTCAACCTGCTCCATCCCCGAGGAGCCCGTCTCAGGAGCGCCGCTTAACCCGGCGTGTAGCGGGGGGCGGGGCTAGAGAGGGCTGTGGCGTGCGCCCGTGGCCCCCAGAGTGAACGGGCAGGGTGGGAGCCGCGGGAGGGCGCCCTTGGCGGTGGGCAGACCGAGGGATCTGAGCGGACGGCGGGGCCGTCGGGACAGAATCAACGTCAGTCTGCTCATGGACGGCTGAGAGCTGTTGGGCCAGCCCTCAACCGCACCGCCGAAGAGGCCGACCTGGGATGTGGGAATGTCGGACAGACGGGTCCGCGCGACATCCAGCACATCAAACAGGTATGGCCACCGAATGGTGAGCATCACCCGACCCAGGGAGCGTACGGCCACTTTCGTCGCTCGGAGAGCAAGGTTAGTGGCGGCGCGCAGCTCAGTGAAGAGCCCTGGGTCAGTCCCGCCCTCGTGCAGGTCCATGAGCATCTGGGTCAGGTAGACCAGCAGAATGACCATGGCACGCAGTGAGGCGGCTGCCAGTCCCGTGGCGCTATAGGATCTCGCCACAAGCGTAGACGAAAAACTACAGGCCACGGACGGGTGCTTAGGATTGCGCCGAGAAGAAGCACTCTGAGGACACATAGCATCGCAACAGAGCGTTCAGCCGGGGGAACCCCAGTGTACCCACGGGCAGCGGCCCCATCGAGGGGAGGAAAGGCGGATGAGATCAGCGAATGGCCCCTGATCTCATCATGCACGTCCGGGAAGAACGGTATTGGGGTTTGCCGTGGACGAGGGTCGGCGGCCTCACCCAAAAACCAATCGTCCCGGGAAAGCATGGCCGTCATCTCCGGATCAGACTCGACGAGTCGTCACTTCCAGGAAAATCAAACACACCTAGTGAAGCTGCTACAAACATAATATCATCCTCTGTAGCTTCAAATGAAACACACGGGCCACCAGAGGGTAGACCCGTGGGAATCACCTGTTCACTAGCGGGCACCGTCATTGAAGAGGGGGCTGGGGTCGCGGACACATAGTCGGCGCCTTGTTCCAGACCGAAAACCTCAGGTCACCCTGGCCACCAGCCGAAGATCGGGGGGTGGATGAGGGGACTCTC
Organism: Gila orcuttii; assembly: GCA_026230005.1. Taxonomy (NCBI): domain Eukaryota; kingdom Metazoa; phylum Chordata; class Actinopteri; order Cypriniformes; family Leuciscidae; genus Gila; species Gila orcuttii. The sequence continues at coordinate 28,442,442 of JAPDVR010000025.1, forward strand.
ACTCATGTGAGTTCACCGAGTCTCGACCTTAATGACGCGATGATCATGTTTCCATGGAGAAAACATGAGTCATCCACGAGCGCTGCTCTAGCATGATCAAGCCCAAACATACTAGACAACGCTCGTGCCCATCAGAGTCCGATACCAAGCTGCCGCACCATTCATTTTTTTTTTTTTTTTTTTGAAATGCACGGGTGAGCCGTCTTTAAAAAGACGTGCCGCGTGCAAGCTCTTTTAGTGAGAGAAAACTCAAGTGTTGAAGCACCCGGGGAGACACGCACCGACTGGCAGACCACTGCAACAGATCAGCAGGAAGCACGCGCTCGCCGTAGATCGCCGTCACACCAACACTCGAGGTACTCGTTTGTAAAGCTGACAATTCAGAGATGGCTTGTGGAGAGAAGAATACACTTGGCTCCGAAGCGAAAACATAAACTGCTGTTGCGGACTTCCTCCTTTTATACCCACGAGGTGGGGCGGAGTTACGTCATGCAAATTCCGCAGACCCATGGCATTTCTTTGCCATAGGCTCGTTTTGTAATACTCGAAGCTGATACAAAATCGTCCGATCATCCGACGTAACTCGGAGTGACAACGAAAGGGAACTCAATCATCAGTGAAAAAAAGGAAATTGCAAATGCATTTAATAGTTTTTTTTGTCTGTGTTGGGTCTAAGTTAGCCAATGGAATTGTGCAATCAAATAATGTAAAAGAATTCGAAGAAATTAACACTAAAAATAATTTAAACTCACTTTTCATTGAAAGTGTTAGTGATAGAGAAATCATGGAAATTGTACATTCCTTTAAGACCAAGAGAACAACAGATGGATTTGACATTGATATGGTCCTTGTGAAAGATATCATTGATTGTATTGTTACTCCGTTAACGTATATATGTAATCAGTCTTTTTTAATGGTTATCTTTCCGAGTAAAATGAAAACTGCCAAAGTAATACCTATTTTTAAAAATGGAGAAAAGCAACAGTTTACTAATTATAGACCGATCTCAATACTCTCGCAGTTTTCAAAAATATTGGAAAAACTATTTGTGAAACGACTTGATGGCTTTATAGCCAAGCATAACCTGTTAAGTGAACATCAGTACGGTTTTAGACCCAACAGGTCCACTTCAATGGCAGTTACTGAACTAGTAGAACAGATATCAACATCTATTGAGAACAGTGAGTATGCTGTTGGTGTCTTTATTGATCTTAGCAATGCCTTTGACACTATAGACCATTCATTGCTTTTAAATAAATTAGAAAGGTATGGTGTCAGGGGCGTAGCACATACTTGGCTAAAAAGTTATCTAAGTGACCGTAATCAGTATGTACATATTAATGGTATCCGTTCAATGGAGGCAAAAACAACCCACGGTGTTCCTCAGGGCTCCGTTCTGGGACCTAAACTACAGGTCCTTCTCAAAAAATTAGCATATTGTGATAAAGTTCATTATTTTCCATAATGTAATGATAAAAATTTAACTTTCATATATTTTAGATTCATTGCACACCAACTGAAATATTTCAGGTCTTTTATTGTTTTAATACTGATGATTTTGGCATACAGCTCATGAAAACCCCAAATTCCTGTCTCAAAAAATTAGCATATCATGAAAAGTGTCTCTAAACGAGCTATTAACCTAATCATCTGAATCAACTAATTAACTCTAAACACCTGCAAAAGATTCCTGAGGCTTTTAAAAACTCCCAGCCTGTTTCATTACTCAAAACCGCAATCATGGGTAAGACTGCCGACCTGACTGCTGTCCAGAAGGCCATCATTGACACCCTCAAGCAAGAGGGTAAGACAGAAAGAAATTTCTGAACAAATAGGCTGTTCCCAGAGTGCTGTATCAAGGCACCTCAGTGGGAAGTCTGTGGGAAGGAAAAAGTGTGGCAAAAAAACGCTGCACAACGAGAAGAGGTGACCGGACCCTGAGGAAGATTGTGGAGAAGGACCGATTCCAGACCTTGGGGGACCTGCGGAAGCAGTGGACTGAGTCTGGAGTAGAAACATCCAGAGCCACCGTGCACAGGCGTGTGCAGGAAATGGGCTACAGGTACCGCATTCCCCAGGTCAAGCCACTTTTGAACCAGAAACAGCGGCATAAGCGCCTGACCTGGGCAACAGAGAAGCAGTACTGGACTGTTGCTCAGTTTTGCATGTCATTCGGAAATCAAGGTGCCAGAGTCTGGAGGAAGACTGGGGAGAAGGAAATGCCAAAATGCCTGAAGTCCAGTGTCAAGTACCCACAGTCAGTGATGGTCTGGGGTGCCATGTCAGCTGCTGGTGTTGGTGCACTGTGTTTTATCAAGGGCAGGGTCAATGCAGCTAGCTATCAGGAGATTTTGGAGCACTTCATGCTTCCATCTGCTGAAAAGCTTTATGGAGATGAAGATTTCAGTTTTCAGCACGACCTGGCACCTGCTCACTGTGCCAAAACCACTGGTAAATGGTTTACTGACCATGGTATTACTGTGCTCAATTGGCCTGCCAACTCTCCTGACCTGAACCCCATAGAGAATCTGTGGGATATTGTGAAGAGAAAGTTGAGAGACGCAAGACCCAACACTCTGGATGAGCTTAAGGCCGCTATCGAAGCATCCTGGGCCTCCATAACACCTCAGCAGTGCCACAGGCTGATTGCCTCCATGCCACGCCGCATTGAAGCAGTCATTTCTGCAAAAGGATTCCCGACCAAGTATTGACTATTGAGTGCATAACTGAACATAATTATTTGAAGGTTGACTTTTTTTTTTGTATTAAAAACACTTCTTTTATTGGTCGGATGAAATATGCTAATTTTTTGAGACAGGAATTTTGGGTTTTCATGAGCTGTATGCCAAAATCATCAGTATTAAAACAATAAAAGACCTGAAATATTTCAGTTGGTGTGCAATGAATCTAAAATATATGAAAGTTTAATTTTTATCATTACATTATGGAAAATAATGAACTTTATTTTCACAATATGCAAATTTTTTGAGAAGGGCCTGTATTTATTACGTACATTAATGACATTTGTGAAGTCCTTAATAAATTGCAATGTATCCTATTTGCTGATGATACTAGTTTGTACATTTCGGGAAAAGATCTTGAGCTGCTTTTGAATTCAGTAGAAACCGAACTTAAAAGGATTCTATGCAGTTTTTTTAGCTTAACTGAACAGCTTCAGAGTTATTGAAATGGTTATATGACTTCTTTCGGGTTGAATGGTGGCCTTCTCGCACCCCCCTGGTGCCTGTGAGCGGAAAAATCTCACTTGCAACTTTGGTGCGGCGGGCCGCCGGCCTCAGCCTCAGGAAGTATCGCGTGATATCAGCTCTCGCGATGTAACATATTCCTTTACGGCACTGCACACATACACGCCCCCATCCAGGAAGGTAGAGAAGGATGGAGTTTGTCACAATATCGTCATGGTTGAGCCGGCATATAAGATGCAGAAAGCATTGTCGGTGGAACAGAGAAAGAGGAAACGGCAGACTGACCGAGCGAGGAGTCAGACACGAGCGTAATTTGCGGGTGTTATATGTCCCCATTGAAACATCTCGCGGCACGGATGTAAGTTACCCATACAAAAAAAATAAAACATCTCCAGGTAATTCTAGTAGAGCATTCATTTCGTTCGTTTGTTAAATAAGAGGCGATCTGAAATGTGTTGTTTTTGAAATCAAGTGACCAAAGTGCTTGTTGCCGCTGCGATCAGTGGCGCGGATAGAGTGTTCTGTTGTGACGCGCACAGTCTTCACACAAACGCGCGCCTCAATCCGTTGAGGAGAGACTCTATATTTGTTACGGTGAAATCACAAAACCTAATGCACAAAAAACGTGTCCCTGCTTGAAATACAACCACTAATAAACATTCGGTTTTGATGAGGAAAATAAACTATACTAGTACGGATTAGAACCCAGAACCTCTGACACACTTGGCAAAAGAAATTTACGACAGTAACGTTAAATACAAGTACTCCACAGCGACTCTAAGGGTCGCTGTTTGACAAAAACGGGATTCCTGCCTGGTGTCCCTTTAAGAGACTCAGAAAATGGTTTGAAGTAAATAAACTTTCCATAAATCTGCAAAAAACTAAATATATTGTATTTGGAAACAAGGTAGTAAACAAACTATGTCGACTCAAAATTGGGGAGGTAGAAATTGAAAGGGTGTATGTAATAAAGTTTTTGGGAATTAATATTGATGATAAGTTAAATTGGAAAGTGCATATACTAAAGACAAACATTTCAAAACTTATTGCCATACTGTGTAAAATAAAAACCTTTGTGAATCAAAACGCATTATATATATATTGTATAATTCCCTCATCTTTCCATACCTTAGCTATTGTGTGGAAATACAACCTGTTTTTTTATTACAGAAGAAAGCAATTAGAGTGATTAGCTATGCTGAATATCTTGCCCCAACAAATCCACTTTTTATTAGATTAAATATAAAAATATCATGATCTTGTTGATGTTTACACAGCAGTTGTGATGTACAAGGCTTACAATTCTATGCTTCCTCACTGTATACAAGAGATGTTTCGAATCAGAGAATCTAGATATAGCCTCAGAGGAATTGATTTGTTACAAAAACCCATGGCGAAGAGTAATATTAGGAGGAGGTGTTTATCAGTTAAAGGAGTTGATTTATGGAACAGTTCTTATTCAACTTAAGAGCTCTAAAACTATTAATGCATTTAAGAAAAGATATAAGTTAAACATTATGGAAAAGTATAGAACACTTGAATGAAGAACATTAGAAAAGTAAGCGAAAGTGGATGCATAATATAATTTTGATTGTTGAAGTTTAAGTTCTGTGCTTACGTGTTATCATTTTTGGTTTAAGAGAAACCGTATAATTGTCATCTTTGGACATAGTGTTTTTGTTGTAAAAGGGGTTAGGCAAAATAAGTCTTGACTTCAGCCTAAACCCCTTCGGTCAGGTATTATTTAGCATTTAAATTCCTAAGGTACTCATTTTGTATCTATCTTTCTAATGTATTTAATAAAAAAAAAAAATCTTTCTCTATTTGTTTCATTGTTTTATGTTTTTTCATTGTATTATGTACAGGATTTTTGAATTATATATGACCTAAGATTTAATTGTTCAAAATGACCGAAGAAATAAATAACTAACTAACTAACTAAGGTGTCAGCATGATGACCCTTTAAAAGGAATGCTCAATCAAAATAACTTATCAAGAGGGGCTTTCGCACCGGAGGAACCTTTTTATAGTCCTAGAAGTATTGGTGGAAGTACCCGATTTTGGCGTGTTCGCACCGCAGGAACTAGGAACGATTTTAGTTCTAGAAAATCCTTTTGGAGGAACTAATTTAGCTCCTACTACAGAGAAGGGTCTAAACCAGCACCATAGGAACTATCCGCTATGTTAGTGTAAGCTGATTAGTACACTACAGTAAACTGTAAACACAGACTATAGCACATATATTTACTCCAGAAACGAACTGTACACACATGGAAAACATTGATAGATGTGCCTCTTAATCTTTACATTGAGGGGAAAAAGAAACGCAATTTTGAGGGGACCAAACGAAACATGATTGTGTATTTATGCTCAGCTAGCAACACTGGACATCAACCACATGGCATATGCTAATAACTTGTCATATACACGGTCTACTTTCTATGTATAACAGTTCTATCTAATAAAGTATTAGACAGGACTGTTAGACAGATCATAAAGTATTGAACACTGAAAATGCGAGCGCTGTGAGCTCAGGCTCAGACGTTCTCAGCGCCGTCAAAAATAAAAGTCACTACAATGCGGCTTACGTCACTTCAGAGTTCCTACTGGCGGTGCGAATGCAACCAGGAAAATGTTCCTAAGGGAACCATTAGTTCTCTGGGAACCACCCTGGTAGCTGGTTCCTAGAACAAAAATCCTAGAACTACTCTGTGCAAAAGCCCCTAAAGAGGCCCTCAGAAAGCCACTCACTTCATTTACAAAGAACAGAGCTCTTAGGGAGCGAGGACTCAGTATAAAGACCCTGAGTATGAGGGGAGTACTGAAAACTAACGCTCAACTATGATCATGCTGGTGAAGGCACTTTTCACCTGATAATAAAGCTTTTAGGGATACCACTCTTCAATACCATAACATTAAGGAGGCTCAGCAAGAGCCATGCAACTTCATGCTAAATAACTCAGAGGAGAAATGCCGCCAGAAGAAGGTAGAAAAACTCCTCAACTCTGGATAAGAAATCATACACTCATTTTAAAGACCTGAGCCGAACCATCAGAAGGCAGATATTATCTTTAGAACATCGGTAGTCCAGCCCTATGGAGTACACAGCATATTGACTTAATCAGAGCTAGCAGGAAGAGTCCAAAAAAGAAAGGACTTCCCATCAGACTCCTCCCACAGTCAACCTACAGACCCCCGATCGATCCCGCCTTGATGCTATGCCAGCCCCGGGACCCAGACCACAGGGTGCAGATGCTCACCTCTCACTAAAGAGAGAGTCAAGCATAGCGATCGCACCACACAGCATAACTCCCTCCAGAGCTGCACACTCCGTTCAAACGCTAGATTCTGATCTCTGTAACGAGACACAAGCAAGAACAGAGTCTACTGTCATGAATGCATCGCTACGAGAATTTTTTCAACTCTTTCCAGGGCTAAATGTGCTCGTACAAACGCTGATATGGGTGGAGCTTCTCACCGCGACCGCATTACATAGCAGACATTTAACTCCCTCGAGAGCCGAACACGCTCCGTTCAACACTAGACTCTTATTGCTCTAATTAGAAAACAAGCAAGAACAGAGTCTGCTGCCATGAATGCATCGTTAAGAGTGCCTTTATCTCCCTCAAGAGCTGTATGCGCTCGTGCAAGCGGTGACTACTATCCCTCAGGAGAGAGAAAAGAAGCACAAAGCTTACCAGTCGCTTTCAAGTGAGCATATCCAGCTTGCTGGAGGAGTCAAACACGTTTCTGTCTGATACGTGCATACAGACAAACGGCCTAAAGACAAGAAGAGGATGACTTGTTCCTCAGGTGCCCTTTTGTACTCTTGTACTGGTAGTGACGTCATGTTTCCACCTCCGTGCTTGACTGTAGGGATGGTGTTTTTGGGATCATAGTCAGCATTTCTCGAGTTGAGTTGATGCCAAAGAGCTAAATTTTGGTCTCATCTGACCACAGCACTTTCTCCCAAGCCTTCTCTGAATCATTAGATGTTTATTGGCAAACTTCAGATGGGCTTGAACATGTGCCTTCTTGAGCAGTGGGACCTTGCGGGCGCTGCAGGATTTCAATCCATTGCGGCGTAGTGTGTTACCAATGGTTTGCTTGGTGACTGTGGTCACAACTGCCTTGAGATCATTAAGAAGCTCCTCCCGTGTGGTTCTGGGCTGATCCCTCACCTTTCTCATGATCATCTTTACCTCATGAGGCAAGATATTGCATGGAGCTACAGACCAAGGGCAATTGATTTTTCATTTTGTATTTCTTCCATTTCTGAATAATCACACCAACAAAAGTCTCCTTCTCACCAAGCTTCTTGCTGATGGTCTTGTAGCCCATTTCAGCCTTGTGCAGGTCTACAATCTGGTCCCTGACATTTGACAGCTCTTTGGTCTTGCCCATGGTGGTTGAGAGGTTGGAATGGAAGATACAGATTCTGTGGACAGGTGTCTTTTATACACATAATGAGCTGACATTAGGAATACTTTCTTAAAGTGTCTCTTTCTTATCTGTTCTAAAAATCCATTCAAAAATGTGATGACGTCACATAATAGCAGAATGCTAGCGTGTTCCGGCCAACAACGACCTAACCTGTAAGAAATCGAAAAGGACATAAGTACTCGTTCATTCGACTTTTGGACTATAATCTATATTGAACTTGCGGAATCAACAATAAAATCTACGTTGATTCAACGACAAGCAGGAGAAAGGGATACATTTAGCCGTCTAGCTCCATAGACTCCCATTCATTCTGCACTCGCCTGCGATCACCTCCAGTGGAATTCTAATGGAACTGCAACCAAGATTATATACAATGGGGCTAATAGGAAGTGCCAAGGCTCTCCGTTAGACGGGCTCTGATATAACCAATCTGTGGGAGGCAGAATTTTTGCTGGTTAGTAGGGGATCAAATACTTATTTCACTCGATCAAATGCTAATCAATTTGCAACATTTATATAATGTATTTTTCTGGATTTTTTGGTTGATATTCTGTCTCTATCCGTTAAATAAATCTACCATAAAAATGATAGACCCTTCATTTCTTTGTAAGTGGGCGAACTTACAAAATCAGCAGGGGATCAAATAATTATTTCCCCCACTGTATACTTGTGAGGACCAAATGTCCCCACAAGGATAGTAAAACCTGAGATTACCTACATTGTGAGGACTGCTGGCTGGCCCTCATAAGGGAAATTTATTAATAAACATAATAAATTGTGTTTTTTTGAAAATATAAAAATGCAGAAAGTTTTGTGTGATGGGAAGGTTTAGGGGTAGGGTTAGTGTAAGGGGACAGAATCTGCCTGCTGCTGCTGTTGAGTTGGTTTGCGTCTGTAAGCTTCGTATATCTTTCTGTTTTGAATCAATATTTGCTATCATTCCCTGTTGTTTATACTGCTAAATATAACTTACTCAACATCACATATTAACCTGACAACGCTAGCTTCAATCTAAATCGTTGCTAGTAATTCGCTAGCCTGTTAGCGTGCCATCCGTGTGCTCTTTATTTATTTATTTATTTCGCTCGCACCTTTTATAAGTCCATCAACAACTGTGGTGAGTTGGATCAGTCAACAAACATGGTGAGTCATGTCATCATCTTCTCTTATTATCACTTGCACTTCATGTAACGTACAGCATAGCCTTCTGTCAGCACAGCATTTACATGTGATAAATGCAGGGAGATAGTCAGGCAGACGGAGAAGATTTCAGAACTAGAGACACGCATCCAAACTTTAATTGAGGTTAATTGAGTGCAAGGGCTTTAGATACTGCTTTGGTATTATATTATATTATATTCATCCCTCTTGGGATGGTGCTGCTCTTCTCTCTAGAAATATGGCACATAGTCTTAGAGCTCAAACATGAACTGGGGTTCAGGTCAGGAAGCAGACAAACTGGCTAAACCGACCATCTGCTAGGTGTCTCACGTCACCAAGGTCAGATAAATCCCATCCCAGACTCTTTCACCTAGATATAATCATATAGAGACTGTGTCTGTTCCCCGAATTAGGAAATACAAAAAACTTCCAAACCCATCTAAGGGTAAAAATTTAATTGATGTTCAACAAATAAAAAATAGATATAATACAAATGAACAAATGATAAAGCTCGGGTTGCTGAATATTCGATCTCTTACTACAAAAGCACTTATTGTTAATTATATGATTACAGACTATAACCTAGATGTGCTGTGTTTGACAGACACCTGGCTAAAACCAAACAATTACATTACTTTAAATGAATCCATCCCCCAAGATTACAGTTATAAACATGAACCTTGTCTGAAAGGCAAAGGGGAGGTGTTGCTGTAATTTATAATAATATTTTCAGAATTACTAAGAAGTCTAGTTTCAAATATAATTCTTTTGAAGTGTTGGTGCTTAATGTAACAATATCTAGTGTAAATGATAAATCACGTTTGAGATTTTTGCTGGCTACTGTATACAGGCCACCAGGGCACCATACAGACTTTATCAAAGAATTTGCTGATTTTCTATCAGAGTTAGTACTAGCTGCAGATAAAGTCCTAATTGTTGGTGATTTTAATATACATGTAGATAACGAAAAAGATGCATTGGGATTGGCATTTAAAGACATTCTTAACTCTATTGGAGATAGACAACACGTGTCAGGACCTACTCATTGTCGTAATCATACTCTAGATCTAATGATTTTATGAATTACTTCAATGAGAAAATAGAAAGCATCCGAAATACAATTGTAAATGTACAATCCTCTATGGTGTCTTATGATTCAGCCACAATTATCGCCCCTCAAGAACAACTACACCGCTTTACAACTATAGGACAGGAAGAGCTAAATAAACTTATCTTTGCAGCGAAACCAACAACATGTTTATTAGACCAAATACCCACTAAACTACTGAAAGAAGTGTTACCTGTAGTGGAAGAGCCTCTTCTCAATATTATTAACTCGTCTTTATCTTTAGGTCATGTTCCAAAAATATTTAAGCTGGCAGTAATAAAACCTATTATTAAGAAACCGCAATTAGATCAAAATAACTTAGCAAATTACAGACCCATTTCAAATCTTCCATTTATATCTAAAATACTAGAAAAAATTGTGTCCGCTCAATTGTGCTCTTTCTTGCAAGAAAATGATATCTATGAAAAATTTCAGTCAGGATTCAGACCGCATCATAGCACAGAAACTGCGCTAGTTAAAATTACAAATGATTTACTTTTAGCTTCTGACCAAGGCTGTATCTCAATACTAGTTCTACTCGATCTTAGTGCTGCGTTCGACACTATAGATCATAAAATACTCTTAGATCGACTACAAAACTACACTGGTGTTCAGGGACAGGCATTAAGCTGGTTTAGATCGTACTTATCAGACCGTTACCATTTTGTCTGTTTAAATGGTGAAAAATCGAAGATAACGTCAGTAGACTATGGAGTGGCGCAAGGATCGGTGTTAGGCCCTCTGCTATTCTCAATATATATGCTGCCACTGGGTAATATTATAAGAAAACATGGAATTAATTTCCACTGTTATGCTGATGACACTCAATTATATATTTCATCAAGACCAGATGAAAACACTAACTTATCTAAATTGACAGAGTGTCTTAAAGATATAAAATGCTGGATGACGTGTAATTTCCTGCTATTAAATTCAGATAAAACGGAGGTATTACTTATTGCTCCAAAAAACTACCCACAAAACCTCGTACAATACAACTTTAATTTAGAAGGATGTCCAGTTACTTTATCCACTACAGTAAAAGACCTGGGTGTTATACTAGACCGCAACTTGTCTTTCGAAAATCATATTTCATATGTTACAAGAACAGCCTTCTTCCACCTTAGAAATATTGCTAAGCTACGTAACATGCTATCTGTTTCTGATGCAGAAAAGTTAGTTCATGCATTCATGACCTCAAGACTAGATTACTGTAACGCTTTATTAGCTGGTTGTCCTACATCCTCAATAAACAAGCTACAGTTAGTGCAAAATGCAGCTGCTAGAGTTCTTACTAGGTCAAGAAAATATGATCATATAACACCAATTTTATCATCTCTGCACTGGTTACCTATTAAGTTCCGTATCAATTACAAAGTACTATTACTGACCTATAAAGCCCTAAATGGTCTAGCTCCTGTATATTTAATGGACCTTCTATCGCCCTACAATCCATCGCGTTCTTTAAGATCCCTAAATTCGAGGCTTCTGGTCATTCCTAGGATATCCAGATCCACTAAAGGAGGGAGGGCGTTCTCGCATTTCGCTCCTAAACTCTGGAATAGCCTTCCTGATACTGTTCGTTGCTCAGACTCGCTCTCCCAGTTCAAAACTAGATTAAAGACGCATCTCTTCAGCCAAGCATTCACATAATGCTTGCCTCTTATACTACTGTTGAACCAGATCGAATGCATTAATATTATGAACAGCAGCTACGCTAATTATTTCCCATCTGCTTTTCTGCTGTTATCTCGGGACGCTAGTCCCGAGGTAAATAGCGTTCTTCAGCTACAGTCTGTATCCAGCCTCTCACGGAGACTTCAGAGTCCCCAACACCTGCGATGAGACGACTCGACGCCTGTGAAGAGACGACTCAACGCCGGCGATATGTTATGCCCTAAATTAATACATGATGATTAACTAACTGTATTTTTTACGTACATTTCTGAAATGCACTTTCTGTAAAGCTGCTTTGAAACAATATGTATTGTGAAAAGCGCTATACAAATAAATTTGAATTGAATTGAATTGAATCTAATATTATCACATGGAATCAATGGTGATGCCGTTGAAATTCTGCAGCAGAGCGATGACATCTCAGATCATTATCTAGTCTCGTGTAAACTTCATTTAGCCAAGGCTGCAAACCCGACTCCGTGTTACAAATATGTTAGACTTATCACTTCTGCCAGTAAAGATTGCTTTATTAATCATCTTCCTGATCAGTTTCATCATCTCAGCATCCCAGATAGCTTAGAAGAACTCAATATTGCGACAGAAACTTTTAACTCTCTCTTTTCCAGCACTTTAGACAGTTGCTCCTTTGCGCTTAAAGAAGATTAAAGAAAATGGTACAACGAGCACACTCAGGCCCTCAGGCCCTTAAAACTAAACTAGAGGCATTTCGCATTTCATGGAAAGAGAGCACTATTGCATACAGAGAGGCCCTAAAACTGCTAGATCTGCTTACTTTTCAACCCTATTAGAAGAAAATAAACTAAACGTATTTATTTGAAACAGTGGCTAAAGTAACGAAAGTTAAAGCTTCAACCCCAGACGTTTCCAAGCAGTACAGCAGTAATGACTTTATGAACATCTTTACTTACAAGATTGATAATATCAGGGAGAAAATTATAACTATGCAACCGTCTACTACAGTATTGCATCAGGCAGTGCATTGTAGTCTCACTGACGAAAAATTCGATTCATTCATTGCTATAGGAGAGGAAGAATTTTCTAAACTCACTAAATCATCTAAACATCTAACATGTATGTTAGACCCTATACCGACTAAGCTACTGAAAGAGATGCTTCCAGAGGTCATAGATCCTCTTCTTAATATCATTCATTCATCTTCGTCATTAGGATACGTACCAAAAACTTTTAAGCTGGCTATGATTGAACCGCTTATTAAAAAAATGCAACTTGATCCTACAGAATTAGTCAATTAAAGGCCGATCTTGAATCTACCTTTTATGTCAAAGATACTAGAAAAGGCAGTATCTTCACAACTATGTTCCTTTTTAGAAAGAAATGGTATCTGCGAGGATTTTCAATCAGGATTTAGAAACAGCTCTCATTAGAGCCACAAATGATTTGCTCTTATCATCCGATCGTGGTTGTATCTCTCTATTAGTGCTACTCGATCTTAGTGCTGCATTTGACACTATCGACCACAACATTCTTTTAAAAAGACTCGAAAATTATGTTGGCATTAGAGGAATTGCACGAGCATGGTTTAAATCATACTTATGTGACGGTTATCAGTTTGTAGCAGTAAATGAAGAGATGTCTTATCGATCAAAAGTTTAGTATGGCGTACCACAAGGCTCAGTACTAGGACCGTTGCTGTTCACTCTGTACATGCTACCCTTAGGAGATATCTAGAGGAAGCATGGCATTAGTTTTCACTGTTATGCTGATGATACTCAGCTCTATATTTCTTCACCCCCTGATGAAATTTACCAATTCACAAAATTAACGGAATGCACAGCAGATATAAAAAACTGGATGACTAGTAATTTCCTACTACTTAATTCTGAAAAAACAGAGATTCTAATTATTGGACAAAAAACTTTGTAATAACCTAGAATACTGTCTAACACTTGATGGCTGCTCTGTCAAGTCTTCGTCGTCGGTTAGGAACCTGGGTGTGTGTGTGTGTGTGTGTGTGTGTGTGTGTGTGTGTGTGTGTGTGTGTGTGTGTGTGTGTGTGTGCTCTTTGATACCAACCTTTCATTTGAAAGTCACGTGTCTAGTATCTGTAAAACCGCATTTTTCCATCTTAAAAATATATTTAAATTACGTCATATGCTCTCAATGAAAAATGCAGAACAATTAGTTCATGCGTTCAGGACATCAAGGCTAGATTATTGTAATCCTATTATGGGTGGTTTTCACGCTTAATAAACAAACTACAGCTGGTCTAAAACGCAGCCGCTAGAGTTCTTACCAGAACCAGGAAGTATGACCATATTAGTCCGGTTCTGTCAACACTGCATTGGCTCCCTATTAAACATCGTATAAATTTTAAATATTGCTTTTTACTTACAAAGCTTTAAATGGTTTAGCTCCCCAGTACTTGAGCGAGCTCTTAACGCCTTATAGTCCTTCACGTCTATTGCAATCTCAAAATTCTGGCCAGTTGATAATACCTAGAATATCAAAATCGACTGCTGGCGGTAGATCCTTTTCCTATTTAGCACCAAAACTTTGGAATAATCTTCCTAACATTGTCCGGGAAGCAGACACAGTCTGTCAGTTCAAATCTAGACTAAAAACACATCTCTTTGGCTAAGCATACACATAACACATTATAGACTTCTATAATTCAATGTTACGCTGCATAGTTTAGATTAGTCGGGACCGGGAACACTTTCCATAAATCCTGATGTACTTGATACATCATAAGAAGGATGGCGTCTACGCTAATATTAGTCTCTCTGTTCATCCCGAGATTTACCGCAGTCCGCCGGATCCAGGCCGTATCCAGATCTGATGAAGGACCTGCGCCTGGAGACAACGACAACAACGCAGTCCTGAAGTGTCAACTAGTCTCTCCCTGTGAAGGCCTCCTTCCCTTTACCTCTGTACTGATAAAACGTTGTCGGGATAATTACGGTTCGCGTGGCTACAAAGACGTAACAAAAATTGATGTATTATACATTTTTAAGCCCAGACAAGTAGTTTGTAGAGGGTTGATTTGTGAAGAAGGACTACACGTCTGCGTTTTCGCGGGTTTGCGTTTTTGAGGTTTGTGCAGAGAAAACAGATAATCATTTTCACCTTTGAACCTATTTCAGGGAGTGTATTCTTGAGACATCAGGCACTGTTTTATGCGGATGGGCGGCCGGAGTGTGTTAGGTGTTTTTCTGTTAGAACGGTGTCGTGTCGTCAATCAAGACTATCTTTAGCTGGACAATAACTTTATCCTAGAGCTGTGGTAAAGCCTAAACAATCAGTTACGGTAATTTCTATTATCACTGTAAAGCTGCTTTGAAACAATCCATACTTTTAAAAGCGCTTTATAAATAAAAGTGACTTGACTTAAAGTTTTTACTGTATAAAAATCATTATGTCTATGGAAAGTCCTCATAAAACATGAAAACACAACATGTGTGTGTGTGTGTGTTTTACATGCTGTCTGTCTTCATCACTGTTGTCTGCTGTCTGTGGACTGTGTGTCTCTCTGTCGGTCCTCGAGGGAGGAGAGCTACCAGACGAGTCGTCCGCACTGCTCACAGAGCCGTGGAGCGGAGAGAACGCCACACCGTCTCCTGAGACACACACACACACACACACACACACACACACACACAAGAGCGCTAAATGGCATCAAACAGAAGATGATGGACAGAGACAAGGCACCGTCTCTTTGGACATCCCACTTGCCCAAACTGTGAGACATAAAATCACAAATATGAGCTAGTCTCTGGCCTGGTTCATAACGCTCTGATGATGAAAGAATGAGTGTTTTACCGCACAGCTCTTGGTTTTGAGGGTCCATCTGCTCCAGACTGTCCAGCAGCTCGTCTATCTGTGATTTAATCACGGTCAGTTCCTTCTTAATGCACATCAGCTCCTCCATTCTTACTGCGGAGAGAGAAGAACAGGGTCAGCGCCTCTGTTGAGTTCAGCATATACAGTGACAATCAGCAGCAGCTGAAAAATAAGAGGTACTTACATTAAAGTTGAAGTGTGGGTTAGGTAATGTAAAAAAGTAATATATATTCAAGTCATTAGGGATATTCACACCATGTCGGAATTACTGTAAATATGACATTCTGACTTGTAAAAAAGGCTCATGTTCTCTTCGAACTCGTAATTACAACTTGGAATTTTCTGAATGTTGTTAATGCTTAATAATGCAATTTCAATCTAAAAATAAGCAAAGGACATACAATACAGTTTAATGTAGCTATTACAGAGTTGGATTAATTATGTCCAATGTCCTGCTAAATAAACTTTAACATTTTATCAATAATGTATTTGCATAATGACTGGTACTTGTTGTATTGTGGTTTTGATTAATTGGCATTTTGGTCCAAGGACGTAAACAGCACCATGTAGAACTTCTGGGTTTGCATGTAGTATGTGTGGTAATTAGGACATGGTGTGAATAAAGCTATCGGTCTGACAAATGGTCCCGCTCCAAACTAAAGGCATTGGGGTAAAAACAATTACACCAATATTGCTATGTCAGGCTAATCAAACAAGCATACTGGCACCACTATTAGAAATTACATACTGCAAGTAACATTAAGATGCTAAGATGTAGCCATTATGCTAACTTACACGAACCTTGGCTGAAAAGCCACACAAAAGGATTATTCTTTGCTGTTTACAGAGTCTAGGTCTTGCACAGAAACAGATGATTTCTCGGGACATCAGCACATATGTGTGTAATTTCTGTGCCAGTAGCAAAAACAAACAAACTGCAAAAATTACAGTTGTTTCCAAACAGGTTTCCCTGCTGTCCTTTCCTGTCCCACCCCCCACCTGTCATTGGTTGGTCAAACATGTAGCCCCGCCCCAAACACACACCATTGGTTAGGCCACAATTGAGTGTTTTCACCATTTTAACCCTGACACTTCCCTTACACTTTGTAACACATCTTTCCCTCGCGGGTCAAAATGAACCAAAGCCCTACAATTATACTTTTTTTTTTTTTTTTGTCCAGAAAGCTTATTTTATTTCTTTTTGATAATATTTTTTAATGCAATTTTTTTACATTTAATTTTATTTACCTTTAAATTACTAGATTTGATCAATAAATAATAAATACATTCCTCACATTCTTTCAACTTAAATTCAAAATTGCTCACAATTCGTTGCATAACCCTTTTACAGTTTTTCTGAATTGCTAAAACACTAAACCCCATTCTCTGAATCAAATTATCAATAGCCTAATCCAATTTGTCGAATGCATAACTCTTTCTGTAAAACATTAAACAAGTTCAGGCAGTTAAAACACTGTTAGCAAATCTCATTAACTCTTTTTCCAAAACTCTAAGCACATTCTCACTCACTAAAACACATTTTGCACTTTTGTTTCAAAATGCTAAACACAGGCAGGCGAAAGTTAAACACAACTGCAACTCAGTTGTCATCGTTTACACACAACGACTCAAAATTGTTCACACTTATTCCAAATGATGTGACCAAACCAACTGTACATAATACAAGTCAGTTCAGAGTCCCATTTGAACTTTACTCAAAATGTTGCACTGAATGTTGATACCAATAATGGATGGAAACAATATAAGAGGCAGAGAAGGAAGAGATGTGTTACAGTAAAGAGGTGTATAAGGAGGATGAGGATGAGGAAGAGCAGGTGTGTAGTGTTGTCAAGGCTGGATCTGCGTTAGGGTTTTTCCCTTCTCCTGCAGAGATGACAGTGTCTGAGATGTGGACAAACTCCTCCGGCCGGACCAACATGAAGACATGATGAAGCAGAATCTCTCTCACTGACCTTGAGTTTAAATGTTGCACAACTCTTCTGAATGTACTGTAACATGCTTTTCATTTAGAGTTTTTTACTGTAACCTTTTTGGCTTTTGCAGTTGGGTCACTATTTTCACAGTATGCAAGTGGTGATTATACAGACATTCGATAGGTCTACTATTCTTTATTCAGTACAATACTATACTTGCAGTGCATAGGCTACAGTATTTATTCACCTTACTACTGCAAGTTGTCATTACTATACTTTTTTACGTAATTGGAAAATTTGTTTACTTTGTTACAATATAGTTTTTTTCTGTAACTGCATTCTCTTGATTCTGTGTTCTCCATTTTTTGATGTAGTGTTTAATGAATGATCTGTAGTGTTAATAATATTGACTCGCTGTGTGTATGATCTGAAAGCATTGTTTGATTTTGACAACAGATAAAATGTTTTTTTTTTAGGCAATTGTTTGATTTTGCCAGAAGAGTCAGAGGTTCTGTGAATGTGGTTTGAAAATTTGGTTTTGTGTTTAAGGTTTTGATAAATTGAGTGATGATTTGAAGAAATGTGCTTTAGCAATTCAGAAAAACTGTAATTCAACTCACAATATCTTACATTGGGTGTCTTTGCCGACCTCTTGTGGAAAAAAATAATATAACATGATATTTCATGACTCTTGCGACTAGATGGCCTTATATCTCTATATGGAGCAAATGAGCTGTTCCGCTGGATCCTAAAGTCAGTTTCTCTTCAGTATGCATTCAGATTAGAGATGCGCTGTTGGCGGTTACAGATCGGGCGGATGACCTTACGAAAAATTATATTTTAATTAAATTCGGTGCAGTTGCGGATGAAATAATAGCCCATCCGCGCATCTCTAAGTTAGATACACATGTAGACATTATAAAATAATTTTTTGGTAAAGTTTTGGTAAAGCAATTTTAGTTTGAATTTTGAGCATTTTTAGTTTTTTCTGTGTGAACTGAAGCATTCCTCGCATTCCATTCATTCCTATGGGAGTCAAATTGACCCACGTTGTTACTTTTTTAAATTTCAACCACAAAACACTCAGAATTAATGAAAAAAAATGTGTGTGTGTATTCGTGGTTCAAGTACGACAAAAGTCCTGGGGTCTTGGACCCCTCTGATGAAAAAAAAAAAAAAAATAGGGAAGAATGAGGGTTTAAGGATAAAAATAACCTAATTTTGCTTTAAACGTTTTTTTTAGAACCAAAGTGAAACTGCTGGACTTTCAAGAGTCAAATAAGGAGATGTTTCAGGGATTAATTCATTCTCTGCACAAGCCTAGATATCAGAAACTCTTCTAATGTCTCTAATGATGGAAACTTAGATTGGGCCTCTTTTGCACAGCGTGGTAATACTACACAAACACCCCTCCAATCCCAGCTGGATAAAAAACCCATTCCAGCTCAGCAGCAGCCATTAAAATGCGGTTTGACCTCCCAGCTACAAAGGCAAACTCATTCTACTGTGATCTGCTGGCAGTTAAAACTATTAGGCCTTGTAATAAAGCACTATAAACGCTTCTTATTGGTTATGCACTATTAATTTGCTATAATTGCTTTTGGTGATAGGCTAGGTTTGATTATGGAGGGAGTAGTCCTATAGCGAAGGGAGGATTTTAATGAAGAAACCATCTGGAGTTCGACAGCATAGGAGCATGCATGCACGCGCACACACACACACACACACACACACACACACACACACACACACACACACACACACACACACACACACACACACACACACACACACCAACACAATGCTGGGGTAGAAAACATGGAGATGAGAGACATGCTGATATTTATCATGAGACAGAGACACAGATTACAGTGACAGACTCCAGTACTGAAGGGGGCGATAGAGTTAACTTCAAATTGCGGAGCTTGCTATAAACGTACTGACAGTTTAACTAACTTTAAATAGCATTGTCATCTTTAGATTGTCAAGTTTAGATGTGCGTAACATAAAAAAAAAAACAATTGGGTTTAGTTTATGTAGCGCAGCAAAACCATGATTTGCTATTTGCTATTATTAGTCAAATATTATTCTTGAGAGTATTTTACTGGACAAAAAAGTGCATATTCCCCTTAGTGCGAGATGATGTCATCAATATTTTCAGCCCTTTTTCGTTGAAGAGAAAAGTCAATTGATTAATTGTGTATGTATATGCATACATACTTACTATAATATATAGTATAAGTTGAATATAGTAAGTTGTATTTAGTTGTAGTTGTATTTTTCAAAGCTTTTTCCCCCCAAAACTGAACACTTTCAAATTTAGATTTTTGTTTTAATTGATTATGCCATAAAGGACCTATTCTGCTTTTCTCTATGTTCATCTTTCTTTAGTGTGTAATGTTGCTGTTTGAGCATAAAAAAGTTCTGCAAAGCTCCAGTTCTTCTCTATATGAGTGTCAGTGTTTCTGAACTCTGTAGTCTTGAGTTTCTTCCGGGAACGAACACGTCACAATATTCCTCATTTAAATAATTCATACGCAGAATAAAGGGGCGGGGCCTGGTTGAGTTAGTTAGTAGTGTGTTAAACTGGTGGTTATGGTAAGGGGCGAGACATTTCCCAAACATGCTCGAAGCGCTCGACCAATCACAACACACTGATCCAGCTGACCAATCAGAGCACAGTGTGCTTTTCAGAAGGAGGGGCTTCATAGTGACAGGAACTAAACAGAGCGTTACTGACAGACTGGGAAGAGAGGAGCCGCAACAATGGAGAATATGAGGAAAATAATCAACATTCTAGCAGGAAAACCTGTTCTAGTAGAGCCTGAAACAACATCAAGACTTTGTGAAAGGGCATAATATGGCCTCTTTAAGCTTTGAAAGACGCCGGTGCTTCTTACGCTGGGTTCCTCTGCTCCTGGACTTGTGTTTGCTCTGAGGTCTGTCTCTGCTTTGCCGCAGGTCTGCAGAAGGTGGAGAGGGAGAGGAACACGGCCGTCCGAAAGGAGTAAAGTCACACGTCACAGAGACCGGAACATGTTGATAATCGAAAACCCTGAAAATGAAAACCAGATCAGTCAAACTGAAAGAAATAGTACGGTTTTCTTCCACGATGCTCTAAGTTGTGCTTCACAAGGCCTGGTTATTATTGGCAGCTCTGGCCTACTTCCAGGTCTGCGACTGAGGAACATCACAGCTGATTCTGCATGATACATACATTAGCGGTACGCCACTTTACTGATCACTCTGTCTCCTGCTTCACACGCTCTGTCACATCCTCGGCATGCTGCGAACTTCTCCGGAAAAAACTTGGCAACAAAGAGCTTTCTAAAAAGTAGCAAGGCTTTTATTTAAAGATTAGCAGTTTCTATGAAACCGGAGAGTTTTCCCATTATGCCCTGAGGCCTAGCGGTTTGTGACCGGAGAGAGATATCAGCAGATGAGAGAAATCTGCTGCTCGTGTCAAGAGCGTGATGGAGCATGCAATTAAAAAAAATGGGGTAAGATAGGGCGAAAGAAACGAGACTTAACAGAAATTGAGACATAAGCAGGGCCGGATGGAATCTGCACCTAAATAAAACACAGCAGATTTCATCTTAAACCATATTAAACCAGCATAATTAAGAATATATTTGACTTGGTACTAGATGCACCGATGTATCGGCCGGTTTTTGATCAATTTACAACCATTGGCATATTGGCTATAGCACGAAATAGGCCGATATGACAAATTGATGGTTTATTAATTGACTGGTCGAAAGCACTGAGCTGTATAATGTCTGTTGCATAATCCAAGATTATACTCGAATATTCCCGCTGTGATCCTGTCTGCGTTTTAATGTTAATCAAACAGCAAAAGACAAAATAATCACTCATTACTCTGGACTAACTTTTGTAACTTTCATAAGGATGAATACAGTATGTATAGGGCCCTATGATTTCCGCGATGCAGAATTAGTCAAAGTTTTGATTAATAAATAAAAAGTAGGTCAGTACACATGACGTACACATGACGCTTGCGGTGTTTTTCACTATATGAGGGCATGAATGCATGAACTTTATCTCCAGAGTCACTTCATCAGCATTTTACCGTTTAATTTGACAAAACTATCGTCATATCAAACACACAGAAACTCGAATGTCTTCACAGCAACCCATCAAAATAAAAGTTCAGTGTAACAAAGTAATTGTGACAGAAATATATTACTGTTGTGTAGTAGAATTTAGCTAAGTCTCAATGCAATAATAATATCTGTATTTAATTTATACAGTGAAGAATTTGCAGTGTTATTACAGTTGTTTACTTTATATCTGTACCTGAAACATCTAAAAAGCACTGTTTATTTCATATGTATCTTTGTTCTGTTGTGTATTTATGTTGGCCTGCTGAATGGTAAATGGATCCAATCCATGTTCATTAGAAATTGTTTGATGATGCAGCAATAAACAAGCCAGTAACTTAATGCATGTTTTTTTTTACTTTTACTTTTTTTTACTTATCGGTCCCAAAAAATCCTATTGGTGCACCCCTACTTGGTGCATGTGTTTTTAAGCTGATAAGAACTAGTCGTTGGTACTAGGATACACAAAATAATTGAGAAACAAGAGGTAATGGAATTGGGACACAAAGCAGGCTGGAATCAAACCTCAGATTCCCACATGAGCATCACGGCTTGAACTAACCGCTAGGCCATGGCTCCATAACTGCTAATGCTCTTTTCCGCCTCTCTCTCGCAGGAGGAAATGGGATCACACGCCACACGGAGAGGTCTCTTCAAACTAATGAGATTTTGTTGTAAAGTGACAGGCTGATCTCTCAGACAAGCTTCATTATCCAGAGTTCAGTCTGTGTCTGACGGCTCACAGGGAGAGAGCGAGCAGCAGACGCGTCTCGATCAAACGCTTCACTGTATGCCGTTTTATCAACGCTCGTTCATGTACATTTGGAAAGATATCAGCTTTCATTTTATTGCAAACCAGTTCAATAAATTGTAGAACAGCAGGAGCCATAAAGACATGGAGATGATATCTCTCTTTATGAGCTTAAAAATAAAAAAAATCTAATTGGCATGAAACATTCTGATCTATTTCAGAAATTGTTTGCTGCATCATTAGCGCATCTGTTTGTTGTTGACTAAATTTGCTGTGTAAATCATTGCAGGACAGAAGGTGTTAAATGGGACAAATTCATTGAACGGATATTGGGACGTGGTGTAAATGTGAAACTGCTCATTTGTCCTTCATGTGTTGGACATGATTGATTCTCTCCCTGAGGTTATTCAGATCGATTAATTCAGATTGAGTGTGCACACAGGGGGAAAGTGGTTTCACTGAAATGAATGGGGATCACAGAAGCGGGATGGAGGTTAATGGAGTGGAAGGAAATCTTTTGCTATTTCAGCAGTTAAAAATCAAAACATGGCCATTTCAGATGAACAGGAAAATAACGGCAAGAACTCAAATGCACTGCTGCATCCACAGAACTGAAATCTGGCCTGTGGATGCATGCGCAAGCCTTACAATATGACCTGAGAGATCAAAAATAATCATTTGTATTTGTATCACAATATGGAGAGTTAACTGAAACATTCCTGCTGAGCTTTGCTAAAGTGTCGAATATACATGGATGAAAAACACAGTTTGTTTTGAGGCAGATAAGGTAGCAAATAGTTCTGCAGTTCGGTAACACTTAACAATAATGTTATATATGTTAACATTATTTAATGCAGTACCTTATTCAGAATTTAGATTAATAAATTGTTAATATACAATTGCTGGTCATTTCTAGTTTATGATACCTAATGCATTCACTGCTGATATTAACAAATTGAACCTGTAAAGTGTTATCAGCCATTATTTACATCAACCTTCCTCTTTACAGTAATTTGACTCTAAAACAGTAAAATGTGATTGGTGGGTTGGTTAGTTGGTGGTTGGCTGGCTGGTTGAATGAACAGCCAGTAGGTTAAATGGTGACTTACTGACTACTAGATTGATTGGTTAATTGGCTGGCTGGTTTGGTTCATTGATAGAACATAGAACAATCGACTGTATGTTGATTGGTAGACTGACATATTGATTGGCTGGATAATTGACTGGCTGGTTGGTTGATAGAAAAGTTTTTGAAGAGTGCGCATGTGCAAACGTGCTCTAGTACGTAATAACAAGCCTAGATTGAATCAGGAAATAAAGCAAAATAACTGAGAAAAGTGAAGGCGGCACGGTGGCTCAGTGGGAAGCACGGTCGCCTCACAGCAAGAAGGTCCGCAGTTCGAGCCCCGGCTGAGCCCCGGCTGAGCCCGGAGGCCTTTCTGTGTGGAGTTTGCATGTGTTTCCCCCACAGTCTAAAGATATGCAGGAAAGGTTGATTGGATATGCCGAATTGTCCTAGTGTGAGTGTGATTGTGAATGTCCCAGCACTCTCAGTGATTGTGACAGGAAGGGCATCCGACGTAAAACCTGTGCCAAATCATGTGTGTGTGAAGCGGACTCTGCAATTGAGTGGGAATAATGCTCAGACAGAGACAGAAATGAGAAAAATGAGAAATAGTCCTTAGATGCCTTGTCCGAACGTCTAGCATTAATTTGATCTCAAACAGATTCATTAAAATAAGTTATTACTCCACTCCTGCGTGACATCATTAACTAACGTGGTTGAACGACCAATTTGCGACAACATGGTTTCGGCAAACAGTCGTGACTAGCTAGTTGATTTCTTCAAAGATGCATCGTACTATGATAGTAAAACAGCGAGTTACGGCGTTGTACGGGAAACACTCCCCTGTATGTTGATTGGTAGACAAATTGATTGGGTAGCTGGTTGGATGGATGGATGGTTGATAGAACAGTTGGTAGGTTGTTTGGTAGACTCACTTATTGACTAATTGATTGTTTGGATGACTGGTTAGTTGATATAACAATTGGTAGGTTGAGGAGTACACTGACGGACTGTTTTATTGATGAGTTTGTTGGTTAATTGGTAGGTTGTTGGGTTGACTTGCTGATGGATTGGTTGGTTGACTGACTGGTTTGTTGGTTAGTTAGTTAGTCTGTGACTGATTGATTTAAGGCGAGCTCACACTACACTACTTTTGGCTAGATTTTGCTGTCGCAGACAGATTTCCAAGGTCTGTGACAAAACCCCGAGTCACAGCAATATTTTCAAACCTGTTTGATGATGACAGATGACAAGAAACCTTGTTGTGTAGTGTGAGCACCACAGCGATTCAGCTAGCTAGGAGTGTGAGGCTGTTAAGCTGACTGACTGAGGGGCTGTTTACACGACACCGTTTTCAACTGAAAACGTAAAACTTTTATGCATTTTGGCCATTCGTTTACACGACAACAGCGTTTTGGGGGCCTGAAATCACAAACTTTTGAAAACGGGGTTCAAAGTGCAAGTTTTTGAAAACGGTCTCCGTGTAAACAACAAAAACGTGAATCTCTGAAGATGATGATGTCATGCACATGCGTATTACCTGTTCAATCTATAGTGTTTCATCGCTGTCTAGTGGCCTGGCAGCAGAATACAATGTTTTTATTCATTTTCGCGGATCCGTGTCTCTGGGGATCGTTTTGACAATAGTGTCGTCTGTACGAGGAAAACTCAAACGAAAAACTTCTCAGTTTTAAGCATATCGTTGTTGTGTAAACATACCCTTAATGATTGATTGATTGATTGGTTGATTGGTTGGTTGGCCGGCTAACTGAATGATTGATAGGTAGTTGGTTGTCTGGCTGGTAAAGTAGATTGGTTGGTTGGTAAGTTAATGGGTGGATTACACATTTACATGTGTTTATCTTCACAATAAGCATATATGAACAATATACAGCATCCCTTTTCAGTTTCTCAAGCATAAAATTGCTTATAAATTTCATTAGTCTCCATCACTCATATGTACATAAACTGAGAAATTACCATATCATTTATTTACACTTGTGCAGAGTTTTTGCTTTGTGCAAGTGTTGTTCAAATAGTATATTTGGTCCTATTACACTGTTTTATGGGCCCTACAGTTTTCCCTGGATCCAACACAGTCCAGATAGATTCTAAGATCCACAGATAGGGAGCTGTAAATGACTTTTCCTCGGAGGACTAGGTTGATTGAGGGAGATATACATTAGACCGCAGTGGGATCAGAGCGGGTCAGATTGCAGCTCTAAGCTCTAGGATAAAAGAGTCTTACGATACTGACATCCAGCTCTTAAAATAACCTGCTCTCGGCTGCAGATCTGAGCCACAAACACTGTCTGAACCTGCAAAAGCCAACATCACTATTACTGTCACTTATATTTCGTCATTTAAACCAAAACCGCATACCAACACGTTAAATTTCATTGCACAACACCTGTGGTTTTATTCCAATTAGCTCCCCTTTATTTAAGCCCTGAGTTCTCTTTAGTTCTTAGTTCTCGATCTCCTGTGTTTCCTTGTGGATTTAAATAGACTATTTTGTTGCTATTCCTTTGTTGTGCACTCTTTTCAGGCACAAACACTGTAACACATATCAGCCACTCACAACACTGCGGAAACTGCATAGCAACATGCTAAAAAAAAACACTTAACTAAAAAAAAAAGTAAAAATCTAAGTTTAAACTTTATTTCATTAAACAAAACAAAAACAAAAACAATCTTACATAATTTAGCTTTTTTTTGGAGGCATTGCTGTATGGTATGGGAAGCTTGTTTCTGCAATACTATAAAAATATAAAAAGTAATTGTGAGTTTTTATCTCCTATTTTTTGTCCAGAAGTTTTTCCTTTCCTTTTTTTTTTTTTTTTGCATGTGGTCAGGTCAGGTTTCTAAAAATTCAGGATAAAATATAAAAATTAATAATATAATCAAACTTTTTTTTATTAAATATTTATATTTATTATTATTTACATTTAAAAAAATTATTATAAACTTTCTGTTCCCTGGTCTTCATGTTGGTTTTATTGGTGTATTTCTCTCTTGTTTTTGAGTACAAAGGGTGCCAATATTTGTGGAGCCCACTGTATGATGTGAACTGCAGTTTTACAAGGCTACTGCGATACAACATGCAAATATTTTATGACGCTTTTCAAATGTTCACTCATTGACAAATGTGAATCATATTTTTGAAAGGGTGCATCTTCTGTGAGCAGCAAAAGTGTGCATCCTCGACATGATGACAGAAAAAGATGAGCGCCAAGAAAGACCTTTTCATTGTTTATTCAAAGTAATCCCTTGTGAAACACTTTATTGCTCTCTTATATGCTTCCAAAGGGAAGAAAATGGGATTGTTAGCCAGAGGCAACATTTTGCACAGTTGAGGGTTAAATTTAGACGTTTGTTATGGCAGACACACACACATCTCCAATCTAAAAAGAGCGGCCACCGGAGAGACGGCTCTGTGCCACACTAATGCATGCTGCCAAACGCGTGTGAGAGGTTTTCTCTATACAACGGGATGCATGGCCCTACGGGAGGGCGTTTAAAATGCAGATCGAATCCAGGGGTAGTGTTGAATCTCAGCGCACACTAATGCAGTAACAACAACCCACCGCCGAATCTGACCGCAGGCAATAACCAATGAGACGTCAGATCTTCTGATGAGATTGAAATAGAGAAGAAAGTTCCTGATGTGTGAAAACACTTAACAAGACGCAAATAAGCCCAGCAGTGTGAGTCACACAGAGCCCAGAGCCAAGAGAGAAGATGCCAGTCAAAGCCGCCCCGTAACATTATGCAGATGAGCGGAGTAAATTCCTGTCGTGTGTGTGTGAGAGTGTGTGTTTAAGTGCTGCTAGGATGCTTAGGAAGGTAAATGAGATTAAATGGACTGTGAAACTGCATTATAGACCTTGTACTTTTTAAAGTGCATTATGGGTAGATAAAGGACATTCAATTTAGTCTGCAGGGCTCATCATAGATGTTCATCAGAAGCCGCATTTCCACAGAAACAATTTGTCCCGGGAACTTTTTTCCCTGGAACTTTTTTCCCACAGACCTGTTGCTGTCTGCGTTTCCACTGCGGTCTAAAGTACCGTGAAGATTAGGCAAATTAGACCGGTGACATAAGACTGCGTGCTACTTTACAGTTCCTGCTGGATTTCATTCTCTGAATTTAAGCTTAATAAAGCCTGAACCTCGTTATCAGTCCATCGGTCTTATTTTTTAAATTCCATTGTTGATTTGAATAGCAAACAACTCTTATTGCATACACCGCAACAGATTTTAAAAAAAGGTGGTTGAAATAAATTGCTGCCAATTGAACCAATTGAACCAATTGAAATGCAGCATGAACTCAACCAATCAGCTTGTTCAGTGCCCAAGTCCTACCCCCGAAAATTCCTGAACTTTGAAAAAGTATTTCTTTGCCAGCAGGGACTTTCTGAGGGGGAAATTTAACCCAGAACTTCATTTAGACCCTGGTTCCTGCGGTGGAAACACACCGACTACCACCACAAAGTCCCTAGTTCCTGGGGAAAGTTCCTGCAGTGGAAACGCAGTTAGAGATGCTACTTGCATAGTGTGCCAGCATATCCGTGGCAAGGGTCCCCTCGGTCAGGGAATAGTGGGAGTGGGAGGACTTCGGAGAGGCAAACAGGTCTACCTGTGCATCCCCGAATCGACTCCAGTTCCGCTGGACCACCTGGGGGTGCGGTCTCCATTCTCCTGGGAGTGTGAGCTGTCGTAAGAGCGCGTCAGCCGCACAATTGAGCTCACCTGGGATGTGAACAGCACGCAATGACTTGAGCCGCTGCTGAGGAGGAGGAGATGGTGGGCGAGTTGTGACATGTGACGTGAGCCTACCCCGCCTTGGCGGTTGATGACGCAAAAGTTGCAGTGTTGTCCGTGCGGACCAACACGTGCTTGCCCTGAAGCAACGGTTGAAACTGGTATGCCATTGCAGTCGTGGTCCCGTCCAGGAGCCCGAAGCTGCACGGCCATTGCACACAGAACCCCAACCCGTTCTGGAGTAGGGGTTGAACAGACTAGTCGACTTTAATGCTCTGCCATGACGCTTTAAGCTTGATGTCGACTAGTCACTGGTCTTGGCCTATAGAGGGCGCAACAGGATAAAAATGTTTTACTTTCACTTTTAGTGTAAAAGTCCTTTTACACTAAAAAAAAGTACTTTTACTTTTAGTAGAGAGACGCTGCTAGGTGCAGTTCAGACGCAATCGCTCACTCTCTAATGCATTCATAGAAATGTAATCTTTACTCTGCTACTTTATCTATAAAGTTATATTTCTCACAGAAATCTGTGAGAAATATAACGACCCAAAGAAAAAGGAACTGATAAAAATAAGCTATAATGTAGGAGCGCTGTGTCATATGCAATAGCTGTACACAAGGCAACCAGCGTTCAGTCTCAGCTCAAGGTTCAGGCTTATTTGTTCATTAATAAATGTCGACTTTAAAAAATCTGAAGTCATTCAACCCTTATTCTGGAGTCATCTGTTGTAACAACAACATGCCTGGACACTTGTTCTAAGAGCACTCCAGCCCGGAGAAAGGCCAGGTCTGACCAGGGGCTGAATGTCTGGCGACAGCTTGGTGTGATGGTCATGCCCATCTCAGGACTGGGCCGTGTAGAGAGAAGGGGTGGCTGGGAGTGAGGAAGAGGTTAAGGAAACTGCTCTTTTATTGAGAAAGTGGGTACTGGAACAGGTATACAACTAAACTGAAGATTCTCCAGCTGGTTCTCCTCTGTGGGAAGGTTCGGTCGTTCACTCTGACCTGGTTCAGAGCAGCTCTCTCCATCTCTGGGCCACCCGTCTCAGGGCAGCTTAGATGGACGGGTTAGGGTTAGGTGGCCTGGATGGGCTGCTTCACCTTCTGGCGGCGGCTCGACAGGGCGAACGGGATGAGGACTCAGGTCGTGGATGTGTTTTATGGCCTCAGTCTGCTTCTGGACTGCCGAGAACTGCTAGGCGAAGTCCTTGACTGTGTCACCGAGAGGCTGGCCTGGGAGATGGGGGCGTCAAGAAAGCAAACTTTGTTGACGTCCTTCACCTCAGCCAGGTCCAACCAGAGATGGCGCTTCTTGACCACTAAGGTGGACATTGTCTGCGGGCCGGCGATGTGACTTTCATCTCCCGGAGGGCGAGGGGCGCAGTTCCTGCATCAACCCTGGCTCAGAACTACCCTCCTGTAACTCTTTGAGAGTTTTTTCCTGATGGACCTGAAGGATGGCAATGGCAGCCGGGGCTGCTGTCGTCTTACAGGCCTTGGACGGGAGATGTGGGGGATTCGGCCGGGTGGCAGGACTCTGTGGGCATAAATGCACCGCAACTGCTCGTTCCACCCGTGGGATCTCCATGCAGTCCCGCCATCGAGGGCAGTGAGAGTAGAGGAGGCTACAGAGCAGCTACGGGCAGTAAAAGGTGCCTTCTATGACTTCTGAATCTACTCATGTTCTTCCGGGAAGAAAAGCTATGGGGCAGAACGAGGCTGTGAACCATGCACCACACCCAGGAACCAATCATCCAACCGTGAGCACTCAAGGTAAGGTGGAGGGTCCCTCTCGAACCCGATGCCCAGGCAAGCATGACCGTCAACTCTGAATCCGATTCAGCGTGAGCAACCATTCCCGAGGAGCCCGCTAAGCTCTCCGATGCAGCGATTTACATCTGGTCCACATCTGGAGCGCTGAATGAGACGAAATGCCTCACACAAATCTAACTGTCCAATCTAGCTCATAACTAGCAAAAACACCCGGAAATGGATATTGGCGAGGAATGAAATGAGATGGAGAGACAAGAGAAAGACAAAGATGAGAAAATCACAGTGACAGAATGTCAAAAATAGAGCAGATGTTTCATGTCTTCATGACACGAGTTGTGAAATATGGCTGTGAGAAATGAGAAATGTGTGTGTCTGTACCTGTAAGGCTGGTTTCGAGGGCGCTTCATACCGGGTTTCTGTTTGGAGCTTCGCAAAACACCCGTCATGCTTTGGTCTAAATAGGAGAGACAGCACAATGAGCTGAATAATACAACAGCACTCCTCCTGTCACAGCAACATACGCTGCTGCCTCACACTGAATGTGTGCTCGAATATCAAGAAACAGGAGAAGGGAAAATTGTGTGTTAGAATGGCGAAAATAGACATACAATATATATTTAGTGACAATGAAAATTGTCCAAACACTGTCTCATTATTTCACTGTCAGTATGAACACAAATGACGTTACCCAACATCTGTTGCTTGGTTAGAGTTAATCATCTGTGTTTCTCAAGATTAATATCTCTGTCACTATTCAGTGCACTTTCACCACTAACGCATCATTGTCCTAGTGATATAGGCCATTTAACAAGTAATGACTACAATAAAACACCTGCAGTGTTTGTCCTGTGCACTTTTTAATTTGTAAAGTTGATCTTTACTTGTCTTGACATGTGAAATAATACACATTAGTAGAATAGCAGTTGCTAAATCATCAGATGACTGCAGAAAGTCACTGTCCAGTAGTCTAATATTAGTCTCATACATATTATAGCAGTAGTCTATTATTAGATTATTTATATGTTATTAGAGTGTAGAAAGTGAAACTGTGAGACGTCTTCCTGATCTGTACATTACAACATTACCTATGTTGGTCTGACCTGAAGTAGTCGATTTAAGAGTGTTGTTATTGGTACTAAAAATAAAAATAAAATAGTTTTCGTCAATTGAAATAAAGCTGAAATAAAATATAAATCTAAAATATAAATCTATTTTGATGAAAATTTAAAGCTTAATTAAAAAAATAATAGGTAAAAAAAATCTTATTCAAAAATTAGATACATTTAGAAATAAAATAAAATAAGTTCAAGTACTAAAAGTACTCTGCCGGGATATTATCCATTAAGTTTACAGACATGCCTAAAACACAACACAAAAAATAATACGGAAAATTCTTTCATGTTAACCATGTGTTCGTTAGGCTTTAATAAATCTCAATAAAATTAAAGCTCAATAAAAATATTACAAAACCAAAAACTAATAAAAAATGACAAAAAACACAACACAATTACTAAATATTAAAGTGATATAATAAAATAAATAAATAAAAGCTCAAAATATTAATAAATATTACAATAGCAATTAAATAATACTAAAATAAATATCCAGGTATTATTTCACCCTAAAACCAAAGACAAAAATAAGAAAATGAATACAGTAAATAGTAATTAAAATCATCCTGCCTGGGCACTTTTATTTATTTATTGATTGATTAAAAAAAATGTAGTAGCTAAAATATTTTTATTTTTTATCAGCTAAAATTATTTTAATTGTCATGATAATTATGAAAAATATACTTTCTTATTAATTTTTTAGTAAAATGTGAAAGACATGTTTTTAAATGTAGTAATAAAAGCTCTATCTCTCCTCCTCCACACTCACACACACAGACACACACACAGACACACACAGACACACACAGACACACACACACACACACACACACACACACACACACACACACACACACACACACACACACACACACACACACACAGAGAATAAGACATTCCTTAATACCAGCTCACATCTGACAACATCTCAGCTGGCTGTAAATGCTGATGAGAATGAGTGAGAGAGAATGAGGAGAATGACACACAGTAACAGACTTACACTGAAAGCTGCGATGCTGGCTTCTCACAGGCTCATTACAGTCTTATAGTCTGCTCATCCTGTTCATCTGCTCTGTAGATTCCCTCGAAATGCGCTCTTTATATATGTCTAACCTCAGAGACAGAGAGAGAAAGAGAGAGAGAGAGAGAGAGAGAGAGAGAGAGAGAGAGAGAGAGAGAGACCGAGCTCTTACTACGTCTTATACACTGGGGGGTCGAACCATCAAATTCAAAGGGGCTGCTGGACGGATCCATTTCCTACAGGAGAGGACAGGAGAAATACAGACGGGAAAAATGAAAGTTGTAAAGCAAAATTCAGCTGAGACCTCATAAATCACTGTCTGCTCAGCGCGTGGACACACACACACACACACACACGCACACGCACAGCCTCTGTTCTTCCATTAGCGTTTGCCACATTTCCTTTCCTTATTAAGGAAATCAATGAAACGATAACTTAATATAAAACTGTCGGTTCCCGTTTTAACATGACACAGCTGACTGGTTCTTTTCTTGTTATTCAGGGAGCTTTAAACTCATTCCCTCGAGTCCCCCCTCAGTTTCTGCGCTAATGTGACTGAGAGGATGACAGATGAAAACTAACTTTAGCTTTGAGCTCCAGCGGGTGAAATCACGCTTATAAAATGCTGATGATGTAAAACTGTCTGGGTTTGGGATTTAAAAAGCTGTGGTCTGTGACAGCTGTGATTTCTGAGAATGTTAGTCTTGGGAACACATTCAGATGATTAATGGACGACCGGATTTCTATGAAAAGATATAACGTTTCGTTGACTGCTTTGATAGCAATAATTGAATCTATAACTAAAACTAAAACATAAATAATTGAAGCAAAAATAAATAATCCTGACACCATTTCGCTACTCACCCTCATGTGACTTTCTGTCGAAGTCAAAGAAAGAGGACCATACATTGGCCACTTTTAAGGTATTATATGAAATTTCAAGTTAATTTGCTTGGTTTTATGTTGTTTAAGTTGGCTTTAAGAAAATGCAGTCCATTTACCATTTAAGTTGGCTTTAAGAAAAGAAATACAACGATTTATAAAAGGGGTTTGATTCAGATATATTTAGATGGTCAGTTTACACCCAGATGGTGCAACTTACCCCTAACTTGGGGCAAACTGAGCCACAGGAACACTTTTTTATGAGAAGCCATATATTTAGAACCCTTTGTCATAGATGTATTCGGATAATTTAAAATGATAGAAAACATGCCCTTATCTCGAGGACCACATAAGTAAAGAAAATGTCTCATCTTACCCCGCTCTCCCCTATGGTCCATATCCTGCTTAAAAAGACAACCAGAAGACAGAGCAGGCTACTTTCCATATGAAAGTCTCAGCTTTCAAATTTTGTACGTTTTATTTTGAAATTCAAACAATAAATGGCGTGTTGGCGCTCTTTAATGTGGCGTGACAGATCGCCGTAGCGATCATCTCTTCCTCTTTACTACTAGTTCCAGCAGCAAATAAACATCAATGAACATCAGAAGGAATTTCGAAAGATACAGAACAACTTATTGAAATGAATCGTGTCTCATGTAATCGATCAATCGGCATTTCAACCACAGATAAAACAGCTTGTAAACAATGTGTCAGTTACCACAGAAAAGTGATTCATTGTCTATAAACTGTATAGTTGGCGATAAAAATGTACTCTAAAGCAGGCGCGTCACCAGGCCCATTTAGGATGACTTTAGCCCACCTAAATTTCCACCCAGCTCCCCTAAATATTTGCGATTACCTCCGTAATCTGTACACTAATTAGTGATTGCTTCAGTCCCGTTTAAACCTCAACCGGCGGCAGGTTTCGGCTCATCCCCGTATTAGCCTGTGTTATTCAGCGTGTTCTTCAATCCGTGGCAGTGCAGCAGAGGACATGTGTGCATTTAGCCTATTGATAGATTGTTATGATATCTGCATCTGTGCAGTTCTTTGTCATAAATGCAGTTTATATAATATGATGCAGAAGAAAATCAAGACGGTTTCCCATCCACTGTAAAATCTGGGCTTATTTATTTATTTTTTTATCAAATTCCTTTCATCTAAATGGCATGAGACTTTGTGACTTTCCTACTCTTGCTATACT
Organism: Gila orcuttii; assembly: GCA_026230005.1. NCBI lineage: Eukaryota > Metazoa > Chordata > Actinopteri > Cypriniformes > Leuciscidae > Gila > Gila orcuttii. The sequence goes on from JAPDVR010000025.1 coordinate 28,476,487, forward strand.
TCTTACTTCAATGCAATAAACTTGCTTTTTATAATAAATCCAAAAGCAAACCGTGAAAGAACTATAAAAAGGGAGTGATCCTCTGCTGCCATCTACTGGTTATAGTTGTGATTTCATGTCATTTTCATGTTAACCCTCTATGTATTGGTATGTTGTTGGCTCCAGTTAACATAGTCTATTTTAGTTTATTTTTAATAAAATGAGACACCCAATTATTGGTCAAACTTATCTGAGGGGAGAAGAAATCAAATTCTAATCAATGAAAGTGCAAAAAAATGGTCCCGTGACCCACAGGGGTCCATTTAGTGTCCTGTTTCAGCACATGTGCACAGGTCACATCACATGGCTACATATTTTCTACATATTTGTGAGAGTGAGAGCGAAGATGGAGATGAGGATGAACATGGATATGATTGATATGATAATTTGATGATATGATAGTAAAATTTTGGTATTCCACGATGGTGCAATGTTGCCGGAGAGCAACAGCAGGATATGAAATGTTACTTTTGTATTAAATATGAAATTTGTAATACCTTAAAAACTAGATAAATGTGTTTGTTCAAGTATCTGGTTAAAGAAATTGACATTTTCAATAAATATATTTCTTTTTTCTACATGAAAATGTAAAATGTGTCAATTTGTCTGTTGTCGCCAACACATTTTAAATAAATAATGAATTACAAATTAATGAAAATGTTCATTGATATAGTTCAGTGTCCAATCTTAAGCAGGAAAAACACCACAAATAATTTTTCCTCACTGATATGATATTGCGTACCACAGAGTCCCCCTGTGTTGAAAATCCTGCTTTTAATGTTGTTTATATGTTCTATGTGGTGTTTTTAATATGCTTTAAGACAAACCATGTGTAAATTCATAAGTCAACAGCATTGTTGAGTATTTTCTGCTTAAAACTGCAGTGAACCAAAGACAGTCTCAAAAACACGCTTTGAAATCGCTGGTGTTTCTGACGTCACAAACTACCTTGTAACCAATCAGATCAACGTGTGATCGTCAACGAGTGGATCGAGTGAGTGGAGGCGGGGCTCATTTGCATATTCATAGAACCACGCATACTAAGATATTTTAAAGACCCACTGAAGTGCCTTAAAATGCGCAGCTTTGTTTTATGTGTTGACGTAATTTCCACTGAAACAGGAAGCTAAGGCGGGACATATTGAATGGCTCTGCCCCCTTTTCAAATAGCCAATAGCGTTTAGTTTACAACACAGATGGCAAGTCGTACTTGACAGCAGCAAGGAAAAGAATCCTAGCGCTGATATGTTGGATTCAATAGTAACGTTAGAGGTGTGAATAAATTCTAGCCATTTCTTTCTGAAAACGGAATAAAACTTGAGTGTTTGAGCAATCGAACACACACACCAAATATTGCTCTGCGACGTGACACGGTAGTGATGTCCGGTTTGTGAACGGATAGTTCTTTTAAATCGGTCGAACCAGTTCACCAAATCGAACTGAATCATTCAAAATTGAGTCAGCTGATCCAGTTTTCTAAAGTTACTTGCTTTCGGACGTGCCGGACAGTCACTCTGACTCGAAATAAACAATATACCGGAGTATATGTTACTCCAGTAATTTTGTCATTGTTTTGGAACACACCAGCTTATTCATAACATTAAGGCTAACATATTCATCCTAAGAGCTAAAAAACTTAAATTTTGATTTCAGGGGGCCTTTAAGGCATGAAGACATTTAAGGAAAAAAACATTTAACATTTGTCAATTTGGTGATCAAAAGATGAGTTTTAAGGAATAACCTACAATTATTGACTACAGGGGACTTTAAAAGTGCTTGTTTTCCACCAGGTGACAGAAATCCTCCATTAAGCATGGCACATTTTCAACATTATCTCCATGAATAAAAAATTAGAAATTTAGATCTTCTTTAAAATTAAAAAATAGTTAAAAAAAATACTAATTTAAAACGTTACGTATTGAAAAAAAAATGTTTTACCCACATATTGCCAATCTAAACAATTACATTATTATAAAGTTTGTCTATATTCTTAATTAATATAAATACTAAATATTAGCTGGTTATTTAAAATGATTAGAAATCAACTCAATATTCAGGGATTGACTTGATAGGTAGCGAGAACCAACTGTTTTGTTCATGCCTACCATAGTATACAAACAATATATTAAAATTTTTTTTTAATCATACCCTCATTGGTAGATGAGCCCTCCTATATACTGAAATCATAGAATATCGGCCCTGATCTAGAGAAGAGCATTTAGAAAAAAAGCACTATAGGCTACATACATTATATTTTTACTCAAATACCATTACATTTTTATTATCATATCATTATTATTATAAAACCGCCTTATATGCAATTACAAATCAGTTATTAATTAACCTTTAATAAAAATGTACCAGCTGACAGGGTATCCTGTGTAGTTTGCAACATTAGATTTTTTCCTTGAAAGAAATTAACATACTATATCCATGTTTATCCAAAGGAAAATAAATTAAATCGACATCGAATTTAATATCTTTCATACGCCGAGTATCTTTTAAAATACCTTCTTTCTTAAATCTATTTGTCGTTTGAGTTCTCTCAGACGCGCGTTCGCGTGCAGATGTGAGCGCGCTCTGATCTGAAGGGCGGGTTGAAAACATCTTCTCAAAACAAGCAAAGACAGCATAGATGTTCAGTCAGGACTCGCACTGGATCTATTCTACACTGGAAGAACAACAGTAATCTCGAGTTTTCTGACATTCCTCAAAAGATTTTGAGGACTTTTGTTTTAAGGATGAAGGTGGTATTTATTTTGATGATAATTTTTACAAGCCAACTCTTCACATCTCAGGGGCAAGTAAGTGACTTTAAAACAATATAGTCTAAAAATCAAAAGAAACAGAAAACGATCTTAAAAAAGCTTTTGTATTCATTAATAATAATAATAATAATAATAATCTATTATAATATATTTGGCCTATATAATATTTCATAATTTAATGTTTTTAACAATAATATTTTTTATTTATTTAAATATTATACATTTTATTATGAATATCAATATAAATATAAATATAAGAATTAATATAAATATGATAGTCTATTAATCAAAATACTTAATCATTTTATATATTATTCCGGTTCTCCAGGGCCTAATGCTGAATACTCAACATTTTAAATATATGTTAAACAATAGCATATCAATGAGTTTAGTAATCATAACAAAGTTCCTGTTAAGCTCTGTTCATAAACATCATGATTTTCACTTGAAAAAATCTTCCAGCTCAGTCTGCAAATATTTTTTTCACACCGTGAAACCGCTGTGGTGTTTGCCTTTGGTTTTAACACCAGGCTCTTAAATTTTCCCAAAACACAGAGTAGATCTAGTCCAAGACTAACCAGGTTTGTAGTGAACAATCCAAATGACAGGGTAATTAAGCTCAGAATAGCCTTAAACTTTGTTTGGAACAGATTCTGCATTCTTCTGTAAAATGCACATAAACACATACATATTGTGCCTATATATACAGGTCCTTCTAAAAAAATTAGCATATTGTGATAAAGTTAATTATTTTCCATAATGTAATGATAAAAATTAAACTTTCATATATTTTAGATTCATTGCACACCAACTGAAATATTTCAGGTCTTTTATTGTTTTAATACTGATGATTTTGGCATACAGCTCATGAAAACCCAAAATTCCTATCTCAAAAAATTAGCATATTTCATCCGACCAATAAAAGAAGTGTTTTTAATACAAAAAAAGTCAACCTTCAAATAATTATGTTCAGTTATGCACTCAATACTTGGTCGGGAATCCTTTTGCAGAAATGACTGCTTCAATGCGGCTTGGCATGGAGGCAATCAGCCTGTGGCACTGCTGAGGTGTTATGGAGGCCCAGGATGCTTCGATAGCGGGCTTAAGCTCATCCAGAGTGTTGGGTCTTGCGTCTCTCAACTTTTCTCTTCACAATATCCCACAGATTCTCTATGGGGTTCAGGTCAGGAGAGTTGGCAGGCCAATTGAGCACAGTAATACCATGGTCAGTAAACCATTTACCAGTGGTTTTGGCACTGTGAGCAGGTGCCAGGTCGTGCTGAAAAATGAAATCTTCATCTCCATAAAGCTTTTCAGCAGATGGAAGCATGAAGTGCTCCAAAATCTCCTGATAGCTAGCTGCATTGACCCTGCCCTTGATAAAACACAGTGCACCAACACCAGCAGCTGACATGGCACCCCAGACCATCACTGACTGTGGGTACTCCAGTGCTGCTTCTCTGTAGCCCAGGTCAGGCGCTTCTGCCGCTGTTTCTGGTTCAAAAGTGGCTTGACCTGGGGAATGCGGCACCTGTAGCCCATTTCCTGCACACGCCTGTGCACGGTGGCTCTGGATGTTTCTACTCCAGACTCAGTCCACTGCTTCCGCAGGTCCCCCAAGGTCTGGAATCGGTCCTTCTCCACAATCTTCCTCAGGGTCCGGTCACCTCTTCTCGTTGTGCAGCGTTTTTTGCCACACTTTTTCCTTCCCACAGACTTCCCACTGAGGTGCCTTGATACAGCACTCTGGGAACAGCCTATTTGTTCAGAAATTTCTTTGTGTCTTACCCTCTTGCTTGAGGGTGTCAATGATGGCCTTCTGGACAGCAGTCAGGTCGGCAGTCTTACCCATGATTGCGGTTTTGAGTAATGAAACAGGCTGGGAGTTTTTAAAAGCCTCAGGAATCTTTTGCAGGTGTTTAGAGTTAATTAGTTGATTCAGATGATTAGGTTAATAGCTTGTTTAGAGAACCTTTTCATGATATGCTAATTTTTTGAGATAGGAATTTTGGGTTTTCATGAGCTGTATGCCAAAATCATCAGTATTAAAACAATAAAAGACCTGAAATATTTCAGTTGGTGTGCAATGAATCTAAAATATATGAAAGTTTAATTTTTATCATTACATTATGGAAAATATCACAATATGCAAATTTTTTTAGAAGGACCTGTATATATATATATATATATATATATATATATATATATACACACACACACAGGTGCTGGTCATATAATTAGAATATCATCAAAAAGTTGATTTATTTCAGGAATTCCATTCAAAAAGTGAAATTTGGATATTATATTAATTCATTACACACAGACTGATATATTTCAAGTGTTCATTCCTTTTAATTTTGATGATTATAACTGACAACTAATGAAAATTGAAAACCCCAAAATCAGTATCTCAGAAAATTAGAATATTGTGAAAAGGTTCAATATTGAAGACACCTGGTGCCACACTCTAATCAGCTAATTAACTCAAAACACCTGCAAAGGCCTTTAAATGGTCTCTCAGTCTAGTTCTGTAGGCTACACAATCATGGGGAAGACTGCTGACTTGACAGCTGTCCAAAAGACGACCATTGACATCTTGCACAAGGAGGGCAAGACACAAAAGGTTATTGCTAAAGAGGCTAATTGTTCAGAGAGCTCTGTGTCCAAGCACATTAATAGAGAGGCGAAGGGAAGGAAAAGATGTGGTAGAAAAAAATTGTACAAGCAATAGGGATAACCGCACCCTGTAGAGGATTTTGAAACAAAACCCATTCAAAAATGTGGGGGAGATTCACAAAGAGTGGACTGCAGCTGGAGTCAGTGCTTCAAGAACCACCACGCACAGACGTATGCAAGACATGCATAAGCGTTGCTTGAAGTCCAGTGTAAAGTTTCCACAGTCAGTGATGGTTTGGGGTGCCATGTCATCTGCTGGTGTTGGTCCACTGTGTTTTCTGAGGTCCAAGGTCAACGCAGCCGTCTACCAGGAAGTTTTAGAGCACTTCATGCTTCCTGCTGCTGACCAACTTTATGGAGATGCAGATTTAATTTTCCAACAGGATTTGGCACCTGCACACAGTGCCAAAGCTACCAGTACCTGGTTTAAGGACCATGGTATCCCTGTTCTTAATTAGCCAGCAAACTCGCCTGACCTTAACCCTATAGAAAATCTATGGGGTATTGTGAAGAGGAAGATGCGATACGCCAGACCCAACCCAGACCCTCTCAAATGCAGAAGAGCTGAAGGCCACTATCAGAGCAACCTGGGCTCTCATAACACCTGAGCAGTGCCAAAGACTGATCGACTCCATGCCACGCCGCATTGCATTTAGGCTAAAGGAGCCCCAACTAAGTATTGAGTGCTGTACATGCTCATACTTTTCATGTTCATACTTTTCAGTTGGCCAACATTTCTAAAAATCCTTTTTTGTATTGGTCTTAAGTAATATTCAAATTTTCGGAGATACTGAATTTGGGATTTTCATTAGTTGTCAGTTTTAATCATCACAATTAAATGAAATAAACATTTGAAATATATCAGTCTGTGTGTAATGAATGAATATAATATCCAAGTTTCACTTTTTGAATGGAATTACTGAAATAAATCAACTTTTTGATGATATTCTAATTATATGACCACCACCTGTATATACAGTGCATCCGGAAAGTATACACAGTGCTTCACTTTTTCCACATTTTATGTTACAGCCTTATTTCAAAATTGATTACATTTATTATTTTCCTTAAACTTCTACAAACAACACCTCATAATGACAATCTGAAAGAAGTTTGTTTGAAATCTTTGCAAATTTATTAAAAATAAAAAACACGGAAAAAAATCATATGTACATACGTATTCTCAGCCTTTGCTCAATACTTTGTTGAAGCACCTTTAGCACCAATTACAGCCTCAAGTCTTTTTGAGTATGATGCTACACACCTATTTTTGGGCAGTTTCTCCCATTCTTCTTTGCAGAACCTCTCATGCTCCATCAGGTTGGATGGGGAACGTCGTTAATTACTGTTCGGACGCTCTTACTTACTGCTCCGCACTTTGCTCTATTGCTTTTATATTTTATCTCCTAATTTTAACTTCAGCAAATCAGCACACTGCTAAATCGACATAGCTTGGCATCAATGTAAAAACTAGAAACTTTTGTGACTGGAAGATTACTACAAAAAAGCGGTTTTCCTATCCGACCAGCCTCCCACTGCCATCAGCTTACCTCCCGGAGATAGGAAAACACAGCTGCCTACATTCAAAAGGAGAAGAAATAAAATGCCTCTTCTAGAATCTACTTGCTGCTCTAACTGCCACAGACTTTTACACAGGATTGCAGTTCTTGAAAAAAAGTTACTTACGGGACCACCAAACCAGACGGAACACACAACAGAGCTTCGTCATGGACGCCCTCAGCTTACAGCCGGTAAATCCTATGAATCTAGTGCTCCTCGACAGGCCATACTGAGTGTAAAGAAACAAACCGATCGACTTACAAAACAGGGAGCGAGACCCAAAGGCACTCGAGACATCAGATTGTCACGAGCATCACATATTGCTGCAGTAGCATCCTCTACCCCAGATACGGCTCTGACAAGGATTGCAAACACTGGTCTCCTACCACCACCTATACATCTTGAGAACAGTTTTGAATTATTAATGAATGTAGATGAGGAATCCCTAAACGAGATGAATGTGATCAAACACAGACTGAATAAGCCAGTAGCTAACACTGATGCTAACTGGGGCTCAAGGTCGAGCAGACAGCGGCACTCAGCTCAGAGCACAGCCGAGCACAGGACTCTGATAGCGGGCGACTCCATAATCAGAAACATTAGTAGCAGGGATACAACTACGTGCTGCCTTCCACAAGCAACAACTTCTGATGTAAACTGGGAACTTCACAACATTCTGATGAAACATAAGACTGCAAATCGACTCATCATTCATGTTGGGAAGAACGATATTCATAAAGAGCAGTCAGAACTCCTTAAGAAGGATTTCAATGAACTTTTTGAAACCATTAAAAGACTGAAAGTTCAGACGTTCATCAATGGACAACTCCCAGCAAGAGGAACAAATCGGTTTTCACGGTTGCTTGGGCTTAATACATGGCTGCAAAAAAACTGCAATATAAAACGAGTAAACTTCATTGACAACTTTAATCTTTTCTGGAGTCAGAGACAAGGATGGATGAGTTTCAACAGGATGGCCACCACCCAAACAAACTTGGTGCAAGAGTGCTAAAGGACAATATCTACTTCTCCCTCCATCATCCTTCTGCAGTGTGTGCCAATCCACTCAACCTGAATGGCACACACACACCTGGATACAGTATGAATGACCACAGGACTTCACTTCAGCACCTGAATGGACATACGGTTGACACATCACACAAGGACAATGATAACACCACTCAGCCACAACAACCTCTGCTCATGGACACAATCTCAGCTGAGCCCTGCACACAGAGCTCACCACAGACAGACTGTGACATACTAGCACTGCTCCAAGATTCAGCACCCAAGGACGACTTTCTGGAAAACAGCCAGGGAAACCAGAACAGCATATTACAGCCTCCGATAACACCAGAGCAACAGCCCCTCTCACCAGACACGTTATCCCTCTCTCCAGCATCTCCACTTCTGTGCTTCTCAGAGAAATTGGAGGAACTGGTGTATGCTGGAACCAAACTATCCCACTCTTTTGCTGCAAATCCCCAGATATCAACCAAAAAGGGGCGACCACCAAAGCCTGAGGGCCCAGCTCGCCCTCCCCCTCCTCCTGTGAGAGCCCCTCGGCCGCTGCCACAGCGCCAGGGCCCACACCCTCCTCCAGCGGCTCGAGGTGAACCCACACAACTGATTCCAGCTCTCAGGGATATGTGTCACGTCCCCACTATGATAACAGTAACTTGTGTTTACAGAACAAGTACTCAAATGTTTACAGAACAAGCGGGAACCCATTGTGCCTGTATCTTTCTCTATTTCTGTTCTATTACATGATAGAAAGTCTAAGGTCTTCTCAAGCCAGACGGCAAACCTATCTAATCTGCTGCCTGTTTCATATCTCCTGGCTCCAATGAAGGAGTATGAAGACACAGCCAGAGGGTGGACGCCACACCACAGAGAGAGGAAAAACAACAACTTCTCTTCTTTCTCCAACTGTCTACACTTATGGTAATATGTGAATACCGGCAACATTCGGTATTAGCAATGGCAACAGCAATGGCGTGGCAGTGTTGTGAGTGGGAGACGGAGTTTTGGTCAAATGAACGAAGAGATCTTGAGGTACGCTCAATTGAGGACCAACTTTTAGTTGTAGAAAACAAATACAAGGGCTACTGGAGAAGCATTCAAAGCTATGTGAACGGAAAACTTTGCTGGAAACTTCTTGTGTCAATGATACTTCACGGGACAACCGCTTTGAAGCACCATCAACATCTACACCGGGGATTTTCATTCATAAAAAGGAATGCACCTCGGATAAAGACGGCTCAGGTTTGTTATACACCTGCTCCTTCATACAATGGACCTTGGCTATACCAATGAAGGAAATCCCAGTTTAGAGCCAGGACATCAGCTTCAACGATCCCAAAGTTTGACCTCACTACGAGTAATCGATTTGAGGCACTCAGATCTCCAAATACTACGACTTTGTCGTCACTTTCTTCACCCGGTAAAACGCTTATCATTGGAGACTCTGTTACCCGCCATTTAGAAGTCCAGACAAATCACACTACTATGCAAAAAACATTGCTTTCCGGGAGCTCGGGTAATTGACATTGCTGTCCAAATCCCAACGGTTTTAAACCATGACAAAAAAAGTGGACACAGTTGTTCTGCATGCTGGTGTGAATAACATTAGACTGCGACAATCAGAAATTCTGAAAAAGGATTTTAATGAACTGGTGGAAGCTGTGCGCAACACATCACCTGGAACAAGGATTTTAATCTCCTGACCACTGCCAACATACAGAAGAGGTAATGAATACTTCAGCAGAGTTTTTGCATTAAATAACTGGCTAGAATCATTCTGCAAGATGCAGAACTTGGGTTTTATTAACAATTGGGATCTCTTCTGGGAGAGAGTGCGATTTTATCGTGCAGACGGTATGCATCCAAGTAGACTGGAGCATACTTCTTCTCGAGAAACATTAAAACAGCATTGGACAATTTATGACAAGTATGTAGCATCCCTGTAAGAAGCCACATCTTGAAACCCCTGAATTTAGAACTGGGATGCAAGCCGGTTAATAACATTGAAGTTGTTGTCTCCTCTAGGAACAATACAAATAGACGAAACAATCATTGGAGGAAATCAAAGTTGGTATCGATAGTGAGAAAAGATTTAAATAACACCTTTAAGGCTTCTTTGACAGACAGGTTCAAGATGGCACTTTTTAATATAAGATCAATTACATGGAAAACATTTCTTATTTATGATATTTTATTTGAGAAACAGTTAAATCTGATGTTTTTAATGGAAACCTAGCTTGATCAAAATGGGACAATATCTCTTATCGAGGCATGCCCACCAGCTTATACGTTTTTTTCAAAAGGTTTGCTGTTGCAAGAGGGGTGGCGGAGTGGCCGCAATTTTTTGCAGTCACTGGCCTGTAAAGAGATTGTTTTCAAAGATTTTACTACATTTGAGTATTTAGCAATAGAAATATTAGAAAGTAAATGTTTAGATTTTATTATATATCGACCTCCTAAGCACGGGTTGTGCTTTATATCCGAGTTTTCTGAACTTTTAACTCTGTGTGTTACCAGCTATGATAAAATCCTGATTGTGGGTGATTTTAATATTCATGTCAATTACAAATCTGATCGTAAAGCAGTGGAGTTTTTAGAGGTTTTAAATTCTTTTAATTTTACATAACATGTCAATGGACCTACACATGATAAAGGGCATACGCTTGATCTCATAATTTCATATGACATTAATGTTAATGAAAATTATATAAACGATTTAACAATCTCAGATCATTTTTGTTTATTTTTTGATTATAAAATTAATACTATACTTCACCCCAAAGAAAAATTTATTAGAAAATGTTACGTTAATACATTGACATCTGAGTCTTTTATTAATAAGATTCAACAAACACCTTTATCTTTGAATGAAATACTTACTGTACATGATAAGGTTAATAGTTTTAATGCCTCTCTAAAATCAGCTCTCATTTCTGTATTTTCTTTGATATATTGATCTCTCCTACTATTGAAGCTAGATCTGTGTCTGTCAAGAAGAGATACTTAAATGAGAACCATATCTTTAACACCAAGCATATCTGCTGACTCTGTTGACTTTCTCCTTAATTCTTTTAACTCAAAAGTTAAGAGTGTAATTGATGATATTGCTCCTGTGCGCCACGAGCACCGTGTGATGGGCGGGATTTGGTTTTTCGCGAATATCTCGAAAAGTACTCGGCGAAAAAATTCCAAACTCTGGTCGCTCGTAGGGCTCGAGGGGGCCTATCCAACGAGCCCACCCCCGTCCCCGAGGGCCGTCGGGCCCGGGAGTTACGCCCGGTCAAAGGCGCACCTTTTCGGGCTTATAACTCGGGAACCCCCGGCCCAATATTCCCCAAACTCTAATCGATCGTAGTGCTGGACGAGGCCTTTCGAAAGAGCCCACCCCCGAGGTCCAACTCGCCCGGGTCCCCGAGTTACAGCCTTCAGGAAGAAGAGTGGCAGACAAAAAGCACCTTGGAGAAACTCAACAGCAGTGCAAAATATGAAAAGACAATGCAGAAAAGCAGAGTGCATGTGGCGAAAGACAAAACTTGTAGTCCATTATAACATCTATAAAGACAGTCTTCGTGCTTTCAATGTGGAACTAGGCAAAGCTAGACAGACTTTATTCTCAAATATTATAAACAGAAACATAAATAACACACGTAAAAAATGTTTTGCTACTGTACAGAGAACCCGCCCAAACCAGATTCCCAGTAAAATGCTCTCAGAGAGCAAGTGCAGTGAGTTTGCTTCTTTCTTCTCTGAGAAAATCAATAATATCAGAAAGGTGATCAGCTCATCCTTGAGTTGCGCTGGGGTCAGACAGATCAGACCACAACCTGAGAAAGTAGTCACTATGTCTGATTTCGAAGAAATTAATGGTAAAATTTTAGAAGAAACAGTACAGCACCTTAAAACATCAACCTGGACACACTCCCCACCTCCTTCTTCAAAAGTGTGTTAAACTGTTTAGAAGCAGATCTCCTAGAAGTGGTAAACTCCTCACTTCTTCCAAACTCCCTGAAAACTGCAGTTGTCAAGCCCCTCCTGAAAAAAAGAGTAGTCTGGATAGCAACATATTGAGCAATTACAGCCCAATCTCATATCTTCCTTTCATAGGCAAGATCATTGAAAAAGTTGTCTTCAATCAACTTCCTAATCTCAAATGGATACTTTGACAATTTTCAATCTGGTTTCCAATCGCATCACAGCACAGAGACAGCGCTCATAAAGATAATAAACGATATTCGCTTAAATACTGATACAAGCAAATTATCAGTGCTGGTACTACTCGACCTCAGTGCTGGATTTGACACTGTCGATCACAACATACTTCTTGACAGGCTGGAAAACTGGGTCGGGCTTTCTGGGATAGTCCTAAAATGGTTCAGGTCATACTTAGGAGGGAGAGGTTATTATGTGAATATAGGAGATCATAAGTCTGAATGGACACCCATGACATGCGGAGTCCCTAAAGGCTCAATTCTTGCGCCACTCCTATTCAACCTGTACATGCTCCCAATGAGCCAAATAATGAGAAAGAACCAAATCGCTTACCACAGCTATGCAGACGATACACAACTCTACTTAGCCCTATCGCCTAACGACTACAGCCCCATTAACTCCCTTTGCAAATGCATTAATGAAGTCAACAGTTGGATGTGCCAAAACTTTCTTCAGTTAAACAAAGACAAAAGTGACAAAAGTCATTGTGTTTGGAAACAAAGATGAAGTTCTCAAGGTGAATTCATACCTTCAGTCTAGGGGTCAAACAACTAAAAATCAAGTCCGGAATCTTGGTGTGTCTCTGGAGTCAGACCTTAGTTTCAGTAGTCATGTCAAAGCAATAACTAAATCAGCATACTATCACCTAAAAAATATTGCAAGAATTAGATGCTTTGTTTCCAGTCAAGACTCAGAGAAACTTGTGCATGCTTTCATCACCAGCAGGGTGGATTATTGTAATGGACTCCTCACTGGCCTTCCCAAAAACACCATAAGACAGTTGCAGCTCATACAGAAGCTGAGCAGAACCAGAACATATGAACATATCACACCAGTCCTCAGGTCTTTACACTGGCTCCCAGTTACATTTACACCTTTGTTCAGAATTTAAGGTTTTCTTTTAAGGAAACTTGTTGGGAGGGTGCCATTAGAAACCTTGTTTTCTCCTGGTTGTGTGTAGTCAGGGAGATAGGCAAGTTCATTTGTTTTTATTTTTTTTGTTAATGTATAGGTAAGTTATGGTTAAAATAGACACCTTTTCGTTTGTTGTGTTGGCCTTTGCCCCCTCCTGGAACTTATGCTTCCAGTTTATATTCTTTTGATTCAGTATAACCAACTTAAGTTCATTCGTTCTGGATGTGTGTTACTGGTACTGGAGACAAAAAGTTCCTGTGCTCTCTCTCTCTATCCATAATTTATGGCTATGCCTATTATCCCTAGACTAAAAGGCTGGCACGCAACAAGTTATGTCCAAATCATGTACAATCAACTGAATTCACCACAGGTGAACTCCAAACAAGTTGTAGAAACATCTCAAGCATGATCAGTGTAAACCGGATGCACCTGAGCTCAATTTTGAGTGTCATGGCAAAGGCTGTGAATACTTATGGACATATGATTTTTTTTCGTTCTTTATTTTTATCTTTATTCTTTAAACAAACTTGTCGTTTTTCACGTTGTCATTATGGGGTATTATTTGTAGAATTTTGAGGAAAATAATTAATGCAGTAACATAAAAAATGTGGAAAAAGTGAAGCGCTTTGAATACTTTCCGGATGCACTCTGTGTGTGTGTGTGTGTGTGTGTGTGTGTGTGTATATATATATATATATATATATATATATATATATATATATATATACACACACACTCACCTAAAGGATTATTAGGAACACCATACTAATACTGTGTTTGACCCCCTTAATAGTGTTGAACTGCCTTAATTCTATGTGGCATTGATTCAACAAGGTGCTGAAAGCATTCTTTAGAAATGATAGATAGACAGATAGACATATATATATATATATATATATATATATATATATATATATACACACTCACCTAAAGGATTATTGGGAACACCATACTAATACGGTTTTTGACCCCCTTTCGCCTTCAGAACTGCCTTAATTCTACGTGGCATTGATTCAACAAGGTGCTGAAAGCATTCTTTAGAAATGTTGGCCCATATTGATAGGATAGCATCTTGCAGTTGATGGAGATTTGTGGGATGCACATCCAGGGCACGAAGCTCCCGTTCCACCACATCCCAAAGATGCTCTATTGGGTTGAGATCTGGTGACTGTGGGGGCCATTTTAGTACAGTGAACTCATTGTCATGTTCAAGAAACCAATTTGAAATGATTCGAGCTTTGTGACATGGTGCATTATCCTGCTGGAAGTAGCCATCAGAGGATGGGTACATGGTGGCCATAAAGGGATGGACATGGTCATAAACAATGCTCAGGTAGGCCGTGGCATTTAAACGATGCCCAATTGGCACTAAGGGGCCTAAAGTGTGCCAAGAAAACATCCCCCACACCATTACACCATCACCACCAGCCTGCACAGTGGTAACAAGGCATGATGGATCCATGTTCTCATTCTGTTTACGCCAAATTCTGACTCTACCATCTGAATGTCTCAACAGAAATCGAGACTCATCAGACCAGGCAACATTTTTCCAGTCTTCAACTGTCCAATTTTGGTGAGCTCTTGCAAATTGTAGCCTCTTTTTCCTATCTGTAGTGGAGATGAGTGGTAACCGGTGGGGTCTTCTGCTGTTGTACCCCATCCGCCTCAAGGTTGTGCGTGTTGTGGCTTCACAAATGCTTTGCTGCATACCTCGGTTGTAACGAGTGGTTATTTCAGTCAAAGTTGCTCTTCTATCAGCTTGAATCAGTCGGCCCATTCTCCTCTGACCTCTAGCATCAACAAGGCATTTTCGCCCACAGGACTGCCGCATACTGGATGTTTTGTAAACCCTAGAAATGGCTGTGCATGAAAATCCCAGTAACTGAGCAGATTGTGAAATACTCAGACCGGCCCGTCTGGCACCAACAACCATGCCACGCTACAAATTGCTTAAATCACCTTTCTTTCCCATTCTGACATTCAGTTTGGAGTTCAGGAGATTGTCTTGACCAGGACCACACCCCTAAATGCATTGAAGCAACTGCCATGTGATTGGTTGATTAGATAATTGCATTAATGAGAAATTGAACAGGTGTTCCTAATAATCCTTTAGGTGAGTGTATATATACACTGTGTATATATATATATATATATATATATATATATATATATATATACTGTATATGTATGTATATATTTTAGTATTTATCTTATAATATTTGTCTTAAAATATAAAAAGTCTAATAAAACTATCTACAGATAATTATGTGAATGATTAGCCATTCCTCATATGTTGTGAGCTGGTGTTGTGTGTTTCTGTGTTTGATTGCTCAGGCCTGTCGCAGTGGACCGGAGGTGCTGAACGCTCTTCGGCAGGTACAGAAGCTCCTATCGGTTCACGAGACGTCCTTCCTACAGAGTCTGCAGAGCCTCCGCAAGAAACTGGGCCTGTTGCAGAACAGCACAGCCAAACACAGCAGCACAGGTCAGCAGCGCCACGGCCCAACACAGACCACTGTCCTTTACACCATGTCAGTGTTGAAGTACAGGCTGTAGGAACTGCTCGTCTCGTTCCCAGTCTCGGCCTGTCCTCCTCCTGAACCGCTGGCTAACGGCCGGGTCCTCGGGAGTGTGTTTGAGTCGGGACACGAGGTCCACTTCGTGTGCAGCCCTGGGTTTGAGCGGACGGGGCCGGAGACCAGAGTCTGCCTGGAGTCGCGGAGCTGGAGCGGAGCAAAGCCGTCCTGCAGGGGTACGACTACTGCACACACACTTTACCTGTCATTCACACTCACACTACACTCTGACATCAGTACTTAGTATGTAGCCGATGTTTTACACATGAATGTCTAGACCAGGGGTTTTCAAACTGGGCTCCAGAGACCCTTAGAGTCCAGTGCTAGTCCATGGAAAAGGAGTGTAAAAATAATGAAAGAAAGTTGATTAAAATAAATAAAATTGTACCTAAAGAAATGTTAGATTAAAAGAAATTGTTTAAAATTAATGTAATTTTAAACAAAAAACATTATCAAAATGAACAAATTATTAAATAAAATTTTATTTAAATAACTGCATGTATAACATTTGATTCGATAAAAATACAATTTATTTAAATAAATTAAATAAACAAATAGGGCAAAACTAAAATGAAACTTGATTTAAATAAATGAAAATAAGAAAATCAGTGTGAAAGTTGTAAGTTTAAATAAATAAAAATAAAAATAAAGTAACTTAGTCTGGTTGAGGCAGAGATGAAAACAAAAGAGCTGGATAATGCGCAGCAGCTGATTTATTGATCAAACTAAAAGAAGCAAAACACTGGCAAGTGAAACAGGGCTGTATACACACACACACACACACTGGGACTAAAGAGGTAATTAACAAGACACAGGTGAGACACATGAGGGCAAATCAAAAACCGTGGCAACAGATAAGCATGAAGAAAGAAAACGATACTCGGTTACTAACGTAACCTCGGTTCTCTCTAGAGAGGGAACGAGTATTGCGTAAGTTTAGCTTACGCTATGGGAAAGATTCATCTTCTCGAGATACTGAAGCCAAAAATTATCCTTAATTTTGTATACCTTGTCAACGCAGTGCAGCAGCTAGCAGACCTAGAGCAGGCCATCTTGCGTGCTCATTGGCTGCCCTGCGGGCAACTGCTGCAGCCTACCAGTGAGCCCGGCGTGACGTCACGCCCAATGAAGGGCGCCCGCGCCTTCATAGCGTCACAGCCCGCCAGAATGGGCGTGGCTTAGCCTATAAAGGAAGGGGGCTGTAGGCTGCTTCCCTGGTTTTTATCGACTGAAGCGAAGTCGCTCGTGGCGCGAGCACGGCCGGTTACGCAATACTCGTTCCCTCTCTAGAGAGAACCGAGGTTACGTTAGTAACCGAGTATCGTTCTCTTACAAGAGGTTCTCTCGTATTGCGTAAGTTTAGCTTACGCTACGGGAACACTTTGTCAACGCCGTGCGCGCCAAGCATCCACATGAGACCCCGATCTTTTAGGGGGGAACCCCATAAGTGGAAAGAATAAGGTGGCCGGCCACGCGGGCCATCACTTGTACATAAGCACACATAGGGAATACAGAGCAGCGCGCGGGTCTGTATAGGCACATGGCACAATCCCATTTAGTGTAGCTCAACCAGAGAGCTGAGTCATGTGAGAGTGATCTGAGCAGGAGATCTGGGCAGAATACACCTCTCGTTCAGACTGACAGCAGTTTAGCCTGCAAGGCGGGAACTTCCAGGTTATAAAACCTGACTAAGGTAGACGGGGAGCACCAGCCCGCCGCTACACACATGTCATGGATAGAAATCCCGCTGGACCATGCCCACGAAGAGGCCACGCCTCTCGTGGAATGAGCCCTGGTGCCCAGAGGGCATTGCAGACCCTTTGACGCGTAAGCGGCCGCTATAGCGTCTACTATCCATCTGGACAGGCTCTGTTTCGAGGAGGCATAACCCTTGGTGCGCCCACCAAACGAAACAAAAAGCTGTTCCGAGCGCCTGAAGGAGGCGGTGCGCGTAATGTAAAACCTCAGCGCTCTGACGGGGCAGAGGAGGTTCACATCACTTTCACTGTCAGATGCTGGGAGAGCGGACAATGAAATAACTTGCGCTCTGAATGGAGTGCCCATCACTTTAGAGACATAGCCATGTCTAGGTCTGAGGATGACTTTAGAGTCATTCAGCCCAAACTCAAGACACGATGCCCTGACAGACAGCGCATGCAGATCCCCTACGCATTTAACTGATGACAGTGCAGTCAGAAAAAACGTTTTCAGTGATAGATATTTCAACCCCACGGAGTCTAGTGGTTCAAAAGGAAAAGCTTTCAGGGCCTCGAGGACCAATGAAAGATCTCACATAGGAACCGACGGGGGGCCGGCGGATTCATCCTTCTAGCTCCTCTAAGGAAGCGGATGACCAACTCATGTTTTCCCAGTGACTGACTGTGCGTCGATTCTGCAAACGCTGCCACGGCCGCCACATATCCTTTGAGCGTGGAAGGGGACCTTCCCATATCCAACAGCTCTTGTAGGAAAGTGAGCAGATACGCCACCCCGTATGTCCGCGGGTCCAGACCTCTGTCGGTGCACCATCCGGAGAACACCGACCATTTAGACGCGTAGAGCCTTCTCGTGGAAGGGGCTCTAGACTGCGTGATCGTGTTCATCACTCCTTCTGGCAGGGTAACGAGTACCCGTTGATCAACCATGCATGCAGAGACCAGCGCTCTGGATGGGGATGCCAGATCGTGCCGCGAGCCTGAGAGAGGAGATCTGCCCTCACCGGAATCG
The DNA here is from genome assembly GCA_026230005.1 of Gila orcuttii. Taxonomy (NCBI): domain Eukaryota; kingdom Metazoa; phylum Chordata; class Actinopteri; order Cypriniformes; family Leuciscidae; genus Gila; species Gila orcuttii. Next base: position 28,494,980 of record JAPDVR010000025.1, read on the forward strand.
GCCACGGAGCTGTATGTGACAGCCGTGCTAGTTCCGGGAACCAATCTGATTCTCCCATGAGGAGCACCGAGGAGCTATGAGGAGCACCGAGTGGCGCGTTTCCCTTATTCTCTTGATCACCTGTGGTAACAGAGAGACCGGAGGGAAAGCATATAGCAGGAGGCTGGGCCAACCTGGGCCAGCGCGTCCTCGTCCTTCGAGAAGAACGTCGGGCATTGAGCGTTGTCTTTGACACAAATAGGTCGACTTCCGCTCTGCCGCATAGGCGCCACAGCTTCTGGACCGTTTGGGGGTGCAGGGACCATTCCCCTGGGGGAACACTGTCCCTGGACAGTTTGTCTGGGCCGTCGTTCAAATGGCCAGGCACATGCGCCGCCCTCAGCGAGCGCAGGTGCATCTGAGACCAAATAAGGAGGCGTACTGTCAGATTGCAGAGATTTCTGGATCTGACACCGCCCTGACGGTTTACATAGGATACTACAGACATGTTGTCCGAGCGGACAAGAACATGTTGGTCCTGTATGAACGGGAGGAAGCGCATCAGCGCGTTCTCGACCGCTACCATCTCCAGACAGTTTATGTGAAAACACTTCTCTTGGTCTGACCACTGGACGAAGACCGGTCTGCCCTCGAACAGCGCGCCCCAACCTGAGTTGGACGCGTCTGTCGAAATGACTTTTCCGATAAGAGATGGTTCCCATCATTACTCCCTGCTGGTACCAGTCGGCTACTAACCAGGGCTGCAGAGCCGCTATGCAGGTCTGAGTCACTCTGATTTTCTGGCCGCCAGAAACCCAGGCTCGACGGGACGCGCAAGCGTTCAACCAGCGTTGGAGAGGGCGCATGCGCAGTAGGCCCAGCTGAAGCACCGCTGCAGCTGATGCCATACAGCCCAACATCCTTTGAAATTTTTTCAAAAGGAGAAAGCTGCCCTTCTGGAAAGATGCGGCTAGGAGGCGAACACGGCGCGCGCTGTGTCGATAAAAGAGCCGTCATGGTCACCGAGTCCAGTTCTATTCCTAAAAAGGAAATTGACTGGCTGGGCAGTAATGAGCTCTTGGTCCAGTTGACCGTAAGACCCAAGCTTTCCAGGTGACTGAGAAGCACTGTTCTGTGAGACAGCAGTTCTGTCTCTGACTGTGCCAATATCAGCCAATCGTCCAGATAGTTCGTTATTCGCAGCCCCTGGCTTCTCTGGGGGGTGAGCACCGCATCCATGCACTTTGTAACTGTACGGGGTGCTAGGGACAGGCCGAACGGCAGGATGGTGTATTGATATACCTGACCGTCGAAGGCAAATCTCAACAATTGCCTGTGACGGGGTATTATCTGAATCTGAAAATAGGCATCCTTCAGATCTAGAGAAATAAACCAGTCCCTCGGGCGAACGTGTGCGAGGATTTTCCTGGTCGCACGCATTTAAACGGTCTTTTCGCAAGCACTTTGTTCAAATGTCTCAGATCTAGGATAGGTCTGAAGGTTCCGTCCTTCTTGGGTACGAGAAAATATCAGCTGTAAAAGCCCAACTCGCTCAGAGAAGGCGGCACCTTTTCTATCGCCCCTTTGCCCAGCAGCTTTGCTATTTCTGCGTGAAGTAGGTGTGCTACTTCCGCATTCACTATCGTCGCGGTCCGGGCTTGAAAGCTCGGGGGACGGCGAATGAATTGAAGTGTATAGCCCTGCTTTATTGTGCTCAGCACCCATTCTGAAATCCCTGGGATAGTTTCCCACGCAGCTATGTGAGCCGCTAGGGGGCGAATGGCCTCAGGGATTCAGATCGCCGCCATTTGCGGGCTTGTGAAACTGAATCGGAGCCTAAAACGAGGCGCGCGCTCTCGGTTCTGGGCAATGGCTGCTCGCTGAAAGCCGAAACTGGCTGATTTATGCGAGATGTCCCAGTCATAAGGGATGGGGAACATTCTTTTGTCACTTTTGACGCGCGAGCAGCGCTCCGGGCGGAAAAAGTTTCCTGTAAGCGTGATCGCGTGTGCGCGAGCACTAGACTTACAAGTGTATTTGACGCTCCGATCATAATGGATGGGGAGCGTTTTATTAATGCCCTGCGTTTTGTGATAACACTTAAACGCGCGGGCGGAGCCCGGGGGGGAGGTTTGTGTTAGCAAGCGTGAACGCACTCTGGCGGGCACGAGACTTACATTCATAACCTGCTTTCTTTTGTGAAACTGACCCGCAGCCGAAAACGCGGCGCGCGCGCTCTCGGTTCTGGGCAATGGCTGCTCGCTGAATCCGAAACCGGCTGATTTCTGTGAAAATGTCCCAATCATAAGGGATGGGGAACATTCTTTTTTCACTTTTTGACGCGTGAGCAACGCTCCGGGCGGAAAAAGCTTCCTGTAAGCGTGAGCGCGGGCACTAGACTTACAAGTGTATTTGACGCCCCGATCATAATGGATGGGGAGCGTTTTTATTAATGCCCTGCGTTTTGTGATAACACTTAAATGCGCGGGCGGAGCCCGGGGGGAGGTTTGTGTTAGCAAGCGTGAACGCACTCTGGCGGGCACGGGACTTACATTCATAACCTTCTTGATCGTGTAACAGAGCGGGCAGATAGTGGGCACAGACCTGTGGACACATTTCCTACATTCAACACTCGAGCGGCTTTTCTGCGCTTTATGAGAGTGTGCTCTGCGAGATTTGGAGTGCTTATGTGTAGGGGTGAACACTGGGGGCGTGGGCACTTTCACTACACTTACAACACCGACGGCATGAGCCGGACCAGACATTATACTCTTTTGAGATTTTTCTGGGTCGCCGTGAAAACGGTGTTTGTGTGCAGGCGAGAGGGTAAACAAACCGGCTCGTTGGCTGCTAATTGAACCACTGCAGTAGCAGGGGACCGACAGGGAAAAACTTTGACGGCGGTCCGGCCGCAGCGGGACACGCGCGTCTTTTCGGAGGCGATGTGTCTGTTAGTAAGCGTGAGCGCTCGTGAGCGGGCACGTAACCTACATTCTTAACCTCACATATACTCACTTGAAATTTCTCTGGGTCGCCGCGAGAACGGATGTGTGCAGGCGAGCGGGTTGCATCACCGGCTTGTTGGCTGCCAAACACACCGCTGCAGTAGCCTTATCTAAGGGGACTGACAGGGCAAGACATTTCGACAGCGGCACGCAAGCCCGTCCGAGTCATGCAGAGAGCTCGAGAGGGCTTTGCATGACGCGAGGGCGGGGTAGCTCTCTTGTAACGTAAAGAGAGCTAGCCGCGTGCTCGTACGTGTCCCTCGGCCTCATCCTCAGATGCGACGGCAGTGAGGCTCGTGAGCGGCAGCTGCGCGTCGGTGAGGAGGGGCGGGGGGGTGTTGAAAGGCTTCGAGTCGAGCCCGCAGGGTCGACAGCGGAAGCGCTTCACAGAGCTCGCAACCCCCGGACGCGAGGGCGAGCTCTGCATGTTCCAGGCCCAGGCAGAGAGCGCAGATCAAGTGGCGGTCTCTGACGCTGAGCGGGGCTCTACAAGAGCCGCAGGAAGTGCGAGGCGTCTTAAAAAAGACACTCGCTGCTCTTTTAGAATAGGATTTTAGCAAGGTAAAGGATACGTCGCCGGATAGCGTAGCTCGCACGGATGGCCGAAGGTGGCGAAGACGGCCGGCTTCCTCAGCGCTGTCCTAAGCTGGCTGTTCGCTGTTCGACGGCGGCTTCTCTCAGATCCAGCGATGCGAAGAGCTCGCTGAAGAGACAAAAAAATCAGGGAAGCAGCCTACAGCCCCCTTCCTTTATAGGCTAAGCCACGCCCATTCTGGCGGGCTGTGACGCTATGAAGGCGCGGGCGCCCTTCATTGGGCGTGACGTCACATCGGGCTCACTGGTAGGCTGCAGCAGTTGCCCGCAGGGCAGCCAATGAGCACGCAAGATGGGCTGCTCTAGGTCTGCTAGCTGCTGCACTGCGTTGACAAGGTATACAAAATTAAAGATAATTTTTGGCTTCAGTATCTCGAGAAGATGAATCTTTCCCGTAGCGTAAGCTAAACTTACGCAATACGAGAGAACCTCTCATAAGAGAACACTGAACAGTGCAAAACTAACTCAGTCCAACTGAAGCAAAACACAGATCAGAGACAAATACATTTATTTGATTAAATAAAAATTAAAATAAATCAAATTGTAAATAATTAATTAATATGTTAGCTTAAAATAAATTGATTAAAAATAAAACATTTTAAATAAAAAAAACATTTGATAAAAAATTGAGAACTAAAATAAATAATTTATCTAAATATATATAAATAACTAAATAAATACAATACAAATAAATACAAAATTATTACAAATAAATTCAGTTTCATGTAACTAAATATAATAAATAGGACAAAACTAAATTACTAAATGTTAAGAAAATAAACAAAAATAAATATAAAATAAGATTAAACTAAGTAACTAAATAAATGAACGAATATTTTTTTTTTTGCCAAATAAATAAAATTTGACTTAAATTAAAATTATTTGACTGAAAGTAAATAAATGAATAAAATACATCAAACTTTTCTATATACGAGTTCAGCACTGCACTGAGTAGAAATGTCATAGAAACTAAATATTTTACACATTTGTAATATTAATTGCCCACAGTAATATATGGGTCTTTATACATGAAATCATATAACTGCCTTGGTCATATTGATGATATTTCATATCATATCATATATCATATCTGTGGCATCTGAGAGATTGAAAAGCTTGGTCTAGACTTCAGAAGTATTAGTTGAACGAATGTTCAGTGTAAATTGTTTGTGAACCTCTTGTTTGGTGTCAATTCAGTGTAACAAGCAGAACAAATCTGAAAAACCTTGTTTAAATGGTTGCATACAATTTAATGTATCAATTTGTGGCATATTCATGAAATTCAAGCCAAAAACTATTGCATAAATTGTTCAAATAAAAAATAAAAAATGCACTTAATTTATGAAGCAGAAGCTGAGCAAAATAGTATAAATTCTTTGTAAAACGTTTCGCAAAAACATTGAATTAATTGCAAAAATAAACGCCTCGTTTATAAAACATGAGCAAACAAATCTGTGTAATTCCTTCATAAAGATTTTGGCATTAATTGTCAAGTGTAACAATGTACGCATCATTCATGAAACAAGATAAATTATTCATTAAATCTTTTGCATAAATGTTTGCATTCAATTCAGTAGAACGGTTTATGCCTTATTTGTGAAACACGAGCCAAACAAATTAGTGTAAAGAATTATTACATTCAGTTTAACAACAATTTATGCTTTACTCAGGTATTCCTTCCTCTTTGGTTTCATGAATAAATTATTCATAAAATCTTTTGCATGTGCACATTTAAAACAATTTAAGAATCATTCATTAAACACAAGCTGAGCATTTTTTGTGCAAATAGTTTATAAAACCTGCTTCAATTCAAAGCAACACTTTTTACCTTTTCATGAAACAAGCCGGATAATGTATGTAAATCCTTTTAACAACTCTCTTACTTAAACAGTCACACGGTGGTTTAGTGAATGAAGCTCATTCCAGTGTGCTGTTGTGGGGCCATTTCAGTATGTCTTGTGTTTGTGTGGTCTCAGTTGTGGACACCCCTGTAAACACTGACGGATCCGCGTCTGTGAGGCCGTCGCACTGCATCCAGTTCCTGGGCTCCAGTCACTGCAGCTGTGAGCCGGGGTTCAGCATCTCCAGCCACAACAACACACTGTGCACAGGTCACACACACACGCACTCACAACACACACTCTCACACACTGCATATATACCGTTGTTATTAAAATGATTCATTGCAAATCAGGTTTATTGACAAAATTTACAGACTTTCAGCTGTATGCAATGAACAAATCAAACAAAAGTTTTTGAAATAGCTCAACACAACAAATGTTTCAAGTGGTTTCCCCAAATTCAACTGAAAATGCAACTTTTAATGACTTCTGCAGTCTAAAAATTATTCAGCCCCCTGAATAGAGTCCATCACAACAGGACAAATCTTCAAAACAGGTGTTGTCTCACTAATCAAGGGCTTCATTAGTTGCACCAGGTGTGCTTGAGCTAGAACACATGAAATATCTGAACTGGCGATGTTTGTTGAGAGCCATATCTCTAACATGCAGTCAAACGTGACAAAGTCAAAAGAATGGTCCAAAAAGTTAAGAGATGATATCATCACCCTTCACAAGCAAGGAACAGGATACAAAAAGATAGTGAAGGCACTAAATGTTCCTAGAGACACCGTTGGAAGCAAAGTTTGCAAGTTCAGAGTTAAAGGAACAGTGGTTACACTACCTGGACAGGGCAGAGAAAGGAAGCTATCAACGGCTGCAACCAGATTTCTGAGAAGGCAGGTTCAGATAAACCCTCGAGTGCCTGCAAAAGACCTGCAGCAAGACTTGGTGACACTGAGGTCTCAGCTTGCATAGTAAAGCCTGTACTAAACGCATATACTCCAAGACGTACATCACTAATGACGGTGGTTTTGTGGGTGGTGATGGCACAGTGGATAAGACACATGCCTTTGGTGTGAGAGACCCGGGTTCGAATCCACTGTGAGACACCAATGTGTCCCTCAGCAAGACACTTAACCCCTAGTTGCTCCAGAGGCGTGCGACCTCTGACATATATAACAATTGTAAGTCGCTTTGGATAAAAGCGTCAGCTAAATGAATAAATGTAAATGTAAGTTTTGGGATTCTGTTCTGTGGAGCGATGAAACAAAACTGAACTTTTTGGCGCTCTGGATCAGCGGTGTGTCTGGAGGAAGAAGAGTGAAGCATAAGCTGAAATGAACACGGCCTACAGTTCAGCATGATGGATCAGTGATGCTCTGCGGCTGCTTTATATCCGCCGGCACTGGAAACCTGCAGCGTGTGGAAGGAGAGATGGATTCAATGAAGTATCAGGAAATCCATAACAGCAAAAGGGTGTTATACTAAGTACTAAAGATGCTTGCCATGAATGGGTTGAATAATTTTGAGACTGCAGAAGTCATTAAAGTCGCCCTGAAGTCAATCATTTTATCCCTTAAAACTCATCTTTGATCACCAATATGACATATTTAAACGTTTTTTCCTGTGAAAAACATTTCTTCATGCCTTAAAATATCTTGAATGTAACTCGACACCCTTGCCTCATTTAGTATGCGCGGTTCTATGAATATGCAAATGAGCCCCGCCTCCACTCACTCAGCTCAGAGATCCACTCGTTGACCATCACACGTTGATCTGATTGGTTACAAGGTAGTTTGTGACGTCAGAAACACGAGCGATTTCAAAGCGTGTTTTTGAGACTGTCTTTGGTTCACTGCAGTTTTAAGCAGAAAATACTCAACAATGCTGTCGACTTATCAATTTACACATGGTTTGCCTTAAAGCACATTAAAAACACCACATATAAACAACATTAATAACTTGATTTTCACCACAAAGGGACTTTAAAAGTTGCATTTTCAGTTGGATTTGGGGGAAACCCGTTCGAAGATTCTTGTGTTGAGCTATTTTAATTACTTTTGTTTGATTTGTTCATTGCAAACAGCTGAAAGTCTGTACATTTTGCCAATAAACCTGATTTGCAATGGGGGTTGAATAGTTTTGATTACAACGGTATATATATATATATATATATATATATATATATATATATATATATACACACACACAGTACATAAACATACAGTATATATATATATATATATATAGTAGCAAATTAGCTGAAGGTAAATAGAATAATTAATTTGAACTCATAATTAATAATACATATTTGGATCAGTAAATAGAGTTAACTCAATGTAGCAGAATTAATATTACAATCAATTAATCGGTTTGCCCAGTAAACCCTCAGTATTGACAACTCTCAGAAATGTTATTTTCTTAGCCACAGAAACATGTGGCTGTATCCAGTATCCAGTATTACACAGAGCATGTACAGTATCTGACGAGAGTCCACAGGAGAACAATCCTGATCAGTGGCAGACCAGACTTCTGCTCGGACCACTGCATGTTAGTCTTACGACTCGCAACTGGATTATTTCTTAAATGTAACAAATAATTGTGTTCTTCAATTTATATATATATTAATCAACTATAACTGTAGGTATATATATATATATATATATATATATGAATAAGATATTTATACTATAATTTTTGCTTCTATAATACCTGCCCTAACCATGAAAATCAGCTTATTCCAGTAATTCATCAGTGTTATTACTGGCTCTCATGCCAGTGATAAAAGAGCATGTCAGCCAATGGTCAATTAAATGTATTTTTAAAATGCTAAATTATTCAGTGTGATCATGTATGAAATGAAACAGAACAGAAATTAATTAATACAGCATGGTAGGTTTGATGTATGATTAATGAGTTTCATATTTGAACAGTTTTCATGCAAATGCCACAGCAGTCGTATTAGGAGTTAAATGACAGCAGCGCTGTGGTTGTGTGTGTGTGTGTGTGTGTATTTCAGACATTGACGAATGCGAGCTCTTCCGCCTAACTCCACCTGGCCGTCTGTGTTTGCACAGCTGTGTGAATACAGCTGGAAGTTTCCGGTGCCAGTGTCCCGCCGGATACCGCCTGGGCCGCGATAGCAGGAGCTGCCATGGTGCGTTCATCACCAAACCTGCACTATCTGCTTCTGTATAATCATCTTAAACTAACGACATAGGGTCTGTTTCATTACCTAGTGTGCTGCTCACAGATGCAGCTGCTGTCTAGGGCAGCATCCTAAATACAACGTTCCTCAGTGATTTGTAACGCTCTACATCAGCGTCAGTTCTGCACGCCACATAAATAGCACTTCTGTTGAAACACTGGGGATTCACAACAGCAGGCGAAAACCCCATTCATTGTCTCCACAGAAAATTGTTTCAGAGGTAACAAAAATAATGTATATGCCAGATTCCCTGTGGAGAACTACATTACCCATAATCCTGGAGAGAGATCCAGCAATCAGAGGAGACACCGTTAACATGGAAGCGCAAATCATGGCAAAAAAATATTCTCCCTAAACTCGCACACTACTTATATGCTTGTGTTTATCTACATTATGAAAAAAATATAAAAATAGAAAATAAACTGTTTTTCAACTTAAAATTGCAGTAGTTTTCATTTAAGGCTTTGATTTTTTTTTTCTGCTTCAAAACAGTTTATAATGCGATTCATCACAAAGTTTTTAAAGAAATCTTTATGGAGAAAATAAACAAAATACTCAAGACAAGTTTTTTTTTATTATATCGAATGATTATATTTAAATCAACGTTTTTTTTGATTAAACTATGTTTTTCTCACACACACGTCTGCTATCTTGGATGGTTTCCTTCACCGTGTTTAACTCCACTTTTAGACATGCACTCGTGAACTGCCCTAAGCACTTCTCGGCTGGATCTCCGGCTGGGAATACAATGTGGCCGTAGATTTTGCCCAAAAGAAGGTGAACGTCATCTTGAGACAGTGCCTTAAAATGCTGCCTTAGTAAAACAGCTCACGAGGATTCAGATCAAAGCTAGATTGACCAAGATATGAACTAACTTACTTTAGTCAACTAACTTAAAAATGGGAAAACTGAAGTCTAATATTTTCATAGTAGATAAAAGGAACCTTTTAAATAAAAAGTTGTTTTTATCATGTGCTTTGTGTAGACATTGACGAGTGTGTGAGGGTGAGCCATAACTGCAGCAGTGAGCAGGTGTGTGTGAACACATACGGAGGTCATCGCTGTGAGCCGGTGGACTGTCCTCGCTTCCACAACGCCACATACATCAAAACCTCACCGCTGTAAGTTACAGCACTGCTAGCGTCACTCAAATTAGCACTGATCTCAGGGTGAGCGGGTCTCAAGAGCTGGCTGTAGGATCCTATGCCAGAAGACAGAAGTCACCAAAACAAACTGCCATATCAGACAATTAATCCGAAGCCTGCATTAAGACAGAAAAACAACACAAACTATCTATGCTAGCTCAATTTCAGTTCATACTGACAGATTTGAAAATCGAGTTGGTGTAGCTAAAAGTATTTGGTTGGTAGATTGGTTTATAAAACAACAGATGGGAAACGTGTTCTTAGCATTTGTAGCAAGGGCCGCTATTGCACACATTGTTTGCAAAAACAAGTTTTTCCTTAAGTTATAATTTGCTCCACATTTGTTTTAAATCTTAATGTCTGGACTTACTGCTCTGTGCCGATCGACTTGCTATATTTCCAAGACATCATTTCAGGTTAAAGTTTGTTCTGGCTTCCCAGCACCTCTCTCTGGTTCTCTTCCTCCACCCAGGCGTTGTGACCGTAACCCGTGTGTCCAGGGAGACGAGTCCTGTCTGCAGGCCCCGGTCTCCGTTAACTTCCACTTCATGGCGGTGGTGTCCAACATGTCGGCGCCCACCGTGCTCTTCCGCCTGTCTGCGGCCCGTGTGCTGGGCGACGCGCTGCGCTTTGGGCTGCTGGGTCATGCTGGAATTCAGCACTTCAGCGTCCAGCGCGCCGGCAGACAGACGGGGCAGCTGGTGCTGGTGAAGCCCGTCCAGGGGCCCGCCACGCTCGAGGTTCACATCCAGATGAGCGAGATGGAAAGAAAGGTGCTGTTGGGGCGATATGTCACGAAAGTCACTGTCTTTGTGTCACCATACAGCTTCTGAGATGCAGAAAATCATTCACAGGCGAGATACTGGGGACTGACCCTGCCGAGGAGAGATAGAGGCACTATTATACTATTCCTGAGGTGCCAATTTACCAGGACAAAAGAAACCGTACGAATGGTCGGAGTAATTTAAGCCCTCAGAATAGGAAACAAAAACCTTGCATTTGGACCGAAACATTTATGCAGTGTTGAAGTTAATTTTGAAATGTGGAAAAATTACTTCATTTCACATAAAAAATATTTCTGGGACAAATAAGGTAGTCGAAGACAATAATATATTAAAACTTAGTTTGAAATTTCAGTTTTTTTATAAATTAATTCAAGTTGGTTTTATGGGTTTAAAAACAATTTTCAAGAAAAGCATTTAAATGTGTTGTAACATCAAGTAAAAAGTAATACGATTATTTATACTATGAATGTGTATTATTTTTAAAAACACTTTTTAAATTGTCACTTGTGTAAGTTTTTGGAGAGTTGCACCATATGACATTGAAACAATTTCTTCACTACATATTTTTACAAAATAAAGATCATTTCCTCAAATATTTCAGTCTTTTCATGAGACTTATGATCTCCACCTTGACATTTCTACATTAAAGGGTTAGTTCACCCAAAAATTTTAATTCTGTCATCATTTACTCACCCTCATGTTGTTCCAACCCCCTAAAACTTTCGCTCATCTTCGAAAACACAAATGAAGATCTTTTTGATGAAATCGAAGAGATTTTTGTCCCTTTATTGACAGCTACTCAACTAACACTTTGACTCTTCAAAAAGTTAATGAATTGATTGTAAAACTAACCAAATTAATTGAGCGGTAAAGTCCACATTTTCTGAAGAGACTTGATGCCTGTATATGATGAACACGTTTTTAATCAAACGAGCTGCGTAACACGAGAATGAACCTCATTGGTTCTCGAGGAAGCTCAAATGTGCTGTGTAACACGAGAATGAACCTCATTGGTTCTCGCTGAAGCTCAAATGAGCTGCGTAACACGAGAATGAACCTCACTGGTTCTCGCTGAAGCTCAAAAGAGCTGCGTAACACGAGAATGAACCTCATTGGTTCTTGCAGAAGCTCAAACGAGCTGCAAAACACGAGAATGAACCTCATTGGTTCTCGCTGAAGCTCAAACGTGCTGCGTAACACGAGAATGAACCTCATTGGTTCTCGCTGAAGCTCAAACGAGCTGCGTAACACGAGAATGAACCTCATTGGTTCTTGCAGAAGCTCAAATGAGCTGCAAAACACGAGAATGAACCTCATTGGTTCTCGCTGAAGCTCAAACGTGCTGCGTAACACGAGAATGAACCTCATTGGTTCTTGCAGAAGCTCAAACGTGCTGCGTAACACGAGAATGATCCTCAATGGTTCTCGCTGAAGCTCAAATGTGCTGCGTAACACGAGAATGATCCTCATTGGTTCTTGAGGAAGCTCAAACGTGCTGCGTAACACAAGAATGAACCTTATTGGTTCTTGAAGCTCAAACGTACTGCGTAACACGAGAATGAACCTCATTGGTTCTCGCGGAAGCTCAAACGAGCTGTGTAAAACGAGAATGAACCTCATTGGTTCTCGCTGAAGCTCAAACTAGCTGCGTAACACGAGAATGATCCTCATTGGTTCTCGCTGAAGCTCAAACGAGCTGCGTAACACGAGAATGAACTGCATTGGTTCTCGCTGAAGCTCAAACGAGCTGCGTAACACGAGAATGAACTGCATTGGTTCTCGCTGAAGCTCAAACGTGCTGCGTAACACGAGAATGAACCTCATTAGTTCTTGAAGCTCAAACGTGCTGCGTAACACGAGAATGAACCTCATTGGTTCTCGCTGAAGCTCAAACGAACTGCGTAACACGAGAATGAACCTCATTAGTTCTTGAAGCTCAAACGTGCTGCGTAACACGAGAATGAACCTCATTGGTTCTTGCAGAAACTCAAACGAGCTGCGTCACATGAGAATGAACCTCATTGGTTCTTGCAGAAGCTCAAATGTGCTGCGTAACACGAGAATGATCCTCATTGGTTCTCGCTGAAGCTCAAACGAGCTGCGTAACACGAGAATGAACCTCATTGGTTCTTGAGGAAGCTCAAATGTGCTGCGTAACACGAGAATGATCCTCATTGGTTCTTGAGGAAGCTCAAATGTGCTGCGTAACACGAGAATGATCCTCATTGGTTCTTGCGGAAGCTCAAACATGCTGCGTAACACAAGAATGAACCTTATTGGTTCTTGAAGCTCAAACGTACTGCGTAACACGAGAATGAACCTCATTGGTTCTCGCGGAAGCTCAAACGAGCTGCGTAACACGAGAATGAACCTCATTGGTTCTCGCTGAAGCTCAAACGAGCTGCGTAACACGAGAATGAACTGCATTGGTTCTCGCTGAAGCTCAAACGAGCTGCGTAACACGAGAATGATCCTCATTGGTTCTCGCTGAAGCTCAAACGAGCTGCGTAACACGAGAATGAACCTCATTGGTTCTCGCTGAAGCTCAAACGAGCTGCGTAACACGAGAATGAACTGCATTGGTTCTCGCTGAAGCTCAAACGAGCTGCGTAACACGAGAATGAACTGCATTGGTTCTCGCTGAAGCTCAAACGTGCTGCGTAACACGAGAATGAACCTCATTAGTTCTTGAAGCTCAAACGAGCTGCGTAACACGAGAATGAACCTCATTGGTTCTCGCAGAAGCTCAAATGAGCTGCAAAACACGAGAATGAACCTCATTGGTTCTCGCTGAAGCTCAAACGAGCTGCGTAACATGAGAATGAACCTCATTAGTTCTTGAAGCTCAAACGTGCTGCGTAACACGAGAATGAACCTCATTGGTTCTTGCAGAAGCTCAAACGAGCTGCGTCACACGAGAATGAACCTCATTGGTTCTCGCAGAAGCTCAAACGTGCTGCGTAACGAGAATGATCCTCATTGGTTCTCGCTGAAGCTCAAACGAGCTGCGTAACACGAGAATGAACCTCATTGGTTCTTGAGGAAGCTCAAATGTGCTGCGTAACACGAGAATGATCCTCATTGGTTCTTGAGGAAGCTCAAATGTGCTGCGTAACACGAGAATGATCCTCATTGGTTCTTGCGGAAGCTCAAACGTGCTGCGTAACACAAGAATGAACCTTATTGGTTCTTGAAGCTCAAACGTACTGCGTAACACGAGAATGAACCTCATTGGTTCTCGCGGAAGCTCAAACGAGCTGTGTAACACGAGAATGAACCTCATTGGTTCTCGCTGAAGCTCAAACGAGCTGCGTAACACGAGAATGAACTGCATTGGTTCTCGCTGAAGCTCAAACGAGCTGCGTAACACGAGAATGATCCTCATTGGTTCTCGCTGAAGCTCAAACGAGCTGCGTAACACGAGAATGAACTGCATTGGTTCTCGCTGAAGCTCAAACGAGCTGCGTAACACGAGAATGAACTGCATTGGTTCTCGCTGAAGCTCAAACGTGCTGCGTAACACGAGAATGAACCTCATTAGTTCTTGAAGCTCAAACGTGCTGCGTAACACGAGAATGAACCTCATTGGTTCTCGCTGAAGCTCAAACGAACTGCGTAACACGAGAATGAACCTCATTAGTTCTTGAAGCTCAAACGTGCTGCGTAACACGAGAATGAACCTCATTGGTTCTTGCAGAAACTCAAACGAGCTGCGTCACATGAGAATGAACCTCATTGGTTCTTGCAGAAGCTCAAACGTGCTGCGTAACACGAGAATGATCCTCATTGGTTCTCGCTGAAGCTCAAACGAGCTGCGTAACACGAGAATGAACCTCATTGGTTCTTGAGGAAGCTCAAATGTGCTGCGTAACACGAGAATGATCCTCATTGGTTCTTGAGGAAGCTCAAATGTGCTGCGTAACACGAGAATGATCCTCATTGGTTCTTGAGGAAGCTCAAATGTGCTGCGTAACACGAGAATGATCCTCATTGGTTCTTGCGGAAGCTCAAACATGCTGCGTAACACAAGAATGAACCTTATTGGTTCTTGAAGCTCAAACGTACTGCGTAACACGAGAATGAACCTCATTGGTTCTCGCGGAAGCTCAAACGAGCTGCGTAACACGAGAATGAACCTCATTGGTTCTCGCTGAAGCTCAAACGAGCTGCGTAACACGAGAATGAACTGCATTGGTTCTCGCTGAAGCTAAAACGAGCTGCGTAACACGAGAATGATCCTCATTGGTTCTCGCTGAAGCTCAAACGAGCTGCGTAACACGAGAATGAACCTCATTGGTTCTCGCTGAAGCTCAAACGAGCTGTGTAACACGAGAATGAACTGCATTGGTTCTCGCTGAAGCTCAAACGAGCTGCGTAACACGAGAATGAACTGCATTGGTTCTCGCTGAAGCTCAAACGAGCTGCGTAACACGAGAATGAACTGCATTGGTTCTCGCTGAAGCTCAAACGTGCTGCGTAACACGAGAATGAACCTCATTAGTTCTTGAAGCTAAAACGTAATGCGTAACACGAGAATGAACCTCATTGGTTCTCGCTGAAGCTCAAACGAGCTGCGTAACACGAGAATGAACCTCATTGGTTCTTGCAGAAGCTCAAATGAGCTGCAAAACACGAGAATGAACCTCATTGGTTCTCGCTGAAGCTCAAACGAGCTGCGTAACACGAGAATGAACCTCATTAGTTCTTGAAGCTCAAACGTGCTGCGTAACACGAGAATGAACCTCATTGGTTCTTGCAGAAGCTCAAACGAGCTGCGTCACACGAGAATGAACCTCATTGGTTCTCGCAGAAGCTCAAACGTGCTGCGTAACACGAGAATGATCCTCATTGGTTCTTGCGGAAGCTCAAACGAGCTGCGTAACACGAGAATGAACCTCATTGGTTCTCGCTGAAGCTCAAACGAGCTGCGTAACACGAGATTGAACTGCATTGGTTCTCGCTGAAGCTCAAACGAGCTGCGTAACACGAGAATGATCCTCATTGGTTCTCGCTGAAGCTCAAACGAGCTGCGTAACACGAGAATGAACCTCATTGGTTCTCGCTGAAGCTCAAACGAGCTGCGTAACACGAGAATGAACTGCATTGGTTCTCGCTGAAGCTCAAACGAGCTGCGTAACACGAGAATGAACTGCATTGGTTCTCGCTGAAGCTCAAACGAGCTGCGTAACACGAGAATGAACTGCATTGGTTCTCGCTGAAGCTCAAACGTGCTGCGTAACACGAGAATGAACCTCATTAGTTCTTGAAGCTCAAACGTGCTGCGTAACACGAGAATGAACCTCATTGGTTCTCGCTGAAGCTCAAACGAGCTGCGTAACACGAGAATGAACCTCATTGGTTCTTGCAGAAGCTCAAATGAGCTGCAAAACACGAGAATGAACCTCATTGGTTCTCGCTGAAGCTCAAACGAGCTGCGTAACACGAGAATGAACCTCATTAGTTCTTGAAGCTCAAACGTGCTGCGTAACACGAGAATGAACCTCATTGGTTCTTGCAGAAGCTCAAACGAGCTGCGTCACACGAGAATGAACCTCATTGGTTCTCGCAGAAGCTCAAACGTGCTGCGTAACACGAGAATGATCCTCATTGGTGCTCGCTGAAGCTCAAACGAGCTGCGTAACACGAGAATGAACCTCATTGGTTCTTGAGGAAGCTCAAATGTGCTGCGTAACACGAGAATGATCCTCATTGGTTCTTGAGGAAGCTCAAATGTGCTGCGTAACACGAGAATGATCCTCATTGGTTCTTGCGGAAGCTCAAACGTGCTGCGTAACACAAGAATGAACCTTATTGGTTCTTGAAGCTCAAACGTACTGCGTAACACGAGAATGAACCTCATTGGTTCTCGCGGAAGCTCAAACGAGCTGCGTAACACGAGAATGAACCTCATTGGTTCTCGCTGAAGCTCAAACGAGCTGCGTAACACGAGAATGAACTGCATTGGTTCTCGCTGAAGCTCAAACGAGCTGCGTAACACGAGAATGATCCTCATTGGTTCTCGCTGAAGCTCAAACGAGCTGCGTAACACGAGAATGAACCTCATTGGTTCTCGCTGAAGCTCAAACGAGCTGCGTAACACGAGAATGAACTGCATTGGTTCTCGCTGAAGCTCAAACGAGCTGCGTAACACGAGAATGAACTGCATTGGTTCTCGCTGAAGCTCAAACGAGCTGCGTAACACGAGAATGAACTGCATTGGTTCTCGCTGAAGCTCAAACGTGCTGCGTGACACGAGAATGAACCTCATTAGTTCTTGAAGCTCAAACGTGCTGCGTAACACGAGAATGAACCTCATTGGTTCTCGCTGAAGCTCAAATGAGCTGCGTAACACGAGAATGAACTGCATTGGTTCTCGCTGAAGCTCAAACGAGCTGCGTAACACGAGAATGAACTCCATTGGTTCTCGCTGAAGCTCAAACGAGCTGCGTAACGAGAATGAACCTCATTGGTTCTCGCTGAAGCTCAAACAAGCTGCGTAACACGAGAATGAACTGCATTGGTTCTCGCTGAAGCTCAAACGAGCTGCGTAACACGAGAATGAACCTCATTGGTTCTCGCTGAAGCTCAAACGAGCTGCGTAACACGAGAATGAACTGCATTGGTTCTCGCTGAAGCTCAAACGAGCTGCGTAACACGAGAATGATCCTCATTGGTTCTCGCTGAAGCTCAAACGAGCTGCGTAACACGAGAATGAACTGCATTGGTTCTCGCTGAAGCTCAAACGAGCTGCGTAACACGAGAATGAACCTCATTGGTTCTCGCTGAAACTCAAACGAGCTGCGTAACACGAGAATGAACTGCATTGGTTCTCGCTGAAGCTCAAACGAGCTGCGTAACACGAGAATGAACCTCATTGGTTCTCGCTGAAACTCAAACGAGCTGCGTAACACGAGAATGAACCTCATTGGTTCTCGCTGAAGCTCAAACGAGCTGCGTAACACGAGAATGAACCTCATTGGTTCTCGCTGAAGCTCAAACGTGATGCGTAACACGAGAATGAACTGCATTGGTTCTCGCTGAAGCTCAAACAAGCTGCGTAACACGAGAATGAACCTCATTAGTTCTTGAAGCTCAAACGTCCTGCGTAACACGAGAATGAACCTCATTGGTTCTTGAAGCTCAAACGAGCTGCGTCACACGAGAATGAACCTCATTAGTTCTTGAAGCTCAAACGAGCTGCGTAACACGAGAATGAACTGCATTGGTTCTCGCTGAAGCTCAAACGTGCTGCGTAACACGAGAATGAACCTCATTAGTTCTTGAAGCTCAAACGTCCTGCGTAACACGAGAATGAACCTCATTGGTTCTCGCTGAAGTTCAAACGAGCTGCGTAACACGAGAATGATCCTCATTGGTTCTTGCTTGTCAAGCGAACATGCTTGAGCTTCCGTTTACCACAACTGATGTGTGAGTTGATAGATTGAATTTAGGCTTTTATTCACATAAAATTGTTCATATAAAGTGATCGTGTCTCTTCAGAATATTTGGACTATATCGCTCAATTCATATTGATTAGTTTTACGATCTCTTTATGAACTTTTTGAAGCGTCAAATTGGTAATTGCATGGCTGTCAATGGAGGGACAGGAATCTTTCAGATTTCATTAAAAATATCTTCATAAATGTCCAGAAAATGAATGAAAGTCAATTTTACCTTAATTAACCCTTAATTCCTTTTTAATTCAGAAATTGTTCATGACAGAGGTTTTAAAGTTGAATAAATTCATAGATCCATAAAAAATGTGGGACGTCATTGATTCTTCTGAAGAGAGAACCAGAAACTTTTCTGGCAAAAATAGTTTCAGAAGCACACTGGTTCCTTTGAAAGATACATAACAATAATTCCCTCCACAAGTACTCATTTTTATCTGACGACAGAGCAATCAGAGATGTGGCTCCACTGAAGCACCAACAGAAAAGTGAATATTTTGTCGTACAAAGTCTAGGTTCAGAAACTGGTTGAAGGGAATGTCGCACCGTCTCGACACGGCTGACCTTTACTGTGTGAGGAGGAGGATATAAAGACACTCACAGACCACACACACCCAAATCACAATTCACACTTGTTATTTTCAAGTTCAAACAGGACAAAATACAGCAGATACAAAACATCAGATCAATTTTATTAACAACGGTCCAATTCGACTTGAACAGAACAAAACATGAAAAATGGCAAAAGAAAAGCGCAGTTATTGTGTTATATCTGTATAGTACACGGCTTGATCAGATTCCAGGAGAAATGCTTTCATAATAAATTTGTGCACGGAAAGGAAATACAAAAACAGTCCGGCATTTATCATTTCTATGTCATATATCAGCTTGACAGACAGAAAGCATTGGTTGTGAATGATGGCGGTGAGCAGATGAAACGCACTCGCACGTTTTCCAGTAATAACTTGTTCAAAAATAATGTAAAAACACGTCTAGAAAAAAAAAAAAAAAAAAAAAAAAAAGACCCAGCGCCGACAGCCATAAGACAGAAAACCACCTTATAATTGATACAAACTACTTGCAGGTCACGTTCTCAATATGAAATATGTAATATGAAATTGAGATTGGCTTGGTCAGATACTTTAATATATTTTTAAATCAAAATGAAGCAATTTTTTTTTTTTTTTTTTTAAGTATCTGATCAAGGTGATCAAAATTAAGCTAAATTAGTATTACTATTATTGGTTAAATGCTCAAAAAATGGCTTAGTTTTTATTTCTTTTTTTATTTTAGGGTGAAATATGAACCAGACACGCATTTATAAATTAAATATAACCAAAAGTAGCTGTTTATTTCTAATGTCGAGTCCAAGCAGACAATGGTTTAAATGAATATGGTACTACTAATACACAAGCAGCACAGTTCAAGTAATTTGTATCAATATAAACCAATTAAAAACAGCTTGTTGAAAGAGATGATTTACAGACGGAGGAGATGAAGGACCTTGTTTTCATGCTGCTAGTGGATAAAACTACAACAACTGAACTAGTAAATGGATAAAAATGAAAGCGTAAAGGATTTGGCTGAAATCAATTTCCTCATCTTTGATCAACCCAGATCAGTCATGAACTGAAGCATTTATAAGCAGGAGTATGAAAAGCACGTGAAGATAAAAAGCAATTGAGCGCAACATCTTTTGATTTAAAGAACTTTGCCAATGTGGATACATTCAACGTATTGCCTAGAAATTATTTTTTTTAATTCATGCAGAAACACACTAAGCACAAGCCATTTGATGTGGTTTGAATAAAAGTGGCTATTTTTGTTAGTGAATAAGAATGTATCCTTTCCTGTCCTTGATTTTAGGAGCAACCGATGGCTGAGCAAGTCTTCTGCAAAGAAAAGAAGAAATGCCAAAGTTAAGGCAGAGTTTGTGAGACCCACAATCCTCTAGTAAAATCATAAAGCTATTTACAGTACGGACAGTACAGCATTATGATATGAATTCAGATTATTAAAGCACAGCTTGAATGCACAAACACTATAACCAAAGTCCACTTTAATGTCATTTTTTACAAAAGCATACAAATATAACAAAAATACAAAAGCCAAATGAATTTAAAAGGCAGAGATGCACAGGGACTGTAAGGGTTACAGCTCGATTGCGGTTTTAATAGTATGATGTCACTCCGAAGAGTGAAATTTAGTTTTAATGGGGAACAAATATGGGGTTTATGCATTAAAGCCTTCAGTGACTCAGGGAAAAGAGTTTCGAAGCTATGAATCCAGTCAATAACTGGTGTTTAGTTTCAGCACATCAGAAAAACTCAGTTCTTAATGCATCACAAAAGAAATAGAACAAAAACCAATGGCTGCGAATGGAAAAACAGTATGATAAAGCTGAACTGTGGCGTTTATGGACGGCACTGAGCTTTACATGTTTCCAAACCACAGAAGAGATGGACCGACTGTCAAGAAAGCGCATTTCAAAAATCTGTACGAGACACAGTGTGTTTAAAACCAACAATTCCCCCAATGACATGCGAGCAGGGCATCAGATAATAATCCACAGATGTGATCACATGACATCTACAATGTGGGTGAACCGTCAAAACCGTGACTTTGATTGACAGAAAACTCTTCGTATGGATGTTGTGTGTTAATGTCAGAATGGCACAATGGAAACATGAATGGAGTGGCTCGTACCACATGATATAAACACAGTCCAGAATCAACATCTGGATCATTATCATCTCGTGGCTCAGTTTAGACCCGTTCTCTGCGGTGAACACTTCATGACACACAAACCCTCCCCTAACCAAATAAAACAAACAAATGACAGAATAAGAAAATATTTATAGCCCCTGCTGCAAAGAAAAATGGGGAAAATAATGTTCTCAGCAACATGGAGAAAAAGAAACAAGAAGCCCATGATAAAACAAAAAACATCAGTCCCTGTCACACACACGAAACCAGCTCTCTCACTCGGACGGGCAAAAAGGCACAAACACGCATTCGTTCAATCGCTCCATCTTTGTCAATATGCACATCTTCAGTAACTGGCTGTTTCCTAAAACATGGAGGTGGAAAACCGCTCGCCGTCCCTGCGAACCAGAGCGAAACCTCCCGCGCATCCAAAACACCAACAATAAATAACAGTTCAGCTGGAGAGCGAAGCGAGTCTCTGTGACGAGCCGATGAAGCGATGAGTGGGCGTCCGGGAGCGCTCGCGGGGGACGATGAGGACAAGCACAGTCAGGGGAAATACAGTGTGTGTAGCAATTAAAACTGGGTCCCCACACACACACACACACACACAGCACGAGTCTGCCCCCCCATCACCCAGTGTCCTCCCCCGGCCCGGGACGGGGACGAGTGTGTGTCTGGGCCATGGGCGGATCCCTCTACCTGTCCTTCAGCTCCTGCGTCACACGCTTGGTGATGCGGCCGCACAGCAGACCCATGAGGAACAGCAGCAACACACACACCGCTAGCATGCTCAGGATGTAGCCCTTAGCTGGAGATGTGAACACCTGACCCGCCAGGTCAGAGAACCCTTCTGCTGGAGCCACCTGTGGAGGAGAAGAGGAACAGTGTGTGTGTGTGTGTGAGAAACTCCTGCATACTACACTCCGGTGTGTGTGTGTGTGTGTGAGAAACTCCTGCATACTACACTCCGGTGTGTGTGTGTGTGTGAGAAACTCCTGCATACTACACTCCGGTGTGTGTGTGTGAGAGAGAAACTCCTGCATACTACACTCCGGTGTGTGTGTGTGTGTGTGTGTGAGAGAGAAACTCCTGCATACTACACTCCGGTGTGTGTGTGTGAGAGAAACTCCTGCATACTACACTCTGGTGTGTGTGTGTGTGTGTGAGAAAGTCCTGCATACTACACTCCGGTGTGTGTGTGTGAGAAATTCCTGCACACTACACTCGTGTGTGAGTGTGTGTGAGAGAGAAACTCCTGCATACTACACTCCGATGTGTGTGTGTGTGTGTGAGAGAGAAACTCCTGCATACTACACTCCGATGTGTGTGAGAAACTCCTGCATACTACACTCCAGAGTGTGAGAAACTCCTGCATACTACACTCCAGAGTGTGAGAAACTCCTGCATACTACACTCCGGTGTGTGTGTGTGTGAGAAACTCCTGCACACTACACTCGTGTGTGTGTGAGAGAGAAACTCCTGCATACTACACTCCAGTGTGTGTGTGTGTGTGTGTGTGTGTGTGAGAAACTCCTGCATACTACACTCCGGTGTTTGTGTGTGTGAGAAACTCCTGCATACTACACTCGTGTGTGTGTGTGAAACTCCTGCATACTACACTCGTGTGTGTGTGTGAAACTCCTGCACACTACACTCGTGTGTGTGTGTGTGAGAGAGAAACTCCTGCATACTACACTCCGGTGTGTGTGTGTGTGTGTGTGTGTGAGAAACTCCTGCATACTACACTCCGGTGTGTGCGTGTGTGAGAAACTCCTGCATACTACACTCCAGTGTGTGAGAAACTCCTGCATACTACACTCCGGTGTGTGTGTGTGTGAGAAACTCCTGCATACTACACTCCGGTGTGTGTGTGTGTGAGAAACTCCTGCATACTACACTCCGGTATGTGTGTGTGTATATATGTGTGTGTGAGAAACTCCTGCATACTACACTCCGGTGTGTGTGTGTATATGTGTGTGTGAGTGTGTGTGTGTGTGTGAGAGTGTGTGTGTGAGAGAGAAACTCCTGCATACTACACTCAGGGTATGTGTGTGTGAGAGAGAAACTCCTGCATACTACACTCGTGTGTGTGTGTGTGCGTGTGTGTGTGTAACTCCTGCATACTACACTCCGGTGTGTGTGGGTGTGTGAAACTCCTGCACACTACACTCGTGTGTGTGTGTGTGTGTGTGTGAGAAACTCCTGTACACTACACTCGTGTGTGTGTGTGTGTGTGTGTGAGAGAGAAACTCCTGCACACTACACTCGTGGGTGTGTGTGTGGGGGTGTGTGAAACTCCTGCACACTACACTCGTGTGTGTGTGTGTGTGTGTGAGAAACTCCTGTACACTACACTCGTGTGTGTGTGTGTGTGTGTGTGTGAGAAACTCATGCATACTACACTCTGGTGTGTGTGTGTGTGTGCGCGTGTGTGAGAGAGAGAGAGAGAAACTCCTGCACACTACACTCCGGTGTGTGTGTGTGAGAAACTCCTGCATACTACACTCCAGTGTGTGTGTGTGTGTGTACCACCAGGAGCAACATCCAGCACACAATGTGCATATACGCACAAAATACACACACATTCACAAAAATGGTGTATGCAACATTATGTAATATTTAATGTATAATTAATGAGCATATAATGTGAGCACTCTTTACGAGTGACTGACGGAAGGAACATTTTATGCACAAATTGAGTCGCATGAGTCTCACTGTTTGGAAGATTATTCTTGCATTAAATATAACACTGGATGGAGTTCAGCAACTTCAAGATTTATGTCATTTGTTTGTAAAATCTTGCTTGCGTTAATCGTCATATTGGATAGAATGCAACAATTTTTTGTAAGATTTGTGTAAACTGTTCGTACAAACATCTTTCACTGAAGAATTTACTGAAGATGTTCAAATGTAAATCGTAAAAAGTAACTGTTGAAAATGTGGACATAAACTTGCATATTGATTTAAATGCAGAAACATGAGTAAGAATTGCGTAATTTGCCCGTAAAATCTCTTGAATTGAACGCAAAAATTCATGCAAGATTTTCTAGGTAAATTATGCGTAGGCGGCGTGTGTAAAATGCTGATTGTGAATGAGCGTGAACACGTGTCATATTCGCGAGTGATTGAATCTCACTACAAACCTGAGGTTTATCTGTGAATCTGGAGGACAGTTTTCAGGAAGCTCCAATTTATGTGCAAATAACTGTACATTTAAGGATATTTTATTAATGAAGTTTACGGTTCGCAAAATTATTTGTGAGTAAAATGTTGCATTGGATTCAGTTCAGCAACTTTTAGATTTATGTAATTTGTTTGTAAAACCTCAGAGTAATTGTCACACCGCATTGAATGCAACAATTTTCTGGTGATTTACTCCGTACAAACAGCTTTACATAAACACTTGCATTTATGCACGATTTTTTATGTAAATTGTTTGTTAAACCATTCTGACGTAAATTCGGCGAATTGATTAAAATTCAGAAGATTTGTTTAAATTGTTTACGCAAGGCAGTCATTCTGAGGTAACGTTCTTGTAAGAATGGTTATATACAAACCTCATAATACATGCAAAGCAGATTTACAATTTAGCCACAAAGTGCTCTCTTAAAGGTCCCATATTGTCTGAAATGCCCTGTCTGCGTTCATGATAACTGAGGTCTATGAAACTACCATATACGTTTCAAAACAGTCGATCCACAGACACATGCACACAGCCTGCATAAAGTAGCTGTGCCTTTTCACGAGCCGTTGTGACTTCAGTATAAATGTGATGTCAGAACTACTGTCACCTCCCCCACCAATGGTGCGTCACTCAGAAAACAACAGGCCAATCAGAAGAGAGGCTCATGAATATTAAGTAGACAGGCCAAAACCGACCTGTTCTCCGACACTGTAAACATATATTGAGATGGTTTTTGGTAATTATAACGCAAATATATATTTCTTAAGGACATCAAAACCTAAAATAAAACTTCAGAAAATTATACAATATGGGACCTTTAAAAGACAGCATAATGTTTCTGGAACAGTATAGCTAAATTGTAATAAAACATTGATCATATGGAATAATAATATTGTTCTGCTTCTGCCTGTCAGTTATCTGTTGTGTTTGGTGGTGTGTGTGTGTTTGGTGGTGTGTGTGCACATGTTCACCTTCGCAGCGTAACTCCACATGTCAATGCGGTCCTGTAATCTCTTCTTACACTCGGGCTGGAGTCTCACACGCTTGTCCTGGAGAGCCTCCATTAGACAGGACATCTCTACACACACACACACACACACACACACACACAGAACACAGAACACAGAACACAGGGATTAATATCTACACGTCTCACTGAGCATCAAATCCCTCCCAGAATGACTCACGTCGTCCTCTTCCCGGCGGGATCGCAGCGCACTGGTGTTTAATGTCCAGCGCACAGGCTGTGTGAAGAACCGGATCCACAAAGATATCAGCCTTGCTCTCCTTCAGGATGTTCAGCACCTCCTACAGCGTCACACACACACACACCGCACGCAAACACAAGCAACATCTCATTAGTGCATACAGACACTGGATGTGCATAAACTCAAAATGTGCATTAAAAAAAGTATGCGCTCAATTGAGGCGGACCTGATAAGATGACATGCGCATACACATTTACCAAATAAACCACTTGATATGCAAAAAACAAAACAAAAACACACGACTTCCTCAGCGTCAGCTGTGATTGGATAACTGGAGTAACCAGCGGACCAATGGCATCGCAGCATCTCAGGAGTTGGTTTGGTGTTTCTGAAACGCCGGCGTCAAAGTGTGTGATCAGAATGACTTGGTTTAATTCCCTCCAGAAGCGTCTCACACGAGTGTGTTCCCGAACGCCAGAGAACACGACTGCGTTTATTGTGTTTCGTCTGACGCTCGAGACACACTCGTTTATGATGAGGAAAAAGAGCCACGTTGCAGAAACTTAGTTATTACTGATATTCTGCAACAATTTCCCAGGAAGTGTCAATTTTGTTCTATTGAACACGGTTTCACGGCTTTTTTCACAAATTTAATGCAACATTCCAGTTTTGCACATAAGTTAAAGGTGCACTGTGTAATATTGAGGATCTGTTGACAGAAATGCAATTTCATATACATAACCGTGTTTTCAGTGGTGTATAAAGACCTTACATAATGAACCGTTGTGTTATTACTAGCTTAGAATGAGACATTTCTCTCTACACACACCGTGGGTCTCCTTACATCCACATGTTTCTACAGTGGCCCTAAACGGACAAACGCGTTTCGTTACTATGTTGTTCTTCTGGCAAGGAAGCTGCTAAAGTCAGCGAATAAAACACTGACACAATGATGAACAAGTAACAATAATATTCGCACTAGCATATCGTTTCACTGAATAATTAAGTAAACCTAATTTCTTAAATTATCTTTGTAAAGAAAACTCATTGCTGAACTGGCTACTCTCTCCTGTCTCAGACGACGACATCACTTCCTGTCGTCCACCGTAACTTCCGCTGGTTGCGATTCACAACCTCACCACTAGATGCTGCTAAAATTGACACTGCACCTTTTCACATCTTTGTATGGAAACGTTAGTAAAGACTCAAAGCCGAAGCAGTCTTGCCTTCTTGCAGCCCTCGTGGTTGATCTTCAGCAGGTTGTATTTTAAACACTCCTCCACCTGACCCGTCTGCTCCTGCGCCGCCACTTCCTCCGCACAGAGCCGCGGGATCTGCACACACACAGAACACGTGTGTGTAGGTCAGGTTAAGGGGTGTAAGGTGATGAAGGTGTGTGTGGTGTGTGTGTGTGTACGGTGATGAAGGTGTGTGAAAGGTGTGTGTGTGTGTTCACCACCTCACTGCACTGGAGCTGCAGCTGTGTGTGGTGTGTGTGTGTGTTCACTTCCTCACTGCACTGGAGCTGCAGCTGTGGGTCTCAGGTGTGTGTTTGGTGTGTGTGTTCACCTCGTCACTGCACTGCAGCTGTAGCTGTGTGTGTGTTTGTGGTGTGTGTGTTCACCTCGTCACTGCACTGGAGCTGTAGCTGTGTGTGTGTGTGTTCACCTCGTCACTGCACTGGAGCTGCAGCTGTGGGTCTCAGGTGTGTGTGTGTGTAAGGTGTGTGTGTTCACCTCGTCACTGCACTGGAGCTGCAGCTCTGGGTCTCAGGTGTGTGTGTGGTGTGTGTAAGGTGTGTGTGTTCACCTCGTCACTGCACTGGAGCTGCAGCTGTGGGTCTCAGGTGTGTGTGTGTGTGTGTGTGGTGTGTGTGTTCACCTCGTCACTGCACTGGAGCTGCAGCTGTGGGTCTCAGGTGTGTGTGTGTGTGGTGTGTGTAAGGTGTGTGTGTTCACCTCGTCACTGCACTGGAGCTGCAGGTCTCAGGTGTGTGTGTGTGTGGTGTGTGTGTTCACCTCGTCACTGCACTGGAGCTGCAGCTGTGGGTCTCAGGTGTGTGTGTGTGGTGTGTGTAAGGTGTGTGTGTTCACCTCGTCACTGCACTGGAGCTGCAGCTGTGGGTCTCAGGTGTGTGTGTGTGGTGTGTGTGTTCACCTCGTCACTGCACTGGAGCTGCAGCTGTGGGTCTCAGGTGTGTGTGTGTGTGGTGTGTGTGTTCACCTCGTCACTGCACTGGAGCTGCAGCTGTGGGTCTCAGGTGTGTGTGTGTGGTGTGTGTAAGGTGTGTGTGTTCACCTCGTCACTGCACTGGAGCTGCAGCTGTGGGTCTCAGGTGTGTGTGTGTGTGGTGTGTGTGTTCACCTCGTCACTGCACTGGAGCAGCAGCTGTGGGTCTCAGGTGTGAGTGTGTGTGTGTGTGTGTGTGGTGTGTGTGTTCACCTCGTCACTGCACTGGAGCTGCAGCTGTGGGTCTCAGGTGTGTGTGTGTAAGGTGTGTGTGTTCACCTCGTCACTGCACTGGAGCTGCAGCTGTGGGTCTCAGGTGTGTGTGTGTGGTGTGTGTAAGGTGTGTGTGTTCACCTCGTCACTGCACTGGAGCTGCAGCTGTGGGTCTCAGGTGTGTGTGTGTGTGTGTGTGTGTGTGTGGTGTGTGTAAGGTGTGTGTGTTCACCTCGTCACTGCACTGGAGCTGCAGCTGTGGGTCTCAGGTGTGTGTGTGTGGTGTGTGTAAGGTGTGTGTGTTCACCTCGTCACTGCACTGGAGCTGCAGCTGTGGGTCTCAGGTGTGTGTGTGTGTGTGTGGTGTGTGTTCACCTTGTCACTGCACTGGAGCTGCAGCTGTGGGTCTCAGGTGTGTGTGTGTGGTGTGTGTAAGGTGTGTGTGTTCACCTCGTCACTGCACTGGAGCTGCAGCTGTGGGTCTCAGGTGTGTGTGTGTGTGGTGTGTGTGTTCACCTCGTCACTGCACTGGAGCAGCAGCTGTGGGTCTCAGGTGTGTGTGTGTGGTGTGTGTGTTCACCTCGTCACTGCACTGGAGCTGCAGCTGTGGGTCTCAGGTGTGTGTGTGTGTGTGTGTGGTGTGTGTGTTCACCTCGACACTGCACTGGAGCTGCAGCTGTGGGTCTCAGGTGTGTGTGTGTGTAAGGTGTGTGTGTTAACCTCGTCACTGCACTGGAGCTGCAGCTGTGGGTCTCAGGTGTGTGTGTGTGGTGTGTGTGTTAACCTCGTCACTGCACTGGAGCTGCAGCTGTGGGTCTCAGGTGTGTGTGTGTGGTGTGTGTAAGGTGTGTGTGTTCACCTCGTCACTGCACTGGAGCTGCAGCTGTGGGTCTCAGGTGTGTGTGTGTGGTGTGTGTGTTAACCTCGTCACTGCACTGGAGCAGCAGCTGTGGGTCTCAGGTGTGTGTGTGTGGTGTGTGTAAGGTGTGTGTGTTCACCTCGTCACTGCACTGGAGCTGCAGCTGTGGGTCTCAGGTGTGTGTGTGTGGTGTGTGTGTTAACCTCGTCACTGCACTGGAGCTGCAGCTGTGGGTCGAGCCTGTAGTCCAGCGCTGACTCCTGCAGAATCACACTGATCTGACCCTCACAGTCCGGAGAGAGACGCTGCACACACACACACTTTATATGAGTCCTGCTTAGTGTTGGGTAAGTTACTCTAAAAAAGTAATTAATTACTAGTTACCTTGTCAGTGTAATTAGATTACTGTACTAATTACTCTCTCTATCAAGTATTTAATTACTTATTACTAATTATTTTCTAAATCCCCTATCAACCAGCTGAATAATACAAGGATAGACATGAAACAATTACTATAAAATTGCATGAATTACACATAAACCGACCAAACTATTTAAAGGGAGAAGGTTATAAACACTTAACATCAGACGATACATTTTGATGTTAAACCAACTATTGTTTTATATAGAATTGTTCTTGTTTATACAGTCCGATCTCACGGCATTTCATACGCATTTTACAAGAAGGCTAATTTGTACGAATGTGAGTGAGGTCGTATGATTCAGCCACCTCATGAAATACACACGAAATCTCGTGAGATCGGATTGGTCTATAAAGTATTGAGCTCAATTACATCAGAAGTAACTAATTAAATTACACAAAAATTAAGAGTAATCCCTTACTTTACTTTTTCAAAGGAAAAGTAATTAAATTACAGTAACTAATTGCTTAGTAATGAGTTCCACCCATCACTGGTCCAGCTGCTGTCACACACACACACACACACACCTGGTCTGCGTATTTGAGCTTGAGGCAGGAGATGACCTGGCCCTCCAGCTCGTTGTCGTCTTTGGCTTTGTTGAGGATGTTCTGGCAGAACTTGGGGATGTCGGCTTTACAGGCCTTCCTCAGCACGGGGTTCAGGCGGTAGTCTACAACACACAAGCTGGCGTTACACCAATACAGTACAAACTGCCGTCTCATTACTTTTTATACCAATAAAGGCACAAATTCATATTGTGACACTCCTCAAAGGAGACAATTTCAACCGTTCTCAAGTATGGTGGAAAAAAAAAAGTACACTACAGTTTCATCCCATTCTGTTCACTGCAGCTGTCACCTGTTGCTGTACGAACAATGATCCAACAAACATCTTTTCATTTATAGAATAAAATCATGGGGAATGTTTATTAATAATGAGAAAACATTTAGTTACGAACTTGCCGGCCTCTATTGAGTGAAATCGTAATTCAGGCAAAATCTTCAATCCTAATACAAGGTTCGTACCGACACTGTAAAATGAAGTTTCAGGACTTTTAAGGACCGTTCAAGCACTACTTTTTTTAGTTTTCAAGGACTACAATCAGAGATCACACTTATCAAACAATATATTTTTATCTTTCAAATGATAAAAAAGGTAAATAGTCAAATTAAAATAAACTAATAAAACAAAATGGTACAAATAAAGTGCAGCAGATACAATGACTGGTAACTTTAACCATTGAAAGGACACTATAACTAAGATATTTCCTCATTCACACTGATTATACCCCCATGAATATATGATTGACCTGAAGAATTGAAGATGTATCATATACTACGATATTTATATGGGCAATATTTATCATTTATATTATAAATATTTATAGATAGTCTACATCTACTGTATATCAGACAAGCTGCAGCATTAATATAGCATGAAAAGATGAGGTGTTGCTAGGTTCTGAAACGTTTCAAGGCATCTCCCAAATTCTTAGAACAGGGTTGAAAAATATAAAATTCATTAAAAACCAACATCTAGTCCCAAACTATCCAGCACCTACAGGGTTAAACTGCAGCAGGGTTAAACTGCAGCAGGGTTAAACTGCAGCAGGGTTAAACTGCAGCAGGGTTAAACTGCAGCAGGGTTAAACTGCAGCAGGGTTAAACTGCAGCAGGGTTAAACTGCAGCAGGGTTAAACTGCAGCAGGGTTAAACTGCAGCAGGGTTAAACTGCAGCAGGGTTAAACTGCAGCAGGGTTAAACTGCAGCAGGGTTAAACTGCAGCAGGGTTAAACTGCAGCAGGGTTAAACTGCAGCAGGGTTAAACTGCAGCAGGGTTAAACTGCAGCAGGGTTAAACTGCAGCAGGGTTAAACTGCAGCAGGGTTAAACTGCAGCAGGGTTAAACTGCAGCAGGGTTAAACTGCAGCAGGGTTAAACTGCAGCAGGGTTAAACTGCAGCAGGGTTAAACTGCAGCAGGGTTAAACTGCAGCAGGGTTAAACTGCAGCAGGGTTAAACTGCAGCAGGGTTAAACTGCAGCAGGGTTAAACTGCAGCAGGGTTAAACTGCAGCAGGGTTAAACTGCAGCAGGGTTAAACTGCAGCAGGGTTAAACTGCAGCAGGGTTAAACTGCAGCCGCGCCTACAGGGTTAAACTGCTGCCGCGCCTACAGGGTTAAACTGCTGCAGCGCCTACAGGGTTAAACTGCTGCAGCGCCTACAGGGTTAAACTGCTGCAGCGCCTACAGGGTTAAACTGCTGCAGCGCCTACAGGGTTAAACTGCTGCAGCGCCTACAGGGTTAAACTGCTGCAGAGCCTACAGGGTTAAACTGCTGCAGAGCCTACAGGGTTAAACTGCTGCAGCGCCTACAGGGTTAAACTGCTGCAGCGCCTACAGGGTTAAACTGCTGCCGCGCCTACAGGGTTAAACTGCTGCCGCGCCTACAGGGTTAAACTGCTGCAGCGCCTACAGGGTTAAACTGCTGCAGCGCCTACAGGGTTAAACTGCTGCAGCGCCTACAGGGTTAAACTGCTGCAGCGCCTACAGGGTTAAACTGCTGCAGAGCCTACAGGGTTAAACTGCTGCAGAGCCTACAGGGTTAAACAGCAGAGCCTACAGGGTTAAACTGCTGCAGCGCCTACAGGGTTAAACTGCTGCAGCGCCTACAGGGTTAAACTGCTGCAGCGCCTACAGGGTTAAACTGCTGCAGCGCCTACAGGGTTAAACTGCTGCAGCGCCTACAGGGTTAAACTGCTGCAGCGCCTACAGGGTTAAACTGCAGAAGCGCCTACAGGGTTAAACTGCAGAAGCGCCTACAGGGTTAAACTGCAGAGCCTACAGGGTTAAACAGCAGAGCCTACAGGGTTAAACTGCTGCAGCGCCTACAGGGTTAAACTGCTGCAGCGCCTACAGGGTTAAACTGCTGCAGCGCCTACAGGGTTAAACTGCTGCAGCGCCTACAGGGTTAAACTGCTGCAGCGCCTACAGGGTTAAACTGCTGCAGCGCCTACAGGGTTAAACTGCTGCAGCGCCTACAGGGTTAAACTGCTGCAGCGCCTACAGGGTTAAACTGCTGCAGCGCCTACAGGGTTAAACTGCTGCAGCGCCTACAGGGTTAAACTGCTGCAGCGCCTACAGGGTTAAACTGCAGAAGCGCCTACAGGGTTAAACTGCAGCGCCTACAGGGTTAAACTGCAGCGCCTACAGGGTTAAACTGCAGCGCCTACAGGGTTAAACTGCAGAGCCTACAGGGTTAAACTGCAGAGCCTACAGGGTTAAACTGCAGAGCCTACAGGGTTAAACTGCAGAGCCTACAGGGTTAAACTGC
Organism: Gila orcuttii; assembly: GCA_026230005.1. NCBI lineage: Eukaryota > Metazoa > Chordata > Actinopteri > Cypriniformes > Leuciscidae > Gila > Gila orcuttii. The sequence goes on from JAPDVR010000025.1 coordinate 28,527,140, forward strand.
AGAGCCTACAGGGTTAAACTGCAGAGCCTACAGGGTTAAACTGCAGAGCCTACAGGGTTAAACTGCAGAGCCTACAGGGTTAAACTGCAGAGCCTACAGGGTTAAACTGCAGAACCTACAGGGTTAAACTGCAGAGCCTACAGGGTTAAACTGCAGAGCCTACAGGGTTAAACTGCAGAACCTACAGGGTTAAACTGCAGAGCCTACAGGGTTAAACTGCAGCGCCTACAGGGTTAAACTGCAGCGCCTACAGGGTTAAACTGCAGAGCCTACAGGGTTAAACTGCAGAGCCTACAGGGTTAAACTGCAGCACCTACAGGGTTAAACTGCAGAGCCTACAGGGTTAAACTGCAGAGCCTACAGGGTTAAACTGCAGCGCCTACAGGGTTAAACTGCAGAGCCTACAGGGTTAAACTGCAGAGCCTACAGGGTTAAACTGCAGAGCCTACAGGGTTAAACTGCAGAGCCTACAGGGTTAAACTGCAGAGCCTACAGGGTTAAACTGCAGAACCTACAGGGTTACACTGCAGAGCCTACAGGGTTAAACTGCAGAACCTACAGGGTTAAACTGCAGAACCTACAGGGTTAAACTGCAGAGCCTACAGGGTTAAACTGCAGCGCCTACAGGGTTAAACTGCAGCGCCTACAGGGTTAAACTGCAGAGCCTACAGGGTTAAACTGCAGAGCCTACAGGGTTAAACTGCAGCACCTACAGGGTTAAACTGCAGAGCCTACAGGGTTAAACTGCAGAACCTACAGGGTTAAACTGCAGCGCCTACAGGGTTAAACTGCAGCGCCTACAGGGTTAAACTGCAGAGCCTACAGGGTTAAACTGCAGAGCCTACAGGGTTAAACTGCAGAGCCTACAGGGTTAAACTGCAGAGCCTACAGGGTTAAACTGCAGAGCCTACAGGGTTAAACTGCAGAGCCTACAGGGTTAAACTGCAGAACCTACAGGGTTAAACTGCAGAACCTACAGGGTTACACTGCAGCGCCTACAGGGTTAAACTGCAGCGCCTACAGGGTTAAACTGCAGAACCTACAGGGTTAAACTGCAGAGCCTACAGGGTTAAACTGCAGCACCTACAGGGTTAAACTGCAGAGCCTACAGGGTTAAACTGCAGAGCCTACAGGGTTAAACTGCAGAACCTACAGGGTTAAACTGCAGAACCTACAGGGTTACACTGCAGCGCCTACAGGGTTAAACTGCAGCGCCTACAGGGTTAAACTGCAGAGCCTACAGGGTTAAACTGCAGAGCCTACAGGGTTAAACTGCAGCACCTACAGGGTTAAACTGCAGAGCCTACAGGGTTAAACTGCAGAACCTACAGGGTTAAACTGCAGCGCCTACAGGGTTAAACTGCAGAGCCTACAGGGTTAAACTGCAGCGCCTACAGGGTTAAACTGCAGAGCCTACAGGGTTAAACTGCAGAGCCTACAGGGTTAAACTGCAGAGCCTACAGGTAGGCCTGTCGCGATAATCAATAAATCAATTAATCGCACGATAAAAAAAATGAGCTCGATAATTTTTCCGGCCGCGATAATTTCCATTTGCATGCTTGTTTTGTTTTCCTCGTCTCGCTCTCTCTCTCTCTCTACCAAAGAGACTGGATGACAATATCAACGCTGACCGCCACACATTGATTTTCGAATGTTTTTTTTTAATTATTATTGTTTTATTTTACTGAGCCTATTTACAATCGTATTTGATTGCAGAGCGCCATAGGTTAGGGTTAGGGTTAGGTTAGGCGGGGGTTAGGCGCGCGCTCTCTCATCCTCATATGAGGCGCCGTCTAGGGCTTAAATTAAACTTCATTCACGCACACATATATGAAACACTTGCATACACATATATTAAGTAGTCAAACATACATGTATTTTTATTGTTTTTGGTTGTTCTGTTCATTTAAATAGTCTTTAGAAATAAAAGTTTTTTGATCTTTGAGAGGGTGTACCTGCATTATTATGCCATTATCATTATTTTAGATGAAAATGGTCTCAGAACGACAATATTATCGTTTATTATCAATATTATCGTTTATCGCAATAATTTCTTGGACAATTTATCGTCCAGCAAAATTTGTTGTTGTGACAGGCCTACCTACAGGGTTAAACTGCAGAGCCTACAGGGTTAAAACATGGTTAAAATTATGATTATTATTATTTTTTTTTTTACAATATCATGTCGCGTTCCAGTGGGCGTAGTTCTCAGAGTAGTTCGAGAACTAGTTGCGCTCTGTCTCAATTGATCCACTTTTATGTCCTGAAACAAACCGTTTTTTGGGGACGACAGCTTATAAAAATGTATTTCTGGGTTATTTAGCTTGTTTGCTGTACACCGTGTCACACAGCAGCTTTTAAATAAATACGCTCTGTCTCTTTTCATTGCCGAAGTATTTTTTGCCGCGACAAATCAATCACATTCATTCACTGAGCTCACAGCTGCTGCAACTTGCGCTCTCTTCACGACTCAACCTCCACGGACAGTTTTTAATGTTTCAGCAGACAATAACTAGGCTACTCAAGATTTTGCTTTAGTATAATTTTCGGGACAATCAGGGCCGGATTCGAGATTCGGGACAACAGCTTAGATTTCGGGACTTCTGGTCACCCTAGTAGAACAGCTTGAGAAGAATCTCACGTAGCATTACATTTACCCCAGGCACTGAGTGTCGACAGCAGGGCAGTTCACTAGAGAAACCACTCGTATATGCACTATATTAGCATATTCACTCAACCTGTTAGTAAATGTCTTGATTATTTAATGTATGTTTAAATAAATTTGTCATGAAAACAAGTTATGACAGCCACCGTGTAAATTATATTTCAAAAATGAACTGGAGTAGAAAATTAACTTTGTAATTAGAAGTTAATGCAAACCCTGCCTTATGTGCAATTTACAGTATGTTTTTTGTTTTTGAGTGTTGATTATATCTAAAAATAAATAGCAACCAAATTTAATAATTTGGGCTCTGTTGTTAATTTTAACCTTTAATATCATAATAATGTGTAATTAAGGGCTCCCCATATAGTTTACAGCATTAGCTAAGATAGATTTTATCCTTAAGAAAATTATTTTATAATTTATTTATTTAAACTCGTACACATTTGTTGAAAAAAAAAATAATTAATTTAAAAAAAGAAAAGAAAAAAGCATTGTGTTTAGTTTTCTCCCCCCTGCTGTACCAAACCGTGACTTCAATCCCGAGGTACGGACCGAATGAGCCGCCGTGTGTGTGTGCCGTTCCACCCCTAGCACACACACACACACTACAGTAAATAAAGGAGCCGCTCCAGCACAGCAGGGGGCAGCATCGCTCCTAAACGCAGGAAAGGCTGAGCTCGCCAGTGGGACTCTTCAGTGGAAGTGCAGGGCAACCGGAGGTTGTTTGCGTATAGTTACGGTTGCAAACTCTCCCCGTCTCCTTACACTTACATTTTGAGTGTTCAAAATCTCTATTGATATCACACATTATTTTGGCCATGATAATGTAGTAAAAATCTGCTGTGTGTGTGTGTGTGTACCTGTGTTCTGGGTGATCTGTCTCTTCGTGATCATCTGTTTGCATTTAGGGTCCATGGTCTCGCTGTTCTTGTTTTGTTTCAGACACTGTAACATGTTCTTTGCATCAGTCTCGCTGCAGAAACGCTGAAGGACAGAACAGAACAAAGTTAACATTTTCAAGCAATTTCAAGCCATCATTCGATTTTAAGGTCTTATAACAGGGTTTCTGCAGCTTCATTAAAATAAAATGTAAGACCTGCACAAATAAAATCAATGCTTTATGAGTTGAGTAGAGCAAGGTCTATAGTAACATTTAAACCATAAAAAGACAATTTAAACTTAAGTATTTTTTTTTAAATGACACCTAACATTTCAGCCTTTAAACCATTTAAAATTAAAAGTGACTATAGTTATATTCATTAAAAAAAATGATATATACCATATCCTAAATGTTTAGATTGTTTGAATGCGTATTAGGCCATATCACGATTTCTGCTTTTCAACTCCACAGGAGCTCTTGAAATGATTAAGACTTCTCTATATTTTCCTGGCCTTAAACTGTATGTGTGATGTTGTGTGTTGTTGTGTGATATGTGTGTGATGTTGTGTGAAGTGAGGGATGAGGTGTGTCACCCGGATCATCTGCTTGCAGACCCTCATGAGCTGGAAGTCGAGCTCGGGGTCCATCATCTCGGTCTCCTGCAGTCTGAACACCTTCTGATGGCACTGCTGGGTCAGGTGCTTCTTGCTCTCCTTCAGACACTCGATCACCTGAGCGCACACACACACACACACAGATGAGTATGCGGTTGCAGGTATAGTGATGATGATGATGACGGTTTACCTGAGCGTTCCCGAACACCACGTTCTGGCAGTGCTGCTTGATGTCCTGACGACAGCTCTCGTACAGATCCGGCTCCAGACGAATGTCCTCCGACTGACACACACACACACACACACACACATCAGACCTACACATCATTATATCTGTTCAAATGTGTTTTATAGAGCCCTATGAAATGAGTTATTTATTCACATTTTATTCACGTTTCCATTTTAAATTTTTTGGACTTTTTTGGACTATTTTAATTGTTAAATTAAATTTTAGTAATCAAAAAGCATATCTAATTAAATGAATTCATGAAACAATTTGCCAACAATTTATTATAAGTTTAACAAAATATGTTTATGAAATTAATGGGTTTCTTTTTAACACAAATTCAGTTTTAATTTTTTTTCCAAATTCTGTGTTTTCTGTTTAAAGTTTTCTGGAGTCCTTTTCTTTTAATTTCCATGAAATGTTTATTTTTTCTGTGTTGTGCATTTTAATTTTTGTGGCAATCAAATGAAGGCATAAAACATTAATTTAATTTATCTTTTAATCATAAAATTAAACTTTTTTTGTCAAAGTTCTGCACAACAGAGCTTTACTGTTAAAATTAAAACAGATGAAAAAAAATGTTTTAATAAATTATTATTAGTGTTAATATTATTACTTTGAGATGTAGCTAAATTCTACTGTACAACAGAAATGTAATTCTGTCATAATTTCTTCAAGTTAAACCAAACTTTTATTTTGACAGGTTGCCGTGCAGAGCTTTAAGTTTGTGCGTTTATGAAATATGACGAGAGCTTCTCAGATGAAGCAGTAAAATGCTGATGAAGTGACTGGGGAATGTTTTTGTCAAAAAATGTACAAATTCTGTGAATCTCCGTTTCTATGCCCTGATATACATCATAGGTCTGAGATGGTCATAGATGAGCGTTACTGCACTGACCATCTCCAGCTCCTCCACTCGCAGCTGCTTACGGCACTTCATGGACACTCGCTGCTCTTTGACCTCCTGTAACGTGTCGTTCCTCACTGTGGTACTCAGACAGATCACCACATCCACCCTGAGGACACACACACATCAGCACCTTCCCATCATGCTTCACCTCTGCAAGAGCTTTTCATGTGATCAATGACACAAGCCTCACTTCTTCTTGATGTTGGGACACAGTTTGAGCACGTCCTCCTTGCAGGCCATCTTGAACTTGTAGGAGAAGCGGAAGTCCTTCATTTGGATCTGAGGAAGAGGAGAAACGGGCGGATGACAGAACTGCAGTGACAGAAAGAAGAAGAGCGAGTGTGTGAGCGGCAGACGCACCAGCTGGAAGTGTGTGACTCCCACGGCACACTTCTCATTCATTTCCTTCTGGTTTTTATTGGCAACGAGACACTCCATCAGGTCCCCGGTGTCGATCTGGTTATCAGCCACGTCCTGCGAGACACAGAAGAAGAAGAAGATGATGAAGAATCTTCCTCTTTAACAGAGCTGATGCAGGGAGGAGATCCAGTCAGAGGATCAAGTCACATTTTATTTCTCAACAGCAGACAATCAAATAATAAATGAAGAGTAAAATGAATTCATCCATAATCAGGATTATAAATTTAATAAAGAAACATAAATGAACATTTTTTTAACTTCTAATATTTCTAAGTAAAATATAACGAACACACTGAGTATAATATTCTTAGCCTACAGATCTCTCTCTGAAAACGATGGAGGCAAGACTGACCAGTGCAGATATTAATCTCACTATTATACAGTTGCTTATCAGATCTGAGCTGAGTTCCTCTTTTCATAGCGTTTCATCGCATCCAAGCGCACACACACATATATATTTATCATGTTTTCACACTCTGAGGTGTTAGCCGGTACACTGCAAGAGCTTTAGCTAAGATGACATTCGTTTATCACTTTATTCTGAGACATTCGAGCGTCTTTTTCCCTCATCTACACAGCAAAAGTTCACACAAGCCAATCTGCTACATTTGAGCCATAAAGATTAATAAAAGTAAGGTATTAAACATTCATTTCAAATGATAATAATTGTAAACATTAAAACGATAGTAATGAGAAACATCAACATAATGATTTCTTAAATGATTAAATTTTAAATGATTAAACGATAAAACATAAGCAAAGAAATATATCTTTTCCTGGGGTTGATGAGTGGCGATCTGAGACTCACGTGACAGTAGGACTGGATCACCGGCTCACAGGCTCGGATCAACAACGCCTCGATCTGAATGTCCTGGAAAAGCAGACGCACAGGAATCAGTCCAAAGCCACGTCTCGCTCGCAACAGAAGAACACTATATAGACAACACTATATAGACAACACTTCAGAGGAACGGCAGGAAAAGCATGATTCTGTACCTCGGACTCCAGTTCTGTGAGGTTTCCCACCACATCCCTGCACTCAACGATCAGATCCTCTAAATGATCCTGCAAGCACTCCAATTCCTGACACACACACACACACACACACACACACACATTGAGTACAGTTCATGTCTGTGAATTTAACATCCAAACCGTTTCTGCAGAAATGTTACTGGTGTCCCATGACTTTTTGTAGAGGATTACAGCAACCGTCTACAATGGGAGTAAATCACTAGCATATGCGACCAAATATCACAAGAGGCGACTAAAAAAAGTATTTGATTATTTTATTTATTATAAATGGCAGGGCTAGTCGCCTGTAATTGTGTTAGAGGCAAAACATAAGTTTAACGCAGAAATAGTTTAAACATTCAAGCGCAAGGTGTGAAAGATAACTCGTGTGTGAGAAGCTGTGTGTGCAAACTGCACATCACACACACTGGATTGAGCTCTTTCACGTCTCCATCGTTTGAACGGACAATTTCACACAAAATTGTGTCAAAATATCCGTCTTGGCGAGTTAGATATGCGTTAACTGAACAGTCGAGTAATAAAACGCACGTGTACAGTATTAGTATATTGGATCAGTGCATTCGCTCTTACAGTGACAGCAGCCTAATTTTTTTTAATTCATATAATTAGTTATATGATCAATTCATTTTTTCATTAATTTTCATTTCATTAATGTTCATTAATATTAATGTTCAATGAGTCCTGACTCTTTTTTGTGTGAGAGCCATGTAGGGTATGTAATGTAGGGTAGATGTTCAGCCTGGTTACTTGTAACCCGTTACCCACTCTACTGTAGTTTCTTATAAATTATACTTGTTAATTTCCTAAAGTGTGTTGTTAAGTTAGATGTTTAAAGCTACGACATGCATTTTGACACGTCCTAAGTTTTAGTAACGGCTGCAAAAACTGTAAACCTCATAAAATGAACAGACCATTTTTAAGAAAACGTTGTGTGTGAAAGTGAGTTACAGTGTGAAATGAGTGCAGTAGTGTGTGTGTGTGTGTTTAACCTGTCCAGCTTCAGTCTTCTCACTGCACCACTTCCCCAGGTCCGTCATACACCGATGCTGAAGATCCGGGTCCAGCTTCACATCCAGAGCCCGCTGGTGCAGGATCCTCTGAACCTCCGTCTTACAGTCCCGGGACAACTGCAGAGCGACTGATGCGTTAGCACACGCTCACACACACACACACACACACGCTGGTGCAGGATCCTCTGAACCTCCGTCTTACAGTCCCGGGACAACTGCAGAGCGACTGATGCGTTAGCACACGCTCACACACACACACACACACACGCTGGTGCAGGATTCTCTGAACCTCCGTCTTACAGTCCCGGGACAACTGCAGAGCGACTGATGCGTTAGCACACGCTCACACACACACACACACACACGCTGGTGCAGGATCCTCTGAACCTCCGTCTTACAGTCCCGGGACAACTGCAGAGCGACTGATGCGTTAGCACACGCTCACACACACACACACACACGCTGGTGCAGGATCCTCTGAACCTCTGTCTTACAGTCCCGGGACAACTGCAGAGCGACTGATGCGTTAGCACACGCTCACACACACACACACACACACACGCTGGTGCAGGATCCTCTGAACCTCTGTCTTACAGTCCCGGGACAACTGCAGAGCGACTGATGCGTTAACAAACGATTATGCTTACACACACACACACACACACGAAGCTAACAAACACACCCACAACCCTTCAATCACACACACAGACAGACTGTAAGTTCCAGATTCAGCTGAACTGCTAAAACAGCAGTCTGTGTGTGTGTGTGAATGTGTGTGTGTGTGTGTGTGTGTGTGAGAGACACATTACCATGGAAATCATTCAATCACAATGCCGGTTTTTAGATTAGTCTGTAAAAAAATCTCCCAAGACCCTCATCATTGAAGTCAATTTCCTTTCAATCACTACCAATCATTTAAAGCCCACAACATCATTAATGTGATTTCAGTCTCAGTAAAGAAGACTTTGATTTGTCCCTGATAGTTTTGCTGAAAGTGTGTTTGTAGCTTAAGCATGTTTACTCTCAGAGTGAATGAACATCGCCAGGCCTGGCAAGAACATAACTCGGTCATATCACAATATAAGAGATTTTATGTTTTGAGACGTTAATATTTTCTGCACTGAGACATTATTTTTGTATTTTTATATTCAAAACAGCATAAATGAAAGGCAATACAAATGAAAGGCAATAATAAGCATTAACGTATATATATATATATATATATATATATATATATATATATATATATATATATATATATATATATGTATGTGTGTGTATATCAGTATTTTGATGTTTTTTCCTCGAATTACGGTAATGAGAATTAAGGGAGGGTGCTTAATTTACATGAAAATAATGTATCAGTGCATAAAATGGTACAAAAGCAGGCTAAACTGTTTGAATGCTAAATTTATTAATTTTTTGGATGTGAAATGCAACTTAGACATGTTCTTGACAGGTTTGTGAGATTCAGCTCTTTAAAGAAATCAGATATACTTACATTCAAACTCACTTCCGAACTGACTTCAGAAGTTTCTGATGAAGCCTACGGTTGCATTGAGGAAGCCTCAGATAAGCTATTGTTTCAGTTTGTCAGTGCTATATTCTGATAATGCAGTGCGTTTGTGTGTGTGTGTGTGACTCGTACCCGTCGCCCCTGCATCTCGGTGCGGTACGCGTGTCGGTACAGACAGGAGAAGATGGCTCCGGGAGGCATGAACTCACTCGTCTCGTTCCAGCCGCGAGTGTGACAGATGCGGGCCGCGTCGTTCTGACACTTTTTGTACAGGATGGGGTCCAGTCTGTAAACAGAACACAGGAAATAACTCGTGTTCACTTATATGACAGATATATGAACAAGAACTCTTAAAACTTTTTTGTTGACAGGAACAAATCTCATGCATTTGACAATGTTCTGACATAAAATGAACCTTTATACGGACCTTCTCAACAAACTAAAGCAATACCAAAGCAAACAAAATACCAAAATAAAAAAACAAAACCTTCTCAAAACGAACCATATAAAAAAGCTGCACGATTCTTGATAAATTGAGAATCACAGATTTCTTTTGTTTAAAATAGAGATCATGATTCTGAATAGAACAGACATGGGAAAATAACGTCATTTACTAGAGTTTCTGACAAAATTGTTAATTGACGCAGTCTATTTTTTACATTTTTTTTAAATTAAATGTATTTAAATATTTATTTGTGAATGATTCAATGACTTGCTCATAAAGACTTCACTTCTTTCATTACTAGATGAATGAATGAATAACTCCATGACAAACATGTTTTAACAGTCTCCTGTCTCCACCTACTGGTGTAACGATGTAATGGTACAATATTTATTTAAAGCAGTGGTTCTCAACCTCTCCTGCAGGGACCCCCTGAGAGGACATGTTTTTGTTTTAACCCTGAAAAGACACACCTGATTCAATTAATTAAAGGCTCAAAGGCTTAATGTGTAGCTGACTAATTGAATCAGGTGTGCCATTTCAGGGTTAAAACAAAAACATGTCCTGTCAGGCGGTCCCTGCAGGAGAGGTTGAGAAACACTGATTTAAAGCATCAAGTTACTTTCAAAAGGTGATTTACTCCACTTTCAATCGCTACCGTAATCATTGTTTATATACGAACTGTACATTTTTATACCAGTACTTCTCTATTTCTGTCTTACAATAATTCAGATTTTCAATGATACTGTGATGTTGAAAAGACTGAAGCGGTTTCATGATAATGTCTCTCTCTGGATCAGAACACAGATCTGAATGTTCGCTGTGATCGGATGCATCAAAGGTTTAATGGACAGAAGAATCACTGTCAACAATTAATCATGCAGCTCTACTTTAATCTTACTGGCATTATCAAATATTGCCACCGTAATATTTAGCCGTTTCTCCATGTTGTGCTCAATCGAGTTACCACATGATTCTCTCATTACAAACAAGTAACATTCCTTAAAACTGCGGCACAAAGAAAGTAACATTACTGAATTCTTCCTGAAGCATGGTGAAAAAGACAAATAAGGTAGTACTTGAAGTGTATGTGAAAGATAAGTTTTGGTTAATGGATTTTGTTCAATTAAAATTGTGGAATTTAGGCCCTGTCCACACGGAGACACGTTTAGTTGTATACGTACAAATTTTGTATCGTATTGGCGTTTTGGGACACTAAAACCGCTATTTTTTTAAACCGGGTCCCAGAGTGGATAAATCTGAAAACGACACCCTTGCGTTTTCGTGTGTACGGCCAATCCGTACATTTTGTGAAACGATGATGTCATCACACCACGTGTCCGCATTAGTCACACACCGCTGTCGTGTTGGGTTCGTATAGAGGGCACAAGGTTATGCGCATGCTCCAAGTCTTCTCCTTGTTTAGTGTATCTCTGTGGCAGAATTACAGCGCCACATACTGGTCTGGCATGTATACCACATCGTTTTCAGTCGGTTTCAGTAGTTTCGTGTAAACGCATATATTTCTTGAGACGACGCCGTGTTTACGAAAAAAAATTTAGAACGAGGAAAAAAAAGATCGGATAGGGAAAGCTCTGGCTTCGTGTGGATGCGGCCTTAGTTAAAAATAATCTTTTTAGTTTTGTGACTCACTTCCAGTCTCTGGAGATGAAGTACTGCAGCTCCAGCAGTCTGTGTTCACAGTCTTCAACCATCTTATCAGTGTAGAGATGCTCCATCAGACAGGACAGGATCCTACACACACACACACACACAGTCTTGACAAAATTCCCCTGTTCAGGCTGGACTACATACTTCACCTTTAATGTTTCTATTTCTGCACACTTAAATATGAACAAACACAGAAACCAGGTCAAATGTAAAGATCAATCAACATACTGGAAAGTTTATGGTAAGACTGGTTCGCTCAGATTTAAAACAATGACCTCTTCAGTGCCTGAGGCAACAGAACAGGCCTTGCTACAGAAACGCAAATATGCCAAACGTCCCTAATATTAATAAAAGCACTCATTTGTTCCATTTAACATTCACGTTTGAATCGTAAAGGATGAGTACGTGACTCGCTTGACCTCGGATGAGCTTGTCATCTCAAACACACTCACATGGGGTCTCCGTTTCGGATGTGTTTGCAGGCGGTCTGGATGACGGACTCACAGGCCTCGTTCAGGGCCCGATCGATGCGATAGTCGGCCCCGGGGTCCGTTTCCTGAATCAACGTCTGGAGCTGAGGGACACACACACACACAGTTATGAGAGTCATTCATCAGCCGCTGCATTATTTAACATGAATGAATCTCTCACGATTTTATTCATGATTTAAATGAATTCAGCCTCGGTTCATTCATCAGGAACTACTGAAACACCGTAAACGCACACAATTATCTCAAGATTTTTCAGCCTCTTGGTGAGATTTATTATTACAGTATTTATGTTTTTATCAGAAAAATCTATATTTTGACTAAACAGCCACAGCAGAGTATATTCAAAATGTTTCATGCAAGAAGTAAAATAAAAAAAATAAAAACTAATAACTAACCTTTTTTAAACTAATACAAAACAAGGAACAATTCCCTGATACAATTGTAAAACGCTTTGGATGTACAGTTGTACATATGAAAGCGCTATATAAAAAGCCTCACTCATTCAACAATTCCATTTTTGTAATTAATAAAATTATTAATATGCCCTGTAAACCACACATAGTAATATTATATTACAACAGCAAAATTTATCTATCAATCTCTTCAATCTATCCATCTCTATATCCGCCCATCCCTCCCCATTTCTACCCCTGTATCCACCCCCATATCCACTCCTATATTCCTCCCTATATCCACTCCTATTTCCCTCCCTATATCCACCCCTATATCCACTCCTATATTCCTCCCTATATCCACTCCTATTTCCCTCCCTATATCCACCCCTATATCCACTCCTATTTCCCTCCCTATATCCACCCCTATATCCACTCCTATATCCCTCCCTATATCCCTCCCTATATCCACTCCTATATCCACTCCTATATCCACTCCTATATCCACTCCTATATCCACTCCTATATCCACTCCTATATCCACTCCTATATCCACTCCTATATCCACTCCTATATCCACTCCTATATCCACTCCTATATCCACTCCTATATCCACTCCTATATCCACTCCTATATCCACTCCTATATCCCTCCCTATATCCACTCCTATATCCACCCTATCCCTCCCTGTATCTACTCCTATATCCACTCCTATATCCACTCCTATATCCACCCCTATATCCACCCCTATATCGATCCCTATATTCACTCCTATATCCATCCCTATATCCACTCCTATATCCACTAGAGATGCGCGGATGGGCTATTATTTCATCCGCAACCGCATCACAAAACTCATCATCCGTCCGCCATCCATCCGCACCAACGTTTTTGACCAATTTTCAAAACCGCACCCGCCCGCCATCCGCTGATACAAGGCGCTGCTGATGACAGCCGTGAGACTAGAAACCGCCCGCCACCCGCCCGAATTTAATTAAAATATTTTTTTTCGTCACGTCATCCGCCCGATCCGCGGTTTATCCGCGGCTATAATATAATATAATATATGCGCCAACCGCGCATCTCTAATATCCACCCCATATCCCTCCCTATATCCAGTCCTATATCATCCCTATATCCACCCCTATATCCACCCCTATATCTACTCCTATATCCATCCCTATATCCACTCCTATATCCATCCCTATATCCACTCCATATCCACTCCTATATCCATCCCTATATCCACTCCTATATCCACTCCTATATCCCTACCTATATCCCTCCCTATATCCACCCTTATATCCCTACCTATATCCACTCCTATATCCCTACCTATATCCACTCCTATATCCCTCCCTATATCCACCCTTATATCCACCCTTATATCCCTCCCTATATCCACTCCTATATCCACCCCTATATCCCTCCCTATATCCACCCTTATATCCCTACCTATATCCACTCCTATATCCCTACCTATATCCACTCCTATATCCCTCCCTATATCCACCCTTATATCCACCCCTATATCCACTCCTATATCCACCATCCATACCTCCTTATACACATCCACCCCTATATCCACCCCTCCCTATATCATCCATCTCTACATCCACCCATCCATCCACACAGGCTTCCGGCCTGCGACTAAATGGTGGTATTTTGCAACCTTTTTACCAGCCGGTGTGACTAAATTTAGTTAGAAGTGCCCAACTGATAAGAGCTGCATTTCTGTTGAATACGAGACATATCAAACGACAAACGAAAGTGAAATGAAACCGTGCTTCTGGTTCGAGCTAATGAACGGTCCGCAGCACAGCTCGGAGCAATAGACAGCGCTGAACACTGAGCGGCCACATATTTCCTGCCTTTTTTCTCTTTCGGCCAAAAACCCAAAATGCCATTATCGGCCGATAACTTTCTGTGGCTGAAATTCCGATGCATCCCAAGTAAAAAGACTTGACATAATGGAGAAAATAAACTGACATAATGGAGAAAATATCAATTTTGTCAACCTGCCAAGTGGGCATTTATCCTGAAAATGGGTAATATCAGGCATCAACTGGCCTGCATGACATATCGGCCTGTCGCTAACATTGAATGTTCAATATCTCAACTAGGAGTATGAAAGAACACTGAAACTCACAGCTTTCTGGCAGTGTCCTTCGAGGATGCCCTTGTCCCGGGACACCCTCATAAGGCAGTGCAGGGTTCGGCCCTTGTGGTGCAGGCCGGAGCAGTGTGTGTCGATCTCCCCTCGGCAGTGCAGCACGATCTCAGGACTGAGCGAGAAATCCTCCATCAGCATCCGCCTGTAGTCCAGCATCTCCCCCTGACACTCGCCACTCACGGTCTGACCTGAGACAGAGAGAGAGAGACACTGAAGCACACTCTGACAGAGGGAGAGAGAGAGAGAGAGAGATAGAGACACTGAAGCACACTCTGAGAGAGAGAGAGAGAGAGAGAGAGAGAGAGAGAGAGAAGCACACTCTGATAGATAGATAGATAGATAGAGAGAGACTGAAGCACACTCTGACTGTAGAGACGGGCAGATACAGACAGAGAGAGAGACAGCAGTAGGGGGCAGTGTGTGTGTGTGAGAAACTCCTGCACACTACACTCCGGTGTGTGTGTGTGAGACTCACCGCGGTGTATGGGCGCCTCCAGGCACAGGAGCAGGTGTGTGTATGTGTGTGTGTGAGAGAGAGACTCACCGCGGTGTACAGCTGCCTCCAGGCACAGGACCAGGTGTGTGTGTGTGTGTGTGTGTGAGAGAGACTCACCGCGGTGTACGGCCGCCTCCAGGCACAGGAGCAGGTGTGTGTGTGTGAGAGAGAGACTCACCGCGGTGTACGGCCGCCTCCAGGCACAGGAGCAGGTGTGTGTGTGTGAGAGAGACTCACCGCGGTGTACGGCCGCCTCCAGGCACAGGTGTGTGTGTGTGTGTGTGTAAGTGTGTGTGTGTTTGTGTGTGTGTGTGTGTGAGAAAGACTCACCGCGGTGTACGGCCGCCTCCAGGCACAGGAGCAGGTGTAGGTGTGTGTGTGTGTGTGTGTGACAGAGAGACTCACCGCGGTGTACGGCCGCCTCCAGGCACAGGAGCAGGTGTGTGTGTGTGTGTGTGTGTGTGTGTGAGAGAGAGACTCACCGCGGTGTACGGCCGCCTCCAGGCACAGGAGCAGGTGTGTGTGTGTGTGTGTGTGAGAGAGAGAGACTCACCGCGGTGTACGGCCGCCTCCAGGCACAGGAGCAGGTGTGTGTGTGTGTGTGAGAGAGACTCACCGCGGTGTACGGCCGCCTCCAGGCACAGGTGTGTGTGTGTGTGAGTGTGTGTGTGTGAGAGAGACTCACCGCGGTGTACGGCCGCCTCCAGGCACAGGAGCAGGTACGAGAGCTTGGCTTCGCGCGCTCGAGGCATCGCTGTGTCCATGTTGCAGCGATATTTACGCAGGTCCGGTTTACAGGCTTTAGCCAGTGAGTAGCTGACCTTGTAGTCCTGAGCGATCAGCTTCTGGCGGGTGGACAGAGCGTCCTTGCACTGCGCGGGACACACATACACATCAGCAGAAGCACTTACTGGGAAAAGCTTTTCATTTCAACTGCTAGAGAAAGTACATAGATGATCAACTTGAAATAATATAAATGTTCAAGGCACAGCATCACCGCTAGAGGACGCTTACTCAAAACTATAACACAGCTTGATGACGGAGCGTGGAATCATGGGAGCTGAGATAACAAATAACTGTGGTCCATCACAAATGTGCAAAACAAACAACTGTGGTTTGCTAGACGCGACCAGAGATCGCCATCAAACATTGTTGGAAACATTTGGGATAATGCAAGCACACAAGTCAACAAAATATATAACATTGTTCTAGTGGTTTTTGGATAGTTTAAAGCAAAAATCTTACATATTGTACCTTTAAAAAAAAAAAAAAAAAAAACTTTTCAAAACATTTCTAATTTTAATTTAACTTGAAAAATAAATAAAACCTTAAAAAAAAACAATTAAAATGACAACAAAATTACTTCAACTAACCAAGATGAAAATTAACGTATATATGAGAATGGATTCAAAATATGAATAAAAAATTGAATATCTCAAGGATACTAAAATAACACTGCGAAGTAGAGCCGTCACAATATCAGACCGGCCAAAATAATTCACAATAAAAATGTTATCACAACATTTATAACACTTATGTAAAGTATTAAGGTGCAATTTCATCTTCTACTTGGAGTGGATAATTAATGCAGCTGGATTAACAATTTTATTGTACAACATGATGTATTAACACAATATCAATATTTCATTTTTTAAATATCACGGTTATCGTCAATGCCAGTTTACTGCAACGGCCCTAATATATAGCGATTTTAATATTTTAAGAATGTCTGAGTTAGTGTTATTTCAATATTATATACTATTGTAGAATTTATTATTTATGATTTAAAGCCATATCAGCAGCAATGGCTATATTCATGGCAATCAACAGTATTTCAATTTAAAAAATAATTTTGATTACAATCAATTCAAAACATTGATATTTTAATTTAAAAAATGTAATTATTATAAACAATCAACATATACAATCAGACATTTATACTAACAGTAACAACAGTAATAATAACATTTACAAAGAATCTCTCAATTTAATATTTGTCAGAAATTCTAAAATTATTCCAGGAGAAACCTTTTTAAAAATGTCTATTTATTTATTTTCCGAATAAAAACGTTGTCTAATATCATTTTATAAAGGACATTCTATTAAAATATGTTTTACACTCATGAAATTCTTACACAAACCGGTTTATCTTCCCCTTTTAAATAAATAGGAATGAGTGAGTACTGAATGTCCAACCTGGTCATGTCTATTCTCAAAATAATAATTAACTCCTTGATTTAGTACTGAAATCACCTCATATTATGTTATTTTCGCACTCGTTTCATTCCATTTGCCATTCATTGTAAATGTACAGATTCATTTTGGGTTTAATGTCAGATGCTGGTATTTTACATTCCGTCATTTCCAACTGAAGTGCTTCCTTTGCTGCTTTATCTGCGTGTTCGTTAAAGGATTAGTTCACCTGAAAATTTCCTAATAAATTTACTCACCCCAATGCCATCCAAGAGATCCATGTCTTTTTCCATGATTCCATGATTTTTCTTCGAATAATGGACGACAATGGACACCAACGTTTTGAAGTCCAAATCAATGCAGTTTCAAAGGTCTTTGAAGTGCTTGAAACGGCTGTGCACGATCGCAGCTGAGAAGGAGGGGCTTATCTAGCGAAACGATGGGTCATTTAAAAAAAACACAAAAAAAAAACTTCTGGCGCCGGCAGAAGTACAGCCCCACTGTTTACAAAGCGACCAATACAATTTGAACTATCCTCCTTCGCACGGCGTTGCAGATCAGCTCAATCCGAACAATTGTAGTTAAAGTATATATATATATATATTTTTTTTTTTAAATGACCTATCGTTTCGCGAGATAAGACTATCATCCTCAGCTGCGATCGTGCACAGCCGTTTCAAGCACTTCAAAGACCTTTGAAACTGTATTGATTTGGACTTCAAAACGCTGGTTGTCATTGAAGTCCATTATTCGAAGAATAATCCAGAAATGTTTTCCTCAAAAAACTTAATTTCTCTTCCACTGAGAAAAGAAAGACATGGATTTCTTGAATGGCATTGGGGCGAGTAAATTATTAGGAAATTTTCATTTTGAGGTGAACTAATCCTTTAATAGAATTGATTAATTCTGGTCTGAATTGAACACAGTTGAGGGTAAAACTACTAAATCTTAGTGTAAAAGGCGTTTGTAAAAGAGGAAGAGGAAGAGGAGTCTCAACTGGTAAAGGAATAAAGCAAGCGCACCTTGTCTGACATGCTCTCCTCATACTTGTGGTTGAACAGGCATTTGTAGACCTTTCCTTCTCCGGCTGTAGTCTAGAAGGAGGAGCACAGCATTAGCATTAGCATTAGCATGCAGAAGTGTTGCGTGCGGGGTGGTGGCTCACGTGTTCGCAGAAGCGCTCGCGGTCCTCGCGGCAGGAGAAGTACAGGTGTCGGTCCAGGTGGAAGTCGTCGGACGAGAGCTCGGCCACACGCATGATGGACTTCTTGCACTCGTCTCTGATGGAGTACGTGCCCTGCTCCTCGACCTCGCTCACCAGACCCTTCTCCAGACACGAGATCACCTCTCCCTGAGAGTGCAGGTCCTGCAGGACGAGACGAGGACATGAGGGACGCGAGCAGCCCTAGAGCCTCATGCGGATTCAACATTAACCAATCCAGCGCTTGTCCTGAGCACACGTGGGCCAAGCGAGATGTTCCAGTCGTTAACTCACGTCACTCCAAACCCATAAGAGGCAACAACATAGCATTGTTCTAGTGGTTTTTGGATAGTTTAAAACAAAAGTATCTTTGAAACACACACTTAGAGCACAAAAACAAACCTTATTGGCAGAGATGCACAGATATGACGATTTTGGCCGATAACTCTTTATATTTGCGAGCCGATAACCGATATATTGGCCGGAAAATTTTAATCCAAATCTCATTTTTGAGTGCCTGATTACAAAAACAAAAGTCTCACCATTAAAACCCATGTCCCAAGCACACAATTATAATGTTCTCGTTATAATTTTATGTAGTCGATATGATAGACTTACGCTGCACATGATGCATGTTGCAATGTTATATATTCATATATTTTTAAACAATTACTTTATTTGTGAAAAATACTGTAATAGGATTGCAGATTCAAGAAGTTGCCATCTAAAGTATAAGCATGTTTATTCATGTTTATATAAAATAAATATAAAGTATATATAAAAATATCGGCCACCCTGCTCTCTAAGATATTGGCATCGATATTGTTTTTTTGTTGGCCGGTCGACCACTAAAAAAGTCTCACCATTAAAATCCATGTCCCAAGCACACAATTATAATGTTCTCATTTTAACTGTATGTAGTCGATATGACAGACTTGCAATGCACATGGAAGATACAGTTCAGTGCATCATCTCAGCTGAAGGAAATAATACATGATCATCTTTAATATATCGGCCGGATTCTCTTATCAGGCCGATAATGATAACATTAAAAATGAACAAACATCGGCCGATACCGATGTGGTGGCCAATAAATCGTGCGTCCCTTCTTATTGGTTGTCACGCATCAAGCAAGAACGTTTGAGTTTGCATTTACATTTGAATATGAATATATTTGTGTTTATATGTGAATAAAAGCCTAAAGTAAATCTATTCATCATTTCAAGCAATTGTGTCTTCAGAAAACTTAAATCTCTCAGTTCTTACAGATTATTTTTGTGACGTCTTTATCAACTGGAGGGACAGAAATTTCTCCGGTTTCATTAAAAATATCTCCATTGTGTTTCGAAAATGAACGAAAGTCTTATTGGTTTGGGATGAAAAAGTTGTGCAAATTACGACAATTTTCATTTTTGGGTGAACTAAATGAGCTGGTCAAATGAGACAAATAACCAATGACTGACCACTAACCAAACTGCTAGATATTGATTAACCAATACTGATCACATTATGACTGATAACCAATAAATGACTGATTATCACATTCTAAAAACTAAAACCCATCGTTTAAAAAGCTACAAGAGAATTTAGGCATCACAACTTTATATTGGACCGTATGACAAATGGATATTCATTTTGAGATTCACTAGATCATATTTAACAG
This sequence comes from Gila orcuttii, assembly GCA_026230005.1. Taxonomy (NCBI): domain Eukaryota; kingdom Metazoa; phylum Chordata; class Actinopteri; order Cypriniformes; family Leuciscidae; genus Gila; species Gila orcuttii. The sequence continues at coordinate 28,547,138 of JAPDVR010000025.1, forward strand.
TGTAATTAAATATATTAAACTGTGAGTGTAGTGAATAGTTGCCAAGACAGCATTTCTAATTAATTTAATTAGATGTTAATTTCATGCTGTTAATTTGTGGCAGAACTATTTTATGAAACATTTTCAAAAGCAAGATCAAAGAACAGATGCGCAGATAAATCTAAATTGTAAAAGTAAAAATATAAATAGTTTGTAATCTTACTGTAAGTGTTTTTTCATTTCTGTATTTTACACTAATGTAAACTGGCAGAGATATTGGCAGAGATACCAAAAATATCAAACAGGAAATACTGGTTTTAAAAAAAGTGTTACATCCTTCCTGTTAAAAGGTTCAGGCCAAGTTACCCAGAGTGCAGTGTGCTTTACCTTCTCCCCCGTGGTGACGCTCCCACAGTGCAGTTTGTTGATGTCTTCTTTGCACTTGTCCATGAAGCCGCAGATCAGCCGGTAATCGCTGAACACTATACTGGTCATCTTGGTGATGTACTGGTTACACTGGTAATCGGAGATGTTGGTGCGGTGGTCCACTAAACACGACACCAGGTATCCCTTCCCACGCTCCTCAGCGGCACACTCCTTAATCTGGGGGGGGGGGGGGGGGGGGGTTAAAGAGGGTTTATTGTGGTACGGTTTGAGGCATAAGTGTGTTCGCGTGATAACTCACCCCACTGATGGTGGTCTTGCACACCTCGACGGCCACAGACTCAAACTTCGGGTCAGTCGTCAGGTTCAGCTTGTAGTTCCACAGCAGCTGGAGGAAACATGAGCTTTATTCACTACACATCTTAATCTCACACCACTGAATCATCTTAATCCTACGCCACTGAGTCATCTTAAATCCTATGCCACTGAATCATCTTAATCTCACGCCACCGAATCATCTTAATCCCACGCCACTGAATCATCTTAATCCTACGCCACTGAATCATCTTAATCCAACGCCACTGAATCATCTTAATCCTACGCCACTGAATCATCTTAATCTCACTCCACTGAATCATCTTAATCTCACGCCACTGATTCATCTTAATCTCACACCACTGATTCATCTTAATCTCACACCACTGATTCATCTTAATCTCACGCCACTGAATCATCTTAATCTCACGCCACTGAATCATCTTAATCCTACGCCACTGAGTCATCTTAATCCTACGCCACTGAGTCATCTTAATCCTACACCACTGAATCATAATCTCACGCCACTGATTCATCTTAATCCTACGCCACTGATTCATCTTAATCCTACGCCACTGAGTCATCTTAATCCTACGCCACTGAGTCATCTTAATCCTACGCCACTGAGTCATCTTAATCCTACACCACTGAATCATAATCTCACGCCACTGATTCATCTTAATCCTACGCCACTGAGTCATCTTAATCCTACGCCACTGAGTAATCTTAATCCTACGCCACTGAGTCATCTTAATCCTACGCCACTGAATCATAATCTCACGCCACTGATTCATCTTAATCCTATGTCACTGAGTCATCTTAATCCTACGCCACTGATTCATAATCTCATGCCACTGATTCATCTTAATCCTACGCCACTGAATCATCTTAATCTCACTCCACTGAATCATCTTAATCCTACGCCACTGAATCATCTTAATCTCACGCCACTGAGTCATCTTAATCTCACTCCACTGAATCAGCTTAATCTCACGCCACTGAATCATAATCTCACGCCACTGATTCATCTTAATCCTACGCCACTGAGTCATCTTAATCCTACGCCACTGATTCATAATCTCATGCCACTGAATCATCTTAATCTCACTCCACTGAATCAGCTTAATCTCACGCCACTGATTCATCTTAATCTCACACCACTGATTCATCTTAATCTCACACCACTGATTCATCTTAATCTCACGCCACTGAATCATCTTAATCCTACGCCACTGAGTCATCTTAATCCTACGCCACTGAGTCATCTTAATCCTACGCCACTGAGTCATCTTAATCCTACACCACTGAATCATAATCTCACGCCACTGATTCATCTTAATCCTACGCCACTGATTCATCTTAATCCTACGCCACTGATTCATCTTAATCCTACGCCACTGAGTCATCTTAATCCTACGCCACTGAGTCATCTTAATCCTACGCCACTGAATCATAATCTCACGCCACTGATTCATCTTAATCCTACGCCACTGAGTAATCTTAATCCTACGCCACTGAGTAATCTTAATCCTACGCCACTGAGTAATCTTAATCCTACGCCACTGAGTAATCTTAATCCTACGCCACTGAATCATAATCTCACGCCACTGATTCATCTTAATCCTACGCCACTGATTCATAATCTCATGCCACTGATTCATCTTAATCCTACGCCACTGAGTCATCTTAATCCTACGCCACTGAGTCATCTTAATCCTACGCCACTGAGTCATCTTAATCCTACGCCACTGAATCATAATCTCACGCCACTGATTCATCTTAATCCTACGCCACTGATTCATAATCTCATGCCACTGATTCATCTTAATCCTACGCCACTGAATCATCTTAATCTCACTCCACTGAATCATCTTAATCCTACGCCACTGAATCATCTTAATCTCACGCCACTGAGTCATCTTAATCTCACGCCACTGAGTCATCTTAATCCTACGCCACTGAATCATCTTAATCCTACGCCAATGAATGAATCATCTTAATCCTACACCACTGAATTCTTTAATCCTGTTCATCCCCTGAGCAATAACAGCACTGAAATAATGAGCTTCATATTTTTTGTTAACATTAATAATATAATTAAGAGTAATACAAGGAATATTTAAAATAGTATATAATAGTAAACAAGTCATTAGGCGGCAAAAAAAACCTAACTCGAAAATAAAAGATTAAACACTGTGAAAGAATGTATGTCCGTATATCAGTTCTGTTTAAACAAACCACACAAAAACCAAACCAAAAAACAACTTAGAACTTAATTAGCATATTTTGGGTATTTGGTTTATGGTTCAGTGTTTGTTAAACTCCAGGTTGGCTAACTTTAACCTCAACATCCCGGAAGAACAGCAACAGTGTAGTGTGTGAAGACTTACATGATTGCAGTCGGAGGCGATCTCTGAGTCCTGAGGAGAGATGGAGAACAGCAGAAATTACACACACACACAACAGTTCAAGAGAACAGCAGAAATTACACACACACACAACAGTTCAAGAGAAAAGCAGAAATTACACACACACACAACAGTTCAAGAGAACAGCAGAAATTACACACACACACACACACAACAGTTCAAGAGAACAGCAGAAATTACACACACACACACAACAGTTCAAGAGAACAGCAGAAATTACACACACACACACACACACACACACACACACACAGACAACAGTTCAAGAGAACAGCAGAAATTACACACACAGTTCAAGAGAACAGCAGAAATTACACACACACACACACAGTTCAAGAGAACAGCAGAAATTACACACACACAGTTCAAGAGAACAGCAGAAATTACACACACACAGTTCAAGAGAACAGCAGAAATTACACACACACACAGTTCAAGAGAACAGCAGAAATTACACACACACAGTTCAAGAGAACAGCAGAAATTACACACACACACAGTTCAAGAGAACAGCAGAAATTACACACACACACACAGTTCAAGAGAACAGCAGAAATTACACACACACAGTTCAAGAGAACAGCAGAAATTACACACACACACACAGTTCAAGAGAACAGCAGAAATTACACACACACACACAGTTCAAGAGAACAGCAGAAATTACACACACACACAGTTCAAGAGAACAGCAGAAATTACACACACACACAGTTCAAGAGAACAGCAGAAATTACACACACACACCAGTTCAGGAGAACAGCAGAAATTACACACACACACACACACACCAGTTCAGGAGAACAGCAGAAATTACACACACACACACACAGTTCAAGAGAACAGCAGAAATTACACACACAACAGTTCAGGAGAATAGCAGAAATTACACACACACACACCAGTTCAGGAGAACAGCAGAAATTACACACACACACACACACACACGTTCAGGAGAACAGCAGAAATTACACACACACACACACACACACAAGTTCAAGAGAACAGCAGAAATTACACACAACAGTTCAAGAGAACAGCAGAAATTACACACACACACCAGTTCAGGAGAACAGCAGAAATTACACACACACACACACACACACACACACGTTCAAGATCAACAAGCCCTGAATAATAAGGCTGGTTTCTGTAATCCTAACCCTAACCCTATCACCTGACCTCGTTTCTTTAGGGCTTTTAAACACTTCTTGCGTTCACAAACAGGTTGAAGGAGCTCAACTCTATAACCGGACGCAGCGTCTCGAAGTGCGTTTTTAATTTGATAAAAACACTTGTAGATCATTCAAAGCACTGGTGCTTCAAAGGGTTAAAAAGTAACTAAGCTAACTACACTAAGCTAAAGCTACATTTAAAAATATCAAACAACAGCTGTTGGACGACTAGTCTAATGTTACGGCCCATCCCAAGTACAGTAGTGCCTGTTGCTAGTGTGTGTGTGTGTGTGTGGTATTGACTTTAATGCTTTGGGAGTGTGTGTGTGACCCTGGGGAGAGGAGGTGTGTGTGGATTAAGAGTAGATGCAAACACAGTTCTGGCCTCGCTCTTCCTGGTGCGCATCCGGTGTGGACTCACACTTATCAACAAGAGATCACATGACATATAAACACGCCCTTTATCTGATACAAGGGAAATATTTGACTACAAACATCCATTATACCAGCGTAATTACATGTTAGGCTCTTTAGATCAGGAAAATAATGTGGTGAAACAAAATCAACATATGTTCATAATTACATGTCAGAAACACAAGTACTAATTAAACGTATTAGTCTTTCTGTTTTCGGTGGAAGATTGCCTAACACTGCAACCAGTGGATGAACATTATACGGCCCGTATAGTGGCACTATCTCAGTCTCAAACAAAAGCACACTGTTAAAAACCAACATACCAAAACATGACCAACAAAGACTGGCTATTTTAATCTCAAATAAACATGATACATAAACAGATTGTTTGTGTCTCATTCACTTTATGAAGCCATTCACAGAAGGAACCAGAGGCTAAGCTTTACAGCAATGCTTGGCATGAACAAGAACTAGATTTCACAACATGACAGCTGATTGAGCGTTAACCTTGGCTAATGTGTGAGGGATTATGATGACACTGCAAAATGCTGAAGAGAGAGAGAGAAAGCAGAAAATCGAGGAATCTGAGAGAACAGCAACTTTAAAGGGAAAGTTCAACATTGTATAAAGCGAGAGTAGACTGTCATCAACGGCAGCTTCAAGGCATTTTAATCACGTTTTATTCCTGCGCTAATAAGAACGTCTCTATGTGATGTGAAACGTCAGCATAACAGTGGAGTCTCCCGAACACGAGGACCTGATCCTGATCTTTATTTGAACAGCCGATATCAGGCTTTAACTCTTCATTCTCACGCGCGAAGGCCTAGATCAGGGTCAATGTCTTTACAGCCCCTTTCACACAGCGCGTTGATCCCGGGAAATTGCAGTAAAATTGCTTGAGTGCCTTCTGTGTGAACGCAAACACATCCCGGGATCGAAGCCGGGAGGGGACCTAGTAACATTGCCGGGATCAGCCCCGGAACGTGCCCTGTGTGAACGAAAGGGTTTAAACACAGCTGTGATGTTTAAAGGGTTTAAACACGGCTGTGATGCGGCTGTGACGTTTAAAGAGTTTAAACGTGGCTGTGATGCGGCTGTGACGTTTAAAGGGTTTAAACACGGCTGTGATGCGGCTGTGATGTTTAAAGGGTTTAAACACGGCTGTGACGTTTAAAGGGTTTAAACACTGCTATGATACGGCTGTGACGTTTAAAGGGTTTAAACGTGGCTGTGATGCGGCTGTGACGTTTAAAGGGTTTAAACACTGCTATGATACGGCTGTGACGTTTAAAGGGTTTAAACATGGCTGTGATGTTTAAAGGGTTTAAACACGGCTGTGATGCGGCTGTGATGTTTAAAGGGTTTAAACACGGCTGTGACGTTTAAAGGGTTTAAACACTGCTATGATACGGCTGTGACGTTTAAAGGGTTTAAACGTGGCTGTGATGCGGCTGTGACGTTTAAAGGGTTTAAACATGGCTGTGATGTTTAAAGGGTTTAAACACGGCTGTGATGCGGCTGTGATGTTTAAAGGGTTTAAACACGGCTGTGACGTTTAAAGGGTTTAAACACTGCTATGATACGGCTGTGACGTTTAAAGGGTTTAAACGTGGCTGTGATGCGGCTGTGACGTTTAAAGGGTTTAAACACTGCTATGATACGGCTGTGACGTTTAAAGGGTTTAAACATGGCTGTGATGTTTAAAGGGTTTAAACACGGCTGTGATGCGGCTGTGATGTTTAAAGGGTTTAAACACGGCTGTGACGTTTAAAGGGTTTAAACACTGCTATGATACGGCTGTGACGTTTAAAGGGTTTAAACGTGGCTGTGATGCGGCTGTGACGTTTAAAGGGTTTAAACACGGCTGTGATGCGGCTGTGACGTTTAAAGGGTTTAAACATGGCTGTGATGTTTAAAGGGTTTAAACACGGCTGTGATGCGGCTGTGACGTTTAAAGGGTTTAAACGTGGCTGTGATACGGCTGTGATGCGGCTGTGACGTTTAAAGGGTTTAAACACTGCTATGATACGGCTGTGACGTTTAAAGGGTTTAAACGTGGCTGTGATGCGGCTGTGACGTTTAAAGGGTTTAAACGTGGCTGTGATGTTTAAAGGGTTTAAACGTGGCTGTGATGTTTAAAGGGTTTAAACGTGGCTGTGATGTTTAAAGGGTTTAAACGTGGCTGTGATGTTTAAAGGGTTTAAACGTGGCTGTGATGTTTAAAGGGTTTAAACGTGGCTGTGATGTTTAAAGGGTTTAAACGTGGCTGTGATGTTTAAAGGGTTTAAACGTGGCTGTGATGTTTAAAGGGTTTAAACGTGGCTGTGATGTTTAAAGGGTTTAAACGTGGCTGTGATGTTTAAAGGGTTTAAACGTGGCTGTGATGTTTAAAGGGTTTAAACGTGGCTGTGATGTTTAAAGGATTTAAACGTGGCTGTGATGTTTAAAGGGTTTAAACGTGGCTGTGATGCGGCTGTGACGTTTAAAGGGTTTAAACGTGGCTGTGATGCGGCTGTGACGTTTAAAGGGTTTAAACGTGGCTGTGATGTTTAAAGGGTTTAAACGTGGCTGTGATGTTTAAAGGGTTTAAACGTGGCTGTGATGTTTAAAGGGTTTAAACGTGGCTGAGATGTTTAAAGGGTTTAAACGTGGCTGAGATGTTTAAAGGGTTTAAACGTGGCTGTGATGTTTAAAGGGTTTAAACGTGGCTGTGATGTTTAAAGGGTTTAAACGTGGCTGTGATGTTTAAAGGGTTTAAACACGGCTGTGATGTTTAAAGGGTTTAAACACGGCTGTGATGCGGCTGTGACGTTTAAAGGGTTTAAACGTGGCTGTGATGTTTAAAGGGTTTAAACACGGCTGTGATGCGGCTGTGACGTTTAAAGGGTTTAAACGTGGCTGTGATGTTTAAAGGGTTTAAACGTGGCTGTGATACGGCTGTGATGCGGCTGTGACGTTTAAAGGGTTTAAACGTGGCTGTGATGTTTAAAGGGTTTAAACGTGGCTGTGATACGGCTGTGATGCGGCTGTGACGTTTAAAGGGTTTAAACGTGGCTGTGATGTTTAAAGGGTTTAAACACGGCTGTGATACGGCTGTGACGTTTAAAGGGTTTAAACGTGGCTGTGATATGGCTGTGACGTTTAAAGGGTTTAAACACTGCTATTATACGGCTGTGACGTTTAAAGGGTTTAAACATGGCTGTGATGCGGCGTGACGTTTAAACGCGGCTGTGACACGGCTGTAATGCCGGGATGGGGACCTGGTGACATTGCCGGGATCAGCCCCGGAACACGCCCTGTGTGAACGAAAGCCAGGACCAATGCCGTAAGGGGTGTGTCGTAGGGATGACTTGACGCACAACGTAATGATGGCTTATCGAATTAACACGTTGAAAAGAAGTCAATCAAAAAAAAGTTGTGATTTGACCACGAAACATGTCGTAAATAAACAACAAAATTTGAACATCAACATCTAATGCCTGCTCAGCCACCATGTTGTTCAGAGCAATGCAAACACTTCCACTGTTGCACTACAACACGTTTTCGAAGCATACGTTACACGTCACGTGTCTTTACGGGATGGGTGTGAACGCACTCACAGATTCTGGAAAGCCACTGGCAGTGTGAATGAACCAAAATCAAAAGATCCCGGGACACATTATCCGTGTATTTTCCGGAATCTCTGTGTGAAAGCTTAACTCTTCGTTCTCATGATCAGGGTCAATGTCTTTAACTCTTCGTTCTCCTGATCAGGGTCAATGTGTTTAACTCTTCGTTCTCCTGATCAGGGTCAATGTCTTTAACTCTTCGTTCTCCTGATCAGGGTCAATGTCTTTAACTCTTCGTTCTCCTGATCAGGGTCAATGTCTTTAACTCTTCGTTCTCATGATCAGGGTCAATGTCTTTAACTCTTCGTTCTCATGATCATGATCAGGGTCAATGTCTTTAACTCTTCGTTCTCATGATCAGGGTCAATGTCTTTAACTCTTCGTTCTCCTGATCAGGGTCAATGTCTTTAACTCTTCGTTCTCCTGATCAGGGTCAATGTCTTTAACTCTTCGTTCTCATGATCATGATCAGGGTCAATGTCTTTAACTCTTCGTTCTCATGATCAGGGTCAATGTGTTTAACTCTTCGTTCTCATGATCAGGGTCAATGTCTTTAACTCTTCGTTCTCCTGATCAGGGTCAATGTCTTTAACTCTTCGTTCTCATGATCATGATCAGGGTCAATGTCTTTAACTCTTCGTTCTCATGATCAGGGTCAATGTGTTTAACTCTTCGTTCTCATGATCAGGGTCAATGTCTTTAACTCTTCGTTCTCATGATCAGGGTCAATGTCTTTAACTCTTCGTTCTCCTGATCAGGGTCAATGTCTTTAACTCTTCGTTCTCCTGATCAGGGTCAATGTCTTTAACTCTTCGTTCTCATGATCATGATCAGGGTCAATGTGTTTAACTCTTCGTTCTCATGATCAGGGTCAATGTGTTTAACTCTTCGTTCTCCTGATCAGGGTCAATGTCTTTAACTCTTCGTTCTCATGATCAGGGTCAATGTCTTTAACTCTTCGTTCTCATGATCAGGGTCAATGTCTTTAACTCTTCGTTCTCATGATCAGGGTCAATGTGTTTAACTCTTCGTTCTCATGATCAGGGTCAATGTCTTTAAGTCTTCGTTCTCCTGATCAGGGTCAATGTCTTTAACTCTTCGTTCTCATGATCATGATCAGGGTCAATGTCTTTAACTCTTCGTTCTCATGATCAGGGTCAATGTCTTTAACTCTTCGTTCTCATGATCAGGGTCAATGTCTTTAACTCTTCGTTCTCATGATCAGGGTCAATGTCTAACTCTTCGTTCTCATGATCAGGGTCAATGTCTTTAACTCTTCGTTCTCATGATCAGGGTCAATGTCTTTAACTCTTCGTTCTCATGATCAGGGTCAATGTCTTTAACTCTTCGTTCTCATGATCAGGGTCAATGTCTTTAACTCTTCGTTCTCATGATCAGGGTCAATGTTACTAAAAACAGCTTCCAAATCCAATCAAAGACAGAGAAACCAGAGCGTCGTCTTTTAGACTCCGATTCCTGCAACAGGCTTTATCGGTGCTAGAAGCCTTTGAAACCCTGAGCTTCTCTGTGCAATTTTGCTGCATCTGTAATATCTAATTCAAGTAAAAAAGAACAAAACAATCACGTTTATAACCCTGTATGATCACAACGAGATATTAGGGAAAAAAGCCAACAGCTCTCAGGCCTCTCTTTCTCCAGCTGTGTCAGGCTTTTATATTAGAAAACAGTATTTTTAAAAAGCTACCAGGGCCTTTTGCCTCCAGCAGATTATAAATAATGGAAGTAAACAAAGTGACTCCATTCAGGCTTTATTTTATTTACAAGAAACAATGAGGAACATTGTCCGGCTAATCGATTGGCCTTACAGTAAGAGCTGACACTGACTGTGTTTCTCTACAACTAGAGAAAGTCTAGAGATTCATTTACAGAGAATACATGGTGAACTTCCTGATATCTTTATGACATGCGATCATTCGGAAATAAAACGTTACAAACTAAGAAAAACATGAACTAGATCAAAGTGGAGACATCAAATATCCTTTAAGAGCTGAGAAATAACCTGCAACATTCAACATCCATCGAATCATCCTGTAATGTGATTAACAGTCATAGGTCTGTACAACACAATCCAACCCAACGCAACAATACAACCCAACGCAACACAACAACAGACCCACAATCAACACGAGTACGAGGAAACCCAGTTCTGCCAGTAAGAGCTGATCAATGTTCTTATGAGTGAAAGTGTTGTGTGTGTAATCAGTAACTAAGAACTAATGACCCGACTCACATGACACACACACACATCTGACCAAACACTGCCAATGACAGGACACTTCAGAAGCATTATTATATTACACAAGGATCTTAATGCTCTCGCGTTTGCGATCATGCAACGATTCAAAGCCAGTGCTGTTTCAACAATGTCTAATCTTTGACAAACAATTAGCAGTCACATTTATATTTGTTAAGAGGACTCTCTACAAATGAAGTCCCTAACAGTGCAAAACAGGTCAGTCAAGTGTAAGACTAAAGCCGCAGAAACCATGAGTGAAGCCCACAGATCGGCCTTCTCCACTCCTGAGCGCTGTACTTCTGCGGACAGGAATATCACAATGCATCCTTAGAAGAGTGTGCATGATGCAACATAAGAGGCTCGAATATAGATCAACGAAAATATTAGACAAATTATTGGCCAAATAATACCAGTCACTTTGAGTGTATAACAGTGGTCATCGAAAGTCGCAATGAAACGGATGTTGTGACGGATTGTTTCTGCTGTATTGTGACATACGTGTGTTGTGTGTGTGTGTTACAGATTATCCACAAATAGGGCGTAACTCAGTGTCAGAGCGAGAGGGTAATATTTCTCAACTTCAGCACATTTATCAGCTAAATATTCATTCAGTGTTTCCCGTTAATGACCTGTGAGTTTCATAATGAACCGAAAATGTAAAACTTATAGTCTAACAAATGTCTATAACGTTGCATTTTGCAGAAACCGTGATCTGGTGCATTTCCTTATACTGTAAAGTAAAATATAGTAATGAAATATTCATTTTCATTTATTTTACAGTTCATTTATTTTCCAATTTTGATATTACTGCCACTGAGACTGTGTTTGAGCCCTTTTTAATGTCCAGGTACAAGTCAATGCATTTTCTTTGTTCAAGTTGCACACTGTACATGAGGTAAAACTCTTAATTTTGAGCCCTCAAAGTGAACTATTTTGCAGTTTTTTTTTATTTTGCATATACAAGGATCAAACGATTTTAATTCAATTTAAAATGCATTGATTATTAAATAGATAATTTCATGCCAACTTTAACAGAAGTCATTCCACTCATATAATTTGCTCGCATTATATATTTTCCCACCCTGTTAGATGTCGATATTCGTCATAAAAAAACATCTGAGAGCGCACGTGACGTCACAGCTGACGTCACGCCACATATTTGGCGTATCGGTGAGTTGCAAGTTATAGCTTTTTACGGTCATAAACAGAAAACACATTTCCCACCTATATTAATCACGATAACCATATACTAAAACCTTAAACACCCCCCAAAACCTGCATGTATGTGACATTCAGAGGCCTTTTCTGGCCAAAAAACCGTCTGGCTACTAATTATATGACTATATCTTCTCAGGCCAGCCCTGCGTCCGTCGATATCTACAGACTTTGTATGATCTATAACTTCTGAGTGTCGCAGGAACGCAGGAAGACGCTGCAGGTCCAGATGTGTGTTGTTGTAACGTTAACGCACTATTAGACTGATGATGATGCGTTATATGCGGCTTAAATCGCAGACGCTGCGTATAAAAACATGTTCTTACGTCTTTGCGGTCCTGCAGGCACTCGAGCACGGCCAGGTTGTTGTTCCAGGAGTGTTTGGGGCAGATCCTGCTCACGTCCTCCCGACAGGCCTCCTCCTCCGCGAGCCTCCAGCCTGAGCCTCCGCTCCTGCGACCCGCCGGCGCCCCGTCCGCGGCCCGCGCCTCCCCCGCGGGGTTCCGGGCTCTCTCGCCGATGTCCGCGGGGTTATCGCCGTCTCCGAGCGCTGGTTTGACTTCCCGAGCAGAGCAGATCGAGCCGGAGATGAAAAGCACCAGCAGGACCCGCAGAACACGTCTACACGCCGCCATCTTCCTCAGCGGAGTTACCAATCCTACTACGCCGAGGAGCGTGCTCATGAATATTAATCAGCACGCGCTGACGTTGCGTCGTCAGCTTGTTAATATTCATGGAATAAATCCGACGCTGTAGTATGATTCGCCAGTTCTCTGTGGAAGTCATAGATATGTGTGGAATTACGGTGCATGATTTCAAGCTTTATTGTTCTGTTTTGTGTAATTGCACAAGTAAAAACGCAATTAGAGCGTATAGCATTGTAAGCAGGTATGATGTTGTATAAAGAAGCACATTTTTTCTTGTCCTCTGGCACTATTTACTTTAGTATCTATCTATATATATATATATATATATATATATATATATATATATATATATATATATATATATATATATATATTTCTTTTCTTTTTTTACTTTGAATGATTGCCTCATTGTATTGTTCTGGTTCATGGCAAAAAAAAATAAATAAAAAAAAATACTGTATTCGAACGGCACACCGATCAAGTCAAATATTGGCCACGTAGATTAAATAAATACACTTGAATCATTAGAAAAATAAAGATAATAGAGGGAATTAACCTGAGACAGGAGTTCAGAAAGTGGGCGGGGCTAAGATACCCGGACAAGTCTTTAACTGGTCAGGTACATGAGTCTAAGTATTTTAATAATTTAACTTTATACCGTGTAATGTATTCTCAATCATACAACTATAGGTTTATTGGTGGCATTATTCAGGTGTAAACTATGATCCAGATTGCTGTTGCTGTAATTGTATGTTGTCAGCTGGTACGTGTTGTTTTTCACAGCGTTGTCTAGAATGGGCCAATCACAATCGTTTGTGATTACTGGGAAAGGTTTACTTTAAATAAATGTATCGTAATTATTTTGTGTTGGATTTCCATTTTAGGGCAGACAATATTTCTGGAAACAGCATTGAAATGAGTATTTTATAGAGCAAATGTATCTTCTAATAAAATAAACCGAATTTGGTTGAAGGGAGAATTCGCTCCCTGGAGGAAGACACGTTTATTTTCTACAGGAAACTTTAGTTTTACTCATGCATCATTCGCCTGGTTTATAGAGACAATTTTATTCCTAAAAACACAGTGAAAATGTTTTTTCTTCATCTGAGGAGTCGTTTCTGATTAATAAAGTGATAAAAAGAACAAAATGAAATCCAGAAGCCCCTATGTAAAAACCTTCAACTCTAATAAGCTAATACAATTAGAATTTTGAACCTGGCTTTATCCTATGTTCATTTCAATTCTGGAATGAATGCAAATTAGTGCATATTTAATTAGATAACACATAATTTGCATTTTTAAACATAACATTTCAGAAAACTTGTAATAAAAACAATTGTCTTAATGTACTGTTAAATAAACTGGTGAAAGAATGATGCTTACATTTTCATCGTTCACCTGTCTCTCGCCTTTTAGTAAAAAACTTTAAACTCAATTTTAATGACCAAAAATTTAACACCACTGGAAAGGCACTTGGTGATTTTCCAAACTATTTTAATGTTCCCTTCCCTGATGTGTTTTTAAGTTCTCACAAACTGTCAAAGCACGTATGCATTTATTTTAGTAAAGCAATAAAAAACACACATATATACAAAGAAAATAGTGAGCAGTGATGACTTTGAACTGAAACATTGAGAAAGCACTGATTTAAACAGAAGACTTGATCCCGAGGCACCGTCGCCGTCGGTCCTCTCACTCCCACTTGTAGACCTTGAGCATCTTCTCGGTGAGCGAGGCCAGGAAGCTGCCCTGCTGGGCCTGGAACGGGCAGATGTCCAGCACAGGGAGATCAGCGGGCATCTTCTGCAGCAGCGCCCCTGAGCCGGCGTCCCACACCTGACACACACACACACACACGTCAAGTCAAAAATTATTTATATAGCACAATTTATACAGGCAAGCTGACCAATGTGCTTTACATAACAGCATAAAAGTACACAACGGACAAACAAAATTAAAATACAAATGACAGATTATTAAAAGCAATCGAGTATAGGTTTTCAGACGTGACTAGAAGACAGGTCAGATGCAGATCTAACATGAAAAGGCAAACTATTCCATAATGTGCAATGACAAAGGCACGATGACCTCTGTGTTTTAGTCTGAACCGTGGGATAGATAAAGTTTCTGCGTCCCTGACCGAAGACCTCTGGAGGGATTGTATTGCACTAATAGCCCAGAAAGGTGTGGGGGGGGGGAGCTAGGTTATTTAGGCACTTGTAAACAAATTAGAGAATTTTAAAATCAACCCTTAAGTGAACCGGCAGCCAGTGAAGTGATGCTAGAATTGGTGTAATGTGTTGCGTAATGTGTAATTGGTGCACTTTTGCGAATGACCTTTAAAAGTCTCGCCGCTGCATTTTGGATTTTATTTAACCCAAATGGGTTAACCCAAATGGGTTAAATTTTATTTAACCCATTTAATTTTTTGGCATTTATTTAACCCAGAGTGTTATTTATTTTTATAAAGAGAATTATTATTACCTTATTAAATGTATGTATCATCTTTCATGTCAAATTCTTACATTTGATCAATAAATTCAGTTATAATAAGACACTATAGGTCTGTTACCCATCAAATTAAATCATTTGCACTGCAAAATTACAACTGCAATAAATAATCTTATGAGATTGATGTTTTAAATAAATGTTTGAATTTACAAATAAATGCAATACTTAAACATGAAACTAAACCGCCAATAGGTGGCGGCAAGTGACCGTCTTAAGTGACCGTCTTGATTAGTGAATCATTGAGTCATTCATACAAAAGATTCGTTCAAAACGCTGAATCATTCAGTAACAAAACGCGCTGCTGTTGCTTTCCTTTGGAACTATTTTCGTCGGTGAAATAGAACAAAAACAACGCGACGTTGTTCCCAGAAATACCCTACCCATTATCAATCGCTGTTTACATTGAATGTAATAAAATCAATCGCTGTTTACATTGAATGTAATAAAATCATAATCATTGTCCGGTCGGGCAAGTAAAATTATCTTTCACTTGCCCTTTCAAAAAGTCCACTTGCGTTAATGTCGAGCCCCGAGTTCATTCATGGTTTTTTGTGGTGCTGCTGTAAAGCGGAACAGGTGATCGGTTCACAGCAATGTGTGTGACTGTCACGCATCAGAGCACCAAAAAAAAAAAAAGATCAGATCAGAACAGCTCGAAAGACGTCTATGGTCTCACTCCAGTCTAATTAGCACATTCCCAGTTATTATTGTGAAGTTTTCCGTGCTTGCAACTTAAGCCAGCCCTGAAAAAAAAATCCTCATCGGATCTACACGATTCACATAAATGACATAGTTTGATTCAAAATGGCGAATTTCGCTGAAAAGCGACTAGTTTGCTGGTATGATCACAGCCCAATGGAGCAGTATCAGACTCACATTCTGACTAGAATCGGAGTATGACGACGTCAGGCTAACAGTTACGAGTTCATGTTTTTACAATTCTGACTTTTCTTCTTCAATTGCGAATAAAGTCTGAACTGCAAGATATAAACGTGCAATTCTGAGGGGGAAAAAAGCAAACATTAGATATGATTCCATTACCATAATTGAATATGATTCGCATAAAAAAAAAAATGCTGGATGAAAACGCAAAAATGTGCATAAATTCTAAAAACATGCATAAAAAACATGTTCTCTCAATCAAGTGGGCTAAACTTTTTATCCGATAAGAAAACATCCACATAAAACTACGATAGAAACACATTTACCAAATAAATTCCACCATGCGCATCAAAAAAGTCATGTGACTTTGTGATGGGACGCAGAACTGCACTAACCAGATGATCTTGTTCATCTGAAACGCTGATATGTCGTTCTGAAAACGACGTAGCAAAGTCTGTCGTCAAAGTAGTTTGGGACAATTCCCTCCCAGAACTGTTTTACATGACTGCGTCATTTATTCATTTATTATTTTATCAAGTCATTTATTATATACGAAATTGTCTGATACAGAGGCGTCTCCTACTGCAGCAACTTTTATATTTTGCACCAGTTTATCAGGAAGTGACGAGTTTGTTCTCTTCGGCTCACTGTGGAAAGAAAAGCTGCTTTATTCGCAAATATTTTATGTGATATTCCCATTTTGCGCACAAGTTGAATTCGCAACTTTGCATGGAAACAGCTATTGTGTGATAAAACGGTCGCAGTTCCCTTTTATTTTTTTTATTCGTTGTGGAAACAAGCTTCCATACATGCAGTGTGTGACGCGTGACCAAAGCAAACAGTGAACGAGAGTAAAGGCCTGTTCACACCAAGGACGATAACGATACATATAACATAAAGATAACGATAAAGATAACGATAAAGATAACGATACAGATAACGATAATGATAAAGATAACGATAAAGATAACTAAAGATACAGATAACTATACAGATAATGATAAAGATAACTATACAGATAACGATAAAGATAACTATACAGATAACGATAAAGATAACTATACAGATAACGATAAAGATAAAGATAATGACAGCGATGATGATAAAGATACCTATACAGATAACGATAACTATACAGATAACGATAAAGATAACTATACAGATAACGATAACTATACAGATAACGATAAAGATAACTATAAAGATAACGATAAAGATAACTATACAGATAAAGATAACGATAAAGATAACTATAAAGATAACGATAAAGATAACTATACAGATAAAGATAACGATAAAGATAACTATAAAGATAACGATAAAGATAACTATACAGATAAAGATAACGATAAAGATAACTATACAGATAAAGATAACGATAAAGATAACTACACAGATAACGATAAAGATAACGATTAAGATAACTATAAAGATAACGATAAAGATAACTACACAGATAACGATAAAGATAACGATAAAGATAATGGTAACGATAATGATAAAGATAACAATACAGATAATGATAAAGATAACGATAAAGATAACTATACAGATAACGATAAAGATAACGAGATGACGACAAAGATAGCTATACAGATAACGATTAAGTTCTAAAAATCGCTCTCATATTAAAGAATACACCACAACTATAAGTTGCACAACGATATGATGAATGGTATCGTTGGGATCACTTTCAGAACGATTTTTTCCAGCTGTCTAACGGTAAAACACTGACAGCCAATCAGAATCCACTCGAATTTAAAGGGCTTGTGCATTTAAAATGCAGACGTGAGACGCGAGTGTAAATGCGAGTATAGTTGTCGTTGCTGCTGTGAGCAGGCCTGATGGTGGCTGAAGAGCGTGTCCTCACCATGGTGGAGTTGCTGGCCTCGTCTCCTGCGCACACTAGTGTGGAGCCCTGACCCGCCGGGCTCCTGAACACACGGTTCTTGGTGAGCAGTTTGCAGGAGGAGCCGGCGCTGAAGGTCTGCACGGGCGAGCAGGAGCACACGGGCGTCTGAGTGCTGTCGGTCTGAGGCGTCCGGCTCAGCTCCATCAGGACACAGCGCAGAGACGGGTGTGTACGACCTGCACGCCACAACACACACGCTTTAAACATGCAACCAATCACATAATCAGGGCTTATTTTTAGAGTCTCCTGGGGTGAAAATCAAGATTTTAATGTTGTTTATATGTCTATGTGGTGTTTTTAATATGCTTTAAGACAAACCATGTGTAAATTCATAAATCAACAACATTGCTGAGTATTCTCCCCTGTTGTTGATAATGTTATTCCTTAAAACTCATCTTTGATCACCAAAATTACATATTTAAGCTTTTTTCATGCTTCATGCCTTAAAATATCTTGAATGTAACTCGACACCCTTGCCTCATTTGGTATGCGCGGTTCTATGAATATACAAATGAGCCCCGCCTCCAATCACTCACTCACTCACTCAGAGATCCACTGGTTGACGATCACACGTTGATCTGATTGGTTACAAGGTAGTTTGTGACGTCAGAAACACCAGCGATTTCTTGAGACTGTCTTTGGTTCACTGCAGTTTTAAGCAGAATATACTCACAATGCTGTCGACTTATGAACTTACACATGGTTTGTCTTAAGTGAAGTGAATTTTCAAGGGAAAAAAAACGTTTAAATATGTAATTATGGTCATCAAAGATGAGTTTTAACATCTATACAAGCAGCCATGGCCTCTTCAGCCTGGTTCAGAAGTACGTGTTGAATGGTTCGGTACCTGGCCGGTACGTGACGAGGCAGTGTCGGCTCTCCGGCTCCACCTGGATGTCGGTGCAGTTCCCGGACTCCAGAGGCAGGATGTGAGGTGTGTATGCGGTTCCCTCCGCGTGCTCCCAGAAGCAGCCGCCCTCCAGCGAGCCGGCGATCAGCCCTCCACAGGGGAACGAGCTCGAGGCGGAGCGGGGGATATACGACAGCGACACCACCGGACAACTGCACACGCACACACAGATCAACACAGGTCAACTGCACACACACACACAGATCAACACAGGTCAACTGCACACACACAAACAACCAGATCAATACAGGACAACTGCACACACACACACAGAGATCAACACAGGTCAACTGCGCACACACACACACACAACCAGATCAATACAGGACAACTGCACACACACACAACCAGATCAATACAGGACAACTGCACACACACAAACACACACAACCAGATCAATACAGGGCAACTGCACACACACGCAGAGATCAACTGCGCACACACACACAACCAGATCAACACACACAAAACCAGATCAATACAGGACAACTGCACACACACACACAGATCAACTGCACACACACACACACACAGATCAACTGCACACATACACACAACAAGATCGACACAGGTCAACTGCACACACACACCAACTGCACACACAGATCAACACAGATCAACTACACACACACACACACACACAACCAGATCAACACACACACACAACCAGATCAACACAGGGCAACTGCACACACAAACACACAGATCAACACAGGTCAACTGCACACACACACACGCAGAGATCAACTGCACACACACACACATCAATACAGGACACACACACAAACGCAGAGATCAACTGCGCACACACACACACACAACCAGATCAATACAGGACAACTGTGCACACACACACACACACAACCAGATCAACACACACAACCAGATCAATACAGGGCAACTACGCGCACACACACACGTGCACACACACAGACGAGCTGACCTGGACCGCAGCGGCGCCAGCTCCTGCACGTGCGTGCTTGTGTCTCGCGTGTCATACACCAGCACGGAGCCGTTGCTCAGGCCAGCGTAGATGTAGTTGTTGTTGTCCTGGCACCAGCAGCAGCTCCACACAGGCCGGCCCGTGCTGTAGGCCTGGACCACGGTGTTCGTCAGCAAACTGTGGAGACACACCTGCGTTAGCCTCGCGGAGGACAGCGGGGGGCGATGTGGAGACACACCTGCGTTAGCCTCGCGGAGGACAGCGGGGGGCGATGTGGATACACACTTGCGTTAGCCTTGCGGAGGACAGCGGGGGGCGATGTGGAGACACACCTGCGTTAGCCTCGCGGAGGACAGCGGGGGGCGATGTGGATACACACTTGCGTTAGCCTTGCGGAGGACAGCGGGGGGCGATGTGGAGACACTTGCGTTAGCCTCGCGGAGGACAGCGGGGGGCGATGTGGAGACACTTGTGTTAGCCTCTGGGAGGACAGCAGGGAGCGATGTGGAGACACTTGCGTTAGCCTCGCGGAGGACAGCGGGGGACGATGTGGAGACACACCTGCGTTAGCCTCGCGGAGGACAGCGGGGGACGATGTGGAGACACACTTGCGTTAGCCTCACGGAGGACAGCGGGGGGGGGGCCATGTGGCAAACATATCGGTAACACTAATTAGTTAATGTATTTACTAACATGAACTAACCATGAGCAATACATTTGTTTCAGTATTTATTGTAACTTCTTTGTTAATGTTAACCGCTGTTCAATGTAATGTGAACCATTAACTAATGTTAAAAAATACAACCTTTGATTTTAATAATGTATTAGTAAATGTTGAAATTAATATTAACTAATATAAAAAAATGCTGTAGAAATAACTAAGGTTGGTAACTAATGAACCTTATTGTAAAGTGTTACCGATACAGAGAAGATCGATCTTCTCACGACTCTTTTTCATGTCACTGAACAGCACAGCCCAAATAATTTCCCCATTTTAAAAATTTATCTTAAAAGGTAAAAAAAGAGAGAAGAATGACAGACCATAGAGGCCAGAATTTGGTGATACGACCAAATATAATAAAGATGCAAATTACAAATAACAAAGCAAATACAGTAAAAGATACAGTTGAAAAAAACAGTGCATGAATATTTTCAGCTACAGTCACTGTATTTATTGTAAAAGTAACATTCGAGTAAGAAATAGAATAAACAAATGTAAAAATCCAAAATGTTTAAATCAAAAAGAGTTAAAATTTCTTCTATTAAAATTAAACTGATTCTTTATTCAGTCAACAGCAGTGAGGGATTTTCTCTTGTCTTTTGTTGTTTTATTGACATTAATAACTCTTTTATTAGGCTGATTAGAGCGGCTATGTCACGTGAGCGTTTGCTACGTTAATAAACATGTGATGCGAGTGTACGGTCGCGTATGTTGGGATGCGGCGCCGCGCCAGAACTGGTCATTTGTTAATTGCTGCAGTCCATTTAAAAAGCGTTTCATTAATTAGATTTTCATTTTTTAAATCAGGTTGAGTGAATGATTCAATGACTCACTCATAAAGTCTTCACTTGTTTCATTACTGGATGAATCAGCGTTTTTAAATCTCCTGAATGGATGATTCAATGACAAACATTATTTTATCAGTCTCCTGTTGCCACCTACAGGTGTAATGATGTCATACAGTCGTTATTTGAAGTGTCAAGTTTTTTTCTAAAAGTGAATTACTCTATTTCGATCACTACTGTAGACATCAGTGTTTAAATCTGAACTATAAACTTTATCCCAGTACGTCTCTGATAATCTGCATGATTGTAATACAGAAATAATGATACTGTGTTTGAAAAGACTGTGAAGCTGTTTCATATCTATACATGACAACGGCTCTCTCTAGATCAGATCTAAAGGCTCGCTGTGATCGGACAGTTTAATAGACGGAGGCGAATCACTGTCATTTAGGAATCGTCCACGCTCACATTGACAGAAATAGCTCCTCAACCCCTGAAAGAAAACTCACTGGATCCGCACGATTCCTAACTTCTTTTTTGTTTAAAACAATGAATTAACAGAAAAGGTGAATTCTCCATCCTTGGCTTTGATTAGATAATGTGTATTGTAAACACTTACGCTTTTCTCATCATTTTCTTCATATGCAAAGCATAGTCATGTTTAACAAATGTTTTTTCTGATTTTATACAGTACAAACAAAGACTGTAAAACACTTAAGCTCTGGCCACCTAGAATATGGATGAAAAAAAATAAATATTATATATATAGATAGATATATATATACAGGTCCTTCTCAAAAAATTAGCAGATTGTGATAAAGTTAATTATTTTCCATAATGTAATGATAAAAATTAAACTTTCATATATTTTAGATTCATTGCACACCAACTGAAATATTTCAGGTCTTTTATTGTTTTAATACTGATGATTTTGGCATACAGCTCATGAAAACTCCAAATTCCTGTCTCAAAAAATTAGCATATCATGAAAAGGTTCTCTAAACAAGCTATTAACCTAATCATCTGAATCAACTAATTAACTCTAAACACCTGCAAAAGATTCCTGAGGCTTTTAAAAACTCCCAGCCTGTTTCATTACTCAAAACCGCAATCATGGGTAAGACTGCCGACCTGACTGCTGTCCAGAAGGCCATCATTGACACCCTCAAGCAAGAGGGTAAGACACAGAAAGAAATTTCTGAACAAATAGGCTGTTCCCAGAGTGCTGTATCAAGGCACCTCAGTGGGAAGTCTGTGGGAAGGAAAAAGTGTGGCAAAAAACGCTGCATAACGAGAAGAGGTGACCGGACCCTGAGGAAGATTGTGGAGAAGGACCGATTCCAGACCTTGGGGTTCCTGCGGAAGCAGTGGACTGAGTCTGGAGTAGAAACATCCAGAGCCACCGTGCACAGGCGTGTGCAGGAAATGGGCTACAGGTGCCGCATTCCCCAGGTCAAGCCACTTTTGAACCAGAAACAGCGGCAGAAGCGCCTGACCTGGGCTACAGAGAAGCAGCACTGGAGTACCCACAGTCAGTGATGGTCTGGGGTGCCATGTCAGCTGCTGGTGTTGGTGCACTGTGTTTTATCAAGGGCAGGGTCAATGCAGCTAGCTATCAGGAGATTTTGGAGCACTTCATGCTTCCATCTGCTGAAAAGCTTTATGGAGATGAAGATTTCAGTTTTCAGCACGACCTGGCACCTGCTCACTGTGCCAAAACCACTGGTAAATGGTTTACTGACCATGGTATTACTGTGCTCAATTGGCCTGCCAACTCTCCTGACCTGAACCCCATAGAGAATCTGTGGGATATTGTGAAGAGAAAGTTGAGAGACGCAAGACCCAACACTCTGGATGAGCTTAAGGCCGCTATCGAAGCATCCTGGGCCTCCATAACACCTCAGCGGTGCCACAGGCTGATTGCCTCCATGCCACGCCGCAATTTCTTTCTGTGTCTTACCCTCTTGCTTGAGGGTGTCAATGATGTCCTTCTGGACAGCAGTCAGGTCGGCAGTCTTACCCATGATTGCGGTTTTGAGTAATGAAACAGGCTGGGAGTTTTTAAAAGCCTCAGGAGTCTTTTGGGTTTTCATGAGCTGTATGCCAAAATCATCAGTATTAAAACAGTAAAAGACCTGAAATATTTCAGTTGGTGTGCAATGAATCTAAAATATATGAAAGTTTAATTTTTATCATTACATTATGGAAAATAATTAACTTTATCACAATATGCTCATTTTTTTAGAAGGACCTGTGTATATATATATATATTAGGGGTATAACGATACATGTATTCGTATTGAACCGTTCGGTACGAGGCTTTCGGTTCGGTATTCGGTACGCATTCGAACGAACCGAACGATTCGTTGGACCATTTTTCCTGCTGACCAAAATCCACCATCACAACGTTGCGCAACATCAAATGGCAAACGTAATGAAAGCGGAACGAAACTGCGCTACTCATTATTTTGTGCTTCACGGATCGTTTATCAGTTCGGACCATCAACATCAGTGCAGCGCGAGCAATGAGCGCAAGCCGATCATGATCAAGCGACACTTTTACACAGCGCTGGGAGATCCGGTAAACAAAGCATTTTAATTCGCCACTGAAGTAATAACATGACTGCGAGATCTAGTGAGAAGCATTAAAATTTCTCTGTTATAAACGGATCAAACAGCGCTGACGTGGAAACCAAGAAAAAACATTGTTCCATGAATGAATTAGTTATAGGTTTTAAGTCCACAGATCAGCAACATGGATTTAACGTTACTGTAGTAACACTCACTGTAACCATAGAAGTTTGGCAGAAATAGTAAAATGCTTTCAAGTACATCACACATCTTTTTCCAGCACTTCAAAACTCAAATATGATCATATTTAAATGTTAGTTTTAATGTGATGTCCAAAACATTATTTGTTCATCCTTCAAAGATTACCCCCATTTATAAAACTAAAAGTTTCAAGATGTAGGAAAACTCACTTATTTAAAAATAATTTTTCTTTTAATAAATAGGACATTTCTGTGGCATTTTTCTTTTTGCTGTATTGTATCGAACCGAACCGAACCGTGACACCACTGTATCGTATCGAACCGAACCGTGAATTTTGTGAACCGTTACACCCCTAATATATATATGCGTTGATTTTACCTGATAGCTCCAAAAAGCACCTATCAATGGCAATTCATTGAGGAAAAAAAATGTATCGGTTGACCTCTAAGCAATTCCCCGCCATATGTTTGATATGCCTTTTCCTTATAGTGGCTGTCCCTCAGTGCGCTCTGTTGTACAACCCCAAATCAGAAAAAGTTGGGACATTTTGTAAAATGCTATAATCAAGAATCTGTGATTTGCTCATTCTATTTAACCTTTCATTAACTGACAAAAGTACAAAGAAAAGTTTTCCAATGTTTTCACTGACCAACATAATTGTATTTTGTAAATATGAACAAATTTTGATTTTGATGGCTGCAACACACCCCAAAAAAGTTGGGACAAAGACATGTTTACCACTGTGTCACTTCACCTTTCCTTTTAATTACACTTTTTAATCATTTGGGAGTTGATGATACTAATTGTTGGAGTTTTGCTAGTGGAATATTTGTCCAATCTTGTCTGATACAAGACACCCGCTCAACAGTCTGTGGTCATCGTTGCCTGATTCTCCTTTTCATGATGGGTCATACATGTTCCATAAGATCATATCTGGACTGCAGTAAACAGGCACATCCCTTCTCTGGTGCAGAGTGTCTAGAAACCACTCAGTTTTAGCATGTGCAGAATGAGCCCTGGCATTGTCTTGCTTCCCAGGAAAGATGTCATCTTGATGGCAGTTTATGTCTCTGTACAATCCAAATACATGCCTCCATGTCAATGGTACCTTCACAATAATGCAAGTTACCCATACCGTTTACACTGATGCACCTCAATACCAGCACAGATGTTTGCTTTTGCACCTGTCGCTGGTCAAAGTCTGGTTGGTCCCTTTCGACTTTGGGACTGAGACCTCGGTGTCCATTTTTTCCCCAAAATAAGCTGAAACATGGACTCATCTGACCACAGCAGACATTTCCACTGTCTTCTAGACCATCTGAGATGAGCTCAGGCCCAGAGAACTCACCGGCATCTCCACATAGAAATGATGTAAAGCTTTCTCCTTGCGTAACAGAGATTCAAGAGGCATTTCTTGATGCAGCGTCAGACTGTGGTCAGTGAAAACGGTTTTCCAAATTACTCCTGAGCACATGTGTCTGTATTTAACGGATTAGCATGATGGTATCTTGTGCAATGCCATCTGAGGGCTCAAAGGTCACGCACATTCAACAGAGATCTCCTGCCTTACCCAACACAGACTGAGTTTTCTCTGGATTCCCTGAATCTTGTGACAATATTATGTATGTAAGATGATAAAAGACATAAATTTGCAATCTTGCATTGAGAATGTGCCAAATATCATGAGAGAATTGTCAAACAATTAAAAAAATCACAAAGTGATGAGCCATGATCCATCTTTGCTTAAAAAGACTGAGAAGCACTTTTACACCCAAACATGATACCCTCAACTATTACCAATTCACCTGCTCATTGTGGACTGTTTCAAAAGAGTTGGATAATCTAATTTGGATAATCTTTTCACTTTTATTTGGTCTCTGCCACAACTTTTTTGGGGTGTGTTGCAGCCATCAAAATCTGTTCATATTTACAAAATACAATTATGTTGGTCAGTGAAAACATTGGAAAACTTTTCTTAAATAGGTTAAATAGAATGAACAAATCACAGATTCTTGATTTTATTGCATTTTACAAAATGTCCCAACTTTTTCTGATTTGGGGTTGTATCTTCCACATGTTGTAGCAGAACATGTGGCACAAAGGCAAAGTGTGTGAGTCCCTCACCTGGTGAGTTTGATGGTGCTGTCGAAGGCGGCGGACAGGAGTAAGCTGTCCTGCTGTTGGCTGAAGGCCAGGCCTCGGATCTGCTTGCTGTGGATGGGGATGTACTGACTCGGCTTGAGAGTCGCAGTGCTGATCATCTTCACCCCGAAGCCTGAGGGAGCGACAGTCAATCACGGGGACACGAACCCTGCAGAACTGTGGTGTGTGTGTGTAGCGGCAGCAGTGTGTAGCGGCAGCAGTGTGGCGTGTGTGTAGCGGCAGCAGTGTGGCGTGTGTGTGGCCACCTGGCAGCAGTGTGGCGTGTGTGTAGCGGCAGCAGTGTGGCGTGTGTGTGTAGCGGCAGCAGTGTGGCGTGTGTGTGGCGGCTCAGACTCTCACCTGGCAGCAGTGTGGCGTGTGTGTGGCGGCAGCAGTGTGGTGTGTGTGTAGCGGCAGCAGTGTGGCGTGTGTGTGTAGCGGCAGCAGTGTGGCGTGTGTGTAGCGGCAGCAGTGTGGCGTGTGTGTGTAGCGGCAGCAGTGTGGCGTATGTGTCGCAGCTCAGACGCTCACCTGGCAACAGTGTGGAGTGTGTGTGGCGGCAGCAGTATGGTGTGTGTGTGGCGGCTCAGACTCTCACCTGGCAGCAGTGTGGAGTGTGTGTGGCGGCAGCAGTGTGGAGTGTGTGTGGCGGCAGCAGTGTGGAGTGTGTCGCGGCAGCAGTGTGGAGTGTGTGTAGTGGCAGTGTGGTGTGTGTGTGGCGGCTCAGACTCTCACATGGCAGCAGTGTGGAGTGTGTGTGGCGGCAGCAGTGTGGCGTGTGTGTGTAGCGGCAGCAGTGTGGCGTATGTGTCGCGGCTCAGACTCTCACCTGGCAACAGTGTGGAGTGTGTGTGGCGGCTCAGACTCTCACCTGGCAGCAGTGTGGAGTGTGTGTGGCGGCAGCAGTATGGTGTGTGTGTGGTGGCTCAGACTCTCACCTGGCAGCAGTGTGGAGAGTGTATGGCGGCAGCAGTGTGGAGTGTGTGTGGCGGCAGCAGTGTGGAGTGTGTGTCGCGGCAGCAGTGTGGAGTGTGTGTAGTGGCAGTGTAGTGTGTGTGTGGCGGCTCAGACTCTCACATGGCAGCAGTGTGGAGTGTGTGTGGCGGCAGCAGTGTGGCGTGTGTGGCGGCAGCAGTGTGGCGTGTGTGTAGCGGCAGCAGTGTGGCGTGTGTGTGGCGGCAGCAGTGTGGCGTGTGTGTGTAGCGGCAGCAGTGTGGCGTGTGTGGCGGCAGCAGTGTGGCGTGTGTGTAGCGGCAGCAGTGTGGCGTGTGTGTAGCGGCAGCAGTGTGGCGTGTGTGTGGTGGCAGCAGTGTGGCGTGTGTGTAGCGGCAGCAGTGTGGCGTGTGTGTGGTGGCAGCAGTGTGGCGTGTGTGTAGCGGCAGCAGTGTGGCGTGTGTGTGGCGGCAGCAGTGTGGCGTGTGTGTAGCGGCAGCAGTGTGGCGTGTGTGTGGCGGCAGCAGTGTGGCGTGTGTGTGGCGGCAGCAGTGTGGCGGCAGCAGTGTGGCGTGTGTGTGGCGGCAGCAGTGTGGCGTGTGTGTGGCGGCAGCAGTGTGGCGTGTGTGTGGCGGCAGCAGTGTGGCGTGTGTGTAGCGGCAGCAGTGTGGCGTGTGTGTGGCGGCAGCAGTGTGGCGTGTGTGTAGCGGCAGCAGTGTGGCGTGTGTGTGGCGGCAGCAGTGTGGCGTGTGTGTAGCGGCAGCAGTGTGGCGTGTGTGTGGCGGCAGCAGTGTGGCGTGTGTGTGGCGGCAGCAGTGTGGCGGCAGCAGTGTGGCGTGTGTGTGGCGGCAGCAGTGTGGCGTGTGTGTGGCGGCAGCAGTGTGGCGTGTGTGTGGCGGCAGCAGTGTGGCGTGTGTGTAGCGGCAGCAGTGTGGCGTGTGTGTAGCGGCAGCAGTGTGGCGTGTGTGTAGCGGCAGCAGTGTGGAGTGTGTGTAGTGGCAGCAGTGTGGCGTGTGTGTAGCGGCAGCAGTGTGGCGTGTGTGTGGTGGCAGCAGTGTGGCGTGTGTGTAGCGGCAGCAGTGTGGCGTGTGTGTAGCGGCAGCAGTGTGGCGTGTGTGTAGCGGCAGCAGTGTGGAGTGTGTGTAGCGGCAGCAGTGTGGAGTGTGTGTGGCGGCAGCAGTGTGGCGTGTGTGTGGCGGCAGCAGTGTGGCGTGTGTGTGGCGGCAGCAGTGTGGAGTGTGTGTAGTGGCAGCAGTGTGGCGTGTGTGTAGCGGCAGCAGTGTGGCGTGTGTGTGGTGGCAGCAGTGTGGCGTGTGTGTAGCGGCAGCAGTGTGGCGTGTGTGTAGCGGCAGCAGTGTGGCGTGTGTGTAGCGGCAGCAGTGTGGAGTGTGTGTAGCGGCAGCAGTGTGGCGTGTGTGTAGCGGCAGCAGTGTGGCGTGTGTGTAGCGGGAGCAGTGTGGCGTGTGTGTGGCGGCTCAGACTGTCACCTGGCAGCAGTGTGGCGTGTGTGTAGCGGCAGCAGTGTGGTGTGTGTGTGGCGGTTCAGACTCTCACCTGGCAGCAGTGTGGAGTGTGTGGAGGGCTGTGACGCCAGCAGACAGCCAAGGGGCTCGCAGTAGGACAGCACACGACTGCTCCCGGTCTGAGACACCAGCAGAGCCTTGGAGAACACGTAATGTCCCGCACTGGACGAGTCCTGCCTCTGGGAGGAGGAGAGAGACGAGCCCTGAGACGAGCCCAGAGACGAGCCCAACGACACCTGAGCTTTCCACCGCCTCAACTCCTGCACAGAACACACACAGATCAGGCCTGGAGTCCTCTCACTTTACTCACACACCGTACAGATGATGAAGATCATAATATATATCAGCCACAACTGCATCCAGATCAGGTTCAGGTACCCACAGGTGTTAGCGGAAGAACTCTCTCTTTTCTTTTTTCCATACAGTGAAAGTTAATAAGGTCCAAAATTGGGTTTTCGGACCCCATTGACTTTCATTATATGGAACAAATTTTTTTTTTTTAATTAAAATCTTTTTTTTGTATGTTCATTTCCCCCCCAGAAATGTATGTTGCTAAAATATGATTACACCATTTTTCATTCTGCTTTCTAAAAATTGTTTAGACATCATGAGACTAATTAATTTTAACAGGAACATGATGATCCCAACATTTTGAACTTTTTTTTTTTTTTTATGTGCCTGGACGTGTATAAAGTGATTAACGTCAAACACACACATTAGTATCTGTGTTGAATGAGAGATGAATGTGAGCCCAGGTCTATTAGTACAGCTCATTTCCCACACGCTAATCGTTTCAGTTCTCTTACGAGAGTATCTCTCGTACTGCTTAATATCTTACGCTATGGGGAAAACCTGTTTTCCACGAGATATTGAAGCCAAAAATTATCCTTAATTTTTAATCAATGTAAAACGCGTAGCGACAGCATGCAGACATAGGCAAGGCGGCTCGCGTGCCTATTGGCTGACCTGTCGCAACAGCAGCAGCCTATCGAGAGAGGCCCTGCGTGACATGATACCCAATGGGGGCGGCATTCCGGAGCAATCCAGAGTGAGAAGCCGCGCCGTTGACAGAAAGCCTTCTGCGGGACGAGCCTTCGAGCCTGAAGCCGCTGGAGTTCACCTCGCCGCCTTCAGCCGCCGTACCTGCTAAGCTTTCCGGCGTTTATATCCTTTCACTGCTAAGAGTGTGTGTTTGCCGCTGCGACTCACACTCTCACTGTTTATCTCTCTCTCTCCTAAAAGAGCTCCTTTACGTTATAAGAAAGCTACCCCGCCCCCTGTGGGCATGCGTCACTGGCAAAATGAGGAAAGAGTGTGTTTTAGTCCCGCCGAGGCCGGACCAATCTCCATTTCTCAAACATTTCTCACCTTCTTGTAGTCTGAGCGGCTAAAAATGTCAGTATTGCAGCAATGAGCCTGTTGTATAATTTGCACGCCTGCAAACAAACGCCGAAACACAAAACTGTGATGACGCTCTCTTATGACTTCCACTGAACTTTTCGCTCGTTCAGTTCCAGAAAATGCGACTGTTCCAGTGTATTTTGCAGTAAACAAGCCGGTACCATGGCCCGCTTGCCTGCACACAAATGCCGTTTCCACGGCGACCCAGAAAAATCATATAAGTAGTGTATTTTCTGGTGTGGAATACCGATGGTGTTATGAGTGTAATAAAAATGCCCACAGCCCAGTGTTCATTTCTACACAAAATCAGCCCGCCACAGTGCAGGGCTCGCACAAATGAGGTTGACTCATGTCAATTGTGCATTAAATGTAGTGAATGTGCCCACAACCCAGTGCCCACAAACACTACACACTGCATGTACCACGGTTTCTGTAAAACGAAACCAACACACACACAGTTAGCTCAAGCCGACGGTGTTTTATGTGCAGTGAATGTGCACGCTGACAACGGTGTTTAAGTCTCGCCGCGGCCAGACTCCACCGAAACTTCTCGCTCGTTCAGTTCCAAACAATGTGACTGTTCCAGTGTATTTCGCAGTAAACAAGCCGGTACCACAGCCCGCTTGCCTGCACACAAATGCCGTTTTCACGGCTACCCAGATAAATCCCAAAAATAGTGTATTTTCTGGTGTTCCGGCCACGGCCGATGGTGTTATGAGTGTTGTAAGAATGCCCACGTCTCAGTGCCCATTCCCACACACAGACACAGCCCGCCACAGTTCAGGGCTAGCACAAATCAAATCGACTCATGTCGATTGTGCGAAAAATGTAGTGAATGTGCCCACAAACACTACACTATGCGTGTCCCATGGTTTCTGTAAAAACGAAACCAGCACACATTCAGTCAGCACAAGCCGATGGTGTTCTCAGTGCAGTGAGTGTAACCGCTGTCCCGCGCCCACATTCCCTCACAGACACGTTCAACCCCACGGGGTTTGTCCCGCTTGCCCTCTCTCCACAATCTGTCATAGAGAAACCGAGCGCGACCAGGCTGCCCGCCGTGATCGGCGCACCCCCCGCCACGCACACTGTAAACACAGTGTTTATGTCTCAGCTATGCTGCGGCCAGAGCCCAGATTTCATTCTACCTCTAGCTATTCACGCAGATGCGTGGGCAAAGCTTCCCGGGGTATCAGAATGGGTGTTGAACACCATAAAAAGAGGCTATTCGCTACAGTTCGCTCGACATACCCGCCGTTACACGCCGCGAGTCGAAACCACGGTAAACAACGAAGTATCTCATCTACTTCGAGCCGTAATGGCGAAACTAATGAGCAAAGGGGCCATAGAACCTCTATCTCAGGCTCAGAGCGAAGGGGGGCTATACAGCAGATATTTTCTGGTACCGAAAAAATGGGTCTCACCCATTCTAGATCTGCGACAGCTGAACAGAGTGCTTGTGAAGCGCCAGTTCAGGATGCTGACAACCAGGAAAATCCTCACGCAAGTTCGCCAGGAAGACTGGTTTATGTCAATAGATCTGAAAGACGCCTATTTCCAAATACAAATAGCGTCACGTCACAGGCGATTTTTGAGATTCGCCTTTGAGGGCCAGGCATATCAATACACAGTCCTACCGTTCGGCCTGTCCCTAGCACCCCGTACATTTACGAAGTGCATGTACGCGGCTCTCGCACCCGAGACTTCAGGGCATGCGAGTTTTTAACTACTTGGACGATTGGCTGATTCTAGCTCGATCGCACTCAGAGCTCATAGAACACAGAACCACATTACTTGAGCATCTCGAGAATCTGGGTCTCAGTCAATTGTGCGAAGAGTTCGCTGTTCCCCAGCCAGAAAATTTATTTTCTGGGAACAGTGCTGGACTCGCTGTCTATGACAGCACGTCTGTCGCCGGAGCGCAGACTGGACATTCAGCGCGTCATGAAATCCTTCCGCCACGGCTCTATAGTCCCGCTCAAAAGGTTTCAGAAAATGCTGGGCCTCATGGCATCAGCATCTTCAGTACTTCAGCTAGGCCTGCTTCGCATGCGCCCACTGCAGTTGTGGCTGAAAGCGCGAGTTCCGCCCCGGGCATGGACCTCTGGTCTGTTTCGCCTCAAGGTCGACATGAAATGCGTTTCGGCTCTGGAACCTTGGAAAATAGCCGACTGGTATCAGTCAGGCGTGAGTCTGGAGACTCCCTCGAGTGTGAAGGTGGTGTCCACGGATGCCTCCACCTCGGGATGGGGAGCAGGGCTCGAGGGCAGACCGTTCTTTGGCCAGTGGTCAGAACAGGAAAGGTTTCTACATATAAACTGTCTGGAAATGCTGGCAGTCGACAACGCGCCACGGCGCTTTTGTCCCCAGATAAAAGGCCATCACGTCTTGGTCCGGTCGGACAACATGTCAGTGGTGGCATACATAAATCACCAGAGTGGTATCAGGTCCCGAAATCTTTACAGGCTGACGGAACACCTCCTGGTCTGGGGCTCTGCACAACCTGCTCTCGCTAAAAGCAGCTGAATCTGGGACCAGACAGACTGTCCAGAAACAATGTCCCAGCAGGGGAATGGTCGCTGCCCCCGCGCAGGTGGATCTGATCGCGTCCCAGGAAAACGCTCACTGTCCGAAATTTTTCTCCAAGAGCAGGGATGCGCTGGCCCACGTGTGGCCCCGCTGCCCCCTCTATGCTTTTCCCCCCGTCTCGCTCCTGCCTCAAGTGTTGGAACGGATCAGGGAAAACGGATGCCCAGTGCTGCTCGTGGCTCCGCTCTGGACGAACCAGATTTGGTTCCCAGTCCTGATGCGGTTGACCAGCACTGCCCCGTGGCCTATACCCGTGAGGAGAGACCTCCTCTCTCAGGCAAAGGGCTCGATTTGGCATCCTCGCCCGGATTTATGGTCCCTACATGCATGGGCCATCGACAGGTACCCGCTGGCCTCCCGGAGGGAGTGTTAAACGCGATTACGCAGGCTAGAGCCCCGTCAACCAGACGGCTCTATTCCTCAAAATGGTCGGTGTTCTCTACCTGGTGTCAAGCTCAGGGCTTTTCACCCGTAGACTGCGGGGTTACGGAAGTGCTTTCCTTCCTTCAGGAGCTGCTGGATAAGGGCAGAACCCCATCCACGCTAAAAGTACACGTGGCGGCCATAGCGGCGCCTGGCCAGTCACTGGGGAAAAACAACCTGGTCGTGCGATTCCTCAGGGGAGCTCGGAGGCTGAATGCTCCCAGACTCCCCTCAGTCCCTGTGTGGGACCTTTCTACGGTTTTGGAAGCCATGAAAGGTGCCCCATTCGAGCCAATCCATTTGTCAGACATGAAACATCTGTCTTTCAAAACGGTGTTTCTTATGGCTCTCGCGTCAGTGAAGCGCATAGGGGACTTACAGGCCTAATGACTCAAAAGTCATACTCAACCTGGGCCCTGAACGGTGTGTTGAGGGATTTTGGCATGTACCCGTGCCTCGGTTTATTTCCCTGTGCGCCCTCCCGGTTCATGATGAGGAGGAGGATGCGTGTCTCTAGTGCGAGTCTCCACTTTGTTTTGTTTGGCGGACGCTCCAAGGGACTGGCCGCATCAAAACAGAGCCTATCCAGATGGATAGTCGATGCCATAGCGCTGGCTTACACTTCTAAGGGCCTGCAGTGTCCTTTGGGTGTCAGAGTGCACTCCACGAGAGGCATGGCCTCGTCGTGGGCGTGGTCTAGCGGGATTTCCTTGCAAGATATCTGTATGGCGGCAGGCTGGGCCTTGCTGTCTACATTTATAAGGTTTTTATAACCTAGAGGTTCCCGCCTTACAGGCCAAGCTGCTGTCGGTCTGAGATTCAGTACTATCTGCCCCGCTGCGACGGCACAGAATGCTGAGTTTTGCTTATGCATCGCTCAACTGATCGATAGAACAGCTCCATGGGTGTTGAATAAGCTCCTGTAGGATGCTATTTCATGGGGAATGATGCTTGCAGCCTCTCTTCTCCGACTCTCTGTGAGTCTATGGTGATTATGCACTATATGAGCCAAGGCTACTGCCCTTGGGACTTTGGTGTCGGATCCCAGTACGCACGGCGTGTTGCACTGTGTTCCCCATAGCGTAAGATATTACGCAGTACGAGAGATACTCTCGTAAGAGAACGTACTCTGTTACTAACGTAACCTTGGTTCTCTCTAGAGAGGGAACGAGTACTGCATATCTTGCCGTGCATACAACAGCTCTGGTTCGCTTCAGCGATGAAAACCAGTTTGTATCAGCCTGTCGAGCTACTTTTATAGGCCGTGGCCTATTCTGGTGGGACGTGACGTAAATGGGCGGAAATGCCCCCATTGGGTATCACGTCACGCAGGGCCTCTCTCGATAGGCTGCTGCTGTTGCCACAGGTCAGCCAATAGGCAAGCGAGCTGCCTTGCCTATGTCTGCATGCTGTCGCAACGCGTTTTACATTGATTAAGTGAAAGTGACACGTGATGGCCAAGTATGGTAACCCATACTTGGAATTTGACCTCTGCATTTAACCCATCCAAGTAAGTGCACACACATTAGGAGCAGAGTAGTGAACACACTGCAAACGTGGATACACACACCCGGAGCAGCGGGCAGCCTTGAGTGGCGCCCGGGGAGCGATTGGGGGTTAGGTGCCTTGCTCAAGGACACCTGCCGGTGTATATTCCTGCCGGTACTGGAATCGAACCAGCAACCTTTGGGTCACTAGTCCAACTCTGTTACCATTAGGCCATGACTGCCCTATTAAGGATTAAGGATAATTTTTGGCTCGTGGAAAAGAGATTTTCCCCATAGTGCAAGATATTACGCAGTACTCGTTCCCTCTCTAGAGAGAAACGAGGTTACGTTAGTAACAGAGTACGATTCACCTTAAGTTCATTTAGGCTTATCGTATATACCGGTAATATATTGGCATTTATTATCCTGTAAATATAATTTATTTACTGCTTGCTTCAGGCTTATATTATTCATTCATGTTCTATTATGAATACTGTTAAATTGATAAGATTTGCTGTGGGATGAAGGGAAATAAAATGTTTGATGTTTGTAAATGTTTGATTTTATTTAACAGTATTTTACATTATTTCTGAACATAATGTCACTTATACACTTATGTGACTTATTTATTTTTTCCTTTCTACAATACAATTAAGTTGGTGCAACCCAGAAAATACAGAAAAGCTATACATCTTGTATTAATTAATAGAAAGTAGAAACTTTTTTCATCTTATTACTTAGTATTTCTTCTCACAAATTAAATAATTTGCTTTTATATTGTTACTGTTGTGAAAACTATTTAATCATTTAGTTTGTAATGTGGCAAACAATGTTGTCTATATAACAATATACAATAACAATATAAACAGTTTTTTTTATAAGTTTAAAATATGCAGTAGGGCTGTAGGACATATTTACTTTTTCTGCTTTATAGAGCTGCTTTTATATCTCAGGATGGGATCATCATATTTGGGGGTCCAGATAACTAGCATCAACACAAAAGCAGGATACACACCTCGACCTCTCTGCGCAGTCGTGTGTTTTCATCGGCCACGAGCTGCAGCTGCTGCCGGCACTGAGCGACCTCCAGCTGCTCCACGCGCCGAAAGCCCTGCTCCAGCTCCAGACGACTACGCACACACACAAACACACACACACACACACACCACATCAGCACAGGCTCCAGACGACTGCACACACACACACCAGCACAGGCTCCAGACGACCACACACACACACAACACATCAGCACAGGCTCCAGACGACCACACACACACACACAACACATCAGCACAGGCTCCAGACGTCTGCGCGCACACACACACCACATCAGCACAGGCTCCAGACGACCACACACACACACAACACATCAGCACAGGCTCCAGACGTCTGCGCGCACACACACAACACATCAGCACAGGCTCCAGACGACCACACACACACACAACACATCAGCACAGGCTCCAGACGTCTGCGCGCGCACACACACACCACATCAGCACAGGCTCCAGATGTCTGCGCACACACACACACACAAGCACAGGCTCCAGACGACTGCGCGCGCACACACACACACACTGAGAGAGCAGAACACACACCTCTTCAGACGCATCTCCTCTGTGTTGTCCAGCGCCTGCAGTCTGCGTGCGTACAGGAAGATGATGTGGCCACGCTTGGCCGGTTTATTACACTGAGACCACAAGACAGATTCATCACAAATATATTCTCATCAGATTATGCCAGAGTGAAATCTGGATGCTTTTTTATTGGCTTCAGTGCCATGTGTCTATAAATTTATTCAATCAAAATTAATGTTTGAGATTTTTAAATATTTAAAACAATAATAATTAATAACATTAAAAATGTAAATATTTAATGTTATGAAAATAAAGTTAAGTGCAGTGCAAATCTGTCATATATCGGCTTTCAAGTATAAATAAAGTATCTGTATCGGTCAAAATTTTCATATCGGCGCATCCCTTTATTTTATATCTCTTTTTATCAATATCGTTAAAACTCAGGTAGCTACAGGTCTCATAGGTCAATATCAGCATTAAAAACCAAAAATGTGTAGGAGTATATGCCTTTTTACAGCCAGTCATTTAAATACTGTAAATAATATCACACCGACCCCATCGCAACATTACATCCTGAACTCGCCTAGCTGTGGGCGCTTGAGAGCGTTTTGGCAGCGCTGCGTTTTTTCAGTTGAGACGATTCGTTGCTATGATACAGAATATTCGCAGCACAGTTTGCTTGTAACTGATTTCGCAGATATTTTGTTTCATACTAAA
This sequence comes from Gila orcuttii, assembly GCA_026230005.1. Taxonomy (NCBI): domain Eukaryota; kingdom Metazoa; phylum Chordata; class Actinopteri; order Cypriniformes; family Leuciscidae; genus Gila; species Gila orcuttii. The sequence goes on from JAPDVR010000025.1 coordinate 28,583,789, forward strand.
AAGTTATTTTTCATCCATTTTGTTCGGTTAGCTCTGCTGGTTGAGGTCGTTGTATAGAAAGAATGTTTTGATAGTTGGTCAGTGTGATATTAGTCCCGCCCCTCCTCCACTGTGATTGGACGGCTGTGTAAAAATTGACAGTGATGAGCGCATCGTTTTACCCAAAGTTGAAAATTTTTCAACTTTTGGTGACCAGCTCATGGCATTTAAAAAACGTGGCGCTCCCATTGAAACAATTGGAATTTTACACCAGCTGCGTGAAAAAACGCTTTGGTGGACACACGGCCTAAGTGTAATTTTCCCTTAAGAATGCACTTAGGTTTCCCTTAAACTTAAGGGTGTTGCAAAAAATTAGGAGAAATTACATTTCTTTAGGAGCAAATTCATACACCCTAGAATTTCCCTTAAGTATCTATTTTTCCCTTAAATAATCTCTTAAAAAACGATAAGTGTTGCATAAAGCCCCATAACTGGAAAACGTCTCCGGTTACTATCGTAACCTCGGTTCCCTGAGAGGCGGGAACGAGACATTACGTCAGCTGTGGCGTATATGGGAACTCCTCCCTTCTCCACTTTCGCTGAAATCTTATGGGCTAACACCAGCTGGGGACAGCTGGCCAACTGACGCGAAGCATTCAAACACTGACAGGTTCGTGGGCAGTATAAATTGAATGGGCGCGACAATTACGTCAGAATCACGTCTGAATGCTAGCACAGCTGATCAAACAGCAACCACAGCTGCTAACGTAATGTCTCATTCCCGCCTCTCAGGGAACTGAGGTTACGATATTAACCGGAGACGTTCCCTTTCAAGGCGGTAACTCAAGATTACGTCAGCTGTGACGTATATGGGAACTGTATTAAATCCCACCGTGAGAGCAGTGAAGATAAGCCCTGAACCAGGGTCAAACACCCACTCGTAAGCAAAACAGTTCTAACCAATAGCAGCGTCGCTAAGAGTACTCGCATCTGATAGGCGGAACTAGACCAATGAGACATCTGCTCCGACCCTATTAAAAGCAATGTAAGTGAAGGCTGCACTGAATAGGGCAGATACACATAATAAGCACTCAAAAATGAGAGTTAAACAGTGTCGACAGCGCTTGCGGTGACAGCTGCATCAATCTTATTAACCATAACACACGAGTTAGCAGCTATGGTAACTACTGCATAGCTGGTTATAACAGTTCACAATCACATTTCCGTTTACTCAGTGAGCTGAAAGTACTTGTGATGCTACAGAGAGTACATCCAGCTTGTAAAACCTGGTGAATGTGTTCTGAGAAGACCAGCCAGCAGCAAGACATAAATCCTGGATAGACATAGCTCTAGACCAGGCCCATGAGGACGGTGTGTTAAGTGACTTCGGAACGTAGCTTGATCTCCGCCGGAGAGTGACATTGCAGTCGCCAGGTCCGAAACAGATGCAGTCGTCGTTCATAAAGAACGCGTGCAAGTCTCCAATGCGCTTCGCCAAGGCGAGAGCAAGAAGCAAAGCCGTTTAAAAGTTAGATTCCATGGCGGCACGGAGGATGGCAGAGAAGGACACAATCTCCTCGCTCCCCTGAGAAATCTGATTACCAGAGCATACTTACCGATAGATTGCCCGTCAACCGGGGAACGAAAATCAGCAATAGCGGCCACGTACACCTTCAGCGTGGATGGCAAACTCCCGCTATCCATTCTGTGCTGTAGAAAGCGCAAAACATCCGAAACTGAACTGGTCCCCGGGTCAATATCAATGTCCTGGCACCATTTTGTAAACACTCCCCACTTCAGAGCGTAGAGGCGCCTGGTAGAAGGCGCGCGCCTCCATGAGTGTGCTCAGCACTCGTGAATGCAGAGTGTCCCGCCCATTTAGGATCCCCGCAGCAGCCACAAATGAAGGTTCCACAGCTTGGGGCTGGGGTGCCAAATCGTGCCTTTCGCCTGAGACAGCAGGTCCTTCCTGAGGGGGATTTGCCATGGGGGAGCCACCATTAAATGGTGCTTTCCTTAAGTCCGCTCTCCTGCTCGCTCAGGAGGAACACGCTCTATAGCTCCCTTCTCGAGCAGACTGAGAACTTCCTGTCTCAGAACGGGAACGTTTTGGGGCAAAGTCAGTGAAGGGACCATGCCGTTGAAGTGGGGTGGTCTGCGTTTGAACTGGAGAGAATATCCGTGCTGAATTATTCCCAGTAGTGGCAGTGGGCTTCATCCCCGCTGTTGCCCGAGCAACTTTTCTGGCTCTGAGGGCGCGCACAAGCAGCTCGGCACAGTGGGCGCACGTGCCGTCCATGAGTGCCGCCTCGGCGTGGCCGAGGCCCAGGCAGTTGACACAGAACTGGTGAAGGTCGGGCGGGTCAATAGGACCCGCACATATCTGCCATGTAGCAGCCATCGGGATGCGGAGAGGTAAAAACAGGGGGTGAGTAGTCCTCTATAGCAACTTCCACGATGACTTAACATATGACTTCTAGCGCGAAGAAAGATTCTGACGTAATTGTCGCGCCCATGCAATTTATACTGCCCGCGAACCTGTCAGTATTTGCATGCTTCGCGTCAATTGGCCAGCTGTCCCCAGCTGGCGTTAGCCCATAAGATTTCAGCAAAAGTGGAGAAGGGAGGAGTTCCCATTTACGCCACAGCTGATGTACTGTTGAGTTACCGCCTTAAAAGGGAGCTTCACCTTTAGTGTTACACGGAGCGAGCAGGTTCAATCCAAGTCTTCTAACGAGACGCAATCCGCCGCTTTATATGACTTTTGCCGTATTTTCACATATAAAGACATTAAGCACATCTTATATGGTTAACGGAAGCTCAAACACGCAGGCGTCACGAGCAAGAACAAACCTCATTGGTTCTCGCGCTTGCGTGCACGTTTGGTCTTACCGAAACAGCCTGAATCATATAGATTACTTTTAAGTCTAAATAAATGGACAGAAAGGATGAGCGAAAATTAAACATATCTTTATTTGTTTCTAAAGATGAATGAAAGTCTGAATGAAAGTGTCTAGACCGACATGAGGGTTCTTATTAGTTTTCCTTATCCATGTTATGCTGTTTTCTGTGAAACTTACCGCTATCTGTATTAACAAATAATGTGTCCATGGCAGTAATTGAATTTTATAACGGCAAAACCTGGGTCGCCGTCGTAAAACACTTAACTGTTTCCCTTACCTAAGAGAACTGTTTAAGGGATTACATGCAACATCCTTAAAGGGATCGTTCACCCAAAAATGAAAATTAGCCCATGATTTACTCATCCTACCTGTATATGACATTGTTCTTTCAGATAATTGTTTCATGATAAAAGTGCATCTATCCATCATAAAAGTGCATCTATCCATGATCAAAGTGCATCTATCCATCATAAAAGAGCATCTATCCATGATATAGTGCTCCACAGGCTCCGGGAGGTTAATAAAGCCCTTCTGAAGCGAAGAAATTAATTTGAGTAAGAAAAATAACAATATTTAAAACTTTAGTAAGTAAAATTAACTAGCTTCCAGCAGACGGCTGGAAAAATGTCATCACGATCACCTTTCATTTTGAGATGCGCACAGGGAATAGTTAGAAGAAACTTGTTTGCTGATCTTAGTCTTACGTCTGAACTGTAGGGCTTAATAAGCTCAGATAAGTATTCTGGCACCATTCCGTGGGGTGCTTTAAAAACATATATCAGAATCTTATACTGTATCCTGAAATGTATAGGTAGCCAAGCTAAAAAAGATAAAAAGGGAGTAACATGATCTGTTTTCCCAGCATTCATCAACAACCTTGCAGCAGCATTTTGTATCAGCTGCAAGCGGGCAATGTGTGTTTGACAGGTCCCAACATAAAGTGCACTACAATAATCTAGACGAGAGAAAATATAGCCTAAGCTTGGACAGCTTTTTCCAGGTTGCTGGCTTGTCATACACTTAGGATGACTTGAGGGTGAGTAAATCATGGGCTACTTTAAATTTTTGGGTGAACTATCCCTTTAAGTCATTCCCTTAGCTGAGGGAAAATTCACACCTTAAGTCTCACACTTAAGGAAAAAACTTAGTGAACATTGCAGGCCAGTGCCCAGTTGCATGAGTGAAAGAGTGAGCGCACCTGTGGACACTTGTTTCCTCCACTCGAGAGCCAGCGTGAGATGCAGATGTAGCCGAATAGGTGTCCACAGCGCAGAGCAGCCAGCCGGTGGTCCCCGGCCGAGGTCCAAGGCTCGAAGCAGATGGAGCAGATCTCGCCCTCCCCGTCCCTGTCCTCAGCCTCTCCTGCGGGACACGGGACAGCTCCTGCGGGACACGGGACAGCTCCTGCGGGACACGGGACAGCTCCTGCGGGACACGGGACAGCTCCTGCGGGACCCCCCTGCTCCGGCACAGCCTCTCCTGCGGGACCCCCCCGCTCCGGCACAGCCTCTCCTGCGGGACCCCCCCGCTCCAGCACAGCCTCTCCTGTGAGACCCCCCCGCTCTGCCACAGCCTCTCCTGCGGGACCCCCCCGCTCCGGCACAGCCTGTGGAGAGAGTTAAACACTGCACTCACGATCCTTCACAGAGCAAGAGTTTAGGACTAACACCAGCTCTTAGTCACACCTCAGACTCTGGTCTCGGCTCTTCTGCTCCTGCGCTCATCCCTTCAGACTCCTGAGGAACACTGGGCCCTGTGTGTTACACACAAACGGCTTCATCAGTGATTAATTGGATGCTCAAAATGCAAACTAAAAATGCTAAAATTTCAACAAAAGATGATTGTATAATGTCTACATGTGTATCTGAATGCATACTGAAGGGAAGTGACTTTAGGACCCAGCAGAACAGCTCATTTGCTCCATATAGAGATATAAGGACATCTAGGGTCATGAAATATCATGTTATATTATTTTATTTCCACAAGAGGTCTGCAAAGACACCCTATGTAAGATATTTTGAGTTAAATTCAAAATAACTCCATTTCATGCATAAACCTTTTAATTCAAGTTGAAAGAATGTGAGGAATGTGCTGAAATTACTATTTAATTATTATTTATTGATTAAATACAGTAATTTAAAAGTAAATAAAATAAAAATAAAATATTCCTTAAAAAATAGAAAAAATATTATCAAAATGAAATGAAATAAGCTTTCTGGCCAAAACAAAAGTATAATTTTAGAGCTTTCCCGCGAGTGAAAGATGTGTTACAAAGTGCGAGGGAAGAACGAGAGTAAAATATGTAAAATATAAGGGAAGACAAAAAAACACAAACTATAGCTACAGGTTTTATATTACTATATATATATAAAAAAAAAGAAAAGCAAACATTGACTACAACAATCAGTTATTAATATTTTGTTGGTTCTCTCGTGTTCATAATTTCTTTCCATGACAGCCAGGCCAAAAATTATTATCGACTAAAACACAACTACGATATGATTACAAAATCACACACGTTTTTAATAATGTTTGAATAACAGGTGAAGATTCATTTTTTGTTGTTTTGTTTTTTTGGATTACACTCAAGATTACACTCAAGGGTCAGATTGTTTTTGTTTTTTTCCTGTGTTAATGCAAATACAATACAATAATGCCAACTGCATACATTTGGGCAGAAGTGTGTATTTTTACTGGAATTGTAACATTAAAGCCTCAATTCCTTTCAAAATCAATTTTACACTAGGTACACACAATAGTAGTTACTCAGATATTTTTTTAAATGAGACCAAACTTGAATCTGTGCTCCAAAGCTTTACAGTTTTTGACACAGGCATTGACTCAGAGCAGACACACATAGGGTTAGAGAATGACATGATTGAGCTGAGGAACCTGTGTGTGAGGCGAGGGCTGTGGCGCTGGGCTGACGGGACGTGTGTGTGATGACGGCAGCGGGCCGGCTGGAGGAGTGTGTGAGAGCGTCAGCTGTGTGTCGTCTCAGGCGCTCCGACAGCTCCTCTGTGTCCCGTATGAGCGCCTGGAGCTCTTCACGAGTGTTCAGTCTGGGAAAAAGAAGAGCATCAGGAACATCAGGCCATGAACTCGTTCACCTGGCAGGGAAACTCCTCATCAGGGAGCAACCCTTACACAGTTCCCAGAACTACTGGCGGATGTTCACGTTTTTTGGCAGGAACTAGGAACGATTTTAGCTCTAGGAACTCCTTTTAGAGGAACTAATTTACCCCTCCTTCAGAGTCGGTCTAGACCAGCGCTATAGGAACTATCCGTGACGGTAGTGTTCACTAATTGGCCGAACGCACGCAAGACACCAGCACGCGCCATCTTTATAAACACACTGTGTACAGATTATAGCCTATATATTTACTCCAGAAACTAACTTCTCGAACATGTAAAACGGTGAAACATGGAGCGCTTAACCTTTACGCTAAGGAGAAAATCCAATGCAACTTTGAGGGAATCAAGCTAGGGATGCTAATATTGACTGTTTAACCGTTAACCGAAAGTAAAAAGAATTACCGATAAATACTACCAGTTAAACGGTTTAAAAGTTTTTTTAAATTTTTTAAATACTATAAAAAAAAAACCAACTATATAGCCTATATTTGTTAACTCACGGGGCGCGTCGACACGCGCAAACACACATGCCTACAGACATATTTCGCTGAGCAAGCAAAATGAAGCGAGTAAAAGAAGTAGACTACTGTGTGGGACCATTTCGACAGAAAGAGCGACGAAGTTACTTGCAAAATATGCTATGTGGTATTTAAATACAGCAGTAGTACAAGTACAATGCAATATCACTGGTGAAGCAAACATCCACAAGCAAATGAAAGGCGCTTCCCGAAGCTGGCCACTCTAGCGAGACGTTATCTCTGTATTCCCGGGATATCTGTGCCATCGGAGACCCAGACTAACCCCACATCATGTAGACATGTTACTTAAAAATTTTTTTTTAAAAAAACTAGACAAGGTGTGGATTGAGGTAGGCCTGCTATTTTTATTTGACGAAAAAAACTTAGTCTGACGGAAACTGCCGGTTTTTCAAAGCTTCAAACAGATTCAGTGTTTTCTTTGAGTCATCTAAATTTGCGAATTATTTAAGTAAAAAAATATATTTAGTGTAGGCCTGTTATATGTTTTCCTCTGTTGTCACTGTCAGAAATGCTGCAAGTGAGTGAACATGTGATGTGAATCCAGGTTCTGTTGTTGATCTGTTCTGTATGCTGCTGTTTGCATGTCACGTATTTTTAACAGGTCACAGACACTCGTCAATTTTATTTTTATTTAATGCCAATTCAATATTATAATCTTATCAGTTAACGGTTAATACTCGGATAACGAGCGGCGGTTGAAGGTCGGGAAAATTAACCGTAATGAGCATCAATAAATCAAGCCAATCATGATTATGTGTTTCTGCTTAGCAACACTGGACATCAAACACACGGCTTTACATTACTGTCTACTTTCTATGTATAACAGTTATATCTAATCATGTATTAGACTGTTAGACAGATCGTAAACTATTGAACATGGGGAATGCGAGCTCAGGCGTTCTCAGCGCCGTCACAACCACAAGCGCGGCTCACAACACTTCAGAGTTCCCACTGGCACTGCGAACGCAACAGGAAAACGTTCCTTGGGGAAGCATTAGGAAAAAGTAAGTGAACCGTTTGCATTTACTTGTGAATTATTGATCACAGCTTAAATTTGAGCAATTTACACGACGGGGGGGGGGGGGGTCGGGGTGGTGTGGTTCTGTTACCCGATCCTCCGTCTCCTCCTCTGGATGGGCCGATGCACCGGATGCAGGAGCCGTTGTATCAGCGCAGGAATACTCTCTTCTTCTGTGTTGCTGTCGGACTCCGAGAGCACGATCACACCGGCCGCTGCGTCCACCTCCATGTCCTCCATCTTCACACACGCCTGCGGGACACATGGAGATGTGAAACGCTCTACTGTTTGAACTACAGGAAAGCAATACACTTGTACACATAATACACTTATTTATTAAGCAACGCAAATATTAGGTACATTTGCGGGGCGAAAATGTTTATGAGTGGATCCCGCCCCGAATGGCGTCACACACCAAAAATACGAAAATTTAAACACTCCTGTGAAAATCGATGGAATTGGAGCTTTAAAAGCTTCCAGCAGGCTCCGCCCCTAAGTGGGCGTGTCAGGTTTCGCATTTAATGCACCACTTTAGATTATAATCAAATGTTTTTCTAAACTTGACAAAACACATTCCGTCAGAAAGCTCTGAGACTTAAGCTTCCATTTTTGGGGACCGTTTTGCGATAGAAGTGATACTGCGATGGAAATGTGTTAATTTGTGACAGGAGTGTGAGTGTCACCCGGTGGCTATTTTTGGTACAGCACTTAAAAAAATCTCACAGTAAACTCAGTTTGTTAGCCTAGAAATCTAGACGCACTCTGGCGGCAGCAAAATGTATTTTGCAGCCAGTGTAGTCTAGCAACTCACTGTTGGCTTTCGAACTTGAAAAACCAAACTCTAGTCAGGCCAATCACATCGTGTATAGAGTCAGTGGGCAGGCTTAACATAATGAGGGCAGAGGTGTGACGGATCAGCGTGAATTCCCTGCTACTTGAAAACAGAGAAGATGACGGCTGCTGCTGGCGAACAGCGGTCTTTCTAAGCGGCTTTGGCCGCGACTCTGGAGGACTTAGAGTTAAGCTTTTCTTTGAGGAAAAGAACAAGGAACGTCAATTAAGTCATTATTTAAAAATGTTTGTTTATCCCGCCCCTCGGATTGAGTCCTGCCAATGGTGAGTTCCCAGACCTAACATCTTGATGTGGTTCTGGCTTGCCAGGCTAAATGTTTGTGATATCAACTTCAAATCTGGAGCACAACTTGGTTAGACATGAGTCTTTGATTTTACTGCCATTTTAGAGTCCAAATTATTTTGTAACATTTATATTTACAAAATTAAAAAAATTTAGTTAATTTGCTTAAACTTAAACACTTTCAATGGTTTAAAGGCCGTGTTGCAGGGTTAATTTTTCAACTAATTTGTGCAATTTGCTTGTTGGTAATTAACATTTAAACTGTTATCCATTGTATTTTATGTTGTTGGATATCACAAAACGGAATATAATACGAAAAAGTAGGTACTATCTTACAGCGATTCTCCTTTCCCCCACAATGCATTGCATTACGTCACCTTGGGGAGAGAATTTACCAAAGACCGCCTTGAGAGCATTGAGAGTGACTAGAGAGAGACGAGTAGTAGACGAGATTATTCAGATGGCAGATTATAGATAAATTAAATAGATAAATACATAGATATAGATAGATAGATAGACTAGATATATAGATGGACAGACAGATATATATATATATAGATAGGCTAGTATATGCGGCAACTGCATATACGTTGTCAATCTACCTACTATATATTTCTATCTATTTATCTATCTAGCTGCTAGCTATCTATGCTAATGTTATGCTATCTGGCTGTCTGCCTATCTCTCTCTATACCGCTCACACAAGCACCTGCCAAACACAGCGACAGACACGCGGCGGCTACGTTTGCAACAACATTTTCACCGGAGGAAGAGATAAATGCTTATGGTGTGTTCACACCGAACGTGAATAGAGCGTCAAATACGCGTCTATCGTGTCTAGTTAAACGCTTGAACATTCGCTCGAGTTCAAATTTTTCAACTTGCGCGGAAGAAGTTCGCGGCAAACGCGTCGCCCAATTCGCGTCATTCGCGACTCCCGGCGCGAATGATGCATCTATTCGCGTCTTTGCATTGACTTTGTATGTAATCTACTCGTGCAAATAATTAAATTCGCGTTCGGTGTGAACACACCACACCCATATAGCTAGCATGATGCCTTCTATTTCTAGATGACAAAGACAAAGTTTACCAGTACAATGACAAAGGTTACCGGTACTTATCTGAACTAACGTCATGATCACTGCCACTAGATAAAAAGACAGATTTTTCACTCGGTGCTATTAGGGCTGTGAACCTACACTGGTCTCACGGTTCGGTTCGGTTCCGATTATCATGTCATCGATTCAGTTCAATTCGGTATCACAATGCATTTCGATGCACCGCATCCTCAATTTTCAAATTTACTTTAAAAGTGATCCGTGCGCGTGCGTGTGTGTGTGTGTTCGTCTGTTCGGGAAGTCGCAGTGACAGAAACAGTGACATTCCAGTTAGAATTTCAAAGGCCTGTTTATGCCATTAAAAAAATAAAATTTTATCAAATAAATTTTGTTTTAAATAAATGTTTATTTAAAAGCAGCGCTCATTCATCAGTGTATATGTCACCATTAGAGGCGCGCGCATCGACCATCGAGAGTTCACTGTTGAAGATGACGATCATTTATAATCACCCGTAACAACACAGAATAATTGTAATTTCACTATCGGCTGGCTGCGAATACTGGGTTTGCGGATTTGGGTGACGTTGAAGCTCATTCTCTTACTCTAAAGCAGTCCGGCTCTGCCAGGCGTAACAGCTCGGGGTGAACACGGCTAACATTGTTTATCAAGTTAATATTGCTATTACCTCCTGCCTATTCTATTTGTGCGTGACATGAGCGCACACAGCGCGTGTCTTCTCCAGGTCGTGCTTACCAGGTTGTTCATAAAAGCCGAAATGTGTCCAGATGTAGGCTTTTAAAGTAGCTGGAGCATTTTTAATTATGCGCACACATCTCGCCTCCCTCTGCCAGTGTATGGTATCACGACAAAGCACATACGTGACAAATGACGTCAGAAAAGCGTCAGTACATTATAACCGGTTATGGTCTATTACTGAACCGATAACCGAATCGTCCTTGTCTGCATCGCGATGCACCGTAGAAACGATTAATTTCGACACCACTAGGTGCTATTCAATGACAGTAAAAAAAAATGTGTCATTATTGTGCACTGCTGCTCGTAGACTAGCTCCAGTGCTCATTGCTGTGTTGCTAAATGATAGCAACTCACCAGGACACTTCACCAACTCTCCACTCATTCTCCTCGGACCATGCATTTAATTGGCTTTGACGGCCATCAGTTCTTGGCAATTCCTCATTTGCCCTCTCACGTCTGGCAGGTTCGAAATTATACGGCTGCGGGCCATCATACATGTTGGCTCTTGCCACCTCTTCCTCATCCCAGTCAGTCGCCATAGTTCTAATACAGGTCCTTCTCAAAAAATTAGCATATTGTGATAAAGTTAATTATTTTCCATAATGTAATGATAAAAATTTTACTTTCATATATTTTAGATTCATTGCACACCAACTGAAATATTTCAGGTCTTCTATTGTTTTAATACTGATGATTTTGGCATATAGCTCATGAAAACCCAAAATTCCTATCTCAAAAAATTAGCATATCATGATAAGGTTCTCTTAACGAGCTATTAACCTAATCATCTGAATCAACTAATTAACTCTAAACACCTGCAAAAGATTCCTGAGGCTTTTAAAAACTCCCAGCCTGTTTCATTACTCAAAACCGCAATCATGGGTAAGACTGCCGACCTGACTGCTGTCCAGAAGGCCATCATTGACACCCTCAAGCAAGAGGGTAAGACACAGAAAGAAATTTCTGAACAAATAGGCTGTTCCCAGAGTGCTGTATCAAGGCACCTCAGTGGGAAGTCTGTGGGAAGGAAAAAGTGTGGCAAAAAACGCTGCACAACGAGAAGAGGTGACCGGACCCTGAGGAAGATTGTGGAGAAGGACCGATTCCAGACTTTGGGGGACCTGCGGAAGCAGTGGACTGAGTCTGGAGTAGAAACATCCAGAGCCACCGTGCACAGGCGTGTGCAGGAAATGGGCTACAGGTGCCGCATTCCCCAGGTCAAGCCACTTTTGAACCAGAAACAGCGGCAGAAGCGCCTGACCTGGGCTACAGAGAAGCAGCACTGGACTGTTGCTCAGTGGTCCAAAGTACTTTTTTCGGATGAAAGCAAATTTTGCATGTCATTCGGAAATCAAGGTGCCCGAGTCTGGAGGAAGACTGGGGAGAAGGAAATGCCAAAATGCCTGAAGTCCAGTGTCAAGTACCCACAGTCAGTGATGGTCTGGGGTGCCATGTCAGCTGCTGGTGTTGGTCCACTGTGTTTTATCAAGGGCAGGGTCAATGTAGCTAGCTATCAGGAGATTTTGGAGCACTTCATGCTTCCATCTGATTTCATTTTTCAGCACGACCTGGCACCTGCTCACAGTGCCAAAACCACTGGTAAATGGTTTACATGGTATTACTGTGCTCAATTGGCCTGCCAACTCTCCTGACCTGAACCCCATAGAGAATCTGTGGGATATTGTGAAGAGAAAGTTGAGAGACGCAAGACCCAACACTCTGGATGAGCTTAAGGCCGCTATCGAAGCATCCTGGGCCTCCATAACACCTCAGCAGTGCCACAGGCTGATTGCCTCCATGCCACGCCGCATTGAAGCAGTCATTTCTGCAAAAGGATTCCCGACCAAGTATTGAGTGCATAACTGAACATAATTATTTGAAGGTTGACTTTTTTTTTGTATTAAAAACACTTATTTTATTGGTCGGATGAAATATGCTAATTTTTATTCATCTATAATAATATATATATATATATATATATATATATATATATATATATATATATATATATATTTGTGTAATTTATCAGCAGTTTCTCAGTATGAGAATGTCCAAAATGTAATTAAACAGGGTTTTTTTTTTCTTAAAAAAATAATAATCTAAAAGTGTTCCATCAAACGACACCTAACTTACCTTCTGACTCTCCTTGCTATACTTTTGAGTTATGAGTCTTTACTTTTGAGTATGTCACTCAGAAAAAACAACTCGAAGAAAGCCGTAAGGGCTTAATGTGTTAAAAAGAGAGCAACCCCCATTCCTCATGACACCCATCGGGCTGCATCTTCACACCTCAGCTTCAAAAGGGGGAAAACAATAAACAGGGGAATAAATATTTACCTCTTTGTCACACCAATCTTCACCAACTCCACACAAAAGGTCCTGTTTATGTAACACTTACATCATACATAAATTAACTTTGTCCTTCGCTAAATTAGTTTCTGTTCCCCTGAAAGAGGAGCAGAACAGAGTCCGGGTCTCTCTCGCACACTATTCTAAGTTTTAGTTCCAATATCATCTGAGTACGGGTAGCATATATAGTATGCGAACTACACTAGTTTGAGAAACGTCCTGCTAGATCGCCAGTTAAAAGTTGTAGTCCTAAAATCACACAGTATATGTATAGATCAGGGTTATCTAAAGCCAACATCCACCAGGTCATAGTTTTCTCTAACAAACTAAGTTAACCAGAGACACTGTTATCATGAACATGTTGCTAATGTTGCTAACTAACTACAGCACACCAACAACACCTGACATTAACAACATTTACCGAGCACAGCGTCCGGTTTGCTTGATGAATTTCTTCGTCCGGTCGCCAACAAACCAGCTTTTCCAGCTTTAAAGTTGATCGTGGTGCGATTTCGAATAATTACAAACAAGCTCGATAAATTCGTGTTACAATTAATGCAGGATCTTCGCTCTTGCTGCAAACACAACCGCCAACCCGAAGCCCCGCCCCCTCTGAGCGCTATGGTGTTTGATTGGACAAGAGCGTGCGATGGTCTCTGACTCATTTCCGGGAATCGGTTCGTTCAAACAGTTCATTCTAAAGAACCAGTGGTCTGTTGCATAAACAGACTGCTTGGAAGAATAGTATTACAAGTTGAAGTTAGTCATGTAATTTTGTCGGGTATAACATTTTTAAGTCACTCGTAAAACTGTAGAATGGTCTAATTGAAATCGAAAAAGTAAGATTCATGATTCGTTCAGAATGACTTTTTGAACTGAAAAGATTCGACTCGACAGGACGAATCGCTCAAGAAAAGAACATAATAGAGGAAATTAATAAAATAATTTATATAGTTACAGACTTGGCACATTTTGTTGTGGTACATAAACATGCTACACTGGCACCCGCTGATATTGTTACAGAAAGTTACTGTGATACTTCAGTTCACGTAGAACCTGTACAGTGTAAACACAAACACACACACTTTAGCCAGCCCAGCAGAGGGCGATGTGATTCTATTCTGCTGTGAAGATGCTGAGTTTTGTTTTAATAGTTTGAATAAACATGATCAGGTCCAACATTACTTCACCGCTCCACCGGCTCCTGTCACTACAATAACGCACATTTCACGCTGAACACACACAGGTCATTTACTTCTGCATGTCTGTAAACCAGTGGTGTAGTCTAGTTTTTTGTACTGGGTATACTGTGATATACCAGCACCTGTCCTGGACCTGTCAGTCGCAGTCTGAAAAAACTCAAATCAAATAGGCCAAGGGACATTCAATCAACATTTTTTTGAATTCAATCAACACTTTATACAATCATTTGAAATATAAAGGCTGCAGCAAAACAAAAAGCATGCAAGTGACAGTTCTTAAAGGGTTAAATAGTGTTTGTTAGATACAGACAAAAGCAGTACAAAATACAACTTCAGCATATTAGCTCTGACAACCTGATCTGTAAAAAAAACTAAAAATACAGTAGTGAATCTTGAGTTTTAATAGCTTGCAGTAACTGGTGATATCAGCAGGCAGTGTTTTCAGGGCTCAATGAACACACTCCTCTATGAGGAGACAAGCTGCACCGAAGAGATGAACGCTTCAGACACAAAACTGAAAATAAGGTCACTTCTCATAAAATAATGTGAAAAAAAACAAGTACTGTTGTAATTGTTCAGTTTCCAGGTTAGTCGAGCGGAGACGTGTCGGCCCTGTGATCGTGCAGTGAATTACTTTCAAACCACTGCTTTAAATATGACAAACTTCAACATTATTCAAACTATCAAGCAAATGTGTTTACTGTCTGTAATAACTTTACTAAAACTATTAGCCATTATTTAAAAAAATTGTCTATAAAAATACCTAAAATCCAATCTTATAAAATATAAACATGATAAAAAAAAATTAAAAAAGGGTAAGTCACAGAATCTGATGTGGGCGAGAACTTATACATGAAAATAAAAGCATTTGGTTCATTCAAAGCTGATAAACATTCACAAAAACAAACTGAAGTGAGGGATTTTACAAGTAGGCCACGGGGCAGCATTTGTGAACGAAAGTGACACAACTGACGCCGTAGGTCACATGACAGTGAGATCCTGATACGCCATGATTCATACTACACACATTCAAACTAGAACATACTTTAACAGTTGTAAAGGAATTACTTGTTCAAAAGAAGTGCCTATGCAATTTCAGACACAGCCAGTGAGATGAATAGAATTTAGGCCCAGAATGCATTGCAACAACCCCAAACCAACAAAAAATCCTCCAAGATGGCAGACAAACTAAAAGAATTGTTGATTATCATTCACTCAATACCAAAAATAAAATACATTACATTTTTTCTCGATTGCTAAGACACATTTCTTGAAAGCTGCTCTCCTTTTCTCTAAACTGTGAACACAAAACCCATTTTTCAAGCTACATTCACAAAACCTCAGACTCTTCTTGCAAAACCAAACTTTCACCTCAAAACAGTTCAATCTGTGCTCAAAACTGAACTATGTTGTCAAATCGTGCCCCGAGTCAATCAAAATTAAAAACACTACTGAACAGTCACTAAACACAAAGGAGAAAAATAGAAAACACAATGCTCATGGACATGAAGCTGGAGAAATAAATGTTTATTGTTCACTGTATGCTAAATGCATGTTGCAAAACAAAAAAAACCCTGTGCATTTAGCACTTGTACAAAAAGACAAAACCGAAATCTTGTGCATTTACACGTAGTACTTGTAAAAACAAACAGCAATCTTATGCGTTTGCCACTTGTTTACAGTAAGCCCATGTAAAAATAAAGTACAAAAATATACAAATAAGTGCATTACTCAGCCACAGCATCATGTCTCCGTACTGGGTCAGGCCACAGGACTTCATCCACATCACAGCCACATTTTGCCTGGCCAGGCAACGGGGGAAAACCCCCCTGGCATGCCGTATCCAGGCTTGGCGTGCCGTATCCAGGCTTGGCGTGCCGTATCCAGGCTTGGCGTGCCGTATCCAGGCTTGGCGTGCCGTATCCAGGCTTGGCGTGCCGTATCCAGGCTTGGCGTGCCGTATCCAGGCTTGGCGTGCCTTATCCAGGCTTGGCGTGCCTTATCCAGGCTTGGCGTGCCGTATCCAGGCTTGGCGTGCCGTATCCAGGCTTGCGTATCCAGGCTTGGCGTGCCGTATCCAGGCTTGGCGTGCCGTATCCAGGCTTGGTGTACCGTATCCAGGCTTGGCGTGCCGTATCCAGGCTTGGTGTACCGTATCCAGGCTTGGCGTGCCGTATCCAGGCTTGCGTATCCAGGCTTGGCGTGCCGTATCCAGGCTTGGCGTGCCGTATCCAGGCTTGGTGTACCGTATCCAGGCTTGGCGTGCCGTATCCAGGCTTGGCGTGCCGTATCCAGGCTTGGCGTGCCGTATCCAGGCTTGCGTATCCAGGCTTGGCGTGCCGTATCCAGGCTTGCGTATCCAGGCTTGGCGTGCCGTATCCAGGCTTGGCGTGCCGTATCCAGGCTTGGCGTGCCGTATCCAGGCTTGGCGTGCCGTATCCAGGCTTGGCTTGGCGTGCCGTATCCAGGCTTGGCTTGGCGTGCCGTATCCAGGCTTGGCGTGCCGTATCCAGGCTTGGCCTGGCATGCCGTATCCAGGCTTGGCGTGCCTTATCCAGGCTTGGTGTGCCGTATCCAGGCTTGGCGTGCCTCCACACCGATGTCACCACAGGCAAGTCCCATGGCTTGCAGGAGATTTACCCTGGTGTAAGGTTGGCGTTCATATACCTTCCACCGCCATGAGGAGGAGAATTCCTCAGTGGGGTTTAGGAAAGGGGAGTACGGTGGAAGGCAAAGATTGATTAAACCTTGGTTCATGTTCAACCACTCTCTAAACTGGAGGACTCTGTGAAAACTCACATTGTCCCAAACAACAACATAGATGGGATGCTCATCCTGCTGCCCTAACAGAGCATCTCACATGTGATTGAGGGAAATGAGGAGCTGGTGAGTGTTGTAGGGACCCAGGTTGGCATGATGGTGGACAACCCCATGATTGTTGATGGCAGCACATAATGTGACATTGCCACCACGCTGCCCAGGAACACCAACAATGGCCCGATGGCCAATCACATTACGGCCTCTCCTTCTCCTTTTGGTGAGATTAAACCCAGCTTCATCCATGTAGATGTATTCATGGGTTCTTTCCATTGCATCCAGTTGAAAAACCCTCTGTAGAAATAGATATAGTTTTGTAAGTGATACGGAAAAAGTGATTTAGGCCACTACAGTAAATCACTACTTACAGTAATCAACATTGAATGTGTCTGGATATATGCCAACCTGTACATACTGGAATCTTTGCTCTTTGACTCTGTCTGAGTTGCGATCAAACGGCACTCTGTATAGCGGTTTCATGCGCAGTCTGTTGCGCTTGAGGACACGATCAACAGTAGAGAGGCTGACACTGTTGATATCCGCAACATTTACATGGTCCCCAATGATCTTCTGCTGAATTTCACTCAGTTTAATGGCATTGTTCTCACGGACCATATCAACAATTAGGGTCTCTTGGTGTGGGGAGAACATACCTGTCCTCCCCCCCCATGTGGCAGTCTTTCAATTCTACAAAAAGAAAACATGGAGTACCAGGCCTACAAACAGTTAAACCCTCCATTACAATACTACAGTACATTGGTACAGTGATGTACTGAAACATATATTTACTTACAGTATACTGTGGTACAGTATATAGTATGTCATACAGTAATTGCTGTCAACATTTACATACTGTACTATAATGTCAAAAAAAGGTAATTACCTGTTCTCTTCTCTAAATCTTTAGATTATGGTGGACACAGTGAATCTACTGATGTTTGGTTGTACCCTTTGTCCAGCCTCCCTCATGCTCATACCATGGACAAGAACATGGTCAATCACAGTAGCTCTAATTTCATCAGATAGTACTGTTCTTTGTCTTCGCTGACCACCTCGACCTCCTCTCACACAAACTCTTCCTCTCAGATTTCTATCCATTATAGGGCCTCACAAACCAGTGCTCTCTGAACTGGCTTACTGTATATGTTCCCTCACATCATTAGCCACAAGTGTGATCAGTTTTGAGTTGTTGTGTTCAAGTGGTGACACCTGTGCTTTAATTGTGTTTGACTTTTGTCACCTGTGCTCACCATTATGCAGCACGGGTGCATCACAATGAAAATGTGTTGGCAAGTTGTGTCTAAACAGGTGAAAAGTGCTTATGGTTTTGCCAAAAGAGTGATTGATTCAATCAGTGGGTTCAGGCAACTGAGCATTTGGTTCAGACAATAGGGTTTAGTGTTTTAGCAATTGAGAAAAACTGTAATTCTATTGTTTATTAGAAAACTGCTTGTTATCTTAGCAACATGCTAACAACACTAAACTGTATTGGAATCAACAGTGTGTCGAGCCTCTGATGCAAAGCCTGTGAGGAGCGCTATTTGTTTGACTAATTAGCACTGTTGGGCATTAGCAATTAACGAAGCGAGCAAAGTGCTGTTTGTTGATCATACAACCTTTTATTAGTTTTTTTTTTATTTGCTTTGGTACAATTTTTACAAGTAAGGTGTACATTTTCCAAACTCTTAGTTCTTATATTGGGACAGATAATCAAAAGTGCACTTTTTTCAGCATGTTTTAAATTGTGTTTTGTACAATACACAAAATCACAAAGTATACTTTTCACAACACAAAATAAGTGTTTCATCTATATACATGTTTCATTCACAGTAACAGCCTTTCATAATGCCATTACTATCAAACTAGTTAGTTTCATTCATGAGAGAGAGAGAGAGAGACAGAGAGAGAGAGAGAAAGAGAGACAGAGAGAGAGAGAGAGAGAGAGAGACAGAGAGAGAGAGAGACAGAGAGAGACAGAGAGAGAGAGAGAGAGAGAGAGAGAGAGAGAGCGAGAGAGAGAGAGAGAGAGAGAGAGACAGAGAGAGAGATAGAGAGAGAGCGAGAGAGAGAGAGAGAGACAGAGAGAGAGAGAGAGACAGAGAGAGAGAGAGAGAGAGAGAGACAGAGAGAGAGAGAGAGAGAGAGAGAGAGAGAGACAGAGAGAGACAGAGAGAGAGAGAGAGAGAGAGAGAGACAGAGAGAGAGAGAGAGAGAGAGAGAGAGAGAGACAGAGAGAGACAGAGAGAGAGAGAGAGAGAGAGAGACAGAGAGAGACAGAGAGAGAGAGAGAGAGAGAGAAATGCATCAACAGAAGGCCTTCTAATCCTCATGTCTGTGTCATACTTCATCACACTTTTTGAAACACACTATATAACATTATTGATTCAATAACATTATTAATTCAATTACATAAGTTAGGTAATGCAAGTGTATTTTCTAATGTGGCATCTGTAGCCTGTATTACTGTAATTAATTAAGCAACCAGGGTGATTTGAAACATGTCTGATTTGATACCCAGATAAGAGTTTCGAAGCAGAGACTGTGCACTGGATAGTGTTCGTGATAGCGCTAGCTTACACTGGACTAGCAGGATCCATCACTGACATCTGTGCGACATCATGTGGCATCTTTATCACTTTACATAACTCTGGCCCCGTTTACAGCAGAGTCAAGATGTGTTTTGATTGCGAATTGAAAATACGCCCAATGGAAACACATCAATTTTTGCAAAAACTCCCATTTATCGCAAAAAAGTTTTTATGCTCACATGAGGTGGTGTTTCAGGCAATTCGAAAAAGAAATATTTTGCAAAACTGCAATGGAACAGTTTTTGCGCATTTACAGTCACCTGACGTAGATGACGCGGTGTGTTTGGACAGAATACGAGACAGAGTTTTTTATTAAATTCATAAAATACAAAAGAATTACAGGAATACTGGATTCTAAACCTCAAAGAAATGCCACAATCAAGACCTTGAAGCGGAAATGAGGGAGAAACACCCAGAAACTCCTCAAATGAGCCGCTCACAGTATAAGGGTCTTTCCTTACCCATTAATGATTGGATAACACACACCGTCTCCTTCGGTTAATAATAATGGCCAGTGCAGTGGCTGGGATATAAGTAAACCCACCAACAAACGTCACCATGATTTTTGGAATGACTTATCGCGAGAGGAAAAAATGAAGTTTTAGTTGCATACCATCAGTTGATGGAAACGCCGTTATTTCGCAATAGTTTTTTTGTCGACATTTAGAAAAAAATTGGAAAAGTTTTGCGCAAATCTGTAATGGAAACGCGCCTACTTTCACACGGGACATGGAAAGCTCAGGTGTCTAGTTAATTTTCAATGCAATACACAATGGGTCTCATTCATGAAACATTCGTAAATATACGAGTAAATATGCGAGTCCTTAAGAGACCTTCCCGAAAACTCTTCTCCTGATTCACAAATACTTCGTAAACGTCAGATGTGATCGTGAAATGTGTGTGTGTTAATGAATTCCAATCAGTCGTAAATGGGATGCGCGTGCACGTTCATTCTCAATTACCATAAATCCCGCCCATTAAATCCGACTGACAACTATATATGGGCATCATATTATGACATGAATGCGAATGAAAAAGAAACATTTCTCAGATGCAGAAATTGAAGTTTTATTATCAGAAGTTCATTCAAAACGGCACATTTTATTTTCAAGCGTACATAGTGGCGTATCGGGTGCTAAAAAAAAGGAAGCTTGGCAGCATATTACAGATGCAGTTAATGGAGTTTCATCTGTTAATCGAACATTCCCAGAAGTGAGAAGAAAATGGTTCGACATTAAGCTTGAGAGCAAAAAACTAATTAGTTCACTTCGGAAAAATCGTATTAAAACTGGAGAAGGACCACCATCGCAGATGCTATTACAGGCTATCATAATAAGAAAACCCGTATGTAATTACTATATATAATATTTTTTCAAAATGCTGTGTAAATATGTACCCGATTAAGGTGAATTAAAATGCAGCCTTATTAAATTTGCAGTAGGGAGTTTTGAGAAAATGTTGACTTAGCCTGAAAATTTGAACAAGCACCCAACCCCCTTGCTCTCTGCTGCGCTACAGCCCTCCCTCCACAGCTCCTCCCCCACAGTGGAGCCTGCCGTGAACGCGCAGGCTAGTAAACAGGACCACCGATGACGGCGGATTATAAACAGTTATGGAACATTCACTAATAGGGACGAAACATCAACAATATGCTTTACATTGACTATGGCCTGCCCATACTTTGACTACAAACTTGGTCCTCAAATCATTATGTATTTTGCAATACATGTAACTTTATAACGTTGCACTCTTTCTATAAGTTATAAATAGCTAGTAAAATAACGTTAAAGGATTAGTTCACTTTTAAAAAAAAACTTTTGCTGATAATTTAATTTACTCACCCCCATGTCATCCAAGATGTCCATGTCTTTCTTTCTTCAGTCGAAAAGAAATTAAGGTTTTTGATGAAAACATTCCAGGCCTTTTCTCCATATAATGGACTTCAATAGGACACAAACGTTTCAAGGACCAAATGACAGTTTCAGTGCAGCTTCAAAGGGCTTTAAACGATACCAGACGATGAATAAGGGTCTTATCTAGCGAAACGATCGGTCATTTCAAAAATAAATACAAAACTTTAAGTTTTATAAGCACAAATGCTCGCCTTGCTCTGTTCTATGATGTACGTTCGTGATCCTGTTCGAACTCGTTCATCAAAATGAACAAATCTTTTTTCGAGTCATTTCGTTCGTTGAATGAACGAAATGACTCCGAAAAAGACTCGTTCGAAATGAACGAATCTTTTTTCGAGTCATTTCGTTCGTTGAATGAACGAAATGACTCGAAAAAAGATTCGTTCATTTGGATGAACGAGTTCGAACAGGAGAGTCACGAACGACAGTACGCGCTCGCGCTGTGCAAGAGAGGGGTGATCAGCGCGTACACGAGCGTGATTGACACTGCTAAGACATTCCTCCTGGCTCTGGTTGGTTGTTTCTGACCGGGAGCGGTGTATTTCTGCAAATGGCAATAGGACCACAGGGAGGAGCCAGACGAGCTAGATTTTTTCCACAGATTATCTGTCTCATATTCTACTGTCAGGACATAATGACAGTTTTAACAAATACTTGTTTACAAAAGTGACCTACTGGAGCTTTAATGAGCAAAACGTTCGGGTGTTAAGTGCATTATTTACGCGTGGCTGGGAGCAGGTGTAGATTTCTTGCGTACCAACTAACATTTGGAAAATACGAACATTTTAATGAATCCGAAAATTTACGCCAAAACCACTTTACACACGATTTACACAAAAATTCGTTCTGCTCGTGTTTCATGAATGAGACCCAATGAACGCAGCAAATCCAATGCTATCTCTCAACCAAATCAGTAACAATTGGTGGTTAATTTGTTAACATGAGTAAAAGCTGGCTAATTCGTTCGATGGGTAGGTTTAGAGACGGGGTCAGGGGGAGGTCATTTGTACCAATTCATATGAATTGGGCAACTCGTAAAATATCTGCTAACTTTGATTCAATTTTTTCACACATTGTGAAAAACACATTCTGAAAATAGGTGGGAAATTTACCACTTGTGTGGTAAATTGAAAAAGCATTCCCAATCATTTAACAAACAAACAACTTTGTGAATGATGAACGTTCTCATTCGGCGGAAATCCGCTAATGCATGTCAGGACATCGTCACAGAAGAGGTTTGGGAACAGAATGACTGCAGTGTTCATCAGGACACCATGTCCTGTTTCTTTACTGGTCTCTTGGTTTGCAGTCGTCAGAAGAGACCGCAGTCATGACTAATAGGCCGAGGCTGCTGTGACATGGAGGAGCTGGATGAGGATCAACACATCTTAGCACAGATAACAAGAACTGACAATGAACTGAGATTTAAACAACAGAATCTCTTAGCAACTAATCAACATTGCCCTAAAGATGTTATCATTAGTGATAGTTGCTAAGGCGAGGAACCAGGAACATGTAATGAGAATGTAAATAGGGTTGATTTTCATAGTTGAAGAAATACTGGCCAACCATTAGTCATTTTGGCTATTTATGATGGCATGAACACTTGTCAGTGTGTGAGTAACACTGATCACAGAAGTAATATGGTGTTGCTAAGAGACATGGCAAATGTCAGCCGGCCTTCTCGTCTCATGAACACCTGGAGTCTCTTCGGATCAATCTGCTCTGGTTGCCAGGAGTGGGAAGAGTGACGAGCGTTTGCTGAAGGGGGATAAAACTGGCATGACATCTGAAACTCTTTCAATCAGAATATGAGGACCTTTCAGTGTGTAGTGACCAGAAAAAGAGTGTTGTCTGCCTACCCAGAATCCACTGCTGTGATGTAGGCTATGGGTGGTTGTCAGGGCATCACTATACGGTTACTAGGTGTTCTGAGTGGTTTTAGCATGTTGCTATGAGGTTGCTAGGGTGTTCTGGATGGTTCTTTGGGCATTGTATATTGGGGGCCTGTAAAAAACTCAGTGCCATGACTTTCTGTCATCTATTAAACACACTGTGTGGTGGCTAGGTGTTGTAGGTGGTTGTTAAGGTGTTGCTCTGTGGTTGCTAAATAGTTGCTAGGTTGTTGCCAGGGCATCGATATGTAGTTACTAGATATTCTGAGTTCTTTTTACCATGTTTCTAAGTGGTCTAAGGGTTCTGGGTGGTTGCTAGGGCATTGCTATGTGGTTGCTAGGGTTTTCTGGAGGTTGTCAGGGCGTTGCTACATGGTTGCTAAGACTTTTGAGTTGTGAACATGCTGCTATGTGGTTTCCAGGGCATTCTGGGTGGTTTCCAGGGCTTCACAATGCAGCTGCTAGTTGTTCTGATCCATTTTTAGCAGGTCACTGTTTAGATGTTAAGATGGTTGCTTGGGCATTTCTAGAGGGTTGCTAGGGTATTGTTTATTGTTTGCCTGTACAAAACTCACTGTGATGATGTTTGGATGTTGCAAGGGCATCACCATGTGGTTGATAGGTGTTCTGGGTGATAAGTAGAGTGTTGATATGCGATTGCTATGGCGTTGCTAGGTAGTTGCCAGGGCATTTCTGTTCTCAGGGTGTTGCCAGGGCATTGCAATAGTTTGGTATGGTGTTCTGGTTTGTTGCTAGGATGTTGCTTTGTGGTTGTGAGGGGTTCTGAATGGTTTTCAACACACTATCATGTGGTTGTCAGGGCGTCACTATGCAGATACTAAATGTTGAGTAATTTTTTAACATGTTTTTATGTTTTATTTTCTAGGTGGTTGCTAGGGAATTTCTAGGTGGTTGCCAGGGTGTTCTGGAAGTTTACTATTCCATTGCTAGGGGGTTGAAGGTATTTGCCAGAGTGTGAGTCCCTCCTTCAATGAACGTCAGACACATTCAGCTTGTGCTGCTTGCACATCTACTATGAGCCATCCAACTTATTATCATAAAGGTCAAAGCACTAATGTGAGACATGTTGATCTTCAGTATGAGTCAGCACACTTGCCCTGATGAATGTCCCAATGAGGAAAGATGCATTTGACATGTCATCTGATTTCATGGTTTCAGAAAAAATAAGAAACACATTTTGGTGAGGGATTCAGCACTTGACATGAGATGGCTGATGTTGACCAGAACAGGTTTCTCTCTCATAATCAGTGTAAGCAGATCGTACAGATTCATACAAATTAGCCACCGAATCTCCAAAACCTAAAATGGTTAGGAATTGCCATGAGATTGTATTTGCAATAGTACGTGATGTGCTGTACTGTATTTGCAGTGTTGGGCAGTAGCGTCGCTACTTACTAGCTTAACTACATTTCTCAATAGCGTGGTGGTAGCGTCGCTGTTTTCTGAATCAAATAGCTTTTCAGTAGCAAAGCTCTTTTGTTGATCAAGTAGTGCGGTAGCGTCCACACAAGCTGAAGCTACATTTTTTGAAGCACAAGCTAAAATTGGATGCTAATACAACTGCTAAGGATCACTGATCCTGGATCATCAAGTGACACCACCCACCGCCCTACACGGACCTGCCGAGAAGCCGGTGACGACTTCTTCTTTGTGTTTTACGGCGGTTGGCAACCAGATTTTTGCTCCTTTTCACCACCTTCTGCTCCGGAAGGAGACATCACATACTCTACTTGGGGTGACCGTGACGCGCAAGAAATTTACTTGATGGAAAGATGGCAGAGGGTGAGGACAGAGAGGAATTGATCCCGAGGGGGGAGTCGCCGTGGCCGTACCTCGAGAAGTACATGATATTGATTGAGACAGCAAAGAAAAAGTATGTCTTCAGGTGCTTATTGTGCAATCCAAAAAAGAAGCTGCTCTCAACTTCGAAGACATCAAACACGAATTTGAGAACACACTTTCAGGTGATTCCCGAATAAGATAGCTAACACAACCATCGCAATTCAGTAGTCTACAGCTAGCAACTTGTCAACAGCTAACTAGCTAGATTCCTTGAATTGGTACACTTTATAATAACGTAACGTTCAATTATAAGTTACTTATAAGTTATTAGTTAATGATGAACTAATCATTTACAAAACATTACTGTACATTCATAAATTATTAATAAGTGGTATGATAACCGTAACATTTTATAAAGGTTTTGTTAACTCAGTTATAAGTTATTAGTTATTAACTTATTGTTGACGAACTAATCATTTACAAAACATCATGACTATATATTCATAAATGAATAAAAAGTGGTATGATAACATTTTATATAAATGTTTTGTTATTCAGTTATGTAATTTATAAATTATTAGTTAATGAACTAATCATTTATAAAACATTACTACATTCATAAATTCAAGTAGGCTACTTTACACTACATTCGTGCTACACAATGACAATAGTGTAAATTTCAGAGAAAATGTACATTTAAAATAAAACAACGCAAGTAACAATATACAGTACAATGATAGTCAATATTAAAAACATTAATAACATAAAACAGCACCTATCTGGGAAGCACGAAGCCACCATCTTTTTGTAGTTTATTGTTGACAAACTTGATGATACATTATTTATCACAAATCATTGAAGTATTTATGGCAAAATTGTTTTAGTATCATTATCTCAATAAACAATGGTTAATCATGAACAAATTATGAACAAACCATTAGTAAATGATCAGTATATCAGTTATTGATGTATTGTTATGTTGTAAGCTGGTCTGTTCAAAAACACAAACATG
This sequence comes from Gila orcuttii, assembly GCA_026230005.1. Lineage (NCBI taxonomy): Eukaryota > Metazoa > Chordata > Actinopteri > Cypriniformes > Leuciscidae > Gila > Gila orcuttii. The sequence goes on from JAPDVR010000025.1 coordinate 28,609,892, forward strand.
CAGTATTTTTAAGAAGAGTACTTTATTTGTTTTCAAGCAGATGGTCATTTATAAATGACTTACAGTCAGGGGCTTCCAGTAGGTTATGTTAGTTAAATTAACTTATCAGCACAGACTTGTGTTCTGTGTGGAGTAAATTACTGTTTTTCTACAAGTCATTTACACTTTCTGCATCACTTAATATCAGTGTAATGTAGGGTCTGGATCATTCAGACACACACTAATTATTCATATTTACTATATTTAATCAATATAAAGGTCTATGAAACTCTCCCCCAAAACTAACCTCACAAATGAAGTTACTTTGTCAGCCGGGTGTCCGGTTACAGAACACTTTAAGACTGATAACAGACTTTTACGACCTCAAAGGAATGTGGCCACATGCGCCACATGCTCAAGAGAAAGAGACAATCTTTAATTAAATAAACTTTGTGGTATTACTCTGATCTATGAAGGAACATGCCTCACAGAAACCGTGATGATTTACTGTCTCGTGTACTATTAGTTATAACAACATGGTATGTTTGATTGGGGTGTATGTGGTTGCACAACCACCCAACGGTCAATATAACTTCACCTGTATCATTCTTCCTACCTTATTAATCCTCATTTAATGACACATACTTTGATGTACATCACCTTCTCTTAGAATGCAATTTGAATTTGTTATGTCTATTTGAGCTTGAATGAACAGTCTAAGCACGCTGGGGACAAAGACCATAAATCAACTAAGAGCCGCTTCCCCTCTTGGACATGTCACCTTACTCATAGGTCCATTCAAACCTTAGGGGTGGTTCTTTTTCAGACTATATCAGAGGCAGGCAACAGTGACCGCCCTCTCTTGGTTTTCCATCCCGCCGCAAACACGGTCTCGGGTGATACGGGAAAACCCCCCCTCCCCCCTCCATGGGGGCCAAGAGGCCTTCCAGCAGGCCTGGATCCCAACCAGATCCGGCCTCATGGAAAAGAAAGGAGACTCTCTCACAAAGAACCAAAGACAATCTCAGGAGTTTTGGAACAAAGACTCCAACCAACAACGACTCCAATCACCCATCCTTCCGACTTCCTCACTTCTCCTGGGTACTCGGCGTGGCCTCAACAGAGTCCCAGGCCTTGACCAAACCAGCCATGCGTTCCTGGAGAAAGAGAACGCTCAAACAACTTCCACTTGACACTGCCGGAACCATCAACGACTTCAATTTTCAACAACTTCAAGAATTGTTCCCATTACAAATGCAAGTATTCAATTCAATGAAATGTGAAAATGAAATTCTGATGGTTCTTCTCATAGACCCTCTTCCGGTTTCCAATTTCATCCTATCACTAACCTATTTATGTATTCATGTGTGTATGTTGTTTAGTTTATTTATATTCATATAAATATCTATATTTAGTTATTAAAACTTGTACATAATATGTATTTGGTTCTGATTTGTTTGCAATACATTGTCACTTTATGATCACGGTTTTTGCTACTGGCTCAACGTGCGGTATATGCAAAGAAATAAATATTCTTCTGTGGCCATGGAAGATACCCTTTTCTTAGAATAAATTAATAATCAAAAGAGTTCGTTGGACGAACTGATTAATTGATTGTAATATTAATTCAGCCACATCAAGTTAATCCAATTAACTGACCCAAATATTTATAATTAATAATAACAAGATATTATTGATTATTAATATTTCCAAAAAGCTGAGTTCCTTGCATTATGGTGGAGAATTTCAAGGCATCGTATTAAACATTGTATGCAAGCAGACAGTAATCAATCATATGTTGTCCCATAAGTTGTTATTAACATCTCATACACACGCACAAGTATCTGAAATCAGCGAAACTATAGCCTGAATATGCCTTCCTACGAATGGCAGAAAGTTTCTCAAATGCTATAATGCATATTTAAATCGTACGATAAGAAACTCCTGATATTAGCGAAGAAATCCTAATTTCAGATAGAAGTCGAGCGTACGTTAAACCTTCTCTGACGGAGAAATCTCAGATTAGCCGCACGTATAAATGGTACCAGAAGAAATTAATCTGATTATGGACGAAGAAAACTCCATTCTCAGCATTTTGAAGGTGATCTGAGCGATGCTCCTCAGTCACCAATCAAGGCCTTGTTGTTCGTTACTTCATTGTATTCATATTAAACCGCCGAAGTGCTCATATGAAACAATCGCGTCAAATTAGTGGTATAAATTCTAGCCTAGCTAACTAGTAGGCTAATTTGCCATTGTCTGGGAAAGAACGGTGCTGTTTGATTTGTGAAAGAGTCACTCACATGCAACGTCATGTGCCTAAGCGAGAGACTCAGTGCAAATATTCAGCACAGCTCGTCCGCTGCTCCGGCTGATCTGTGTTGTTGGTTGGCATTGCGTCCGGAACGCGAGCAGGCGTTCCTATCTAGTTTTTCTGACAACAGCACCAATCTCACAGACCCTCGTGTAAACAAGCGACGGTTGTAGCCAATAGCTCCCTCAATCCTAACTCACACGCATAACTTACAAGTAAAACCCTCTACCTCGAGTGATAGTTTTAGCACCGCCTAAAAACCTTAGACACTTTAGAGCGTAAAGTGTAACCTTAAACCAAAGACTATAGATTTTGCGTGATTTGAACTGAGTGATTTGAACACGAGTAATGAGAGTCAAAGCTCTTCGAGGCTTTGAATCAAAGGAGTCAACTGCGTCACAAATGATTCTTTGTTTGAAGCGCCCTCGCTGGCGACCCCTGCTGGTCAAAACAGTGGAAGTGTAGCGGAAACTCAAATCAACGGAACACCTTTTACAAACCAATCGCAAAGGTTTTATCAAAAGGTGTAATCAGGTAATGGCAATCCGCAAGCTACCTAATATCGTTTAATATGAGGTGTCTTTCAAGGCACAATATCCTAGTAAACTGTAGGGCTCGTTTTATGAAAGCTTGACTTGAAAGTCAATCAGACCCTTTATCAAATGCGTCATTAAATGTGTACGAATCTATAAAGTGATACAAGATCGCATAGAGACCAGATACACACTGGTTCACGAACCGTTGAAATTTAAAACAATTTCGAAACAGCTATGACGCGTAACGAAGCCCAGTTTAATAAAATCACGTGACCTTAGCAGTGATACCCACTCCGAATGATTCACCCTGGTGTCAGAGCTTCACGAAGCACGTCTCATAAGAGGGTTAAACCACTCTCTTCTCTCTCTCTTTCTTTCGCTCGACCCCTTCCTCTTGGTTTCACTTTCAGATTGAAACCCAGATACTGTGGTTTTCATTTGTGTTTCTTTTATTTCGACCCAAACCTACCCCTATCGTATTCTGTGTCTTTACACCTGTTGAGCCTGAATATTCCTATTCAGTTAAGTTGAATTTAATTAAATTTGGGATTTAATTAAATCAATTTGCTTATTCAATTTCCACTCTAGTTACCAGAGCTATGAGAACACTCGATGTTTAATTTTATTTTTTTGATTTTATTTAAATTTATTTATTTACTTTTGTTTCAGCCTGAATTCTTATATTCAGCTAAATAAAGCTTAACTAAATTTGAAATTTAATTAAATTACATGATATGCTTCCCTTTCCCTTTTAGTTTTCTTAGAGCTATAAGGACGTTCTTACTTTACCTTTACCTTATTTTAGATCACTAGTCACTATCCTCATCTTCTCTCTCTCTTTAGGATTACAATATCTAGCGACTGTTGTTTCCTTAGCGAGTTACACAGGTCATTAATATCCTACTTCCTGTCTGTGTTTACCCATCCTCACTCCTTAACACCAAGCTAAGTACATGAAGTACGGCTAAACACAAATGCACAGTAGGCCCCAGACAGAACTGGAAACACTTCCCGTTGTTTCTTCTTCTTCTTTTGGACCGTGAGATGTTTGATGTGTCCCTGCTAGCTTAGTCTAACAGCAGCATAACCCATAAGTGACGCCTGTTTACCTATGTCTCCTAGCTAAACCTAAATAGGTAAAACACTCCTTTCTTCCTCTTCTTTTCTGGTTTCATCCTATTGTTGTATTTTGGTTTTGCTCTATCTGTTACTCTCGTAGCACAACATGTGAGAAGAACCATCAGCATTTTTGAGTAATAGGTTATGACATGTAAGAGCCCAGTCATCAGTCGATGCTGCTTAAAGCACGTCAAAGATACTCAAATTTTTTTTTTTTTTTTTGTGTGTGCTCCCCAACACAAAATTTTAGCTGCTCCACATAGCCGTTCTCCCACACAGATAGCTCACCACCTCTGTAGAAACTTGCATTTGCCTTTGCCATTTCTCTCTTGTGTTCCCACAAGTGTGCCAGTAGGCCTCAGACACCCAGCCCTGCCACCAGGACCACCTGGAGACCCGGCAGAGCAGTGTCAAGGACATCCTTTAGCCGGAAACAGGCAACGACCTGCCACGGCAGAAAAAGGAACAGTTAGACGACAACGAAAGCGGACGTCCGGCCTGAGCCACCTAGAGCTGACCAGAATCATCTTCTCCTTGGCCGCGCTCCCGCAGGCCTCAAACAGGAGGTAAATGAACTAATGCTGCCAGCCACAGAATTCCACAGAGAACAAACCCTGCTTAGCGTGAGAGGATACAGGACAGATGCAAGGACCCTGACAGAGCAGAGCAACTGAAAGAGATCATCAGTTTTCAGGCGGACGACAGCTCTGAGCACTTGCAAACCGACGGGTAAAGAACTGTTTCACTCAAAGAACTTAAAGAAATGGTTGAACTCAAAGAGAGCTAAAGCCATCAATGTGCAGCGGAAGTCCGAACACTGACTTAGCGATGCTGTAACATTATTGACGCACTCCATGTGGTCCAAAGAGAGCTGCAACAGTCCAACCCACTGCAAATGGACCACACAAGAAAGACGTACCCTGCTGACCTTCACATCAGCAGCGTAAGCTTCCCCAGCCCTGCACAAAGGGGGGAGGAGCCAAAGCCCTCGGCTCAACACTTCACCAGCCAGTGTCCTGAGAGCCCCTGCAGCTGCAGGAGGAAAAGGTAACTCAGACAAACCCTGAAATGGCACATGAAGTGACACTCAACAATCTCAAGTGAAAGGTCAGAAACATCCCTGCCAATCTACAAGACATTGATTTTCACCTGCAGTCTCCAACCGGTGTGGCACACCGAGACAGACTCCATCTGATCTGGACACATCCAGCCCAGATGGGCCCTGCCCAGACACCAAGCAGGACAGACCTAGAAGGGCCTGTGCTACCACCACCGACTCCGAACGAGTTTTCTGTGGAACTTACAACGAACCTGTGACGGAGGAGGACACCAGCGTCAAGAAACTTTTCCTCCAAAACCACTTAGTCACCATATTTTCACCTGCCCCCACGCAATGCCCACTCATCGATGCGTGACCTGATGCAGAAGGCCTCTAACACAGAAGGCCTCCTCAGAAAGGGTTCCTAAGACCCCATTGATTCTGAACTGCAAAACCAGAAGGCACACAACATGAACACAATGCAAGACTCTGCTAAAAAGTCCTTGGTCAGCATAGGACATAAAACTTTTAAAGTAGATGAAAATGTGTGCTCAAAGAGCAGCAAGACTCTGCATTAGTAAAAGTAGAATTTTACTGATATAAAGAAAATCTTGAATGGACGTGTAAGCCTCACCTGGCAACAGACTATGCACGACTCTTTTGAAACAAACATTTGCTACATGCTGGTTGAATTGGCACTGCTAAACATTAGTTTCCATGACAATGAAGGGTTACAGGAAACACTAGCTCCAAATAGGGCATACGTCACCTTGATGCCAGAGTGTAGGAAAACCACCTGAGCTTTAAACTATTGTAACCTACAGGCGTGCATTTGACCATTGCGGTCCAACTGGAACAGAACATGCGATACGCATTTTGATCACTGGTTGCTGGCTTGTCTAAATGCAGATAAAACGATAGCTGGAATTGACATCTCTACTGTAAGTGAAAGAGTCTTAGATTTCCAACTGGTATCAGTAAGTTCAGCATTAAAGCGCAAGTCTGTTTGACAAAGGAATCTCATCTCAGCAGCTTGTAAACTGTACCGATATCTATCCTGCTTTGGTTAAAGAAATCCAAATTGCAGTATTGCTAAACCTGTTTCTGACAAAGAAAGCTCAGGACAGTGTTATATATACGTAGACCTGGGTGATGCTCCCCTTTCTACAATGTAAAGGCCTTACAAATTATTGTTAGATTGATGTAATTCACCTAAATTTTTAGCTCCATCTACAAGCAGAGAGCTACCTAGCGATCAAAACTGTTCATTCGCTGAAAAGTCAGCATTTATGCATGAGAGGGACGTAACTATATAGGCTTAGACAAGCTTTGACTTACAGCAAATCTATTTCCTTACTCTGTAAACAAATAGAATAAGTTGTGTAAAGTAAAGAGGAGAGTTCCATGAGTAAAATTAGCAAATGCCAAAACACATTTGCATTATACTGAATGTAACATCGAGTTCTTGAAAGACTTAAAGTATAGGCGCCCCCTTTTAACCCGTTTAAACATGCATAACTAGGGTTGGGTACCGAAACGCGGTGCCAATAGGGAACCGGTTCTGACGTAAACAGTAGTAAGCAGACCGAATAAGAACGAAAATTTCGGTGCCTGATTTCGGTGCCTGACTCTGTCATGAGGCGCACACACGCAAGGTCTCGCTCTCTCTCCGCCGTGCGCGCACAATACTGTTTGAAGCACAGTCTGTTCTGTCTCGCATGCGAGCTCTTGCTCGCTCACTCTAGATTCCAGGAGATTTTAACTAATTTGCGGGCATCAGGGAGCCGTTATCAATATGCGGGAGACTCCCGGAACGTCTGCTGATTGCGAGGGGATTAATGAAGATGCCGAAGACAAAACGCTCCAAGGTTTGGCTGCATTTCACGTGTAAAATTACGCGTCAGAATGCCCTCTGGGTGTGCCGATTGTCTGAAGCCATATAGAATCACGCCAATCCATTGGCTGATGGCGTGGGCGCCGCCTCGACGCTCACGTCGTCTTATTATATTGGCACGCGCATCATCTGCTCCTCAGATTTCTCTGCCGAAAAAGGAAGCTTGTCGGCAGCGCAAGGAGTTTGGCAGCGAACGCAGCGTCTCGTTCCCTATTCAGAGAACATAGGTTACACCAGTAACCAGAGACGTTCTCTTTCATAGGTTCACTCAACGCTACGTAGCTAAGACGCAGTGAGCATGAAAAACCAAACTCGCCAAGCGCTGCCGTTCTAGTGCAACGACCAGATAACTTACATGACTGGTTCAAGCAGACAAAACATGGGAACCTGTTGCCATGTCGAGATTAGATTACCCTGGTAGTAATCTCTATTAATCTCCAGTATTATTACATTGTTTGATACAATATTGTTTTATTTGATATTATGTAAATGTGAATTTTTATTTTATATTGGTTTATTTATTATTACCATATATGTTACTTGTATTTATATTGTTTAAAGATTTAAGTTAATATTGTGTCCAGTTTGGCCCTGTAAATAAAAGGGTATTAGTTTTTGACAAAGTGTGTGCGGTTTCGTTTTCTTAAAGGGATAGTTCACCCAAAAATGAAAATTCTGTCAGTAATTACTCACCCTCATGTTGTTCAACCCCGTAAGACCTTCGTATCTTAATTCGTGTTCCGAAGATGAACGAAGGTCTTACGGGGTTGAACAACATGAGGGAGAGTAATTACTGACAGAATTTTCATTTTTGGGTGAACTATCCCTTAAAGTACCGTTTCAAGAACCGTTTAAGCACCGGAACCGTTTAAAAAATACCGAGTAGGTACTGGTATCGGATAAAACCCAACCGATACCCAACCCTATGCATAACTCAGTAAAATGTGCAGACATTCTTCAGGTACTGTTGAATTGTTCTGACATGCTCTGGTTCCCATGACAACAACTGGTCACAGGAAGTGCTAACTTGTGATGTCACTTTGTAAACAAACCAGCCTAGGTGGCTAAGCTAACCTAACCTAGCATTCATCCAGCTTAGGCTAAGCTAAATAATAACTTCTACAATTAGCAGTTAGCATCATTCACTTGAAGCCTTAATTACAGCTTTTGTTTACACAGTGCAAAGTATTCTAGAATACTTTCTTTAACCCCAGTTAGGGTTTCTAATTCTTCACTTTCCGTACTTTCAGTTCTTCTCAGCTAAATTTCGCCTTCACTAGTTAGGCATAGTCCTGGCTGAGCGCTGTAGGCTAAATTTGCAGATGCCCTGTCAATTAAACTTAAGTTTAACTACATGTAAACTGTGTAGCTAGATAATAATTCGTATAGTAATGAGAATTTCCATCAGCATGTTGATTAAACCTTTGGAGGGACACACACAGTGTGGTCTTGAACACGCAACCGCTGTAACCCACTATGGAGTGTTGGTCCAGACAAATCCAGAGTTTAGTCACTAGTGCTACTGATTATTCTCACATTCAGATCATTACCGCTGTTTTGATTACTTTATTTTTTTATTTCCACTTTGATAATAATGGCAGTCAGCTATTCCCTTGTCTATTCGGTCATCTATATGATTTAATTCCATTTCCTCTCTTGTTCGAATGTGGTTCCATTTCCCATTGGGCCCAGAAAGGAAACAGAGACACCTTTATTTGTGATTGTGTTTATTTTCAACAAGTGCACTCATTTTTGTGACCCTGCAACACAAGTAATTTCAACAATTACTAGGGCATAACTATAGTCCTGAGGATTGATAATAAGCATAATTTGAATAGGAAAGCTGTCTCTTTTCCTCCTATCCTTCACTTCGTCAAGCCGTAGTGAACCACCATTTAAGTCCAGAGAAATAATTTAGTCATAAGAACCATCTTAAGTCATTTATTTCATCTCGGCCATGCCCTTTCCAGGAAATACTCTAGGAACCACACAAGTTTTAACCTCCTAACATCCACAGCTAAGATGATAAAGATACAAGAGACACATCACTAGCTAGATACACATGAAGCACCTAACTTTATGCCACATATCTAGCGAACCAATTAAACAGTGGTTCTGAACTTTTAGGGTCATGCATTAGTCTCTCACCACAAGTGTGCCAAAGTGTCACAGAGCCTCTGCTTAACCTGACCCCAACCTTCCAGCTTACCAAAGACTATGACAAACCAATGGACACTATGAGAAACCACCTCTAACCCCTCCATCCACCCACGAATGCCGTCTGCACCCACCGACAACCGGTGCCCCAGACAACTGAAATCAACAAGCACACGCTGCGTTCACAGGACAACACTCTGCGTTATGCACCTGATGACATCGCTGCGCCAAAGCTTGTGGTGCCACAGTGCAAAAGGGGGGGTCATGCCAGTGTATGCCCATGACGCACCATGTGCTGCACACCGCAGCACCAGAACACCGAAGCAAGTGGCATACCGGCGTCCTCGAAGCGGAAAGACTGTCCTAGCCAACAAAGGACGACAGTCGCTGAGATCTTTCCTCCCTTTCTCTCTCCCTCTCCCCTTTGTTTGTTCCAGGATGCTGCTGTGGTTAGTCTTCCTGTGCCTCCAGCCAACCAGAGGACAGCCGCAGTCGGTCATCTCACCAGGTCCAGTATCAAGCAGCGTCCCGAAGGAACAACCGGGACTCCTTATCACCAACTCTAGGACCCACACCCAGAGAGTGTATGTTCGACTCCACTCCCTCGCCCACGCTGAGGCCAATGTCGAACACATGCTCAACCAACTTGAAAAAAACCTGTCACACAAGCAGAGCTAGATGGACACAACCGCCGCTGCCGTCGGAACTCTGTTAACATTGGCATGTCCAGTGTCAACGCACTGAACCTAGCCACCGTGAGACAAAGTGTGGCTGAAATTCAAACTGAAATCCCACAGCTAAAAGGGCAACTCACAACACAGAGTGCCTCCCTGCCGTCCATCGGCAAGACATCGAAGGGAACTGTGGTAATTCTCAACACCCACAGCGTTCGGCTGAACCAGACAGTGAACTCCATGAAACAGCTGTTTACTGTCTTCCAGAATGACTTTACTCAAACTCAGCTGGTCTGCAGTCTCTGATCCAAGACACACGCTGCCCTGCTGAGGCCAAACCTGAATCGAAGCTGGAAACCTCATCCTTCTTCAAGAACCAGAATTTCACCCTAACTCCAGAATGACAGGTGATACCCAGTCAAGGCACCTTCTGCCCCAACACCTGCTGCAGAGACCTGTACTGGGCTACTGTCCACATCAACCGCCGTGGAACGACCACCGCTCCAGAAGACGTGAGCAACCAGAGGCCACCATGGCCTTCCAGCCTTCTATGACAAAGGTGTGTCTGATCTCTCGGCACTTTCAACTTCGATCATGGTTGTCCTTGAGGGGGACAACAATGGTCGAAAAGGGGGGATGTAGGGTCTGGACCATACAGACACACACTAATTATTCATATTCACTATATTTAATCAATATAAAGGTCTATGAAACTCTCCCCCAAAACTAACCTCACAAATGAAGTTACTTTGTCAGCCGGCTGTCCGGTTACAGAACACTTTAAGACTGATAACAGACTTTTACGACCTCAAAGGAATGTGGCCACATGCGCCACATGCTCAAGAGAAAGAGACAATCTTTAATTAAATAAACTTTGCGGTATTACTCTGATCTATGAAGGAACATGCCTCACAGAAACCGTGATGATTTACTGTCTCGTGTACTATTAGTTATAACAACATGGTATGTTTGATTGGGGTGTATGTGGTTGCACAACCACCCAACGGTCAATATAACTTCACCTGTATCATTCTTCCTACCTAATTAATCCTCATTTAATGACACATACTTTGATGTACATCACCTTCTCTTAGAATGCAATTTGAATTTGTTATGTCTATTTGAGCTTGAATGAACAGTCTAAGCATGCTGGGGACAAAGACCATAAATCAACTAAGAGCCGCTTCCCCTCTTGGACATGTCACCTTACTCATAGGTCCATTCAAACCTTAGGGGTGGTTCTTTTTCAGACTATATCAGAGGCAGGCAACAGTGACCGCCCTCTCTTGGTTTTCCATCCTGCCGCAAACACGGTCTCGGGTGATACGGGGAAACCCCCTCTCCCCCCTCCATGGGGGCCAAGAGGCCTTCCAGCAGGCCTGGATCCCAACCAGATCCGGCCTCATGGAAAAGAGAGGAGACTCTCTCACAAAGAACCAAAGACAATCTCAGGAGTTTTGGAACAAAGACTCCAACCAACAATGACTCCAATCACCCATCCTTCCGACTTCCTCAATTCTCCTGGGTACTCGGCGTGGCCTCAACAGAGTCCCAGGCCTTGACCAAACCAATCATGCGTTCCTGGAGAAAGAGAACGCTCAACCAACTTCCACTTGACACTGCCGGAACCATCAACGACTTCAATTTTCAACAAATTCAAGAATTGTTCCCATTACAAATGCAAGTATTCAATTCAATGAAATGTGAAAATTAAATTCTGATGGTTCTTCTCATAGACCCTCTTCCGGTTTCCAATTTCATCCTATCACTAACCTATTTATGTATTCATGTGTGTATGTTGTTTAGTTTATTTATATTCATATAAATATATATATATTTACTTAATAAAACTTGTACATAATATGTATTTGGTTCTAATTTGTTTGCAATACATTGTCACTTTATGATCACGGTTTTTGCTACTGGCTCAACGTGCGGTATATACGAAGAAATAATTATTCTTCTGTGGCCATGGAAGATACCCTTTTCTTAGAATAAATTAATAATCAAAAGAGTTCGTTGGACGAACTGATTAAATGATTGTAATATTAATTCAGCCACATCAAGTTAATCCAATTAACTGACCCAAATATTTATAATTAATAATAACAATATATTATTGATTATTAATATTTCCAAAAAGCTGAGTTCCTTACAGTAATAAGGGTAAACTATTAATCACAGATATATACGGTATAGCATACCACAGTAATTTATGAACGTATTTAATAGAATTTATAAATTACTTATAGCCTAACTGAATTAAAACATTCATAAAATGTTAGCATAAAACATTTATGATTATGAATGTATAGTCATATTTTGTAAATGATTAGTTGATCAATAACTAATAACTTTTAAGGGACTTATAACTGAACATTATTATAAAGTGTTACCCAAACTTAAATAAATAAATACAGTAAATATAGGAAGGAAGAGGTGGGGAAAGGATTAAGGATCAGAGGAAAAGTTTAAAGTGAAAAGTTTAGATTATTCTGAAATTATGATGTTTTTAACATTTTATAGAGGGTTCACCCAACTAAAATGGCTTCCATGGAAATGGAACGTGAGCACGTCAAGAAAAGGAGTGCACCCAGGAATGAGGAGGAGGAACACCCTGTTCCTCTCATACAAGGCAGTGTAAGACAGTATTTCAGAGGAGGTAGACCCACCCTAACCCAAGAGCGATTTGACAAGTTGATCCTTAAATTCATCATTCAAGGACTGCATCCACTTCACACTGTGGAGAGACCAGAGTACACAGATTTATTCAGAGAGATTTTACCCTCTATGCATTTGATGTCCAGGAGAACATTGGGAAGAATGCTTGAGGATGAGTATACATCAATGAAAGCACACTGTCTATGATTTTGTCCAAACAGAAACATGTATGTACCACAACAGATGCGTGGTCTTCAAACAACAGAAGCTTCCTTGGGGTGACCATCCACTGGATAAACCAAGAAACATTAACCATCTGCTCTGGGGCATTAGCCTGTCGCAGGATCATAGGGCGCCACACATATGATATTTTAGCTGAGATGTTGCAAGATGTGCACAGAGATTTCAACATAAAAGACAAGGTGACCGTTACAACCACAGATAATGGTTCAAATTTTGTGAAGGCTTTCAGTGTCTTTGCAGAAGTTCAAAGAACCATTCAAGAAGAGGAGGATGAGGAAGAAGAGGAGGGACACACTGTCTTCATAAATGTCACAGATATTTTTAATAAAACAGAAGAAGACTACAGTCTCCCACTTCATCAGCGATGCGCCTGCCACACCCTCAACCTGGTTGCAACAAGAGACAATAGCCGCGTTTCCACTCCCGGGCCAGGGCTGAGCCGTGCTAGTGCGTGCCAGGGCCAGTCGCGTTTCCACTGTCACTTCCGGGGCTTGATCGAGGCTTACTCAGGGCCAACGGCCAGGATTTCTGGCCCGTCGAATACCTTGGGCCAAAGCGGGCCAGCTCGGGCTAGAGGCGTGGGCAAGGTAAAAGGCGGAGTTTATCGGTGTTAGGGAAAGTTATGGTCTGCGGCAAAGCCGGCAAGATGCACATTTCACTTTTTTATATCGCGCAAAATAATTGCTGCTGCAAATGGAGAATCGCCTATACTGGTCTGTCGAAGATACCAAAGCTCTTCTGAGCATTTGGGCAGAAGAAAGAGTACAACGTCAATTTGACGGCGTGTGAAGAAACGAGGACGTTATAAAATACATCGTTGCTGAATTTTCTAAGCTAAGCATTCAGCGAGCAACGCTTCAAGTTCGGGAAAAAGTTCGGGAAAAAGTTGCAGGCGCAGTATTGTACAAGGCGATTAAAACTAAAGATAAAAACTTATATTTTTATTCCGTCTGAACTGTGCCCTGAATTACACATATGATGTTTGTCAATTTAAAAGATAATTATTCAGAGAAGAAACTTTCCATGGTTCGACTTGATGGATGGTGTGCTGGGTCACCGTCACTCTGTTAGTGGCGACTCGCGAGACAAGTCGGGACACTATTGCAGCCACGGCCGGTTAGTTAATATACATGCTATCTTCCTAACTTAAAAAATAAATAAATCCATAATACCCGCTGAAATGGGTTGGGTTATATGACGTTTGATCCAGAAAGGCGTGTTAGGGGCGGGGTTTAGGGCAGCATTGCGGGGCTACTGTCCCGGCAGTGGAAACGCAAGCCCGGTGCTTAAGGCCTGAGGCCACTGGCTCGGCTCGGCTCGCTGTTGGCCCTGGCCCGGCCCTGACCCGACAGTGGAAACGCGGCTATTGAGGGTGCTTTGACCCAGTCAGAGGCCTTTAAAAAGGTATCAAGATCAACAATTGGCAGATGCCAGGGACTGTGGAACAAGCAACACAGAAGCACACAAGCTTCAGACATTATCAAAGACAAGCTAGGGTGCCAGCTGATAGTTCCCAGTCCAACAAGGTGGAACTCCACTTACCATGCCATGGAGCGCTTGAATACCTGTATCCTGACAAAAGAACAAGACCTCCAGGAGACCTGTGAGAAGCTTCTGGTGACTCGCTTCAAAGCAACAGAACTCACCTTCATACAGGAGTATGTTCAGGTAAATATTACCTTTATTTTGATATGTACTTAAGTTAACCGGTGTTCATGCTGTAATCCATGTATCTGTCTGAATATAAAGGCAACCACATACCTCTAACTGAGCTTAGTGTAGGGAATTTTTTCCCCCAGGTTGCTAACTGAATGTTAAACAACTACTACTTATTAGAATGATGATGATTATAAATAAGAAAACTTATATTATTATTACTTTTGAGTAACTGTTATTTATTCCTTGTCTTTCCTGTGCATCTTTAAGGTTATGGCGCATCTGGCCAAGGCCCTTGACGTACTACAATCAGATAAAATGGCCTACACGGGAGTGTTGGTGCCAACAATCTCAATTCTCCTCAATAGAATGGAGCAGATGAAGCATGAGGCAAACATGCATCACTGTAACCCACTGGTAGATGCCATCATCAATGGGGTGAAGAAGAGGTTTGGATACATTTTTCAAGATGCAAGGTTGCTCATAGCCTCTGCAGCTCATCCTATGTTCAGATTGGCATACATAGCCAGTGGAAAGAAGGCTGATGTTGTGTCAAACCTGAAAGCAGAAGTTAACCTGCTTCAAACTCAATACCCAGATGATCACATGCAGACAGATGGTGAGGACCCAACTGATGATGGTGATGAAATAACTGGATACTTCCCATCACTCAGAACAAGAGCAGTTCTGAATGAAGTGGACAGCTACTTGCAATCACCCAAAATCACCTCTTGATATGTGGTGGCAGAAACTTGTTTCCATGGAGAGAGATAGATATCTTTCTCACACACACAGACACACAGACACACACACACACACACACACACACACACACACACACACACACACACACACACACATAACCACAAACAAACAAACACACACCAAATGTTATTTAGAGGATGTGGCGAGGGGGGCATGGTTCATTGAGGTCTGAAGTGAGAGAGAGAGAGAAAGGAGCCGAGCGGTGAGTAAATAGGTCAAGTGCAAATGACGAACACCTGTGTATTATTGCAGTAATTGGCGTGGAGAGACCACATATAAAGCCGTCTGGGACAGGGGAGCGAGAGAGAGAAAGACTCGGGACTCGTACACAACAAGCAGAAAGAGTGACTAAAGTGGACTGAGAGCTGTTACAGCGGAAAGAGTTATCTAAAGTGGACTGAGAGCTGTTACAGCAGAAAGAGTTATCATCTAAAGTGGACTGAGAGCTGTTACAGCGGAAAGAGTTATCATCTAAAGTGGACTGAGAGCTGTAACAGCGGGAAGAGTTATCATCTAAAGTGGACTGAGAGCTGTTACAGCGGGAAGAGTTATCATCTAAAGTGGACTGAGAGCTGTTACAGCGGGAAGAGTTATCATCTAAAGTGGACTGAGAGCTGTTACAGCGGAAAGAGTTATCATCTAAAGTGGACTGAGAGCTGTTACAGCGGGAAGAGTTATCATCTAAAGTGGACTGAGAGCTGTTACAGCGGGAAGAGTTATCATCTAAAGTGGACTGAGAGCTGTTACAGCGGAAAGAGTTATCATCTGAAGTGGACTGAGAGCTGTTACAGCGGAAAGAGTTATGATCTAAAGTGGACTGAGAGCTGTTACAGCGGAAAGAGTTATCATCTAAAGTGGACTGAGAGCTGTTACAGTGGAAAGAGTTATCATCTAAAGTGGACTGAGAGCTGTTACAGCGGGAAGAGTTATCATCTAAAGTGGACTGAGAGCTGTTACAGCGGAAAGAGTTATCATCTGAAGTGGACTGAGAGCTGTTACAGCGGAAAGAGTTATCATCTAAAGTGGACTGAGAGCTGTTACAGCGGGAAGAGTTATCATCTAAAGTGGACTGAGAGCTGTTACAGCGGGAAGAGTTATCATCTAAAGTGGACTGAGAGCTGTTACAGCGGGAAGAGTTATCATCTAAAGTGGACTGAGAGCTGTTACAGCGGGAAGAGTTATCATCTAAAGTGGACTGAGAGCTGTTACAGCGGGAAGAGTTATCATCTAAAGTGGACTGAGAGCTGTAACAGCGGAAAGAGTTATCATCTAAAGTGGACTGAGAGCTGTTACAGCGGAAAGAGTTATCATCTAAAGTGGACTGAGAGCTGTTACAGCGGAAAGAGTTATCATCTAAAGTGGACTGAGAGCTGTTACAGCGGAAAGAGTTATCATCTAAAGTGGACTGAGAGCTGTTACAGCGGAAAGAGTTATCATCTAAAGTGGACTGAGAGCTGTTACAGCGGGAAGAGTTATCATCTAAAGTGGACTGAGAGCTGTTACAGCGGAAAGAGTTATCATCTGAAGTGGACTGAGAGCTGTTACAGCGGAAAGAGTTATCATCTAAAGTGGACTGAGAGCTGTTACAGCGGAAAGAGTTATCATCTAAAGTGGACTGAGAGCTGTTACAGCGGAAAGAGTTATCATCTAAAGTGGACTGAGAGCTGTTACAGCGGGAAGAGTTATCATCTAAAGTGGACTGAGAGCTGTTACAGCGGGAAGAGTTATCATCTAAAGTGGACTGAGAGCTGTTACAGCGGGAAGAGTTATCATCTAAAGTGGACTGAGAGCTGTTACAGCGGGAAGAGTTATCATCTAAAGTGGACTGAGAGCTGTTACAGTGGAAAGAGTTATTATCTAAAGTGGACTGAGAGCTTTTACAGCGGAAAGAGTTATCATCTAAAGTGGACTGAGAGCTGTTACAGCGGGAAGAGTTATCATCTAAAGTGGACTGAGAGCTGTTACAGCGGAAAGAGTTATCATCTAAAGTGGACTGAGAGCTGTAACAGCGGAAAGAGTTATCATCTAAAGTGGACTGAGAGCTGTTACAGTGGAAAGAGTTATCATCTAAAGTGGACTGAGAGCTGTTACAGCGGAAAGTTATCATCTGAAGTGGACTGAGAGCTGTTACAGTGGAAAGAGTTATCATCTAAAGTGGACTGAGAGCTGTTACAGCGGAAAGAGTTATCATCTGAAGTGGACTGAGAGCTGTTACAGCGGAAAGAGTTATCATCTAAAGTGGACTGAGAGCTGTTACAGCGGAAAAGAGTTATCATCTAAAGTGGACTGAGAGCTGTTACAGCGGGAAGAGTTATCATCTAAAGTGGACTGAGAGCTGTTACAGCGGAAAGAGTTATCATCTGAAGTGGACTGAGAGCTGTTATAGCGGAAAGAGTTATCATCTAAAGTGGACTGAGAGCTGTTACAGCGGAAAGAGTTATCATCTAAAGTGGACTGAGAGCTGTTACAGCGGAAAGAGTTATCATCTAAAGTGGACTGAGAGCTGTTACAGCGGGAAGAGTGTTTTGTGATAAGAATTATTATTGTCGCTGTAGCAGGGCTACGGTGATTGCGCTCTGTGCGCGACATTTTGTTTACTTTTTTGTTTTGAGTTAAAAAGTACGACTCCCGAGTCCTTCTCTCTCTCTCTCGCTCCCCTGTCCCAGACGGCTTTATATGCGGTCTCTCCACGCCAATTACTGCAATAAGACACAGGTGTTCGTCATTTGCACTTGACCTATTTACTCACCGCTCGGCTCCTTTCTCTCTCTCTCACTACAGACCTCAATGAACCATGCCTCCCTCGCCACAGAGGACATGTTTTTTTTTGGGTTGCCATGTTGGTACTGTTTGGAGCAGGTCTTAATTCTTTTGCAACTGTGGTTTGAGATGAGTTGAGTTTTAAATTAACTGACAGTCAGTCCTGCAAATGTGCCCAATTCTAAATTGTGCATACACATGCAAACACATGTGCATATGCATACGTACACATACAGATGAATACACACACACTCTCGACACATGGTTTTGTTATTATGTGGATCATGTTTGTTTTTGTTGCCAAATTGGTTTGGAACAGTTTTTGAAAAAACAATTGAACTGAACAATTATGATTGCCTATCTGTTTGACTTACAGTTTTATTGATCACTGAGATAGCATTGATTTGGAATGAAGTTGGTTCAAAATAAAAATGTAATTTTGAAAAATAGCTTAGATGTAGTGAACTACTTTTGCCATGTTCCTGTAGCTTACATTTTCCAGGGTGGTAGCTTCAGTGTAGTGAAGCTTCATTTAATGTAGAGTAACTGCTAGCTTAGCTCACTACATTTTCCAAGTAGCTTGCCCAACACTGTGTATTTGGTTTACATGCCACATTACTAAGGCTTCACACACACAATCTTTTAATCAATCATGCTGAATTGTCCACACTCTGCTGTGTGATAATTATAGATTGCAATCAAAATGACAAAGCAGCCAGTCAGTATCTGATGTGTAGCGCTAAACCACTGTGAGCCTTTTATTTATGACTCCGATAAAGAAAGTTCTGCAACCTCTCGACTGTTCAATTCAATCCTATTTTAGTCAGAGAGCCTCTTTCAATGGTTGCTGGTTTGAAGCACCCATAAAGAAAAGCTTTGACCGTGAAACACTGAACCCATGGCAACAGTAGCTAAGAGGAAGTGCTCAAAGGGAAGACAGCTTCAGATGGACCTGAGAGCAAATCTCAGAAATAAAAGAGAACAGACCTGCCACTGATCTTCAATCAAGCACAAGACACCTGAATCATTAATTAAACGGTTTCTATCTAGGTTTACTCAATTAAATAGAGTTTTCTCATACATATATATGTCTATATATTCAATTCAATTTATTTAAAAAAGCACATTTATGAAGCACATAAGAGCAAAAAACAATAATTACAGAGAATCAAAAGCACAAGAGAAAAGATTTGTAGTCTGTTCTGATGGGTAGAGGCAGCTTGTACGGTAAGGCAGACAGTAAGTGATAATTTCGTGATCTAAACAAACTGGATGGATCGTGGATAACAATTAAATCAGAAAGGTATTTGGGAGCTAGATGGTTGAGAGCTTTGTACACAGATATCTCACCGGCAGCCAGTGCAGAGAGCGTAAAATTGGTGTAATATGATCTCGTTTGTGGCTTCCCGTGAGCATGAGCAAGGTTTGTTTGTCTAACTTCAGACTACCATCTAGGTAAAATCCCAAATCTTTAACATCAGAGGTAAGGTGCGGCGGGACGGTGCCAAGATCGATAGCATTTGCATCCCTGTAATCTTTTGGCCCCAATTGAATAATTTGTGTTTTGACATTGTTGAATAGAATAAAACTGTTGGAGAGCCACAGTTTGAGTTCATGAAGACAGGCTTACAATCTCTTGTAAGCAAAATTATCCTTGCTTTTTATAGGTATGTAGAGTTTGCATAACAGTGGTACGACACACCAAATCTACTTAAAATTGACCGCAAAGGTAGCATGTATAATGAAAATAGTAGCGGTCCCAAGATCGACCCCTGTGGTACACCACAAGTAAGGTGGGTCGCCGAGGATGAGCGGACACCTAAACTTACGGAAAAACTTCTATTGGACAGGAAGGACTGGAACCCTTTTAGTACCGTACCTGTGATCCCGATGGAACGTTCCTGGCGAGATAAAAGAAGCCTGCGGTCCACAAAGTCAAAAGCTAAGCTCAAATCCAGAAGCACTTGAATTTTCCAGATTTTATTTTATATTATTTATATTTTATTTAAAGCTTTTTCACATTTTTACAGAAAATGTAAAAATTTTCCCCACCCCATGCCTGCATATAAGTAACCAGAAAATAAAGTAAATAAATAATAATAATAATAAAAATAAATAAATAAATAAACAATAATGATAAATGTCTATATATACATATAAGTACATATACACACGTAAACATACAATGCACATACATGCATATATACATACAGATACACATTCTACATACACATATATTAAAAGTAAAATGTTTAAAATAAAATGCCAATACCAATTATTACCCAATGATGGAAATAAGGTGAGTTTTTGCACCCTGCAAGATGCTATATAATCTACAGTACCACACTTCTTAGAACAAATGTCCAACATGTTAAATTCCATGATCCCCTTCCAGAAATTCTATAAAGGACTTCTAAATCTGTAAAAATTTCTTCGGTTTACCAGCAATTTCGTATCTAATCTTTTCCATATGTAGCACACTGCTATCCTCTGCAATCCACGTCTCAAATTTAGGTACACACTCTTTGTTCCACATCAACAAAATTGCCTTCTTCGCTATTGTCATCCCATATTGTATCGTCTGGATTTGATTAAGGTTATAGGTCACTAAAGAAGGGACCCAGCCTAATATTGCAACACTGGGATCATGAGGAAAATCAGTCTTAAGTACCTTTGAGTAAAAACAAAAGACCTCAGACCAGAATTTACATATTTTGGGCAGAACCAGAATAAATGAGCCAATGTACCCTCATTGGACTTGTACTTAATACACAAAGGTGAGACAGAGGTGTATATAGAATGCAATTTTGTATGAGAGTAGTGCAATCTATGCACCACTTTGTATTGTATCAGCTGAAAATTAAAACTGATGGAGCAAGACCTAATACCCCGAAGGGCCTC
This sequence comes from Gila orcuttii, assembly GCA_026230005.1. Classification (NCBI taxonomy): domain Eukaryota; kingdom Metazoa; phylum Chordata; class Actinopteri; order Cypriniformes; family Leuciscidae; genus Gila; species Gila orcuttii. The sequence goes on from JAPDVR010000025.1 coordinate 28,630,590, forward strand.
GGCCCAGGAGTCTTCCGAAATATCTATACCCAAGTCTTTTTCCCAGGACATCTTTAAATACTGTGAAGTAGGAACTCTGGAGTCATTTAAGCATTCAACAAATTTGGAAACCAAACCCTTCATATCAAGTTCAAAGGTCATACAGTAATAAAGATGCTCAGGGGGTTTATAGGTTTCAAAGTTAGGTATATTATTTTTAACGTAGCTTTGTACTTGTAAATACCTGAAAAAACTTTTGTCTAAGCTGGGCGAAGGAAGCAAATACATTGTTAATGTATAAATCACCTAACAATACAATTCCTTTTGCTTTCCATGATAAGAAAGTTTGATCTGTCTGCGAGGGAGGAAATGCGTGGTTATAGGCTATAGGAGTAAGAGAGCTCTTTTGAGGGAGTTTAAAGACCTTTCTAAGCTGATACTGCACCTTGAGAGAATTTACAACGATGGGGTTACATTTCTTAAATGTTCTAATAGGTTTATTTTCTGCAAAGAGTAACGCAGGGAGGGAGGAATCCTAAATAACCCGCTCAATAACAAGCCATGCAGGAATGGTGGTAGTAGTCAATACTTCGAGATATGCATTACACCAGGGGTCTCAAACTCAACTTAACTGGGGGGCGCTGGAGGTAGAGTCTGGGTCAGGCTGGGCCGCATCAAGTATTCCACAAAAAATTGTATTCAAGTATTCTAAAAAAGGAACACAACTGATCCAATCTTCTCAATCTTTATTATTACGTTTCTTCTGAACTGTTCCTCTGAATTTGAACATTCCTTTCTGTACATGATTGGTTCTTCATGAGCTGTCCTTCTGACAGTTGAAGTTTATTGTTACAAACTTTCTTTGTCTTTTCCTTATAACACATCTTTGTGATACTATTTGCTCATGTCCTTTTAATTTTCTTTATACAACACATTAATGATGTTGAATGTTTTTTTGGAAGGCACATTTCCTTTATTATACTTAGAAAAACAATTATTGCTTTTGAAATACAAATATTTGCAGTCATGTCTGCCCGTCTTATTGAATTCTTTCTACACATGTATAGTGTCTCAGGCAAATTACTGACTTTGCACAAATCAAGGCAAACCTTCTTATCAACCTGTTGGACACATTACTGTCACAGTCTACTAAAAGACGAGGATACGGAAGTAGAATATACACTTATTTATTTGACACGTAAAGCAAGCTCCAAGACAACAGAAGACATCAGATCCAATCAGGGGTACTCAGCACACTGAATATACTTTACTGGAACAGTCCTGGGTACAGATCAATCACCAGATGATTAGCGAAGTTTCCAGATCAAAGGAAGCACTGGAGAATGAAGCTTGGTGATTCAAGGGCGATCTCCACGTGGAAGCTGTTCAGGAGACACAGATAGGTTTGTTAGCATGAGACTGACAATACTTTGCAAAAGGAGTCTTTCTAGAACCAGACAAAGATGGTTTGGAACCAGAGGGTCGTGGGTATCGTATAGACGAGACCGGACGCTGAGTGGAAAGTGACAGGGCTTTTTAAGCAGTGAATGATAGAGGTGAGTGATGATGACATGCAGGTGGAACTGATCAGAACTCCGGAGATGATGAGCGAGACCAGGTGCACGGAGTTGAGTTTGGTTGGGATGTGTCATTGCTGATGGGATCCGTGACAGTACTCCCCCCTCCACGGCCAGCTCCCGAGGGCCGTAGACTCTGACGACGAGGGCGGCCCCGTGGACGAGGGCCCGGACACTCCGGATGAGCTTGATGAAACTCTTGGAGGAGTGTGGGGTCCAGAATGTCGGCCCGGTGGACCCAGCAGCGTTCCTCTGGTCCGAATCCCTCCCAATCCACGAGATACTGGAGCTGACCCACTCGTCGACGGGAATCTAGAAGGGTGCGAACCTGGTAGATGGTCTGTTCAGCGGGGTCAACAGGAAGATGAGGGGGCACTTCGTCGGCATTAGGTTCTGAGGACGGAGAGGAAAGGGGTGCAACGTAAGGTTTCAACAAAGAAACATGGAAGGTAGGTGCTATCTTGAAGTGACGGGGAAGAGCAAGACGATAGGACACTTCGTTGATCTGTCTTACGATTGCGAAGGGCCCGATATAACGGGGACTCAGTTTCCGTGAGGGCAACCGGAGGGGTATGTCCCGGGTCAAGAGCCACACAAGCTGGCCTGGAGTGTAGTGGGGAGTGGCTCTGCGACGAACATCTGGTTGTTGCTGATGTCTCCGGACAGCCCTTTGGAGATGGACATAGGCTGAATCCCAGACTCTTTCACTTTCAATGAACCAGTGTTGGACTGCCGGAACGTCAGATGGTTCCCCCGTCCAGGGAAACAGAGGTGGTTGATATCCCAGGACACACTGGAATGGAGTTAAACCTGTCGAGGACTGACAAAGTGAATTCTGGGCATACTCTGCCCATGGAAGGTATTGATGCCAGTGATCTTGTGCTTTATGGCAGTATGTACGCAGATACCTTCCAATCTCTTGAATCTTTCGTTCTGCTTGACCATTTGATTGGGGATGGTACCCCGACGTCAGACTGACCGACACTCCCAATAGTTTAAAGAAGGACTTCTAGACGTGAGAGATAAATTGAGGTCCTCGATCTGACACAATGTCTTCAGGGATCCCGAAGTGGCGGAATATCCCTGAGAACAGTAATTCGGCGGCCTTGAATGCGGTGGGGAGTCCGGAGAGTGCCAGTAACTTGCAGGACTTAGAGAACCTGTCCACGACGACGAGTATACAGGTCTTTTTGTCTGAGGGAGGTAGATGAGGATGTCGTCGATGTAAACGATTACAAAACGGTGAAGGAAGTCTCGAAAGATCTCATTCATGAACCCCTGGAACACCGACGGTGAGTTTGACAGGCCGAAAGGCATGACCAGGTATTCATAGTGGCCTGCAGGGGTGATGAATCCAGTTTTCCACTCATCACCCTCGCGTACTCGGACCAGGTTGTAAGCGCTCCTGAGATCGAGTTTCGTGAAGATTTTTGCTGACCGAAGTTGTTTGAGTGCCGCAGGTACCAACGGCAAGGGGTATCGGTATTTGACTGTGGATGCATTCAGAGCACGATAGTCAATGCAGGGGCGTAGGCCACCATCCTTCTTACTAACGAAAAAGAAGCTTGAAGCGGCTGGAGAAGTAGAGGGCCTGATATACCCCTGACGTAAGGCTTCCTCCACATACTCCTCCATAGCTTTCTGTTCTGGAATGGATAAGGGATAGATCTTTCCACGCGGTAGAGTGGCCCCAGGCAGTAGTTCAATAGCGCAATCCCATGGCCGATGAGGTGGTAATGTGGTGGCTAAACGTTTGCTGAACACGTCCTGGAAAGCAAGGTATTCCGGTGGAATGGTGGTGACAGAATCTGTGGTTGGACTTTCTACGGAGGTGGACCCCAAGAACATGGATACTGTGGGCTGTGGAATAGTCTTCTTAATAGACCGAAGACAGTGTTCTTTGCAATGATTGCTCCATTGACGTACCTCACCCGTAGTCCAGCAGATGTCAGGCGAATGTAAAGCGAGCCAGGGACGTCCTAGGACGATATCTGCTGTGGAACCCTCTAGCACTAGAAACGAACATTCCTCATGATGCATACAACCCATGGATAGATCTATTACAGAACTGCAATGACGGATGTTTCCTCTGCCGAGTGGTTTGCCCAGAATGGAATGAATGCTCAACGGATGGGTTATAGTACGACGGCGGGCTTGGAGCCGGTTGAGTAATGATGCGGAAATGAAATTCCCCGCTGCGCCTGAATCTATCAAGGCTTTTGCTGAAACAGAGTGTTGGTGATATCTCAAGATTACTGGGGTTAGTTTCAAACTAGAGACTGGGAAGGGTAAATCAACAGTACTCACCGCCGAACGTCTGGGACGGACGGGACAGTCTAGGCGATAATGACCCGGAGCTCCACAGTAGATACAGAGGTTTTGGTCACGGCGGCGATTACGTTCTGCGGCAGTTAGATGTCCTGAGTCGATCTCCATCGGTTCAGGCGTTGTAGGGTCTATGGACACGGGGGGTCGTGATATGGGTGCGGTGGTTGAACTTGAGTTCCTGAAGGAAGAGAATCGTGGAGAGGATACTGTGGTTAAACTGAGACATGCAGCGCGCTGTTGCGAAATGAGAATGGATCGCTGGATCAGCTTCTCAATCCCTATGGAATCTTCATAGATGGCAAGTTGAAGACAGATGTCGGGATTTAATCCTTGTCGATAGGCGGACATCAAAGCAACCTCGTTCCAACCGCTACTAGCGGCGATAGTTCGAAACTGCAGAGCATAATCAAACACAGTCGATCGGCCTTGGCGGAGACGTAACAACTGATTATGCACAGAAATAGCATTAGTAGTTTGAGAAAACACTATTTGAAAATGTTCAACAAAGCTACTTAATTATTGCAGTGCAGGTGCATTGGAATTCCATAGTGCCTGTGCCCAGTTCAGCGCGCGTCCAGTGAGTAGGGACAGAATGAAGGATATCTTGACGCTTTCTGAAACAAACTTGTTAGCGTTGATCTCCATATACAAGCGACATTGTAAAAGGAAACCCCTGCATTCACCTTCGCCTGAATAAGATGAGGGTCTGGCCATGGGACTGACTGCAGCGGGTCTGAGGTTTTGTAGAGTACGACTGAGTTCAGACAGAGTTTCTTGAAATGATGGTGGTTGCGTGGGTACTGCAGCGGCATCGTTGATGAGAGGCAGAGGTGCGGCGGCCATCAGATCGGCATCTATTCCCACTGCCGGAATCTCGTGTGCTGCTGGAGCTTGCATAGTGACGGTCCGGTCTTCTGTCACAGTCTACTAAAAGATGAGGATACGGAAGTAGAATATACACTTGTTATTTGACACGTAAAGCAAGCTCCAAGACAACAGAAGACATCAGATCCAATCAGAGGTACTCAGCACACTGAATATACTTTACTGGAACAGTCCTGGGTACAGATCAATCACCAGATGATTAGCGAAGTTTCCAGATCAAAGGAAGCACTGGAGAATGAAGCTTGGTGATTCAAGGGCGATCTCCACGTGGAAGCTGTTCAGGAGACACAGATAGGTTTGTTAGCATGAGACTGACAATACTTTGCAAAAGGAGTCTTTCTAGAACCAGACAAAGATGGTTTGGAACCAGAGGGTCGTGGGTATTGTATAGACGAGACCGGACGCTGAGTGGAAAGTGACAGGGCTTTTTAAGCAGTGAATGATAGAGGTGAGTGATGATGACATGCAGGTGGAACTGATCAGAACTCCGGAGATGATGAGCGAGACCAGGTGCGCTGAGTTGAGTTTGGTTGGGATGTGTCATTGCTGATGGGATCCGTGACAATTACAAGCATAAAAAAATTATTATTCTCACATTGTTTTAGAGCAGGGGTCTCCAACACGTCGCTCGCGAGCTACCAGTAGGTGTCACACATATCGCGCTCACATATTTTGCGCGCTCAAGTTCGTTGTTTCAAATGTAGGCGCGCGGCAAGCGCTCAGTTTTTCCAGGCGCAGTATGTTTGTACATATTGTCTATGACAACTATTGACAACAAACCCACCGTAAGCTGTCACGAGACTATCTATGGTAGCCCATAAGGGATAAAAAAGAAAAAGAAAAACGTGGCACACGCAACGACGGGCCGCACTAACATTAAACTTTAATGTCAAGTAGGGGGCCACAAAATATCACCCTGCGGGCCTCAAATGGACCGCGGGCCGCGAGTTTGAGACCACTGCATTACACCAATACATTAAGGCCCTTAAGTTGGCTGTCCAATAGTAGTGTTGAAAACAGGGAAGGCATAAACCTACTATATATTCCGTTTTTCAGATATGAGCTTTAGATATACGATGGGCTTTATACCCCCAAATAAATGGCATGATCACCGAGTCAAGTGTCTTAAAGAATGACTGGGTAAGAAAGTTTGGTACATTTTGAAACAAATAGAAACCTGGGTAAGGTAACCATTTTGATTGCGTTGACATGACCAATCATTGTTAAAGTAAGTACTCGCCAAGTCTCTACATCACTCTTCACCAAGATATTTTAATTCACTTACAGACCTAAAGGGGAGATTATTAACAAAAACTGGGTCCATATTATCGTATAATGGCATAAATTAACTTTTCTGCCAGTTAACAGTATATCCAGAAAGGGTACCAAACTCCCTGATTAGATCGAACAAGAAAGGCAGAGATCTCTCAGGTTCTGAAAGAAAAAGAAGAACATCATCCGCATATAACAAAATCTGGTGTTTTACACCACCCATCGTAACAGGATATATGTGTGGATGATTTCTTATACTTATCACTAAAGGTTCCATCATGATTGCAAAAAGTAAAGGGCTCAGTGGGCAGTCCTGGCGGGTACCACGATGGAGGAGGAAAGAGGGCGATCTATTATTGTTTGTGAGAACAGAGGCAGAGGAGCAAAGATACAACATTTCAACCCATGAAGAAAAATGTTGTCCCAGTCCAAATTATTTGATGGTGCTTAATATGTAGGACCATTCCACACTGTCAAATGCTTTATAATGTCAGGACTCTGGTTTGATCTTCAGCCTTTCTGTTGTGTTTATCTTGTGTCTTGATTGTCAGTTCACCTCACTCTATCATCACAGCTGAATCCTATCCTAATTAGTGCTCTCACTCTCAGTGCTCACACACCTGTTTCCCATTTTCTGCACTGATTTTCTCCACTACTTACGCTTCTCTCTTTCTATGGTTCTCTGTCAGTGTGTCTTGGTTTCCGTCCGCTTCACCATTGTCCGAAAGTCCTGTTTTGGTTGCTTAATCTAGACCTTTAAAGCCTTGTCTGATTATTTATTCTGTTTTGTTGTTTATTTGCCTAGTTCCTGTTCTCTATCTCATCTTAGCTTCCTCAACCGGTTTGTGACCCCCTGCTCTCGTCCTGGATTATTGCCTTGGCTTTTTCCCTGAAACTGTTGGTCCGCTACTGGTTTTGACCTCAGCCTGTCCATTGGATTTCGCCTCTGTCTCGCCCCCTTACTTGGTGGCTCGGCTACCAATGATTTTGTTTTGTATTGTGTTCCTTCAACCTTCTGGACAATAAATCCTATTCTCAGTTGATCTGCTCTTGGGTTCCTGTTGTCTCTGCACCACCCTAACATATAAGCATCCAGGGCTAGAATGGCTGTTTTTTCCTCAACTCCCATTAACCATGTTCATAAGCCTACGTACATTATGAAAAGAAAATCTCCGGGAAATAAAGCCTATTTGGTCATGTATTATTGAACTGATACATTTACTCAACCGATTTGCTAAGATTTTAGTAAATATTTTAAGATCATTACCAAGGAGGGAAATGGGTCTATAAGAGGAAGGGTCCATACTATCTTTATCTTTCTTTAAGATCAATGCAATGTTTGCCGAATAAAGTGTTTCTGGTAATATTTTGTTTTCAATAGAATTTTTAAGCATCCTTAACATCAAGGGGCCAATTTGATTAGAAAAAGCTTTATAAAATTCTATGCCGAACCCATCCGGACCAGCCGCTTTCCCATTGGGAAAACTTCTAATAGCTGTAAAAACTTCTTCCAATGTTATGTCCGAATTTAAGTTTTTCCTTGCGTCCTCACTGATTTTAGGAAGTCCTAGGGAGCGAAGGAATTTTGTAATATCAGATGAGTCTACACTACTTTGAGAGGAATATAATTCCTGATAGAATTCCCAGAATACGTTGTTTATTTCTGTTGGTTTATTGGTCAAGGCCCCAGATTTTAACTTGATTGTTTTTATGGCTCTAATAGCTTGTATGCCCCTAAGTTGACGAGCTAGCAAGCGGTTGGGTTTGTCACCTAATTCAAATTGTTTCTGCTTTATCTTTAATAAAAGGGAGCTTATTTGGGCAGATAAGAGTGTATTATATTCATATTTGAGCTTCATAATACTCACCAAAGTTAAATTGGACAATGTGAGTTTGAACTGATGTTCCAGCACTGGAACTCTATTTCTGCCAGCCTTTTGCGCCTCTGCTTTTTCAGTTCTGCTTGAAAAGCTATAATCTGGCCTCTAATAACAGCTTTAAGAGCTTTAAGAGCTTCCCATATGTTGAATCAGACACATCCCCATTATCATTCAGAGAAAGAAATTCAGCAATACGGGTAGCAAAAGTTTCTTTAAAACGGTCCTCATTTAACAGAGTGGGATTAAAACGGCAAGAGTAGGAGAGGGTTTCCATCTCAAAGTCTACTGTTATCGAGACAGGGGAGTGATCAGATATTAGAATATCGTGATGTTTAGAGGATAAGATCTTAGAGGTTAATTTGGAATCAGTTAAAAAATAGTCAATCCTTGTGAGTTATGGACATTAGAAAAAAAAGAATAGTCTTTGTCAGTAGGGTGCTGAAGTCTCCAAATATCAAGAATATTCAGTGAATGAATGAGATTATTAAGAACAGTAGCTGAATTAGAAGGTTTGGGAGGGCTGGGGGAATGCCTATCCATAAAAGGGTCCAAAATGCAATTAAAGTCCCCTCCAATAATAAGATGGGTGGAGTCAACATCAGGTATGATATTAAAAACAGACCGAAAAAAATGTGGGTCATCGAAATTAGGAGCATATAAATTCACAAATGTAACATGTTTCTCTAAAATAGTGCCAGTCACAATAAGATAACGACCATTGATATCCTGTTTAGTGGACAAATGTTGAAAGGGAATATACTTGCGTATTAATATAGACACTCCACGGGCCTTTGAAGAGAAAGTAGAGTAGTACATTTGGCCTATCCACCTACATCTAAATCTGTGAGCACAGGAATGCTTAATATGAGTCTCTTGCAGAAACACTATGTCTGCATGCAAATAATTCAGATGCATGAATACTTTTAACAATATTATTTAAACCACGCACATTCCAGCTCAGAATATTCAAATGCTTCTTAAAGGAGCTCATCCAAGTGCAGCGTGAGGTAAATCACAGGGCAAAATAAGTGGTAATTAAGTAAAAGCATAGGCATTGTCAGATGTGCGAAACAGAAGAAAAAAACAAAACAAATAAACATTTCCAATACAAAGATAGGCTGGCATGAATATAACTCAATAAACTCGTTTCTCGAACCCCCGCGGAAACCAAAATACCCCATTAAGACGTGGGACAGCTGACCGGAACACAAAGAGGAGGGGAAAATAGATAAAGCAAAAAAAGAAAACAAAAATCGACTGCTGACCGAAACAACAACACACAGCTCCGCCTCCACTCGTAGTAGTCAGGAAAAAACTTTGCATCTAACTAAACTAATGAACATTCTGTACACATTTAAACAAACACATTTGCATACACATTCAAACAATCTTCGAACAATGCCAACCTGATCATTTTTAAGTCTTTAAGGACAAAATATGAGGATGGCCCAACTGATTCGTCAAGAGTTATAGATCCAACGTTATATATATGTATATATATATTAGTGCTGGGCAACGATTAAAATTTTGAATCGCGATTAATCGCATGGTTTTCTTGCGATTAATCGCGATTAATCGCATTGTTATGCGCAAAATTGAATAATGACTTCTAAAGTAGTGTATTGCGCACTTTTGATTTAAATGTACTGCTATATACACAAAAGTGCAATAACTTTAAACAAATAAGGTGCTTTTATACCAGCAGTATTCCCTTTACACAGTAATCTCAAATCTCAACTTAAACATTAATGTAATCAAATCAAATATTTAAACAAAGCTATTTGCCACTGCCAGGGCATTACCTTTTATCTAGTTTGTTAAAACAAGTCCAGTTTTCTTGTTTTTTTTCTGAACAGGTATCAACAGGTATCTTTTATCAGGGAGCAGCAGAAACAGTCTATGTAGTAGTCAGAGGTCATGATCACTACTATATAAGTCGACCAACGTTACTTATAGTAGCTTAGGTTTGGTCATGCCATGGTTTAAGATTACATTAAACAGAGTAAAAAAAACAATTTATATTTTACACTCACGCCGTAGCTGTGTAGCGCGCGTACACTTCGGCGTACCCTGACGTGCACCTCTCCAAAAATGTAACGTCAATTCTACGCGTACCGCAAGCGCTGTGATTGCTACAACCGCTCCTCGGGTTTCACATGCTCCCTCTGCATGTGTAATTGCGCGTCAAGGCGGACAACGACGCAGAGATATAAATGAAAACCAACGCGTAGTCTATAGCGTATTGTCTTCGGCGTAAGTCCGACGCAGAAGTATAAATCAGCCAAGAGTGAGGTGAAGTGGTCGAGCACAAGGTGCAGCGACAAGCGGGTGCGTTCCTGTGAAACTGTTGCGGTCATGCTCGCCTCAAGCATGCGCCCGCGCCCGCTCGTTGCCGAAGTTGAATTGTCTATAACTTTTTATAAAGGACGCGCAGCACAAATCATTAGAAGAGAGACTGATCCTCGGCTCGCTGTTAGTGAGTTTCCAGGATCTAAATAGTTATTATCTATAGGTTTTATAGGTACTATCCATAGAGCGCCTGTCATTCACTCGCGGAGCGCAACCCTTTAACTGTTCACCAGAGAGAACCTGCCTCTCTCCACTGCTTGTTTGGGTGGGTTATTTGCTGGCTGACCAACATCCCACCCCTCCTGTGATCATGGTTTGACTGTAGGCCTATGTGTATTCAGAGCCAGTGAGCAACGGACTTTCAAAATAATAATAATAAAAAAAAAACTGCGTTAACGTGCGATAAAAAAATTGTCGGCATTAATTAATAAATGCGTTAACGCGATAATAACGCGTTAACTTGCCCAGCCCTAATATATATATATATATTAGGGCTGGGAAAAAATTAATCGCGATTAATCGCATCCAAAATAAAAGTTTTGTTTACATAAAATATGTGTGTGTAGTGTGTATAATTATTTTGTATATATAAATACACACACATGCATGTATATATTTAAGAAAAATATGTTATAAAAAATATAAAATATGAAAAATATGTATATTCATATATAATATAAATGATGTATAAATATATATACAGTATATACATGCAAATATTTCTTAAATATATACATGCATATGTGTGTATTTATATATATAAAATAATTATACACACTACACACACATATTTTATGTAAACAAAACTTTTATTTTGGATGCTATTAATCGCGATTAATTTTTTCCCAGCCCTAATATATATATACACATGTGACATATATACACATATATGTGCACACACACACACACACACACACCTAAAGTGCCTGACGAGTCCATGGATTGCGTAGGCCATCCGCAACTAGGCATAGTGTCTTACCATGATGTACCACAGTATACTTCGCGATCCCTCATTGTGAGATACTGTCAATGTATGATTAGGCCTCCTGGGGGACGAAAATATTTTCTTCGTCTTCTCATGAGTAAAGATGAGACGAGCAGGATACAGCAGACCATATTTTATTCCTTTAGCTCTTAGTTTCTCATGTGCTCCGTCAAACTGCTTGCGTTGGGAGGACACCTCCGCTGGAAAGTCCGGAAAAATACTGATACGACCCCCGTCGAAGGTGAGCGGGCTTTGGTTACGGGCAAGTTGCAGTATTTCAGTCTTAACAGCATCATGATGAATCCTGGCAATCATAACTCGCGGCCTGTTGTTCACGACGGGGCCAATGCGGTGAGCACGGTCGACCTTTACACCACGCGGAAAGTTAGCTTCACCCAGCAGCAAAGGCAACAGGCCAGAGACATATCGAGTGAGGTTGCCCTTCTCGGCGTTCCCAGGGAGACCTGCGATTTTGATATTTTGCCTGCGGGGTCTGGCCACTAAATCCGTTACCTTGGACTTCAGAGACGTATTCTCCTGCGATAGATTGGAGCAAAGCTGCTCCAAATGCGAAATGCGGCCTTTATAGTAAGTGCTAGCCTCCTCCAGGTCAGCGATATGGGATGTGTTGGCCGCTAATGTTGACTTCACTCCTGACAGGGAAGCCTCCAAGTCATTAAATCGGGCAGACATGAAACAATCCATCTTTCTAATGGCCGAAAGAATAGCCCTAGGTGAAGGTTCGTCCTCACCCTCCAAAGACTGAGAAACATCGGTGTCTGTGTCCACATTAACGGAGTTACCTTGACCGCAAGTGTTTGTTTTGGCTAGCTTCGGACTTGCTGGATTGCCTTCCATGGTGTCGGCAGCCGGGGACGGAGCCTTTTTGACAGTTTTTTGATTATATATTTTTCAAGTGTGACGGAACTGAGTGAAAACGCATCCTACTCCATGTGCTGCTCTCTAGCGCCCCCTTCCCTTTCCAAATAGGGAAAATTGTTGTGGATTTGATAATCAACGGTTCTACATCACCTGTTACACCTAGAATAATTCTAAAATACATCACATTCACAAAACTTTACATAAATTACATCATATTACTTTCACATACATCCACCACACGCGTGGGTAACTGCTGCAATATACTGTATATTAGGATTATTAAATTTGACTAGTCCTTATATAACCGTTTAATTGATACCGGCACTCTCCTCGAGGGTAGTGTAGGGCTGAGCAAATATGGGCACTCTTTACTGCCCTAGTACTTCAAAAAGCCTTTTAAAGGTATACATGTGAATTAAACGTGGCACAATGGCCTTCATCATCATCACAGTATGCTAATGCCTATCTAGTGCAAGGGATTTCATCAATATGCGGATCGAGGACTGTTGGGACACTCCAGGCACAGGACGGTTCTGTCGGGAGAGACAGAGTCACTTCACAGGACATATGCTTTCAACTACTGTTTATTTACTAGTGTGTTCTAATATGTAACTATGTCATGTTTGGTCTCGTCTGACAGCTTATAAACTGAAATGAATGGTGGTGAACTTAATAAAGATATTAAAGTATCCTAATGTACAATCTAGGTACTATTGTTTAAACATGCATTGAGGAGAATATGTTAATGTTCTTCTCCCCCTCTTGTTTCCTGACGGTCGGTTTCGGTGTTGGTATTCCACTCATGTTTAACAATGCTTTGCTCAGGGTATAAGAAGGAAAGGTAACTGTTGATCTAGGAGAAAGGCTTTAATCCCACCACTCCAGCACACCTCATACTACAAGAAAGGCTTTTACGGCCTCTTCTGCACAACAGTGCATTATTTGTTACAACTACGTTTTCTATACAGTATGTTGTTCCATTCTACTGTCTGTATATTTTAACATGTAGCTTAATAAATAACTTTGCCTGCTTTAAAGGCTCTGAGAATCTTTCCTTTTATCACTGATGATGTTGAAAGCTAAAGGGATTATAACTTTCGTTATCTAAACGTTCAGGTTAAATCCTATGTTTTCCTAACAGTTCTAAGAAAGACCTTTACCTTTAAAGAATAAGAGGTTAAAGAATAACAACAACTTTAATGGAGTCAGATTAATTATATTGGAGTCAGATAAATATTTGAATTATACACGTCATCCTTCAACTGCCTTTTGTTTCGATTATTGGTTAAAAATAGCAGCGTAAGCTAATATTTTGCTGATACTCTTCATGAAAAAGGTTTTAAACCAGCAATTTGTTGTTTTGTTATAATGCAATTTATTTAACTGTTTTCAGAAAACAGTGAAAGCTTGTAAGATTTTCTTTTATTCTCGCTGTGACCATCTTTTTAAGTTAATCGATTTGAGGGCTTTTTGACAGAGACAAATTTTAATCTGACCATATCAAACCTCTGACCAATGACAAATGCCATATGCTTTTGCTGTTTGTTGTGCTGTATGCTCTTTTAAATCACAGGATCCCTGCTAACTAAGCTCAGAAAGAAACAGCTCCCAGATTGTTGTCCCATTCGTTTGCTCCCAGATTCAGTGCCTGTTCTTGTGGAGGAGTGAAGTAGTCGATGGATGATTTTGTCATGAACCAGGTTTCTGTCCTTCCCTTTTCTCTCTCTCTCCTAATTAGTCTCTAACACACACACACAGACACAGACACACACACAGACACACACACACACACACACACACACACACACACACACACACACACACACACACACAATCTTACTCATGCTCTTGTCACCTGGTGAGACAAATAGGAACCTTAAAACCGGAACTTGTTGCACGGGGGAGCAGCTTCTGGTGTAACGGTGTAATGGCCGCCAGTGTTGACGAGCGCCAGCTGTGGACACTAATCAGGCCGTTATCGGTGAGCACATGCGGGAAGAGGCACATATAAGGCGAAGTTTGAAGAGATAAGGAGGTGGGGGTGGTTGTGTGTGTTGTTTTTGGTGCTTGGGTTTCCACGTTGGGTTTCCTTGGCGTTTTTGTCAGCAGAAAGCAGCAACCGCAGTGCATACAAGTGTGGGGATGTTTACACATTGAAGACGGGTGAGTGCCCGACATATGGAACTGAGAGAACGGAGTGATTAAGGGCAGCGCTGAAGATCCATGCTGTTACCAAGGAGAGAAGTTAAGTACATTTTTTTTTTTTTTTTTTTTTTGCATCAACATACGAAAGGGGATGTTATGAAGATTTACCAAGAACATTCTGAATACTGAGGTGCGCTGGCTGGCAGCGTGTGTTGTCTCGCTCGTTGTGAGTCTTAGAGGCCAAGGAAGGAGCTGGGCTTTATAGGATTGCTCTTGAAACCTGATACCCCCGTGTAGAAAGCCATCGGTGGATTGTCTGACCCTACAAAGATGGAGTGAAGGCCTGTTGAGTGAAGAGGTGATGTGGTATTGCAGTGTCTGAAAGTGTGAAGTGAGCACGTGTAAAGAGTTATAGTATTGATGCATGCACGAGTGTGGGAGACTAAATCATTACCATCATTCTATGATCTTTGTCTGGGGAAGCCGAACCAGTGGGGTATCAAATCTAATCTGATCCGTTGATTGTAAAGTTGTGTCCAGGTTCCCAACCACCTGATGTTATATTGGAGAAAGGAGAAGCTCGGCCTCGTGTGCTGGTGAGAAGAACCGTAATTAAGTTTATGGGATATTACTTCGTGGTCATTCATTCTAAAAGAACAGAAAAAGCCCAGCCACCTCACCTGGTCTGACAATCCCTTTTTCCTGCTTACTGATGTGTTTGATCTGCTGCCGCTCTACGAGCTGAGAGAGTCTGCTGACTGCTGCACCCTCACTGTCTGTCCTGAGAGGAGAAAGAGCCGGGAGTCTGCTGACTGCTGTGTCCGATCTGCTGCCGTTCTACGAGCGGAGAGACCATGTGAACCATTACTCTGAAGGAAAGTCTGCTGACTGTGGTGTCTGATCTGCTGCCATTCTACGAGCTGAGAGATCCTGTGAACCATTACTCTGAAGGAGAGTCTGCTGACTGCTGCGTCCGATCTGCTGCCGCTCTACGAGCTGAGAGATCCTGTGAACCATTGCTCTGAAGGAGAGTCTGCTGACTGCTGCGTCCGATCTGTTACTGTTTGAGGAGCTGAGAAAGCTTGCTACTGTTACCCACCTGTTGTCCTCCGGTGGACCGGAGAGATCTGGTCCTCCGAGGCAGTGTTTCGCCTCCACCATCCTGCAAGGAAAGGGAGTGCACGGCTGTGCCAACATTACGAGCCAAAAACCCATTCTCAGCTTCTTACCTTTCGCTGTCAGCCGTCACAGACCCTCTCGACCTCCTGCTGGCCAGAGTTCCCCTCGTCGGAGGCCCATGCGGGACATCCTGGAGTGAAGTAAAGAACCCGGAGTCATTCTGATGCTGTTTTAAGTGCTATTGATTTATAAATAAAAAGAGATTTTATATTATCTGTTGCCTCGCCTGATTTGTGTCTTTGGTGCCGGCTCCTCCGGAGTGTGGTTATTGACCCTTGGCCTTGGGAAACGGTTACACTCTTTTTCATCTACTTCAACTGTTCCTCATTATTAACCAGCAATTGTGCTGATTCTCACACCTGTCCTCCCTTTCCTCTTGATTTTGTTTGCTACTTCTAGCCTTCTCTCTGTCTGCTTCCTTGCGAGATTATTTCGTATCGAACTGATGTCTGAGACGCCATCTGTGTTCTGCCCAGTTACCCTGTTGCTGAAGGCTGGTCCTACCCTGCGTCCAGTCTCCCACTGCCCACTACTGTAACGGTGACTGCCCGCTGACCTCTGCTGTCCAGTCCAGGGTCTTCTATCTTCCTTTGTTACTATTTCAAGAAGATGATTTCTGTCAAACTGCCTTTTGCCCGTTAAGTGGCCAATTACCTTTGTTACATTAAAGAGACATTATTTACCTGCACTTCGCGCTTGGGTCCTCTGTTCTCCACCTGACAGATTTGAATATCTATGAACGGTGCAACACATTTGATGAAGCCTCATGCAGGGCTGAAGATTGACCAACTGATATTGCAACAAGCCTGGGCGAAAAGTATGAAGATGACATCTACACACAACAGAAAAGTCTTTATGGACTGTGCCAACTTTGGACTCCATGTCTCTCTCTCTCTCTCTCTCTCTCTCTCTCTCTCTCTCTCTCTCTCTCTCTCTCTCTCTCTCTCATTGAAGTTATTATCTCATACATCTATTTTGTAGCTATTTTAATTGTAACCATATATTGTCCTTTCAATTACAAATAATGTGCTAACTAGTTTTGATTTGCTATTGACTTTGAAGTGCTACCTATTGCAATACAATATTGTCACTCTATATAGCAACGCTCTCCCACATATTAAAGGGTAACTAAACCAACTTTTTTTTAGTTAATGATCTGTAAGAATGGGGGTTTATTAGTACTGTTCATTGATTTGAGTAACTTTTTTGACATGTTTGTATAAAGTGTTTTAATTCTACAATATATGGTGTAAAAACGTCTGAGTGCTGCCCTCTTCAGGTTGAAAGGTGGCTACTGCAGTTGAATTTTCCTATTGGATGTTTGGGGTGGTTTGTGACGTAAGGGGTTGTTGGTGAGGTAGGCAAGTTCCATACAGACAGATGCGTCTCAGGTGCACGCCCCCTCCGCTGGGCTCTGCCCACTTTTCCAGCATTTTTTCAAATATTGCCAGT
Organism: Gila orcuttii; assembly: GCA_026230005.1. Classification (NCBI taxonomy): domain Eukaryota; kingdom Metazoa; phylum Chordata; class Actinopteri; order Cypriniformes; family Leuciscidae; genus Gila; species Gila orcuttii. The sequence goes on from JAPDVR010000025.1 coordinate 28,647,503, forward strand.
GGGTGGAGTCAGGATCTGACCAGGGGTTTAGTTACCCTTTAAGCTATTGTAACTGCGCTTATTTCTGTTGTTGGTATAAGTAGAGGGTGGAAATAGACAAGAAATGTACAGTTTTCTGCCATCTTGCTGACAACGTTTCTTTAGTCATTCGGCAGTCTTGCAGTCTGAACCCCTGCAGGAAATCCACCCTTTACAGTTTAATTACAGTAGCAGTTCATAGCAAGAATGCATTACATAGGACGAATCACTCAAAATCCTTCTGGCTTATATACAACAGCTTTGTTTTGGTTTTCACAGTGAGGTTTCCGTACCAGGTTGACAGACCAAACCTAATAACACTTTCTAGTACAGATTGGTAAACATTTTGTATAGGAATGGCAAGTTAGAGATAGGCCTATAATTCTGCAGAGTCAAGTGAGGGTTTCTTAAGATTGGGAGTCACAGTGGTGATTTTAAAGCAGGCTGAGACGGGCAAGATAGCTTCTTACAAGGCAGTTGTTAATGATATTCAAAATGACTCGATTTACAAATCGAGAGGGAAGAATATCATGAGGACAAAAGGTAGGATTTGATTTAATTATGGACCAAAATATTAATTGTATGTGTGTTACTGAGACTTGGAAAAAAGCCTAACAATTTTCTTCATTTAAATCAAACAACACGTCTGGATATGCCTTTATATGCAAACCTCGCTGTTTTAATCTATTTATCGCGACAGTTTAAAACTCCCACCAATGTTATGATTTATAGACCACCAAAGTCATCTGCTTTGTCTACTTTTTAAACTGAATTTCTACTGTTTTAACACATGTACCTTGTCTCAAGGGTATATATATACCCTTAATTCCTAATGATCTAAATAATTATCAGCCCATAGATAATCTTCCTTTTATTTAAAAAATACTTTTTTTAAGAACAATAACAACAGTTGGGCTTTAGATCCAAACACAGCACGAAAACAGCTCTTGTTAAAGTTACAAATGATCTTCTCCATGATGGTTTTGTGTCTATTCTTATTGTTTTAGATATTAGCAGTGCCTTCGACACCATTAATACAATATTACTGGAACGATTGGCTGGTATTGGAGTCGCTGACAATGTGCTCCTTTGGTTTTCATCCTATTTAAGTGACAGGAAACAGTTTGTCCAGATTGCAAATGTTCGATCAGAGTCTGTTACAGTAACTCACGGTGTTCCACAGGGGTCAGTGTTTGGTCCGCTTTCATTTGTTATTTATATTCTACCTGTTACAGAGCAGGCTCATCATTTCCGAGCATTATTTCCTGAGTTTGGTTTCTGTATCTGACCTTGGATTGTTTACCGCTGCTGACCACTTTCTGCCTGCCCTGACCTGGACTGTTTATTGGACTCTGATTCTTGCTGCCTGCCTCGACCCATTCCCTGTCAACCTGGTTTGTCTCTGCCTTTTCTGTTCTGCCCTGTTTGCCATTGTTCACTCTGCCTGTCTTGACCATTCTTAATAAAAAGCTGCAAATGGATTCCCCTGACTCTGCCTCGTCACAACCCCTTGGTCTCGTTTTTCACACTTATGACATTAACTTCCATTTTTACGCAGATGACACACACTTCTACAAAACCTAATGCTTCCCATACCTCTTCAGTACTCACTAAATGTTTGCAGGATGTTAACATTGGATGACCAACAATTTTTCAAAGCTAAATACCAACAAAACTGAAGCCCTTCTTGTTGGGTCTAGGTCTGTTTTATCTAAAACTCAATCCTTCACCCTTCTTATTGTCCGGTTAATATTTCCACCCAGGTGAAAAGTCTTGGTGTTATATTTGATGATTTGCTTTCTTTTGGTTCCCATATTAATAATATTTCACATTCTGTATTTTTCTCATTTACGTAACATAGCTAGACTTCGTCCATCACACTCTCAGAATAGCACTATAGTCCTTATTCATACTTTGGTTACATCACGGATTGATTATTGTAATTCTTTTTTCTATTTGCTCTCCCTGAAAAACAACTCCACGATTATAGTTAATTCAGTACTCAGCTACTATTGTTACCCACTCATGTACTTCTGATCATATAAATAACTCTTATTCTTTTCCAACTACATTGGCTTCCTGTTCGTTATCATATCCAGTACAAAATTTTGCTGCTCAAGATAGCTCTTCATAATTTGGCTCCTCTTTATCTTTAAGATCTTCTTCAATACTCCTTCATGTTCTTTGAGATCATCTTTTGCAGAATTATTGACAGTTCCAAATATCAAGTTGAGTATATTCAGTGGTAGAGCTTTTAGTGCCAAAATTATGTATTTCTTCACCATTGCACATTCGCAGCTGGATTCTATTTCCCTTTTTAAAGCTCAGATTAAAACGTATGTTTAGAATAGCTTTTAGTGATTGATTTGTTTGATTGTGTGTTTGATCTCTGTCTGTTTTTGCATGGCTTTGTATTCTACTGACTTGCTCTTATTCTGGACGGTGTCCTTGAGTGCCTTGAAAGGCGCCTATAAATAAAAGGTATTATTATTATAATTACTATTAATTTTAAAGCGATTTCTCTGCATGCCTGAGGGGAGACTGGCTCAAATTTAAATTGGGCTTGAATAGTGTTCATTTTGAGAAGAAATTAAGAAAATGTTCACACACTGGCGGAAAGGTCACTGAGAGAGTCTTGACAGAAGGATTTAAGAGGGAGTTAATAGTTGAGAAAAGCATTCTATAACATTTTTTTTACAGTAATATAAGATAAAAATGTATTCTTTGCAGCCCTGACAGACTTTTGAAAGTTATGTAGGAAGACATTCAGCATTTCAAATTATACTTGTAGCCTATCTTTCTCCCATTTTCGTTTGAATCGTCGGTATTGCTGTCTGAGTAATCGAATATCACTGTTTATTCCACGGCTGAGACGTGTTTTTGGGATAGATAATCTTTCAAGGTGCAATAGAGTCTAGGATCTTAAAGCATATATAATTAAAAGCTTGTATTTGCTCATCCAAATCAAGAGTCTGAAATAAGAGGATGGTCGGCCTCCAGTTCAGAAAACAGAAAACAGTGCCTGAGGTGCTACAGTTCTGGGTGGATCTGGAAGAAATGCTGAAAAGAGCACTGGTCGGTGATCGGAGACTGGAACATCACAAATTGCAGTGTCAGCCACGGACAGACCATACGACAGTATTAAGTCGAGTGTTTGGCCATAACAATGTGTAGGGCCGTTCACCCACTGAACTACATTTGAAGAAGACAATACGTATAAAGACTCCTTGGCTAGGGTGTTAGCAGAAGAGCATACATGAATATTAAAATCACCAAGCATTAAAATATGGTCATATCTCACTGCATACCCCAGAAAGTCTGCAAACTCGTTTATAAAGTTGTTGGATGAGGGTGGACAGTATAAATAGCAGGGTTGCCAACTCTCACGCATCTGGCGTGACACTCACGCAATCAGCCTCAATCTCACGGTCTCACGCGTTTAACAAAGAAATCTCACGCTAAATTAGACATTCTTCTGTGCTGTATTTTTTTTCACTCATGTGCACTAATTTCCGAATTACTATAAGCAAGTTCAGGCTCTTAACTACTGATTGGACAACTGCATTTTTTCACGCAGAGAAAAATCGCGGAGAAAGAGGATACTGACACCGACAGACTGACAGAGAAGGTTACTTTTGATATGGAACAAATTCTCAGCTGTCAGATTCTGTCAATATTTCCAACGTTTGGCGCTTTTAAATGTGACAGATCGCTGTAGCGCATCAGTTCAAACGGCACGTGATACAGTAGCCTACACCCAGCTCCCCCCCCCCCCCCCGTAAACAAAGCTCATTCCACAACCCCCTCCCCCCTCAAAAGTTGGCAACTCTGTAATTAGGGTAGGAAGAGGTTAGATGAATTCCCTGGATTTCATAATACTGAGAGTGAGCAACAGTGTTAACTATTTTTAAAAATAGTCACAAGTCCTTAAAGGGATAGAACCCAAAAATGAAAATTATGTCAGTAATTTGTCTCCCTCATGTTGTTCAACCCCGTAAGACCTTCGTTCATCTTTGGAACACGAATTAAGATATTTTTGATGAAATCTGAGAGCTGGATCACTCCTCCATAGGCTTCTTCAGGGATTGAAACTTGCCAGCCCCGAAAAGTCATTAAAGACATCGTTAAAATAGTCCAAGTGACTACAGTGGCTCAATCTTAAGTTTATCAAACGACGAGAATACTTTTTGTGCGCAAAAAACCCCCAAAATAACGACTTTATTTCAACTCTTCATTTCCTTCTCTGTGGGCCTCGAGTGAGTTCACTAGTGATATAGCGGAGTGCTTCTGTGTTGTACGTCACACGCATCACACACATGACCAGTGTCGGCCAATGGTGAGCCTACGTGTGACGTAGCTCTACGCAATCACACTACGCTAACTGACTAGAGGCCAACAGAGAAGGAAATGAATAGTTGAAATAAAGTCGTTATTTTTGTTTGTTTTTGCGCACAAAAAGTATTCTCGTGATAAATATATATTCAGGGCCTAAAACTAACTTATTGTCACACCTGTAAATGGTCGGTGACTTAAGAAAATGTTGTGTCCAGCCATGAAGAAAAACCGGCAGTTATGACACCAGGATTTTGATACCAGTGAAAATTCACAATTTTCTGATACAGAAATGTATTAATTAAATGTAAAATAACACTTCATAGTCTTCACTGTATAAATTAAACATAGATTAATCCTTATTAAAGTTACAAAAGTGAATCAGTCAAGAGCAGTGATTGTGTTTTTCACAAGAAAATGGACTATATTCAGGATTATATTCAGCAGACTGCTGTCACTTTAAGACTGAATGCATGGATCTAATATACTGACACACAGGCGTTACACATGTTTGCGCACAGAAAACTTCCCAAACAGCGAGTAACAAATTGAGTCCCCTTTTGCATCTCCTTGCAAAGAAAAAAAAGTCAGAATTGTGAGATAAAAAGTCACAATTATTTTTTTTATTCCCTGTTGGAAACTAGCTTCCATAAGAAGCCCCCACCCACCCCCCAAAAAGAACAGAAACTGGCATTTATTTGATTAATTTGCCCTCTTAACAACTGTTGCTGCAACTGAATAATAGTTTAAAGTTTTGGAATCATAAAATGAATCAGTATATTTTATTTCACTGACTGCAGAAGTACCAGAGTAACACTACACGCGTCTAAAAGGTTGAGGACCACTGCCTTACAGGGACAGACAATGCATTTGCTGTTTATGACTATTACAGATATTTTCCACTGTTAAATATGCAATTTACAACACGGCTGTAAACTCTGCAGAATGCAATACACAGTTTATGATGGAGGCTTGGAAGGTAGAGGAGTAATTTATTACAGTTTAATCTGCAAGACTGGGTTTCATCGGCTTGACAGTTTTAGCTCTCGAGAATCAATAAAAGCTGGAAATAACATCACATCTCGAATACAGCGAACTAACTCTAAAAATAACCTTCAGTGGGCCGATGTTACAAAAACCAGAGACCCAGCAACATCTCGCCATGAAAATACTGTGGAAGATGCTGATAATATTGGGACTGCAAGTAAAGCTGTACTGGATAATGTGTGTATTCTTTTTGCATGTTATTGATTCAATATGTTTTTTTCTTTTGTTTTGTGAAAGATTTATCTGTTGGGACATTGTCAAGAAATGCAATAATTTCTGTGCTGTGTTGACTGATGTTATTAACGGCGTACTAAACTCTGTATTAAATTCTGTGTAGTGTCTAATGCAGAATAAATGTTAAAATAACACATGAATGCTATTTTTACATGGAATATTTGCCAAATTCCATGTCCTCATTCACCACCATTAGAGTTTAAGTGTCTACTGCATATGAAATGTGAAAAAGAAATACATTCTAAAATTAGCTTAATTGAATTTTAAATATCATGCTTCATGTGTAGTTTTCCCTAAAGCGCTTTATACATTTTATGAGAAAATGCAGAATTTATGTTTGTTCCTCATTTTCTGCTCCACCCTGTTATGCTGTGCCATTACCACCAGCGTTGATGTTTATGAGATTGTATTTAGGGAGTGATATAATAAAGCAGTACGCCCGTGAAGCCGTGGTTTACAGTGAATTTAGCACAGCTCACAGGCTTATTGCTTTTATAAAACAGTTCTAAGAATATTTATTTAAATATTTCACAGGTGTATGTCTGTAGAGTAATTTACAATGGCTGCGGACACACAGCTCAACCAATCAGAATCAAGGACCAGAACTATCCGTTTTAACCTCTTTGTGCTGTTCGTCTTTCGGTCAAAAAATTATGTCAATGAAATGAATGTACTATATTTTAGTTTGATAAAGTTTTTTTTATTTAATATTTTTAATGGATTTTATGGTACTAAATTATATTTATGCAGTAGTTATAATCCATTTATTCACTTTTTGAGCATAGACCTGGAAATTAAATTTACACTTAAAATGTCATAAATCTTGAATGCTTTGGAGCACAGACTTCAGCTTGGTCTCTTTTTTAATTTTTTTTTTAAGTTGTAAAATTTAAGATTTATTGTTATGAAAAATGCAAAAAATACATAATTTTCTATTTCAATTATATATATATATATATATATATATATATATATATATATATATATATATATATATATATATATATATATATATATATATATATGTATAGATGTTGAAACAATACAAATGGGACTATTTTTTCAGGACCATTAATCAAGTTTCGTATATTCAGATGAAGTAAAAAATTTAAATAAATTCGTAATAAAATCATAATTTTTTCAACCCCCCCAAAAAACTAATCAGATCTAACCAAACTAATCACCAGAGTGTTAAAAAAGTGGTTTTGATCACATCAGGTAAACAGAGGTAAGTTTCTTTTGTACTCTTTAACAGTTTTTCACAGGCCTCATCATGTCCTGTTGTGTTTCAGGCAGGAAGACGAAGACAGATCCAGCTCATAAAACTTTTAATACCTCAGACAGTTAATGGCAAACACAACTAAACATAACGGGGATCGGACAGGGAGTGAAGGAACGGGCTCAACTTAAAAGGCAAGCACAAACGAGACAATGAAGGGTCCACAGCTGATCTAGATGAAGTCATAATGAGGGTGACCACAGTAACGGATGACACAAGGAAAACAGGAACTGAAGAAATGCAAACTAAAAGTCCATGAACTATACAGAACATAATGGTGACAGAGCGCCCCCCTCCGGCAAGGCGCATCCTCGTGCTGTAACAAAATGACACATAGGGAGGAATGGTGGGAGTTCTGGAGGGGGACGAGGTGATGGCGAACCGATGCGGGGGGGCAGAAGAGAAGGGATGGTTAGAGGCAGACGACACAGACGGATGGAGACGGGAGGACGACGATGCCCTGGCGGCGACGATGGTGGTTGGCTGATGGCACAGACCCGGACAGTCCATGGTGGAGTCGAAGGAGGGAGGAGCCAAGATGGTGTTAAGGTGACGGCATCTGGGGGACGACCGATGGAAACAGAGCCGGTGGATTCACTGGCACAGATCGAGGGTCGTGGGAGCTGAGGGACATCACTGGTGCAGGAGACCCAGGCGATGTCGCAGCGACTGCCGTCGTCGGTGGAGCGAGATTACCGAGGGCTGGGGCGGCGACGGCGTGAGCGAGGACAGAGGTGAAGCAGGCGGGACGGAGGAACCGGCTGCAGCCGAAGGGGTGGAAGTGGTGAGACAACTGATTAAGGAGGAGCCGGTGGGACGAGGGTCTCTGGTGGAGCTGAAGGTGGGAGGAGCCAAGACGGAGCCGACAGGTCGATGGGCTGAGATGGAGAGAAGAGATCCGAGGCCGGAGCTGGAGGATGCTCCCGGACAGGCGCTGCTGGGGGTTGCTCATGCAGGGCCTCCCCAGAGACGGCGCAGGGCTGCAAGCATCCGGCAGCGATGGGACTGGAGGACTGGCTGAGCTCTGTGGCGCTGCCGATGAAACTAGACTTGAGAAGACAAAGGTAATCATGACACAGTTCACACAGGATAGAGCAAAAAAAAGTTTCCAGTTCTTAACGTTCTCTTTGAGTAATACAGATGATTCAGATATCGGGTGGGAGTTGACAATTCCTCATCGAAAACTATCAGCCAGTCCTCTGTCTCAGTTCCCTCGGCCGCTGGGGTCTCGGGCTCACACCTCTGGTCAGATCCACGCTGGGGCACTTCTTCCAGGGCGATGGCCAGCTCTATCCTCTTAACCTCGGGCTCAGGCTCGCTCGTCGCGGCGGGTGGTGCCGCTCGGTCTGCGGGGGTCACGTGACGAAACGGACTCTGGGTCTGGCTGTGGATCGGGGCGCGACGCTCTCCAGACACCTGGTGGCGGTCTCCTTCCAAACAGAACATATTGATGACACATCAATTGTGAATAACTCAAAAATTTTAACTCTGTTAGGGGAGTTACTGTGAGGACAAATAACAGTGATAATACTTGGGTAAAATTGACATTAAAAAGGGTCCACCCCAGAGTTTTTTGGTCCATACAAAAATTCTTCAGTATTCTTTTGTATTCTGCCAAATAAAGTAAGTCATACCGGTTTAGAAGGACACAGGTATACAGTAAACAGTGACAGAATTTCCATTTTCAGGTGAACTGTCCCTTTTAATTATTTTCAAATGTTTCCCACAGATATTTTACTCACAACAGAAATTATTGAGGGAGCCTATGACTAATTGGGCTTATGGCAAATCGCATTTACACAGAGCAGACGTTTAAAATACCCTTAACAAAAGTTGTTTTAAAATGCTGAATTATCTTAAACTTTGTATAATTCTCACAGGCAGACACAATGAACTGCAGTGCGCGTAGAAAAGAGAACGACGCGCATCTGTACTCTGATTTCTTCTTCTGAAAAAAGAAATTAGAGAGTGAGGTAGAGAGAGAGAGAGTGAGAGAGAGTGAGTGAGAGAGAGAGAGAGAGAGAGAGAGAGAGAGAGGTAGAGAGAGAGAGAGAGAGAGAGAGAGAGAGAGAGGTAGAGAGAGAGAGAGAGAGAGAGAGAGGTAGAGAGAGAGAGAGAGAGAGAGAGAGAGAGAGAGAGAGAGAGAGAGAGAGAGAGCGTTCAGTGTTCACATGTACCGTGGCAGATCTCCTACACCAGTGAAGCGCGTTGTCGAGTCTTCATCTGCTCGAGGAATGAGCGCGGAGAGCCCCGCGGATCACCAGTACTGGACTCTGGCGCTCGACACGGCGCTCGGCACCGGGCTCGCAGTGCTCGTGTACGCGCTGCTGAAGCTGAGCCTGGCCGGGCTCCGTGTGTGGCGCGCGCGGGTCTCGGTGCTGGTCGTGGGCGCGGGTCCGGTTGGACTCACCGCGGCGCTGGTCGCTGTCCGCTCTGGGAAGGTGCTGAAGCTGACGCTGCTGGACGCGCGCTACCGGAGCGCGTTGCTCTGCAGACCGCAGCAGATCGCGCTGGACCCGCGCAGCGTGCGCTTCCTCCTGGACCTCGGCGTGGACTTCGACAACATGGAGGGCTGCTGGCACAACGAGCACTTCTTCACCAAGATCGGGGTGTTTCAAGAGTATCTGCTGAGCATCCTGGAGCAGAACAAGCAGAAGGGGGGCGTCGAAGTCCATTTGGGAACAAAGGTTCGTGCGTTTCTCGCAAAACAATCAGAACTTCTTGGTAAAGTTAGCACCTGCATATTTTAGTCACACACTTGTCCTGACCTATTCTTAATTACATTATGATGCATATGCTGATAGCTGTGATTTGGGATAATGTTGTTTGCTAGTAGTCAATCCTAGACCAGCTCTTTCCTGATCACACAGCTGGTCCAGCTGGTTTCTGAACATGGTGCTGGTTTCCATCTAATGGATTATCAACCTTGAATCATAATGAGCAGCTAAACTAGCTAAGACAAGACACAAACCTGCTTTACATTTCATGCTGTCAAATGGTTAAACATAATGATATGCATGATTCCGAAATTTTTTATATTTGTCAAAATATATTTTCTTTTTTTACCTCGAAAAGTATGTTTGAAAAAGTTTTTGATGATGAATACACTCACGTTTTATAGGTGCAAGTAAAATAAGTTATTACGGTAACACTTTACTATAAGGTTCATTAGTTAACATTAATTAACTACCTTCGTTAAAGGTGGGGTATTTGATTTGGAAAACGACCGGCAGATTTTGAAAATACACAATTCAAATGGTCCTACCTTCTTTCCTCCAAGGCTGGCCCTGACTCCACCCATTCGAAGAACATGGACACGCAATCATGCACGAGCGAAAACTCAGAGGTGCGAGAGATTATAATGACGATTTAGCCTGGCTCCGCCCTCCTACATACTTCCGCTCAATTTTCATTTGGTCTGGGTCTGGGATTGTGCTGTAGTCTTTGGTTTTCTCCAATCAATTTTTTACCGGGCCAATCAGCGAACAGAGGGAGTGGCTGAGAACGATGACGTTTATGTTGTGCGTTATTCTGAGTTGTAGTTCAGTAATTGGAGCGGAGAAAGATGCGAGCGAAGCCATTCGGTCCGTTGTGGCAACGCTGCCGAATATCAAGAAGTTAAAGGTGGAGCAAGAACCTCCCCACGGGGTTCGGGAAAAGTTTGATTTTCCAGCTCGCTCCAGTAGCGATTGGTTATGGCAGATCCAGAGGGACTCTGGGCAGATCCAATAGTTTTAGACTTCAATAGAGTACTCGTCTACAAGGAAGTTAACGCTTGTCAATGGAGCGGTGCCAGACTCTATATACAAATGAAATGTACGAGAGTCTGGTGGGACCAGGGTAATGACGATTTACTACTAATCGTGGAACCGGCTTTACTGACGAGATGCGCATGTGTCACGAGCTTTGAGTATGCACACGAAGGGGGTCACGCGCGCTGGGGGGAGGGGGGTGTGGTACGACCGTTTGATTGACGAACTTACTGTCCAATGATTCTAGGTGGTCTTGGAAATGATTCGCTGGAGTTTTTTGAGTCCTGCCCGTTCCACGGATGATTAAATTGCTTAATTGTCATTTTAGTGCTTCTAACTCAGTGGCTGTAAGTGTGTTAGGAATAGGATTTCAAGTTATTTTGAAAAAATGGACAAAAAAGATAATCACTTACCCCAACTTTAACATGAACTATGAACAATACTTAAGCATTTATTAATCTTAATTAATATTATTTTTAACATTTACTAATACATTATTAAAATCAAAGTTGTATTTGTTAACATTAGTTAATGCACTGTGAACTAACATGAACAAACAATGAACAGCTGTATTTTTATTAACTAACATGAACAAACAATGAACAGCTGTATTTTTATTAACTAACATGAACAAAGATAAATAAATACTGTAACACATGTTAGTTCATTTTACTGCTCATTGTTAGTTCATGTTAGTAAATACATTAACTAATAGTAACTAATGAACCTTATTGTAAAGTGTTACCGTTATTACTTACTACTCCATTGACATTTAGAGTCATTAAATAAAATAGTTTGTTGATTGGTTTTCTCTACACAAACCTGTAAATTCTACGATTTTTTAAACAGTTTTACCAATTAATTATCTTTGACATGCACATTTGACATAAATGGTTCCATGTCTTATTTGTCACCTAAAACTGACATGAATAAATAGGTGATGATGCCACTAAGTCAAGTCAAGTTATATATATAGGGCTTTTTACAATGCAGATTGTTTCAAAGCAGCTTTACAGAGATAACAGGAAACTGTAATAATATTGTTAAATATAAAATTAAATGTCCCCAACTAAGAAAGCCAAAAGCCAATGGCGACAAAGGCAAAGAAAGGCTAAAAAGGCGACAGTGGCGAGGAACCAAAATACCTCAGTGACAGAATGGAGAAAAAAAACCTTGGGAGAACCCAGGCTCAGTCGGGGGGCCAGTCCTCTTCTGACCAACGAACCAACAGTGTATGATTCAGGCAGCATTACAGGTCAGAGGTCAGATTGGATCAGAACATTATATTATGCAGTTCATCTGGTCATCACGTGCGTATAGGGACGAGTTTGTTGAGGATCAGTGCCGATGGCTGTCGTGTCGATGAGTTCTTCACAGGAGAGAGTCTAGTTGACACAAGCTCTGCTGACACTTCAGGGATGCGTTGTGGTCGTGTCCAGGCACAGGTCCACCATCTGATCTGGATCCGGCCCGGATCCGGCTGATTAAAGTAAACCTCGGAATAAACAGAAAGACTAACATTAGCGTAGATGCCATTCTTTTTATGATGTAGCGAGTACATCATGTGTTATAGGAAGTGTTCCCGTTTCCGACTGACATAATTTATGCAGCCTAATAATCATTTAACTGATTTGAATAATAGGAATGTAATTTTAATGTAAATTTAAAATGTATACAATGTTTAATAGGGAGCAAATGCAGTGTTGACAGAACCGGGCTAATATGGTCATACTTCCTGGTTCTGGTAAGAACTCTAGCGGCTGCGTTTTGGACCAGCTGTAGTTTATGTATTAAACGTGCAGGGCAACCACCCATAATAGGATTACAATAATCTAGCCTTGATGTCATGAATGCATGAACCAATTGTTCTGCTTTTGTCATTGAGAGCATATGAAGTAATTTAGATATATTTTTAAGATGGAAAAATGCGATTTTACAGATACTAGACTTTCAAATGAAAGATTGGTATCAAAGTACACACCCAGGTTCCTAACTGACGACGAGGACTCGACAGAGCAGCCATCAAGTGTTAGACAGTATTCTAGGTTATTACGTGAGGACGTTTTTTGTTCAATAATTAAAATCTCTGTTTTTTCAGAATTAAGTAGTAGGAAATTACTAGTCATCCAGTTTTGCATTCCGTTAATTTTGTGAATTGGTAAGTTTCGTCAGGGCTTGAAGAAATATAGAGCTTAGTATCATCAGTATAACAGTGAAAACTAATGCCATGCTTCCTAATGATATCTCCTAAAGGTAGCATGTACAGTGTGTGTGTGTGTGTGTGTGTGTGTGTGTGTGTGTGTGTGTGAGGGTAGCATGTACAGTGTGTGTGAGGGTAGCATGTACAGAGTGAACAGCAACGGTCCTAGTACTGAGCCTTGTGGTACGCCATACTGAACTTTTGACCGATAAGACATCTCTTGATTTACTGCTACAAACTGATAACGGTCAGAAAAGTATGATTTAAACCATGCTCGTGCAATTCCACTAATGCCAACATAGTTTTCTAATCTATTTAAGAGAATGTTGTGGTCAATGGTGTCAAATGCAGCACTAAGATCAAGTAACACTAATAGAGAGATACAGCCACGATCGGATGATAAGAGCAAATCATTTGTGACTCTAATTAGAGCTATTTCTAAATCCTGACTGAAAATTCTCACAGAGACCACTTCTTTCTAAAAAGGAACACAGTTGTGAGGACACTGCCTTTTCTAGTATATTTGACAGAAAAGGTAGATTTGAGATCGGCCTGTAATTTACTAGTTCTGTAGGATCAAGTTGCGTTTTTTTAACAAGCGGTTTAATCATATCCAGCTTAAAATTGTCCTTATTAACCACGTCATATATCTGAAGGTGATTTGCTTATTTTGCTCAGAGATGCTTTTCCTTCACCAAAGAGCTGCAGAAAAATGACCTTCACATGTTCACACGCAAACATGTTTTCTGCTCTCAGGTCTGACCTAGAGGTTTATGTAGAGCAGATTTTGCCTCAGGAGTAAAACAATTCATTTCCATCATCACGGAGGAAATTAGAACGTTTTTTCATTAAACACAGTGCCAACTAACTAATTGTCATGTGTCTGTCATATAATGAAGAGGTGATCATGTTTAACAGGCATTAATAAAGCTGCCGGATAAACCATTGACCATTCTCTTTTTGCTTTCTCTTTCTCTTTTGTCAAGGCCAACAGTGCTTTATCGTTTGCTATAAAGTGCCCGTTCTTTTCTGGGTTTCTGCTTGCTGAAGGCGACTCATTTCCAGTCGAGACAGGGGTTTATTTGGGACTCTTATATTGACTGAGGGACAAGCTATTTGTCACTAAAGCAAAGATTCGTTTGGGGAAAATCATTATCATTGGTATTTATTCTGCCTGAGATACTGAAGTGTCATTCTAGCATACTATACCATTACATATGCAGTATGAAGCATGCAGTGATCAAAACTTTTGACAAAAGTGCTCACTTTAATGCACTACATAGAATACTGTATCCCACAATGCAATGCACTCGCATATGACATCACATCATATGATAAACATGGAAGCTCAAACATGTGTGTGATGAGGCAACCAACGAGGTTTGATCTAGTGTGTGACGCACATAGGGTTGCCAACCGTTCCGTATAATACGGAATCGTTCCGTATTTGACACATAAAAGGCTTGTTCCGTATTGAACTGATACGGAACGCACTTTGTTCCGTATTTTTGAAAATCAATTCAGTGTAAATCCATGACAGACGCATACCTTCTAATATATATGTCAGACAGACTATGAACGAAGACCCGCTGCTATAATGGCAAATTCGGGGACTTGGCGCCCCCTTGACGGGCTCTGACGTGTAATGACGTAGAGTTGGCTCATTGGTCGCACGTCAGAGGCGCCCGCGCCATTGGATGTGAAGCTGCCGCAGCACAGCCTATGAGCGAGCCAGACGCTCTGCAGCATAGATATACACACGGCTGTGCAGCTGCAAATGCGTTTTACAGGCTTCAGTAAATCGAGTAAAATGAGACATTTGTAGGCTATGATAAGAAAAACTACTACATTAAAAATATAATTTTTTTGCACTGGAAAAAACATTCTAGAAGTCTAATTCTATTGAATAAGTTTGCACAAGGCTACAGAAAACTGATGTGTTTATTTTTCTTCAAATGCAGTCTAAGCCGATTAGTTTTGAATGTTATGTTGTATTTGTTTAAGTTAAAAATAAAACATATTATGAACTAAACAAATAGATGGTTCATTTTTGGCAAAATGATCATGATAGCCTTTATATTTATGAGTTTTGAATGTTATGTTGTATTTGTTTCAGTTAAAAATAAAACGTATTATGAACTAAACAAATAGATGGTTAATTTTTGGCAAAATGATCATGATAGCCTTTCTGAGTGGTTAAGTCTTGTATATTGATTAGGCCTACTTTGTAATTCAAATTTTAGTGCAACTTATAAAATTCTAAAAAAATATATAATGCAACTTTGCCTAATAGGTTGCATTATAATGTGCTATAAAATGTATGAATTTCAGGGGTTATTTTTCCAAAATTCCCCCCCCCCCCCCGTTCCTTATTTCTAATTCAGAAAGTTGGCAACCCTAGACGCACACATGTGCTTCTGTGTGCGTGTGTGTGTGCAGATCATTGTTAATATGTGAATAAATGCCGGAATTAAATCTGTTCATCATGTAAAGGGATCGTATCTCTTCAGATTAAACGGATTGATTCATATATATTTGGATCTTCTAAGTTCTGTTTACCTGGACTTTCAATAGAGGGACAGAAACATTTAACACTTTCACCACTGGCATTTAAAAAAAAAAGTTGCCAGCCAGCCAAAATTTTCATGGCCCTCAGAATATTTTGTTGTATTAATATCTGAACATACAATATATCAAAAGAAAGTACATAGCCTCAAAGACAAAACAAAACAAAACATTATTCTAGCTTATTGCATTCTTTTTTATCAACACTTTGAATGTGAGTACGTTTCATTAAAAAAAGCAGTTTTGTCTTTGACCGGATGTGATTCAGAACGATGATTAAAACACAGATGAGTAGATCGAGTCCATCAACACCTCAAAGCTTCACAGTCATTAACCCTTCCTGGGTCCACATTTCATACAGTAACGCTGGGCAGTTTTGATTTATATGCTGTTTAATGTTCATGATCGCGTTATTTTACATGTGCGTTAGCAACAATTTTATCACTTGTTTCTGCTTCTTCTTCTCCTGTGTTCTGAGATTCTGTACTCTTTGAGAAGATCTGTAATAGCGCCCCCTAAAACACGGAGAGCAGAAAATTACATCAGTGGCAGGGAAAGAGTTAAACAATATTCATTCAAAATATCTTAATTTGTGTTTTGAAGATTAACTAGTCTTATGGGTTTGGAATGACATGAAGGTGAAAAAGTTTGTGACTTTTTGGGTGAACTAACCCTTTAAATTCTCAACTTTTCAAGATTTATCTTTTATTCATTAATTTATGTAATTTTTTTTTTTTTACTTGTAATCTAATTAAAAGTACAAAATAACCACTTTTATTTCCAAAATGATAACTAGATGCCCCTCAGTGAATCAAACATCCGTCATGATGAACGTGTAACACACTAGCTTTGTGTTTCTTGTTGCATATTGTGTGTATTTCACAGGTAATATACAGTGAGGGACGAGCTCCAGTTTGAGTAAAGGATTTCTCTGGCCTCGGACTCTCAAGCTGGTCTATTTATGCCACGTCTCTGATGTATCTAGATGAGCTCACATCCAATAAACCAATCCAGCCTTGAGTTTCATTTCATTTACAGTTATTCTGGGTGACAAGCTGTCGGTCTGGTTTAACAAAACCGTCCTGCTGCTCCGAGAACAAACATCGATGAGAAACCTAGTCTTTAGCTGTCGCTGTGTCTGTCAGATCAACCACTGATGCTCTTACACTGTCTAAACACACGCTGTTGAGGAGAAGTCTGCTGTTATAGTGATGGCAATCACTCTTCTTACGTTTCGTCTTTATGGCAGAAAGGCATGAATCCAATCCAATAGTTGGTCCTAACTATAGCTCAAATAAAAATGCTCAACGACGAAAAATAAAATACAGCTTACTACAACAAAACTCATAATGTGTATTTTTAAATACAATTTTCTTATAGATTTACTATTCAGGCAACACTGGTCCAGTTGCATGCATTTGATAAAAAATAATTGGTTCTGTCACGGTTGGTTGAAGAAGACGAGGAAGTAGGATCCATTTGCAGTATTTCTTTTATTACACAAACTCAAACTACACAAACGTAGACTCAGGAAACAAGGCTCGGGAACAGAACAACCAGCAAACAAACATTAAGGACTGCACAAAGACTGAAGACACACAGGCTTAAATACAGAGGTAGACAAGCTAAACAAGATAACAAGAGGGCGTGGCTAATAGGAAACACCTGGGAAGACTAATAAACGTAACGGGGAGCTGCTAAACATGAAACTAGACTGAAACACAGACTAGACTTATGACAGGTTCATAAGAGCCATTGGTTCAAGAACTGAAGTACACTGTGTGTGTTGATCGGTTTGATTTATCATAAGAGTCATTCGTATGGAAATGTTGACTACTGGATGCACTGTTTTGATTCAATAGAAAAAACTGGTTCAGAGTAATTTGTTCTGTAATCGGACCGTAGTGCATTGTGTATGTTTTTGATTCACTGAGAGTCGGACTACACTGCGTGTTCACGTTGAATGTTTCATTTAAAACATTAAATGACTCTTTAGAGTAATTTGGTCAGGAAACTGATTAAACTGGTCACTCTGTTTATTTTATTAATTGCTGGGAAGAATTGGCTAATAAGAGTCATTAGTTCACAAATCTGGCTTTATTGAGTATGTTTTGATTCACTAAAAAGACCCAGATAAAAGAGTCATAGATTTGGGAATCAGACAGGTACTGTGTTTTACGCTTCTGTCACTTTAACACACATATCTAATATACACATGCAATATTTTCCCTGCTGTTTACGTTCAGAGACACAACCAACTGTGTTTATGTGCACTTCGTGTGTTTTTGACAGTTTAAGCACAATAAGGCCCTGTCCCAAATGGCACACTCCGGACTTGTGGACTTCCTCAGATCCACACTTTAGTGACGTCATGTAGTGCAGACCTATAGGGCCCTTGGCGCGAGTCCACGAGGGGCATTGAGAGGTGTTTTTGGGACAGACTCGATCATCACGCTGGAAATAGGACGACAGTCTGGTTGTTGTTATGGACAGGAGCTGCAGGTTCGGGGAAATATGCTGACTATTGTTGATGTGAAAAATGTATGCCTGTGAAAGCCTTATCCCTGTCCATACAGAGCCGAATAAACTGAAAGGTCATTTCATCAGTCCCTTTATTAGATAAAAATCACAAATATCATATACAAATATTATACTATTGAGCATCGATCGAGAACAGGATTTCTTTTCTTTTCCTAAATCTTATCTCCATGTGAACTACAGCCTGCTTTTACAGTTCTATAAGTTGATATTGTGTATGTATGCCACCTGGGCATTAGACAATAGATGCATGCTTATGTAAATGATATATTGTACATAATAATACATAATGTTCAACTTGAACTAAGATTACAATTTTAGCACATAATGAAAATGTGTGTGAGTTTCAGATGAATTTACAAGTTTAAATATTCATTTGTTCTATTTATTTAATGAATCATAATTCGATCGTATTATTCAGCGTGCTATTATTATGTTTGAGACATCAACCACTGGTCGATGACCATAATGTTTGTACGAACTGTAGGTAATAACTGGTAAAATGTACACCTAGGTCAGAAAAACCGTAATGATACTTAAATATTTTCTTCTCAGCCATGTTAACAATTGTCCGTGAGTGAAATCTCCTCACATCCGTTGCCCGATTGGCCTTTCGCAAGGATTTCTGGGTAGTTAAAGTGTGTGAGCCTGCATCCATGCTTCAAGGGTACAAGGTGGCGCTGCTGAGCACACACACTTCAGAGCGTTTACATGATGAATGGGACGGCATACGGACTCGTAGACTCAGCGAGCACGCGCAATTTAAGTCCACGAGACCGAAAGTCCACATGAAATGTGCCATTTGGGACAGGGCCTAAGATGTGAATGAGAACTTAGTTTAATACTCACGGGACACTGCGTCTGACATCCGGCTTTCTGTGTGAATGCTGTGGATGTGTGCTCTCAGAAAACCATATATCAGAAGTTTAGACTGATATGACTTTAAAACACATGCTGATAATAAACTTTCATGATGATGAAGAACTGCAATGTCACGTGAGCGTGGCTGCGACAGAGATGATAATCAGATGTTTTAGTTTTTGGCAGTGTAACTCGAGGCACGAGCTGTAAAGGCGCCGCCCTCTTCTGGAAAGGAGAAGCAGTTAATTTGCATTTAAAGATACATTCACAAAAACAGCATGTTTTTCTTCCACTCAATTAATGAAACTTCACAGATACATTCTGGGGACAACTGAGACTTATATTACATATTGTAAACAGGGGGCATAATAGGTCTACTTTAAAACCACGACTCTTCAGAGGCGTTAGTTCTGGGATCTGATTAGACTAGAACACTGTTTGTGTGTGTGTTTCTGCGCTGTAGTTCAGTGAAGAGTACCTGAGGAAGATGTCCAGGGCAGAATGGCCTCGGGTGATCGTGGTCGCTGATGGCTCGTGTGGAGACTCCTGCTCTGTGCTGGGCATCAGCACCGATTACATCGTCGAGTCGTGCCACGCTTACGGGGCCAATGCCACGATAGAGAGACTGGACCAGAGACAGGTGAGATACACACAGTCTTCTGAAACACGCTCACATGCACGGCCTTTAAATGTCATCTCACAAAGTAGCATTTTCATGTTAAAATTAGCATGTATTACCACTTCTCAGGCTGCTATCTTCAGAGATCTCTCATTGTGTTCTTGAATATGAATGTTAGTCTGACGGTCTGTGTTCATGAGGTCATCAGGGTCCTACTGGGCTGATTCACTTTATGAATACTGGTGAGGAAATTAAGCCATTATGAATAATAATAGAGTCTATTTCTGCCAGCGGTGATGCAGGTGATCCAGCGAGAAGCTGCCAGCACACAGCATTAACTGCACATGTTTCGGTGATTCGGTCTGTAATTGGATTGTTTTTTACACAGGTTTAGAATGATGGTTTGTATAATTGATTTTCTCTCTCTCTCGCTTTAGTTAATGGGCGTTGTGTTTGAACAGATGGTAAAGAAGGTTTAGCTAATGCAGATAACCCAGGTCAGCTCGCGTCCCCTGACAGGCTGTTTTGTTAGTCTGTGTTATGTATACAGTAATTCATCAAACAAGCTTTAGCAACCTTGATAAGGTTCAGAGATAAGCAGGGATTCAGTCTAACTAGTGCAACTGAAACTTGGCTCTGGATATTGAGGATTCATGACCATTGACCATGATTTTCATGACCATTTTTATGAGGCTTAATGTTCATGAAATCAAAACTGACAATTCTTGTTTTTTTGGAACATTGCAGTGTTTATTATAAATGATTTATTCATGTGCTCTTCTCTTCTCTGATGACAAGGGCGGGACTATAACCTGTCACTCACATGTGATCCACCAATAGCAAACCACAACCATCCAATCAATTCCCCACAGACAAAATCAAGCCCCGCCCTACATTTGTTCTTGTTCCAGAAGCGTTTCACATGGATATATGCCACAATAGGGAAGAAAAGACACTGGAAAAAGATAAAAAAAAATTCCTAGTGTGCATGTGTTGAGCATCTGTGTTTGCGCACACTATCAAATGAAGTATACTTTGAAAGGCTGTGCATGTGTAAAAAACATGAAGAATTAAACAGGCCATCCTCAGACATGCAACCTATACCTTCAATGTTAATATGTGGTTGAGGTAATGTTAAACAAACTTTGAAACAACATTTAATGCTAAATGGTTGTGAAAAGGTTAACAAAATACTTGAACTTAAAACAAGAACGGTTGAAAAGTCAAGTCAAGTCACCTTCGTTTACATAGCGTTTTGGACTGTTAACAAAATGTTGATTCAAATAGATCCATGATCCATTCAGTAGTGAGCGTATATGTGTTAAATGAGAAGCTCTTGAAGGCCAGAACATGACCCGGCTGGGTCGTGCTGTACTGATGCTCCTGCCAGCATTATTGAACTGTTTCATTAAATAGTGCCTGTCGGAAGATTTTGCCCTCCATTAAAAATCTGTTTAGACCCATCAAATTACCTGTCCTCATTTCATCAGACTAAAAGATGTCCAATTTTGACCCAGATGGGAAATAGAACAAGCAATTCATCTTTTTACTCTGCAATAATGAATTTGTCAATCATTGGGCATGAATAATGTAACAAATATTTAAATATATCAAGGATGACTCATATATATAAATATGTTCCAGGTGTAGTGAAATTTTAATTATACATAAGCAAGAAAGTAATGATTTGTTCTGATTGTGTTGTACAGGTTCCCACACCAGAGATCCGTGCTCACGGTTTGTACTTTGACCTGTCAGCGTACGGGATCGACACCGTGAAGGACCGGCGCTCCTGCCCGCCCGCGGCCAAGCCCGGCTTCCAGCTGAAGATCTACGGGACCTTCCGGAACCGCTGCATGGCTCTGGCCTGCACTGCAGAGGCGGACTCCAAGATGATGCACTTCCTGCGCCACACGGCCAACTCTTCAGTAAGGCATCACCATCCCAGCATGCATCTGTTTGACTCGGAAACTTCATCTTCAGGGTATTCTGCTGTATGCATTCTCAAAGGTTCATCCAAAGATGAAAAGGCCGTTCAGCTCGGCCTTCGCAGCCGGACCTACTAGCTGAAATAATGTCAGTTTTTAAGTTTAATTTTTATTTACACAAATATTAAATATATACAACAAGAGCAAGAAAATACAATCCAAATACCGTGCAGGGAGAGGCAGAAAACCCCAAAGGGCTTATTTAAAGCCACCCCTTAAACAACAAGGGAAAAAAAGAAACTTTAAAATTAAAAAAAGCTAAACTACAATAACAAATATATAAATGTCTGAATCAAATGAATTACAACATATATCGAACCCCCCCAAAAAATATATATATATAGGCAAGGCAAGGCAAGGCAAGTTTATTTATATAGCACATTTCATACACAATGGTAATTCAAAGTGCTTTACATAGAAGAAATTAAAATAATCAAAAGAAATCAGAATAATTAAAACAGTTTAGAATAAAAGATAAAATACAGAAATAATCAAATGAAATCAGAATAGTTAAAACATAAAATAAAATGCAGTACGAACAGTCGGACGAGCAGTGAAATCAGAATAGTTAAAACATAAAATAAAATACAGTACGAACAGTCGGACAAGCAGTGAAATCAGAATAGTTAAAACATAAAATAAAATACAGTACGAACAGTCGGACGAACAGTGGTACAGTGCTCATTCAGTAAATGCACAGCTAAACAGAAGTGCTTTTAGTCTGGATTTGAATGTGACTACTGTAGGAGCACATCTGATCTCCTCTGGAAGCTGGCTCCAGCTGCGGCTGGCATAATAGCTAAAAGCAGACTCGCCATGCTTAGAGTGAACCCTTGGTATTTCTAGCTGATGTGATCCTAATGATCTGAGTGATCTGTTGGGTTTATATTCAGTGAGCATATCTGCAATGTATTGAGGTCCTAGGCCATTGAATGATTTATATACCAGTAATAATACTTTAAAATCAATCCTATATGTACCTGGCAGCCAGTGTAAAGACCTGAGGACTGGTGTGATGTGTTCATATGTCCTGGTTCTGCTCAGCGTTCTGTATGAGCTGCAACTGTCTTATGGTGTTTTTGGGAAGGCCAGTGAGGAGTCCATTACAATAATCCACCCTGCTGGTGATGAAAGCATGCACAAGTTTCTCTAAGTCTTGACTGGAAACAAA
Source organism: Gila orcuttii (assembly GCA_026230005.1). NCBI lineage: Eukaryota > Metazoa > Chordata > Actinopteri > Cypriniformes > Leuciscidae > Gila > Gila orcuttii. Next base: position 28,670,107 of record JAPDVR010000025.1, read on the forward strand.
GCATCTAATTCTTGCAATATTTTTTAGGTGATAGTATGCTGATTTAGTTATTGCTTTGACATGACTACTGAAACTAAGGTCTGACTCTAGAGACACACCAAGATTCCTGACTTGATTTTTAGTTGTTTGACCCCTAGACTGAAGGTATGCGTTCACCTTGAGAACTTCATCTTTGTTTCCAAACGCAATGACTTCAGTTTTGTCTTTGTGTAACTGAAGAAAGTTTTGGCACATCCAATTATTTACTTCATCAATGCATTGGCAAAGGGAGTCAATGGGGCTGTAATCGTTAGGCGATAGGGCTAAGTAGAGCTGTGTATCGTCTGCATAGCTGTGGTAAGCGATTTGGTTCTTTCTCATTATTTGGCTCATTGGGAGCATGTACAGGTTGAATAGGAGTGGCGCAAGAATTGAGCCTTTAGGGACTCCGCATGTCATGGGTGTCCATTCAGACTTATGGTCTCCTATACTCACATAATAAACTCTCCCTACCAAGTATCACCTGAACCATTTTAGGACTATCCCAGAAAACCCAACCCAGTTTTCCAGCCTGTCAAGAAGTATGTCGTGACCGACAGTGTCAAATGCAGCACTGAGGTTGAGTAGTACCAGCACTGATAATTTGCTTGTATCAGTATTTAAGCGAATATCGTTTACTATCTTTATGAGCGCTGTCTCTGTGCTGTGATGCGGTCGGAAACCAGATTGAAAATTGTCAAAGTATCCATTTGAGCTTAAGAATTTGTTCAGCTGATTGAAGACAACTTTTTCAATGATCTTGCCTATGAAAGGAAGATTTGAGATCGGTCTATAGTTGTTTAATATGGTCTTATCCAGATTGCTCTTTTTCAGGAGGGGCTTGACAACTGCAGTTTTCAGGGAGTTCGGAAAACTCCCAGAGAGAAGTGAGGCATTTACCACTTCTAGGAGATCTGCTTCTAAGCTGTGTAACACCTTTTTGAAAAAAGATGTGGGTAGTGCGTCAAGGGTGCAGGTTGATGTTTTAAGGTGCTGTACGGTTTCTTCCAAAATGTTGCCATCAATTTCTTCAAAATCAGACATAGTGACTACTTTCGCAGGTTGTGGTCTGATCTGCCTGACCCCAGCGCAACTCAAGGATGAGCTGATCACCTTTCTGATATTATTGATTTTCTCAGAGAAGAAAGAAGCAAACTCACTGCACTTGCTCTCTGAGAGCATTTCACTGGGAATCTGGCTTGGGGGGTTTGTCAGTCTCTCTACAGTAGCAAAAAGAGTGCGTGTGTTGTTTATATTGCTGTTTATAATATTCGAGAAGAAAGTCTGTCTAGCTTTGCCTAGTTCCTTATTGAAAGCATGGATGTTGTCTTTGTAGATGTTATAATGGACTACAAGTTTTGTCTTCCGCCACATGCACTCTGCTTTTCTGCATTGTCTTTTCATATTTTGCACTGCTGTTGAGTTTCTCCAAGGTGCTTTTTGTCTACCACTATTCTTCCTGACTTTCACAGGAGCAATATCATCAATTACACTCTTAACTTTTGAGTTAAAAGAATCAAGGAGATAATCAACAGAGTCAGCAGATATGCTTGGTGTTAAAGATATAGCCTTCATAAATAGTACACTAGTGTTCTCATTTAAGCATCTCTTCTTGACAGACACAGATCTAGCTTCAATGGCAGGTGAGATCAATATATCAAAGAAAATACAAAAATGATCAGACAGTGCTACATCCTTAATAACAATCGATGAAATGTTTAGGCCCTTACTGATAAGTAAATCTAGAGTGTGTCCATGATTATGTGTGGGTCCATGAACATGCTGAGTCAGATCAAAAGTTTTTAAAACAGTTAAATCAGCCAATCAGTGCAAAATTTATTTTGCCATATTGGTTTCTGCATTATCTATGTGAATGTTAAAATCTCCAGCAATTGTAAAACAGTCAAACTCTGAGGAAATAGTTGACAACAGTTCTGTAAAGTTCTCAGCAAAGGCTGGAGAGTATTTTGGAGGCCTGTAAACAATGATAAGTAAAATGCGTGGAGCACCTTTTAACACAATACCCAGATATTCGAAAGACGGGTAATTCCCAAATGATATTTGCTTGCATTCATAGACATCTTTAAAAAGAGCAGCTAAACCTCCACCTCTTCTGACAGCTCTGCAGACACTCATAAAAGTAAAGTTAGGAGGGGATGATTCATTGAGGACTGTTGCACTGAAGCTTTCTTCTAGACAAGTTTCATTTAGAAACATAAAATCCAGGTTGTATGTGGTTATTAAGTCTTTGACTAGAAGTGATTTATTTTTAAGTGAGCGGATGTTTAGAAGTGCTAACTTAACAGTTTTACTTTTTGACCCCACAGCAATCTTAGTTTGTCGTGTAATAGGCACCAGATTAGATGGGTTTGCTGTACGGCTTTTGAAGGCCTTAGACTTTCTATCATGTAATCGAACAGCAATAGAGAAAGATACAGGCACACTGGGTTCCCGCTTTTTCTGGAAACATTTGACAAAGTTATTGTTATCATAGCGGGGACCCGACACATATCACTGAGAGCTGATATCAGTTGTTTTTGGTTCACCTCGTGCCGCTGGAGGAGGGTGTGGGCCCTGGCGCTGTGGCAGAGGCCGAAGAGCTCTCACAGGGGGAGGGCGAGCTGGGCCTGCAGGCTTTGGTGGTTGAGGGGCCTGCTGTTTTTTAGTTGGTATCTGTGGGCTTGCAGCAAAAGAGTGGGATAGTCTAGTTCCAGCATACACCAGTTGTTCCATTTTCTCTGAGAAGCAAAGAAGTGGAGATGCTGGAGAGAGAGATAACGTGTCTGGTGAGAGGGGCTGTTCCTCTGGTGTTATCGGAGGCTGTAATATGCTGTCCTGGTTTCCCTGGCTGTTTTCCAGAAAGTCATCTTTGGGTGCTGAATCTTGGAGCAGTGCTAGTATGTCACAGTCTGTCTGTGGTGAGCTCTGTGTGCAGGACTCAGCTGAGACTGTGTCCGTGAGCAGAGGTTGTTGTGGCTGAGTGGTGTTATCATTGTCCTTGTGTGATGTGTCAACCGTATGTCCATTCAGGTGCTGAAGTGAAATCCTGTGGTCATTCATTCTGTATCCAGGTGTGTGTGTGCCATTCAGGTTGAGTGGATTGGCACACACTGTAGAAGGATGACGGAGGGAGAAGTAGATATTGTCCTTTAGCACTCTTGAACCAAGTTTGTTTGGGTGGTGGCCATTCTGTTGAAACAGTTGCCTCTGACTCCAGAAAAGATTGAAGTTGTCAATAAAGTTCACTCCTTTTATATTGCAGGTTTTTTTGCAGCCATGTATTAAGCCCAAGCAATCGTTTAAACCTTTTTGTTCCTCTTGCTGGGAGTCGTCCACTGATGAATGTTTGAACTTTCAGTCTTTTAAGTGTTTCAAAAAGTTCATTGAAATCCTTCTTAAGGAGTTCCGACTGCTCTTTATGAATATCATTCTTCCCCACATGAATGATGAGTCGATTTGCAGTCTTATGTTTCATCAGAATGTTCTGAAGTTCCCTGTTTACATCAGAAGTAGTTGCTTGTGGAAGGCAGCACGTAGTTGTATCCCTGCTACTGATGTTTCTGATTATGGAGTCGCCCACTATCAGAGTCCTGTGCTCGGCTGTGCTCTGAGCTGAGTGCCGCTGTCTGCTCGACCTTGAGCCCCAGTTAGCATCAGTGTTAGCTACAGGCTGATTCAGTCTGTGTTTGATCACATTCATAAAATTTGGGGATTCCTCATTCATTAATACTTCAAATCTGTTCTCGAGATGTATCGGCGGTGGTAGGAGACCAGTGTTTGCAATCCTTGTCAGAGCCGTATCTGGGGTAGAGGATGCTACTGCGGCAATATGTGATGCTCGTGACAATCTGATGTCTCGAGTGCCTTTGGGTCTCGCTCCTTGTTTGTGCCATCGATTTGTAAGTCGATCGGCTTGTTTCTCTACACTCAGTATAGCCTGTCGAGGAGCACTAGATTCATGGGACTCACCGGCTGTATGCTGAAGGCGTCCATGACGAAGATCTGTTGTGTGTTCCTTCTGGTTTGGTGGTCCCGCAATTAACTTTGTTTCAAGAACTGCAATCCTGTGTAAAAGTCTGTGGCAGTTTGAGCAGCAAGTAGATTCCAGAGGAGGCATTTTCTTATCCTTATGAATGTAGGCAGTTGTGTTTTCTCTTCCCCGTAATGTAAGCTTTCAGTGGGAGGCTGGTCGAATAAAATAATTCTGCTTTTTTTTGTAGTAATCCAAGCGTTTGAGCACTGTGCTGATTTGCTGAAGTTAAAATTAGGTGATAAAAGGAGATAAAATATAAAAATATAAAAGCGATAGAGCAAAGCGCGGAGCAGTAAGCGAGAGCGTCCGAACAGTAGCTGAGCAGGAAGCAATATACAAAAAACAAACCCTGTAGGGCTCATAAATGCATGAACAACAACAACGAAAAATATATAATACTCAATTACAAAGCAACTGTAATATTTGAGACAGGCAAAGAAGTGGATCCACATGCAGGTTAGATTTATTAAAGTGCGAACACAAAGTAACTGAAAACAAATGAGAATAAAGAACAAGAGGAAACACACTAAACCAGGGAATGTCCATTCAACAACTGACAGAGAACAAGTGAACCAACGGGCTATATATCCACAGACAAGCTTAACAAGATAACACGCGGCGTAGCTTATAACAAACACCTGGGGAGACTAATCAACATTAAACTTAACAAGGAACTGCAAAACATGGAGCAAGACAGGAAATGACATAAAAGTCCAGGAACCTTTATACATCTTTTATAATATATAAAAGATAAACATTTTCTTGCTAGATGGGATAAACCATTCCATAATTGAATACCCCTAAATCTTATTGACCTCTACAAGTGAGAAGTTTTGGAAGATGAAAATCTGCAGATTTACGAGTTAAGTGACAGTGAACCTGTGAATTTACTTTCAAATACATCTTAAATTGCTCTGGAATGTTACCTTCACTTGAATATATCTTATAAAATGAAAACACATATTTGAGAAATATTGATATCATAAATAGTAAGAACTTGAAGTTTCTGAAATAAAGGTGCAGATGAAGTATATGCATTTGATCGGGTTGCAATCCTAACAAAACATTTCTGAAGGATAATTTTTTTTTGAAGAATAGTAAAAAAAAAGTGAAAGGAAAAGTGCTTGACCAAACAATATTACAATATGAGAGATATGGATAAATTAAACTATAGTAAAGAGTAATAAGACATTCTGTAGTAACAAGATGCCTAACCCTCCTTATTATGAATTTTGTCATTGAGGATTTCTTAAATACTGTGCAAAAATCTAGTCTTGTCTCGTTCTCGTGAACACAATCTTGTGTCTCGTCTCATGAACTAAGTGTCTCGTCACACTCCAACTCAATAGTTGTAAAAGGTTTGCAAAATACTTATATTAAAAGTTGTAAACAGAGCCTAAAATTAACACTCACCAAGCATCAAATGGGAGTAAAAATGTGTCAATCACCATTTGGCTGGTACATTTTTTTAATTCTAGCAATGCAATGATGTAAGAACATGAACACACGTGAATGACGCTCAGGACAGTTGACAGGCCAGTGCTACACCGTCACAAAAGTTTAAACCTTGTGGTGGCAATACTGTATTCCAGTATTGGTGTACAAAAACCACTGAAACCTCCTAAAAACACACACAATCAAACAAATACAGCTAGTTATAAAATTAACCAGCAGAGGCTAACGAGCAAAACCTTGAGCCATCAGTGCCAGACTGAAGTTTCAAAACTCTGGCTCTGCTTCTGACTCACTTGGAAAGTTTCATTAATGAATACAAAGCAGAAACACAAAAGAAAAGAACAGAAATAGCACAAAAAGATGTGAGTGCTTGAAAAAGAAAACAGACAAGATGTTTCAGGGCACAGCCGTCAGAGGATATGTAATTCACGGAGACACATGCTGTTACCTGGTTACAGCCACAGTGTGTGTGTGTGTGGAGGGAGTATAAAGCATGCAGGGAGAGACTGAACGAATCACCTGACCTCTGTAATGACTCTCCTCTGTGTTTACTCAGATCATGAAGAACATCTTTCACCAGTCCTTCAATGCGTACAAGACTGACATCGAGCCTCGTCTGAGTGAGCTCACGCTGCACCACATGCAGTGCAGTCGCAAGCTGTTCGAGATCTTGCTGTCCTACAGACGCGTCAGCGCCGCGTACATCGAAGGACACAATGTGGCCGTGACTGTGGAAGGAGAAGCAGCGAGAGTGCTGAACTTCGACACCGGTGAGAAACGCAGCGTTTCAACAGCGCCTCAATGCAAAGAAGTTACTTTTTTATACGGTTACACTTTATTTAAGGTGTCATTGTTACAGTGTAATTATATATTTAAGTACTTAGTAATATTAAGTAACTACATGTACTTACTATAGGGTTAGGGTAGGATTAGGATTTGGTTGCATGTAATTATGCATAATTTACTGTTATTACTACAGTAAGTACATGCAACATATGTAACAAGGACACTGTAAAATAAAGTGTTACCAAAATAATAAATAGAACCTGCATTTTGTAATGCAAAAAATAAAATAAGAAAAAATAAGAATAAGCTTTTTAAAATTCTAATAAAAAAACAGTTTTAAAGGTTTTCTTATACTTATTTTTTATAATGGAGGTAAGTCCACACACGTCTAATGAATGACGAGACCAGGAGGATGCTGGGAAATGGAGTCCAGAGTGTGTGTGAGGGAAGGAGGACCGGAGCAATTGTGACATGCGCATTTTCTAAGAAAATGTGGAATTCGTATTTGTTCCTGCACTTTCTGTCTTACCCTGTTATGATGTGATATTTGCCCCTTAAAAATGTAAAATTGATACTGTGATATTTATTTAGTTAATAATAATAATGCATTTAGCAAAGTTTAATTTACAATCGGGCTGGAACGACGTGTCAGTGTAATAGATTTCACACAGTTTATGTTCATCCCTAATCCCCTATCATGTTTCACACAAAACAAAACTCTGAGCAGATGCTAATGGCTATTATGGCAACGCCGCTCACTACAGTTGCATTCATTTATTTAATTATATATTGTTTTTTGGCAGAAAGCACAGGGATATTGACTATAATGTGATCTAATGCTCTTTTAGTTGCAATCCAACATCATTATTAGATTTTTGCACTGATCTTCAACTCCACAACATTTTTAATGTAACAGAGTTGACACAAACCAGAGACATTTTTTGACAGAAATATGAAGGGTTATTAATATATATATATAATATTTATATTTAAGTGACAATATGTGATTTATACAAGGCACACAAAAACTGAGAGATACTGTTACAGGGTTGAAATGATTTTGAGTTGTGTTAGCTTTAAGCATGTATTGAAAAAATTAAATAAAAAGTAATAAAATAATATACAATTAATAAATTGAATTAGAAAGACCTGAATGTATTTTTCTGTAGCTCTGTATGTCTGCTAACAACATTTTCAATGAAGCCAAAATATTATTTTAATTGTAATATTCCCTTTTTAAGATTATATCTGATTGTATATTTGACACTATCTGTGTGTAATCTATAATATGAATATGTCTGTAAGGCTGCGGTGTGAACCTGGGCATGCGAGGCCTGGAGTCGCTGGGGATGTTCATCTACAGAACCGCTACGGCTCTGGACCAGAACGACGTGTTCGAGGCGCTCTCCGACAAGATCCAGCACTCCCGCCTCGTGGCGGAGACCTTCAGGAAAAGCGGGCTGGCCTCGGCCGTGTTTGAATGACCCTGCGTGTGTTTTGAGGGAAGTTATAAACATAATGCTTACATATAATGATCAGTGTTGTGATCGTTTGGGAATGATGAATATTCACTGCATATTGGAGTGACCAAAGTTTATGTATTTAATTTGTGATTTTTTTTTTATGGTGCAAGATGAAAGCTTGTTATAAAAAAGGTAATTGCGACTTGTTATCCCACATTCTTGACATTTCTGAGAAATAATATAAAATATATAAACCTGCAATTAAATAAACATGTTTTTTTCTCACCACTGCGAGCTTATATCACAATTCTGTGAGATAAAAAGTCACAATTACCTTTTTTATATTTTTATTTCATGGAAAGTCTTATGTTGCGTGTGCAACCCGATTCCCTGAAACTATGCTGTGTCTTGGTGTTGACACTATGGGGAACGTCCTCGGAGTGACCGGTGTCTGAGCCTGACTATAGACATAGAGATCCATTATGGACAGCACTGAGCTAAAGTGAGCAACAGATAAGTGGGATGCCTTTTTCCAGGCAATCTGCCTCTACTGTCTTTACTGACTCTGCCTTACTGAAGGCAGCTGACAGCATTTCTTTACCTGTGTTCCTGTTTACACTAGTGCATTTTTGCTTTAACACAACGTCTTAAAATAAAACGATCCTTGTCCATACTGACATTTCCACTGCGATTTATAATCTCTGATCTCTGTCCACACTTCACAGCGAAAATGCATGTCACATGACCATTCATGCACAATGGGCACGCGCGTACAAGTGTAAGCCGTTGCCGATTGTTCTCGCCTCTTGCTGCAGTATTATAAGATGCAGTTTAACTGCACAATAGCTGATAAATAGGACAACAAAATCAGCAAAGCTTGCAGTTCTGTCTCCATGTTATTGTTTGCACAGTCATTGAGACGTTGAGAGAGAGTGATCTGGTCTGTTATTGTCGTGTTCCAGTAGCGTAATGGTCATATGATAGGGGCTTGATGAATCAGGGAAGGGTACGCAATGATCCAGAAGACCTAATTAGGGAGCGAATGTGGACAGCCACGCCTTCGTTTCCAAAAGTCTTTGTTTTGGTCCATCTACACTGAAACGCAACCCTGGAGTTTTCAATCTAAAACAGGGTTTGCAGTGTTTCCAAAACTCTCAAGTTTCAAGGGTCGAAAGCCCCGGTGTATATTGGACGCCAGGTGTAACCGCAGCAAAAACACACTTGTGTAAACAGGGCCTGAAACTCCTCAACAGAGGTGCCGAAGTGTCCAGAGGGAGAGATCGGGGCATCAAGGAGAAAAGTTTTCTCCTTTTTTTTAAATTCCTGACAGATTAAGACACAGGTGCCTCTCTGTGACCACCATCGCTGTCATCGAATGACTGATGGCAGTGGCGTCTGCTTGCTGGCCCGGAGCCGTTCAGCGACTGCCTCAGGTGACTCTCTTTGCCCCCCGTCCAAGACCCGAAACAGGTTGGCATGGTTTGCCTGCAACACCATCATGACCCCTTATGCCACGAGCTGGTAAGACCGGAGCCCTCAATGAGGATACCTCAGGCTGTGAGAGATAGGCATCTCTTCTTCACGGGCATCTTCATGTAACTGATGTAGGCCAGTGAGAGCTGTGTGTGTAAACCTCACTCCCCTGATCTCAAGGGGCGCTATAAACTCCTTGTAAGAGCGCCCGGGTTCGAGTCCCGCTTAGAGCGGGTGGTTTCACATTCACATAATGCCTCCACATCTGTATGATTTGAATGTTTAAAAGGGAAAAATGGGGGTCCACCTTCAGTGTGGAGGGGTGATCATGGCCGTGAGCGACTTCCCACTTCTCACAAGCCCAAGTCAAAGTCAACCTGAACGTGGCGTGAGGCATTACATCATGCAAATCCCCACATGCGGGTCTGACAGAGATAGTATTTTCACATGCACCAGCAACATGCTCTCTGCTGGTTTGGTAGCCGCGGGTGCAGACGCTCGTTCCTCTTCCCGCGAGGACTGAACGCACGTGCGCCACTGCAAGGCAAACAGAGATAACACAGAGCTTGTGCGGGTCCTCTGGTGTCATAAAGTGAGGAGACGGAGGAACACACTTCTTGAAAATCTTGTTCTCTATTGTCATGCACTACAAACAAAAGGCTCCTGAAGACAACAAAGCTGATGCTGTGTAACCTGTGGTCCGTTTTTAGTACGTGGATTACAAAATGACAGTGACAAGATAATAAAAGATAAAAGACAAAAAAATATTTAAAATTGTGCACTGGCACTCTGCATGTGACATCGGTCACTCCGTTCCCCACAGCGTCAACACCCAGACGCAGCGTCAGAGGGAAACAAGCTCCCATAATGCAATGTGGTGGTAAGATTGGTACATTTGTGTTTAATGAATGGATCAAGCACCTTTACAAAAAAAAAAAAAAAAAAAAGAACTGTAGACCAATCCAGCCTAGAATGACCAGAGTACAAAATAAAACTTTACGTAAAGGGGCGGTTCAGGATTTTGAACATCGGACCTCATTTCCAAGTTAGTCTGGGTGTTATTTATCAGTGGAGACAGTTTTAAAAAATTTTCATCCAGTCCTTCCAGTTGCATAGTTTGCTGGTGCTAGGCTATCGCGAGTCAACGGTATCTGCTAGCCTGCCATTAAAAACAGTTTTACCCACTCCACAGTTCACCAAAAGCAAATAAATTATAACGCCAGACTATCGATGTAAATGTCTGTTGAGAGAATAATGTTAGAAATCAAACTACTCTTGCATCTCAATGATCGCATTACATTTACAGGAACTAGTTTCTCATCAGCGGCGGAAGTTTACTTTGCTCCGGTTTGTAGTACTGCGCCGAAAAGTAAACACAGAACAGAAGCGCACTACAGTCGGGATGGCTAGCTAGCTAGTAGTAGCCTTGAACAACGATATTGAAACATTTGATTGTAAACAAAGGAATTGGCAACATGGTGATTCGGTGTGCATTTCTAAATTGTAAAAATAAACCAAATAGATGGTCACCAAAAAGTCTGGCTCTCTCGGTTGCCTAGCTAACTTAATATCACTCCGCCGCTGCTGTAGACTGTGCTAATAAATACAGGAAACAAAGTATATCTATTGCAATGCGATGAAAAGGTAGTTTGATTTCTAACATTATTCTCTCAACAGACATTTACATCGATAATCTGGCGTTATAATTTATTTGCTTTTGGTGAACTGTGGAGTGGGTAAAACTGTTTTTAATGGCAGGCTAGCAGATACCATTGACTCGCGCTAGCCTAGCACCAGCAAACTATGCAACTGGAAGGACTGGATGAAAATTTTTGAAAACTGTCTCCACTGATAAACAACACCCAGGCTAACTTGGAAATGAGGTCCAAATGTTCAAAATCCTGAACCACCCCTTTAAGAGACAGTGATCTTAAAACATATTTGGTCACTTCTAAAAGTATGAAAGCCACTGTGTTGGATAACAAACTCTCATATTCAGAGCAGTGCGGGCCTTTATCCTGGCTCACGGGTCACCAACACTGAGTCCAGCGTGTGGAAGTGTTTCTCAGAGACATCCAGTGCCTGTGAGTTTGGACATCTGTCCATGAAGCTCGCCGTTGACGTCAGTCAGACTCTTCTATAGGACAAACATGTTAATGATAGCATTTGCTACACTATGAAACAGATACAAGCAAAAATAAGTAGGTACTAGCAGTAGATTTTAATTGTGGTATTTTCCGCACGCTTCTGTGAATCAATGAATGCAGTGCCACAGACAGACATAAAAACACTGATCAACAACCAAACAAAGGAACGACTCGTCAGGTCAGTAGAAACGAAGTGCCTGCCAGAAATTACAAGCACCACATGTTACACTGACTTCTTTAAGATTTCATTCAAACATGAAGATGTCTATTTATTTTGTAATATTTGTTAATAAAATAAAGTGTTTGCCTTATGATTCTGTGCATTCTCTTTTATTCAAGTATAGATTTAAAGTCTCATTTTTTTTTACTAGTGAAACAGAATAGTAAATAAAACATTGTAATATGATTATATTTCTAATAAAGTAATTTTAGTGTTTTATTTTAAATTCTAAAATGCCCAGGCTCAATGTATGGACAAGTGATGATGTGATGACCTCTAGTGGACAAAATGGAAAAATGCTAATGTGAAGATTTCATCAATTTGGATTTGTGATAAACTGCAGAAGGTTCAGGAGCTGTTAAAATATAAAATTAAAATAAACAATTTTTTTTAATAAAATCAAATAAACAGGCTGTTTTTTACCTGTTATGTGACGGTTTACTGACATTGAGAACTGTAATGTGAGGTGTTTATTTTAGTAGCCTATAGTATTTTTTTATTATTTTGAGTTTTAATTTTTAGTAATTTTAGGTGCTTTTCTCATTTTTAGTATTTCCATTTAGTTTTCATTTGATTTTATTAGTTTTAGTAATTTAAATAAACTTAGTTTATTTCAGGTAGTTGACAAGGCACTGATTAAAATCTCAGGGTGTGTGGACTCAAAATCTATTATATTATTGCATATACACTACTGGTCAAAAAGTGTGGAATAGTTTGACATTTTTTAATGATACTTTTTTTTTTTTACTTGCTCCTCAGAAACACTGAATCTGATGTGTGTCTTTCATAACTTGCTCAATCTGTGATTCAGAGAGTCTTTGAAGGCAGAAGCTGGATCGCTCAAGTCGAAGCCGAGCTCAAACTCGGGCTTCTTCTCGAGGGCCAGAGCCGCGACGGTCACGGCCAGCGCCGCGGTCAGACCCCAGATCTGGTGGACGTGTCCGGTGCGGGGGTCCGTGTACATGAAGCTGTGTGTCGGGCCGAAGGCGCTGGGCACCGGATAGCAGGAGTGATCCGCCTCTTTAGTGAAGAACTCCAGCGGAAGAGTGAACACCTCGCTGACTTCATCTGCGTTGGGACGGGGTTTGAAGGAGCTCTCGATGAAAGCCACGACCGGAGTGATCAGGAGACCGGCCTGTGCACAGGGCTTGAGCCATTACAGTCCACCACAAGTTAAAATAATACCGATCATATTTAACCTACAGAAATGAGAGCGAACCTTGTTCAGGACGGGGAAGAGTTTGCAGACGACCTGCACTGTGTGTGGAGGAAGGCCGATCTCCTCCTGAGCTTCTCTCAGAGCCGTGTGTGTTTCATCCGTGTCGCCGGACTCACACTTTCCTCCAGGGAAACACACTTCTCCTGCGTGATGCTTGAGCTGAGGGAGGACGATTCGTCAAGAGCCAAAGAAGTGCACTTAAAGGGATACTTCACCCACAAATGAAAACTCTGTCATCATTTACTAACCCTCAAGTTGTTCCGGTATGAGTTTCTTTCTTCTGCTGAACACAAAAGATATTTTGAAGAATGTCAGTAACCAAACAGTAGATGGAGCCCATTGACTTCCATAGTAGTTTTACCATAGGTACTATGCGAGTCATTGGTGTCCATCAACTGTTTGGTTGCAAACATTTTTCAAAAAATCTTCTTTTGTATTCAGTAGAAGAAGAAAAAAAAAATGCATACAGGTTTGAAACAACATGAGTAAATGATGACAGAATTTTTAGAATCTTAAACTTTAGAGTGCGACTTAAATACATGCAACTTCAAAATGACTTCTGTCTTTGAAATATGGTTAAAATGTGCTGAATGTACTGACAAGCTATTATGATCAACTAAAATATACTTTAATTGTTTCAATTTAATTTCTATTGAAACTTGCATGTCAAGTATTCAAATATATAGAATTACACATTTCTAGTGATGAAGCTTAAATTGTGTACATTTAAAATATTAAAAGTAATATCAAGTAACAAATTATAATCAATTACTTATTCATATACTTTAGTTTGTAAGTCAAGACACTGAAATAATTATTTAAAACATATAATTAAAACAATTATTTAAAATGTACTTAATTTGACAATATTACAAAGTGCAGTTTTTATTATATCTGCAAGTAGGCCTACAGTTTTTTTTTTTTTAATATAGCCTACTTTTAAGATTTGAAGTAGGCTACACTACAAGCGCACATCAATACAAATAAGCGCACTTATTTTCATAAGAGTATTAAAGACATTCATTAATGAGGTGTGAACACATGTTGTCACTGTAAGCTCACAGTACAGTATCTCTGAGATCATGAAGATCTTCTTACATGGACCGATCGCACGGTCATGAGCGCGTGCAGCTCTCCGTGTCTCAGCAACAGCGGGATCAGCACTGAAGCTTTAGGAAGAGCTGCCGGTAACCGGGAAAACGCGTCGCCGCTGGCGTGTTTCTTTAACGACGCGATCGTTTTCTCCTTGAGATCCATCGAGGATTATAGACACCAGTCAGGAGACTTTCACTTTACACTTCCGCTTATCTCAGCGTTTCCCATAATGCTCCTCTGGGCTCTTGGCTCAGCTCTGGTTCAGAGTGTGAAAACGTTGCTGGATAACAGACAAAAATAGAACAAACAGTTAGACCATCGACTGTAAAAGAGTTAGACGAGTTAAACATTTACCAAAGCCCGTCTACGGAAAGCCTGGCCACTCCCTATTATGTCCCTATCAGTCCTATTATGGAGGCTGCAGACCTGGAGCCGGCAGTTTTACGCCCCTGTTGTTCCTGATGCGTCCAGTAGGGGGAGGCTGTACAGCGACACGAATTGAGTTATGCTAGTAAATAATATATTTTTTTTATTAATAAATGTATTTATTTTGTATTGCAAATGAAAGGATACAAGACATTAACAGTGAGAAAGAGAAAAAAATAACAAGGGGGACATCAAAAGAGATTGAATTAGAATTACAATTAATTACAAGTTACAATTTTACATTTTGTCAATATAAAAAATTAAAGGTTCTTTACAACAGACTCAATGATATTATTTATTTTAGAAACCTTTGAGTTTAAAGGTTTTGACATTTTCTTAAAAGAAAAAAAGGACTTTATATCAGAGGAGAATATTGAATATTTTAATAATATAAAAATATTTTTAATATTATAATATTAAATATTAAAATATATTAATATTTTAATATGCATATTGAATATTTTAATTATATTCAGGATCATTGAATGGTTCTGTCTTTATGAAGATGGATCTTGCCCAGAAGACAAAGTAATACCGTATAATCAAGATTTTTATCGTTAGAATGAAAATCTGACAAAAAATGATAGATTCTGTCATTTGTATGTTAAATAATCTGCTAAACTTATTGTTGTTTAGCAATCATGCAACATTTATTATTCATAAACGATTAGCTTGGTAGGTATCAATTCATTTCTATATCAATGGATGGGTCTATAATTTATTTCGAGAGACAAAAAGTTCTTGACGGTCAGGTTTATGTTCTATCTGGTTTAAAATTAGCTATACCACGTGTAGGTTTAGCTGCCCTAGTCTTCTCTACTCACTTTAAAAGTCATTTTCTTTTGTTGCCTGTCTTTAGCTTGCGTGAGATGTCCTCTTCTGGTAAGACCCTGTTTACTCCTTACATTAAAACATACTCCACATGGTTTCTGGGGCAACATTACAGTAGATATTGGAAATATATGAACTTGTTTTTTAAAGTCTATGGTGTGAACACACAAAAGACACATTTATAATAGGCATATATGTATATGTAAATCTCTCTCTCCAAGTAAAGAGTTGAACTGCACACTCACTCAAATATTGTGATTATTTCCAACATCATTTCTTAAAATAGCTTGGTCTGGACTAAAATGTAGGGTTTGTGCACTTAATGTGGGTTTTATCATACTCTGTCTTTACCAAATTATTTTTAACTTGCATCTCATAAAGGTGTGTGTTTGCTTTAGCTATAAGAAAATGAAAATCTCTCTCTAAACTTATAAACACCCATCTCTTTTTTTATGACTTACAAAATAAACAACTTACAGAGACATACATGGACATGGTTTTAATGTCATTTTTAATTTTCTCTGCACAGTCCATCATCGGTGGCCAAAAGAAATCAAAGTGGCTTGACACTTTTTTCACTATTGTACCACCAACAAGTGCTTGTGCCGTTGTACTTTGAAGATCAGGAGCAAATTGATGCAACCCACACACACACACACACACACACACACACACACACACACACACACACGATAAAATCACCATGGATGTCCTTTTAAAAAATGTCCTTTTAAAAAATTGTTAAAGACGAGGGGCAAACCATAGGGGAGTCATAATTCATAAATGGTGTTAATAAAAAAAAAAATTGTGAACAACAATATTGTGTCTTTCTTTTAAATGGCCCTTGGAATTTTAGAAAAGGGATAAATTGTGTTTGTCTTCATAAAATGCTGTGTAGGACACTGTTTTGTAGCTGTATGACGACCAATAGAGAATAGTACTACAGCTAATCAAGGATCCATATGATTACACGGTATACTGTATGTGTAATGGGCTAAATTTGGTTAAAGGTGCATAGCGCAAGTGTCTGAGTTTTTGCAGAGCTATGCCCCCCTCTGGCAACAAGCGAAACTGCAACCAGAGGTGTTTTCTTTTTTTTACGTGGAGTTTGCGTTGGGGTTTGGAATGGACTACAAGCCGGTCTCTTTGAATCCATCTTCTATTTTTGTCGCTTGAGTTGTCTTCGCTGATATGGAGAACGGCGGCGAATACACAACCCTGCCAGACATAGCCAGGTGAGTGTGAACACACCCAGTCTCAAATTCCGTCCCGAATCCCTCTTATTTATTTTACTGTACAGGATTATAGAGGCAATCGCAGTGATCCGAGAAGGGCTCATTCAGCCCATCAGGCAATTGTTTATGCATATATGGGTTAGAAAAACAGGTATTTTTAACATGAACTGTTGCACAATGCACCTTTAATATCTAAATGTAACAATAAATTCACAACAACATATTTCACTCAGTCTTCCATATAAAAACCTATATGGTGAAAAGGCCTATAACTGCAGTAGGTCATATACTTGTCATAACATAGTTGATCCAACTGTGTATTTTTAATTTTTCAATTCACAAAAACACATAGTCTTCTATAGTGAAGAGAGTGAAGCCCAACTGAATAGCTACAGACATTTTAATCCGTGCAGATCTACACTGTAAAGTTTATATTTAAATGAACAAAAAAAAAAAAAAGATCTATGGACGGGTTATTAATGTGTAAGAGTAGATTTAATGATGTTATTTCACAGTATATCCTCCTACTGGACCCATCAGGAACAACAGGGGCGTAAAGCTGCCAGGGGAGTATATCTGCCGGCTCCAGGTCTGCAGCCTCCCCTTATTGAGAATGAGGTGTCACGTGCCGATTTGGGCGGGGTCTGAGCCGGTCGGCCATGATGGTAGGAGACGCTATCGGTTGCCAGGGGCAACGCCTTCAGAACTTCACAGAGGCGCGACTAATCATTACAGAGCTCTTTAATTTTCGCGCATTTATTATTTCGGCGGGACAGAGACGGATCTACGAATACAAGAAAGAAAAGGAAGAAAGTAAAGCAATGCAAAAAGATAAGGCGAAAGAAAAGGGACCTTACAGGAATAAGATCACACCAAGCGCAAAACAGTGGTATTTGGAGAAGCAGCATCAAGATATTTGTTCTTTTGCACCAATAACAGTATTATTATTTTATTATTATTACTTATGTTGTCCATGAAACTTATATAAAAAATTATATATATTCAGTTCTCAATAAATATTGTTAAGCCATATCAAGTTGTTTCAAGCATTTATTTCAAAGAAATAAAAAAGTAATGAACAAGGCACTCAAACAACACTTTTGCACATGTTCGTTAAAGCACAGCAAACAGTGACAATCTTATCAAAGGCATCAGCCAACCAAGCAATCCGGCGTCTCCTCGTCAGGTCAGAGACTCTCCCTGATGCTGTGTCCATTTCGGTAACCTAAAAAACTGTATTCCATTGTTCCTATGTTTTCCATATGTATTGTGTGAGGTACTGGAGTAGTTTTTAACGCAGCAGTGACTTCCAGGCATGGTAAAACAGTGCGGAATTGCGAGAACCTCCTCTACTACCGAGTTAACAACACACGTTAACAATCATGTTTTGCCGCCAGGATCCTGCCAACATGGCGGAGAGGGGAGGGGCTCTGTACCATGATGACAACTCCTCACTCTCAATAGCCTCAGGGTTGCCAACTCACACGCATCTGGCGTGACACTCACGCATTCAGCCTCAATCTCACGGTCTCACGCTCAACAATGAAATCTTACGCTAAATTAGACATTCTTCTGTGCTGTATTTTTTCACTCATGTGCACTAATTTCCGAATTACTATAAGCAAGTTCAGGCTCTTAACTACTGATCGGACCACTGCATTTTCTCACGCAGAGAAAAATCACGGACAAAGAGGACACTGACACCGACAGACTAGACAGAGATGGTTACTTTTGATTTGGAACAAATTCTCAGCTGTCAGATTCTGTCAATATTTCCAACGTTTGGCGCTTTTAAATGTGACAGATCGCTGTAGCGCGTCAGTTGAAACGGCACGTGATACAGTAGTCTACAACCCCCCCCCCCCCCCCTTCAAAAAATATCACTCCGGCTGATGGCATCGTGGCATCCGAAGCGGGACCAGAATGTTAAGGGGGACTTAACTCTTCTAGCACGTGTATTTGCCTGTGTCAGCTGTGTTGTCGATGCCTCGAGAGAAAAGAAAGTGCAGAGCGCGAAAGCACTGTGACTGAAGGATTGCCGTAAAGCAGTATCTCTGGTCGTACGATGTGTATGACGTCATTGACATTTTAAAAGACTTTTTAAATCAAATAAGTGACTCTAAAAAATCTAACACCCAGTAATCTGTAATTTCTTTGCATCTCCTTTCGAAAACAACACTCAAATTACTAGAAAAAAAATTATATCCTGAGAAAAGTGGATTTTTAGGGGTGTATCTCCATAGACCTCCATTCATTCTGCACTCGTCCTGTGAGCGCCCTCATATGGAGCCAGAGTGGAACTGCAACCAGTTCAGAACCCGGAAGTTTACTGCCAGTGAAACTTCCAAGGGGGTAATTCATCAGCCGGAAACCGAAGCTTCACGGGGGCCGCCATTGAAGCAGAACTTCACCTGCTGTTAGCATTCCATTGACTCCCATTCATTTTGGCATCAATTTGACAACGAATAACTTTACATCTGAGGCGAACCAAAGACTTCATTTGTCCATTATTTATTTCTAAAGAAACACGACAATGTATAAAAGGCTCCATTACTTTGTATCTTACGTTATGGCACCGTAGAAGCCGTTTTTGTAAAAAATAGGCTAACGATTGCGTCATAACCACGCGACTTTCTGTCGCACAATAGAGACATTACCGTATAGACAGGAGGAGAAGCTCACAGGCAATCTTTTACTGTCTATGAGGCAATCGGGGGACATAGAGGCATAAAGTCAAGGGAGAAGCCCATAGATAGAGAGTCCATAAAAGCAATGGGACTAAATATTTCAACAACGTTTTTGAGGAATTAGGTGATTCAGATTTGTCTTGGCACAGCTTCTAGAAGATTTACAACTGTCAGACTGTCGTCAAGCTCAGTTTGAGTCTGCACAGTCGCTCAGCCATCAGACAGGAAGTGCAATAATCGGGCTTCAGTCTTCTCCGTTGAAATCAATGGGGTCGTTGTGTCCATTTCTTTTACTGTCTATGGAAACTTCTCCCCATATTAGACATTACGTTGTCGTTGACACTAAGGGCGGGGCTAAGCGGCTCTAAAGTCGTCTCTGATTGGTCAAAGAAGTTTGCGTAATTTAAAGTGACAGTGTGGAGGATTATTACTGCTACAGAATTCCCAAAAGGTAATTTTCTCACCCTAGTGTTTATCCATGACTTTTTTCGTTTAATACACACGGTCAAAACAAACAAACAAACAAACAAACAAACAAACAAACAAACAAACCTTTAACCGTCTATAACTGGGAATTACATTATATTGCTTTGTCAGAAGACAAAATATGGAGTTTTTGTCTACTAAAGTAAAAAAAAAAAAAAGAAAGCTGAACAACTGCCATATTAAACAACAGCACAATCCATTGATCACTGCATTTCAATGCCTCTGAGCCTTGTTTTCATTTTTGTCAGCTGCAAGTCAAACATTCAATCTAAACAAAATAGACTGAGATGTATAAACTTAAAGTCAGCATGAAAAAGAAGTTGCACTACTCTTTTATTCCCTATTGTGATGTATATACCAGTGAAACGCTCCTGGAACAAGAACAAATTAGGGTGACGCTTGATTGCTATTGGCTGATCTCGTGTGAGTGACAGATTGCCCCGCCCTCGTCATCAGAGAAGAGATGCTGCAAGAGGAAGTTATTCTGATTTAAGGTTACCAGGAACATGAATAAAAAAAAAAATGATGTGCACAGTTAAAAAAGAATTGTAATAAACACTGCAATATTCTAATAAATTAAGAACGGTCAATTTTCAATTCATGGTGTCTTTAAGTGAAAATCCCCAAGCTCTGGCTTAAATAACAACCATGATTAATTTATTCATCACCAGCACCGAGCATAATATCAGGAAGCATGTGACCAAGTCTCTGCTAAATAATAGCTGTGTCCCATTCAGAGGCGGCATCCTCTGTAGGGTGTATTTGAAGGCTGCATACATCATCCAGGCGGTCTCATTTAATAAAAGTAACCGTCAGATTGCAAAAAAAGAAAGAAATTGCAGTAATTTACACATCAAAAGGAATAACAGACAATTTTATTATGGTTATTTTACTTAAATATTACATCCTTGATGATGTATGCAGCCTTCAAATGCGCCCTTGAGAGGATGCAGCCTTTGAATTGGGACACAGCTAAAGTGAAATGTACATTAGGGCTACACCCTAACAGTTGACTAAACACTAGTCGACTAGATGAGGCTTAGTTGAGCAAAATTGTATTAGTCGGTCAGTCACAAAAGTCACGCAGTCAGTGAGGGACAGATCTTTAACGCGGGTCCTTGTGGTAATTACAGTATGTTGGGCAGGACATCCAAATATTTGCCTATCATCCATCAACCTCAAATATGGCTGATCATTTGAAACATGTAAGTAGCAACTTTACATGGCTGCCCGCTGTAACGCTAACCTAGAGAAATGTTGATGGGGAGAGGGCGGCCGAGCTCACTTGTCACTTGTAACTGTGTTACTTAAAATGGCAGGAGTTTCCTCCTCCTGCTCCTCGGAGCGTTTCTTGCTGAATTTAAATAAAAACAAGCTGCTTTGCTTTGCGTTTCATATTAGCTAATAGCTACCGTCTGTGTCTGTCTCATTGAGCTTGCTAAGCTTGCGGGCCAACTTCATTAATTTCATTGGATCACTTGCTGGTGACGATGCAGCCTGTGGGCAGGCTTAAGAGTCCACACGTGGGGTAGAAGCCGCTGATTGGCTGAGAAGCTTTCACTCAAAGCTTTCCTCTGGCTGCTTATTGGATGAACTTCTAGAATGAAAATCACTCATTACTCACTATAGGCCTGGTTTAAAATGGGCGGGCCCGGACCTAAAATGGGTGGGCACAGACCATCAGATCTTCAGATAACCAAACCGAGGACATTAACTCTGTGACAGTCTGTTACTGCAGACAGAATGCTCATCTGAAGCACATAATGTAGGGTAAAAACCACCAAATTTTTGCCACACAAATGCACAGGATGAAAGGTAAACTAGTGAATTTTTTTTTTAAAATAACTCAATAGTAAAATGGCCCAATGGTAGCGCTGCGGGTGATCCTGATAACAGTGGAAAAAACTTGAAATACGACACAATTTTTGGTAATACATCATTCCAAACTGTAAAGTGTCTGCTTTTTTTAGTGTAAACTCAAAATAATAACAAAATGTTGTGCTTTTGTAAAAAAAACAAAAAAAAAACAGGATGCGCTTTCTGCCGTCTCTGTCTCCGTGAATCGGAGCGCGTCACAAAAAAATAAACCGAATCTCAGTGTATGCGACTTGCCTTACAAACATGAGATAGTAGATCTGTAGAGATCTGTAGATAGCTTGAACTGTCTACTTTTGAACAAACCAATTCAAAACGTAAAGAAATACACTCTGATTATGTAATCTGTATGTGTCACAATCTCCGTTCACCAGACCAGTCACCTCAGCATACTACGTTTCCCATAATCCTCTCTGGCTACCACCTGTGCACACACCTGTGCGATCCAGTCTCGAACTGTCCAGTCTTCAGTCTTCTTCAGTCTTCAGTTGTCATCTCATCTTCCAGTCATCCATCCGGTCCTCCATTCACCTCTCCACATAGTCTGCAACAGATTGTCACCATTATGATCTGCTATCCAGTCACTGGATATCGCTCAACCTGCAATCGCTCAATGTGTCTATCAATAAACTCTGTTTGGATTTTACCTATGTTTGCATTGTTCTGTTCTGTGACAGAAGACCAGTATTCACAGAGGATGCTGTGCTGATGGAGATTTTTCATAGAGGTTTGGATGATCCTTGGTGTACTTTAGAGCAATATATTGATTACGTAGTATACTAGTTGCAGTATATTGATCCCGTTCCAGTCTCAGAGTTCAGTCACAATCCCGTTACAACCCCTAACCACAGTTTGTCATCGGCTCCAGTTCACCCCAAAATTGTAACCGAACCTTCCACGCACTCTACACCAGCGACCATCAGCACCGCCTATTCTGCCTCTCCAGCAGTTTCCCGGGGCCCGAAAGGCGGTGTCCTTCGGCTCTTAGGAAGTTCTCCATTCCTCAGCTGTCGCTTCCAAAGTCCACCTTTCCTGAGTCCACTCCTAAGTCCGTTCCAGTGAGTAAAATTCCCCTGTCCGCCCTGGAGGTGTCCTAGCATGCCGGCACCGCCTGTTCACCTGCCTTTTACCTGCCACAGCTCCAGGACGCCCGCCTACCCTCTCTGGCTGGATTCTGTTTTGCGTGGGATTAGAAGGGGTGGAGTACTGTCACAATTTTTGTTCACCAGACCAGTCACCTCAGCACACTACGTTTCCAACAATCCTCTCTGGCTACTACCTGTGCACACTCAACTATCACCACACTACACCACACCTCTGAGTACCACCATATCGATCTGCTATCCAGTCAATCACCTGCTATCACTCATTGTGTCTATAAATAAATTTGCATTCTTCTGTACTGTGACATTATGAAAAGTGCATTTCTCTCCAAAGGAGCGTTCACTATACTGCAGAGATGGTGAGTCAGCATCGTCAATAGAGCCCGACCGATATTATCGGCCGATATGAGCCTGTCGCAGATATATCGGTATTGGCGTATATGCCGCCGAAATGAATTTTTTTTTACAGAACATATAATCCGGATAAAATGCTTGTAAATTGTGTAACTACGTAGTTTGTCCAGCAGAGTGCGCTCCATTGTTTGCTACTGGCGACCCAGGTCACTGTAGTGACACTAGCCAACCATTTCACTTCAGTAATGAGGTCTCTTCAGACACGGTGTAAGATGCTCACACATTAGCTTCCACTCCACTGACAAGGTATGAAACATGGCTAGCTAGCTAATGTAGCAAACAAGTATGATAAGCTCGTTGTGAGAGCAAAAGACGGGAACATTGTTTATTTACTTTATAGTGTCTCACCTGGTGACAACGTAGCGTTAAATCACCAACAGACTCAAGCCACCACCGCACTGCTAACTAGTTAGCAACTTACCGTTAAGACACCGCTTGACTGCTTGTCTGCTGCTGCCTGAACAAGACACCGGACACGAGTGGCGCAATGTGACAAAAGACAGTTGAACCCATTATAATCAGTGATGTTGTTCACACTGGATGTGGCGTGATGCAAGTGACAAATCTCAGACAGTAAACTGATGCCTCATCTGCTTTGTAACGGGCGCTTTGATGCGTTCAGAGTAAACAGCAGTTACGACGCGAGCAACAATGACAATAAGTTCACTCCGCGTAATTATTTATGTAATTATAAGACTTTATATAGGGCCATTTTGCATAATGAGTAGTTTCACGTTTAGTACATTTTGCTTACTACTTATTTAAAATATTAAGTAAAAGTACTGTACTTATGTAATTAAACATGTTTTCATTATGGTATTATTATTTTTACTTTAGTAAAAGATATGAGTACTTCCTTCCTTCACTGGAAATAGAAGATAAAGGTTTTGCCAGTGACACTTTTGATATATTTATTGATATAAGTAATTTTGTGTTCGCCCCGCGACACTCAGCTTTGTAAAAGAGCAATTTTTCTCAGGCGTTGTTGCAAATGCCTCTTTCCACAAGCACCTCGTGCGGAATTGATCTGCACGAGGACGACGGGCACGCGGAGTGCTCCAGATGCCTGGGCCCCATCCACGTGGAAGCTGCACTCTTTGCCACGGGCTGTCCTCACTGCGAGGGCCTTCCCATCTCTTAGCTTTCTTCCGAGACGGCAACACCGGTTTTCCTATTCTTCCTTTCCCGGCGCTACTTCAGCCGCAAAAAGAAGCGTCGCAGCCAACGGCAGCCTGAACTGATGAAGTTAAGCAAGCACACGCCGGTCGCCTCCCCGCGTGGCTCACTCTCTCCCTCTCAACCGTCTCCGGGTCTTGTTCACTCAGGCAGACCAGCGCCCCTCTCCCCGTGCGACCGGCCGGCTGATCACCGAAGCCCCTCTAGGTCTGCTAAGCGCAACCCGCCGCCCCGGCGCCAGGGCCCTCGACCCTGCATTGTGTTGAACCCTGGACCGCCGAAGCCCTCCTAGCCACGGGAGGAAAGAGAGAGGGTCTGAGTCTCGTTCTAGCCGGACCGCCCTCGAAAAGAGCTCGTCATAAACTCGTAGCTCCCTGTTCAGCTCAGGCGGCTGGAGTTTTCCACACTGTAGTTAATGGGCCTGTTGCGCTGCACGCGCCACTACAAATGAACGCTGTTTTTACAGCGACCCAAATAAAGCACAAAAAGAGTATGTTTCAAACACACAACACCCGGGTATCCGGTCCCCATTCATTAGGCGACTCTGAACTGGTACCAGTTGGGGGTAATTATGGGTGTGGCCTCTGGGAGGAAAGTGATTTTCACAGACGCCTCCAACCAAGGTTGGGGAGTGCTGCACGAGGGCAGGCCTGCGTCTGGTTGAACCCGGAGAAGAGCCTACATATCAACTGCCTAGAGATGAGAGCAGTTTGGTTGGCCCTGAATATATTTCTGCCACACCTCAGGGGACACCACGTCTTGGTCCGCATGGACAACATGTCGGTGGTGTCCTACATAAATTGCCAGGGCGGCCTCAGATCAGGCACCTTGTAAATCATGACCAGAAAGCTCCTCCTTTGGGCGCATGCCTACCTGCGCTCCCTGAGAGCTGTGCATGTCCCAGGAGTCCAGAATGTGGGCACGGATATGCTGTCTCGAGATATGCTGTCCCCCAGGCGAGTGGTCTCTCAACTCACAGACGGTTCGTCTGATATGGAGTGTGTTCGGCAGGGCAGAGGTCTACCTCTTTGCCTCAAGGAACAACGATCACTGTGCGACATTCTTTTCGAAGGACAGGGATGCGCTGGCCCATGACCCATGGCCCAGACCCCCACTGTATGCGTTTCCTCTGGTCTCTATGATCCCTCAGGTTGTCAGACGGATCAGGGAGAGCGGATGCTCAGTCCTCCTAGTAGCCCCCCTCTGGAAAACCCAAGTGTGGTTTCCGGAGCTGGCACAAATGGCGGACACTGTTCCCTGGCCAGTGCCAATGAGGAAGGACCTCCTCACACAGGCGAACGGCACGATCTGGCACCCCTGCCCCGACTTATGGCCCATAAGGGGCCTCCATGTATGGGCCCTGAAAGGGTATCCGGGGTCCTTCCAGAAAATGACTTAAATACCATCACTGAGGCTAGAGCGCCGTCTACAAGACGCCTCTATGCTCTGAAGTAGTCAGTATTCACTGGCTGATGCTCAGCCAGACATTTAGAGCCCCACTCATGTGACGTTTCGGTGGTGCTCTCCTTCTTACAAGAGCTTTTGGATGCGGGTCGGTCCCCATCCACGCTCAAAGTATGCGTGGCAGCCATGGCAGCTCACCGTGCTCCTGTGGCTGGCCAGTCATTGGGGAGAAACGACCATATTATTCATTTTTTAAAAGGTGCCAGGAGGACCCTCCCAGGCCTCCTACTGTACCGGCGTGGGACCGTGGGTCCACGGTTCTGTAAAGGTCCCCTTTTTGAACCACTACAGTCGGTTGATCTCAAACCTCTTTCGCTGAAGACTGCTCTGCTGCTGGCTTTGGCATCAGTCAAGCGAGTGGGGGATTTACAGGCGCTCTCTAAAAATATACTTAGAGAGTTCTGCGCCGTTCAGGCAGTTAGAACAGCTTTTTGTTTGCTTCGGTGGCTGCACCAAAGGGGTCACGTTCACGAAGCAGAGGCTATCCAGATGGATAGTGGACACCATCTCGCTGGCATACGCCTCTGTGGGCCAGGATTGTCCCATAGGCGCTAAAGCCCATTCCACGAGAGGCATGGCCTCTTCGTGGGCTTGGTCCAGTGGTGTGCCAATTCAAGACATTTGTGCGGCGGCTGGTTGGTCTTCGCCGTCCATGTTTGTCAGATTTTATAATCTGGAGGTACCTTGCCTGCAGGCCATGGTCCTCTCAGTATGATATTTAACCCGACAGTGTCCGTTTTTTTCTCTGTCTAGCATGTTACTGTCCATAAGCACAAGTAGTTCTAGGACTGTTATGAGCCCAGTTTTATTCATGACACCCGACTCTATCTGGTTAGTGTTACTATGCTGTGAAGACTTATAGGCTTGTTCTATCGAGCCTCGTGGTGTCCCTAGACTCCAGTGCCCCCACTGTGTATTTGCTACTCAATACAAAGTGACTGTTCTCGAAAGGGAACGTACTCGGTTACTAATGTAACCTTGGTTCCCTGAGAGTAGGGAACGAGTATTGCGTAGCCTGCCGAACTATTGTAATCTGTCAGGTGTGTCGCTTCAGTCGATTTAAACCTGATATATTGGCTGAAATGAGCGATCTTTATAGGCTGAGGCCACGTCCATTTAGGCGCGCTCTGACGTACTTGGCTCCAAGTCAGTTGATTGGATTGTGCGTCTGA
The DNA here is from genome assembly GCA_026230005.1 of Gila orcuttii. Classification (NCBI taxonomy): domain Eukaryota; kingdom Metazoa; phylum Chordata; class Actinopteri; order Cypriniformes; family Leuciscidae; genus Gila; species Gila orcuttii. The sequence continues at coordinate 28,696,885 of JAPDVR010000025.1, forward strand.
GGCGCTCGGCCATTGGATGTGCAGTTGCCGCAGCACAGCCTCATTGGTTAGACGCAGAGTTAAACACTCTGCTGTGTTTGCTGTGCAAGCTGCACTGCGTTTTAAATTATTGCTTCAATATTTAGAGGAAAAGGAGTTTCCCCACTGCGTATTTGCTACGCAATACTTGTTCCCTACTCTCAGGGAACCGAGGTTACGTTAGTAACCGAGTACGATTTCTGATAACGCCGGTTATGTGTTGCCGTGTCAACTGGGAGAAACAGGGTTTTAGGTTCTCAAATGTCACATTATGTGCCAGAAAATGCTTAATGTCATGTGAGCACCCAGTTTGGCATAGTTATGATGTATTTATGCGGGTTGATGTAAATGACTTGAAAAAATTTAAACTTTTTTGAAAACGATGTTGTGTGTTATTATTGAAAACGGAGGGGGGTAAATATTCATTTCTCTAAATACCCGGCTACGTGTAAATGTGGGCTGAAGGTCACAGGTTCGAGTCTCAGTACCTGCAGGAAATGTAGGTGGGGGGAAAAAAAGCATTCTCTTCCACTTCACTCTCAACAGGTGCGGACACGAGCCGTGATAAAGAAGTGAATGATGTCTAACACCTGTCTCTAATTCCAGTGATTGGTGGAGAGACAATATGTAAGTGCCCCGCAGACCGCGAACAGGGAGAGAGAGACTGATCACCACCAGAGACACACACCATTTTTTTGTGTATGTGCTAGTCTGTAAAGGCAGAGGGCCCAACAGCACTTTAATTTGTTAATTTGTTTATTTTTTATGAGTAATAAAAGGTTTACTCATCACCCCTGACTTCGTCCTTCTTCATCTTCATTGAACCTTATTACACTGGTGCCGAAACCTGGGATGAGGATGTCGGCACGCTACCATGCAGCCAGCCCAACCAACGCCACTTGCGGGGCTTGTGAAGTCACTCACTTCAACCCAACATCAGGTACAGATGGACCTAAAGCTGGAACAGGAGGATTTGTTCAGCTTGTTGGTCCAGGCGCAAAATGAAGACCGGCGAGTCATCCGGAGCTTGCTTGGCTGGGAGGTCGCCCAAGTCGCGGCCCCCTCCATCACCCACGTCCCGCTGATGAAGATGGGTCCACAGGACGACCCAGAGGTGTTTGTGGACCTCTTTAAGAGAAATGCGGAGGCATGTGGCTAGGTGCGCACCCAATGGCCATTGCGCCTAATTCCCCAGCTTTCTGGGGAAGCTCAGGTGGCAGGACAATAGCTGCCTGTAGCGAACCTCCTGGCCTACGACGATCTCAAGCGGGCCATCGTTCAACGGGTTGGCTGTGGAAGTGGTCGATCTAGTGGTGCTGAAGCGGTTCATTGCTCGGCTACCATGTGGAACGGCTGAGTTGGTCCAGCGCCACCGCCCGACGTTGATGAGCCAGGCCATCCAGCTGGCTGAAGACCATCTGGTGGCGTGCCTCAGGGTCGGCGAGCCCCTCCTTAAACTCTTTCTCTCCAACCCCTCTCCTTCTCTTCCTGCTCTCTCTCACCCTATTCCTGCTCCCAGATCGCATAGCAATGCGCCCTCTCGAACCCCACAGCCAGGAAGTTTCTTCCAGGAGAACAGATCTGGGACACGAGGGGGCGTGGCGAAGAGCGCTGGAACCGCCGCTTCATCTCCACCTTTCTCCTCTTTCCGCCAATCTCTTAGCCATCCTCACAGCTTCTTCAGCCTGATCACCGAATGAAGGATATCAACATGCGGATCACCGTTGGTATCTAGCTTTACAGCTGTTTTTCTTGAGTACTCAATTGCCCCTGTCGACTGATCGATTGCTCCTGTCTGCCTTGCTGCTGAGTGGTTTGCGTTTATAAGTGTCTGTAAGCTCCATATAGCTTCCTGTTTTGAATCACTATTTACTATCATTCCTTGTTGTTTATATTGTTAAATATAAATTATCACCACATATTAGATATTGCCTATCACAATAATCTGACATCACTAGCTTTTATCTAAATTGTTATTGCTAGCACAACACGCTAGTATATCGCTAGCCTGTTAACCTGCCATCTGTGCTTGCCATCCTTTTATTGCGGGACAAAACATCGCTCTTCCGTTCCAAATACAACGTCAAACAGGTTCTCCCCATTCAGTGATGCACCCATTGAAAATCCTGTTGAAAGTGCCCTAGTTATTGGCGATTCTATTACACTGAACGTGAAAATAAAGACGCCTTCTGCCACCACAGTCACATGTTTGCCGGGAGCCAGAGCGCTGACTAATGGTAATTGTAAATCTCTAAGATTATTATTCACGTCGGCACTAATGTTCGACTTCACTAGTCGGAGATCACTAAAATGAACATTAAAGAGGTGTGTTAACTCGCAAATAAGATGTCAGACACTATAATTTGCTCTGGCCCCCTTCCTGTTCGCCAGAGTGATGAGATACTTAGTACAGTGCTCGAATTGAGGGGGGGCTGGGGGGATCCGGGACCCCCCATAAGGTATTAGGGACCCCCCATAAGAAGTAAAAAACAGAATTAGGGGGGGTCCCTCAGATATTTTTATTTTAGTAAAAAATAATAATAACAAATCTGATTAAATGCATGCAATGGATACGGTAAATTTCGTGAATTGATTATTTACAATATTTTTTTTAAAAGTTGGCTAGTTGCCATGTCTCTTTAAAATGTAAACGCCCCGCACCACATCTAAAGAGTGCTGTGCGCATGACATCGTTGACTGACAGGACTGTTTGATTGGCGCCGCTCCGTTGAAGCTAATTTTAACTTTTAAAAATAAATTGTAATTGTCTCTCTATATATATCTTTCTACTTTATATCTACCCACACCATATCGGGGCTTTTGTATTCCTTGCGTAAATTGGAAACATTTAGGCTTAAGTTACTATTTTTTTTTCATTATTAATAGTCCTGGTTCTACGGGAGTGCTAGAGATCTCGACGGAGATGGATAACAGCTTTTTAGTAAAGGGAGCGATCGTTGTATGCTTTCTATGCTTTCTAATTTCCATTCTGAATTTGTATAAAACTTGTTTTTCATGCTGCCAGCCAGGACCAATGGCCACCACGTAAACACAAAGTTTCGGAAATTACATACGCATTTATGCGGGATTCACTCTTGAAATAGCAATAATTGACATTGATTGGCATGGCATTGTTTGTTTCTGAATAAAGCAGCCTTTTTCACTGAAATGGTCGTTGAATAGTTGCTGACTTACTCACTCATCACAGTGCTTTTCCGCCACCCCTACTGGACGTAACTATGTAAAAATCGCATGTGCTGAAATAGTTGAAAAATCCCCAACAACACACAGAATGACAGCCTGTTTTGTCACAATCTATATGTTTAATATCTAATAAACAAGTTTCATCCATTTAATCAAGTCTTTTGGAACAAATATTATTATCACAGTGTCACATAATCCACATTAATCATCCAGTTGTTATTAGGGTAAAAACTACATTGGTAAAAATACCTAGAATCATTCTGTTGGATGTACACTACTGTTCAAGAGTCTCTTCTGCTCACCAAGCCTGCATTGATTTGATGCAAAATACAGTAAAAAACAGTAATTTTATGAAATATTATTACAATTTAAAATAATAATACAATAAAATATCATTTATTTCTGTGATCAAAAGCTGAATTTTCACCATCGTTTCTCCTGTCTTCATCACATGATCCTTCAGATCTGAAATACAAACTTTTGTAGCATTATACACTACAATTTAAAAGCTTGGGGTCAGTAAGAATGTATTTTTAAAAAATGTTGGGAAAGAAATTAATACTTTTATTTCGTATGGTTGCATTAAATTGATCAAAAGTGACAGTAAAGACATGTATAATGTAACAAAAGATTCTATTTCAAATAGAAAGTGTTCTTTTGAACTTTCTATTGATCAAAAAATCCTGAAAAATAAAATAAATGTTTATTACATAAATGTTTGTTGATCATCAGATCATCATATTAGAGTGATTTCTGACGGATCATGTGACCCTGAAGACTGGAGTAATGATGCTGAAAATTCAGCGTTGATCACGCATTTTACTATATATTCACATAGAAAACAATATTTCACAATAATACTGTTTTTTTTATCAAATCAATGCAGCTTTGAGCAGAAAAGACTTTTGAAAACATTTAAAAAATTGTATCGATCTCAACTTCTGAATGGTAGTGTATATTTCATTTTCATTATGTGTATTTATATAAAAATATTGAAACCAAAACATGGCATTGTCTAGTGTGCAGGTAAAGAGGACCTCCAAGGCAAGCACAGTCCATTCCAGTTTAGCAGAGGGCGGTGGCAGGAGCTCAGCACAGGTTAGCAGTGACAAGATCTCAGATATATATATATATAGCTATATATATATAGCCTAAATAATTCTTTATCAATCGTTTTTAATAAATAAGATATATTTATGCATATTATGATATTCATAAATATATGCATATCATAATATGCATATGCATCATAATATGCAATATGCCCCCCCGTAAAAAAAAACTTGGGGACCCCCCATAAGACTTGACTCAATTCGAGCACTGACTTAGTAGACTGTCCTCACTCAATGACTGGCTGTCTAAGTGGTGTCCGCAGAATAATATAGGGTTCATAGACAATTGGAAAAGTTTTTGGGGCAGACCTGACCTGTTGAAAAGAGATGGTATTCATCCCTCCTGGGATGACGCTCTTCTCTCTAGTAATATGGCACATAGTCTCAGGGTTGATTCTTGACTTTTTGATTCTGGGGCCCAGGTCAGGAAGCCGACAGACTGGCTAAACTGACCGTCTGCTAGCTGTCTCACGTCACAGAAGTCAGATAAATCTCATCACATAGAGACTCTTTCACCTAGATATCATCATATAGAGACTGTGTCTGTTCCCCGAACTAGGAAATACAAAAAATTCCCAAACCTATTTAAGGGTAAAAATTTACTTTATGTTCAACAAATAAAAAATAGATATAGTACAGATGAACAAATAATAAAGCTTGGGTTGCTGAATATTTGATCCCTTACTTCAAAAGCACTTATTGTTAATGATATGATTACAGTTAACTAAGATAAACCAGACGATTACATTACTTTCAATGAGTCCACGCCCCAAGAATACGTTAAAAAAACGTGCCACGTCTGAAAGGAAAAGGGGGAGGTGTTGCTATAATCTGGGATTGGCATTTAGAGACATTCTGAACATGGAGTTAGACAACACGTCAGGACCCACTCATTGTCGTAACCATACTTTAGATCTAATATTATTACATGGATTCAATGTTGCAATCAAATCCTGCAGCAGAGCGATGACATCTCAGATCATTATCTAGTCTCGTGTGTACTCCATTTAGCCAAGGCTGCAAAGCCAACTCAGTTCCCTTTCGAGGGAACTCGGACTGCGTCGAATGACACTTTGGGGGAACGCCCCTCAGCGTAGCGTCTCTGAAGTATGAATGAAACTAAGCCAATCTCTGATTGGTGTTGCGTCATGACGTAATGAGTGACGGCATACAAGCGGAAGCTATAAAGGACGCCGGCACACATAAAATGTCAGCTTTTTGTTCTTCAGCAAAGCGCTCTCTGTTTGACTTGTCTGTCTTATTTGGTGTTGTCTGTCACAAAGCATTACATCTATACATATATATATATATATATATATATATATATATATATATATATATATATATATATATATATATATATATTATGGCGAGCCCAAATTTCACTCGGTTTGTGCATCCCTGCCCTCGTTATATCACGGGTGGGGACACACATCGTTTGTGTACACATTGTTTGGGAGTGCAGCACGCGCTGGCAGCTCTCGAGGGGGCTGCTTGCGAGGATTGTGAAAAACTTCCAATCCGTGTGCTGCGCTCCCGCCTGGCCATTTAAAAAAAAAAAAAAAAAGGAGGATGGTCAGGCTCGCGAGCCTCGTGGTGCGGGACCCGCGTCTGCTGAGGCTCGCGACAACGCTCTTCATGGGGCTCGCAAATAGGTCTGTTGCAATATAGAATCTATAGTGGCTCGGATCTCGCGTTTGCCGAGGCAGCGCGTTGATTACGGGTCTACTCTGCAATAAGATTCTGTGACTTAGATCTCGCGTTTGTCGAGGCAGTGCGTAGATCAAAGGTCTACATTGCAATACAGAATCTAGTCGCTCGGATCTCGCGTTTGCCGAGGCAACGCGTAGATTACTGGTCTACTTTACAATAAAGATTCTGTGTGTGTGCGAGGCATGAACAGTCAGCTCCTGAGGGTGCTGGCTGTGTTCATTTAGAAATATCTCGACGCGTATATCCGTGCGCTGTCGGATGTTTCAGCCTCGCACCTGTTGACTTTCTTCTTGGGTTGGAAGCCAAATATATTGTGAACGACTCGAATCTCGCGTTGCCGAGGCAGCGTGTGGATTACGAGACCGTAGCCTAACACAAAACAGTATTGTCTGGTAATTATGGCTGCATTTAATTTTAAGAAATTAAAATGATGAAATATTTCTGACTTTTGAATATCGGAAGTTAGATATTTTAATTCAGCCTACCATTCAGACCGTGTTTCACTTATACAGTGTTTATGGCTACATTTATTAATTAAAATAAAAGGAATTAAAATGATGAGCAGCGAACGCAGGCTTGCGGCCATGCAGTGTTCCTTCTGCACATCAAAAATCGTTTTTCGATTCTTCCCTGCCGGCCCTCCACTTCAGGGTATCGAAAACGAGACAAAAATAAGAGGGCTATCCCCCCCGTGGAGGGACGAGCGAGAATTGTTCCTTTGGTAAAATATATAGATGCATGGAAATATCTCACGAATATTTCGCCTTGGGCCCTGCGCACCATTAAAAAGGGGTACAGGCTGCAGTTCGGTTTACGACCACCAAGGTTTAACGGGGTGGTCTGGACTGCAGTCGACCCAGTGCAGGGTCAGGTATTGGAACAGGAAGTAAACTCCCTGCTGGGAAAGGAGGATATAGAACGTATTCCTCCACCGGACAGGGAGTCCGGGTTTTACAGCCGCTACTTTATAGTTCCCAAAAAGGATGGGGGGTTGCGTCCAATTATAGATCTCAGACACTTGAATCGTTCTCTGAGGAGATTCAGGTTCACGATGCTCAGTATTCCCATCATCGTGAGTCAAATTCAATCTGAGGATTGGTTTGTCACGATAGATCTAAAGGACGCATACTTCCACATATCCATCCTTCCATCTCACAGGAAGTTCCTGAGGTTCGCTTTCGGGGGCGAAGCATACCAATATCGGGTTCTTCCGTTCGGCCTAGCTCTCTCCCCACGCACATTTACCAAATGTATGGATGCAGCTCTAGCACCGCTGAGGCTCCAGGGGCATCAGGGTACTCGATTATATCGACGACTGGCTGATTCTGGCCCAGTCACAAGAGCTGGCGGTTCGGCATCGAGATGTCGTCCTCGCCCACATTCAAAGTCTGGGGTTGAGACTCAACACGAAAAAGAGCGTGTTGACACCGGCCCAGAGAACCACGTTCCTGGGAGTGGTGTGGGACTCGGTCACGATGCGGGCACGATTGTCTCCTGCACGAATCGAGTCCATTCTGGCCACAGTGTCCAGGATAAAGCTAGGCCAAGCCATTACTGTGAAACATTTTTAAAGAGTGTTGGGGCTCATGGCAGCAGCGTCCAACATTATTCCATTTGGCCTGCTGCACATGAGGGCCCTCCAGCGGTGGTTGAAAAACAAGGGGTTCTCCCCGAGGGGGAACCCGTTCCGCATGATCAGGGTTACGTGCAGATGCCTTCGTTCCCTATCTATGTGGGGAAAAAAGCTTGGTTTCTGTCCCAAGGTCCAATGTTGGGAGCGTCATGTCGCCGGAAAACCGAAAACCGTTTTGACAGACGCCTCCCTCGCGGGCTGGGGCGCGGTCATGGACGGCCGCTTTACGACAGGCCTATGGCAGGACCATCATTCCTCCTGGCACATAAACTGCCTGGAGATGTTGGCGGTGTTCCGAGCTCTGAGGAGCTTCCTGCCGGACCTCAAAGGTCATCATGTCCTTGTGAGGTCAGACAATATATCGGTAGTGGCCTATATAAACCATCAGGGGGGTCTGAGGTCTCGCCCTCCATGCAGACTGGCACATCAGATCCTCCTGTGGTCCCAGGGAAAACTGTTATCTCTAAGAGCAACATACATCCCAGGGAGTCAAAATCAGGGAGCAGACATCCTGTCGAGGCAGGGGCTGAGGCCCGGGGAATGGAGACTCCACCCCGAGGTGGTGGAGTCGATATCTCAGAGGTTCGGCCCAGTGGAAGTGGACCTATTTGCGTCTCGAGAGACGACCCACTGTCCACTGTGGTTTTCCCTCACTCATCCAGCCCCGCTGGGGTTGGATGCCATGGTGCAGACGTGGCCGAGGCTGTGTCTGTATGCGTTTCCCCCGATCGCTCTGCTCCCGGGAGTTCTAGAGAGGGTCCGTCGCGACGGGATCTACTGCTGGTAGCCCCGTTGTGGCCGGCCCGAGTATGGTTCTCAGACATCGTATCGCTCCTAGACGGCCCTCCGTGGGAGATTCCCCTCAGGAGGGACCTGCTGACACGGGCAGAGGGCTCAATATTTCACCCTCGGCCCGAGCTATGGAAGCTGTGGGTCTGGCCCCTGAGGGGGCACAGTACCTAGAGGCCGGTCTATCAGCTGGAGTAGTGGAGACCATACTCAGCTCTAGAGCTCCTTCCACAAGGAAATTGTACGGCTTAAAGTAGAATGTCTTTACCAATTGGTGTAGAGAGCACGAGGTGGATCCAGTTAACTGCCCAGTGGCTTCAGTTCTGGAGTTCCTCCAAGATCGCTTTTCAGCTGGTCTTACCCCGTCCACACTCAAGGTGTACGTGGCTGCCATTGCGGCTTTCCATGCTCCTCTGGGTGATGGGCCTCTGGGGAGACAGCAGTTGGTCGTACGTTTCCTCCGTGGGGCTTGGAGGATGAGACCTGCGGCTCGTACCAGGGTTCCCACATGGGACCTGGCAGTGGTTCTCGAACGGCTGGCCGAGGCCCCTTTCGAACCACTGGAGTCGGCTGAGGCCAAGAACCTTTCCCTGAAGGTGTTTTCTCTGTTGGCCATTACTTCTCTGAGGAGGGTAGGAGATCTCCAGGAGCTCTCTATATCTAACAGGTGCCTGGAGTTTGCTCCAGGCGACATTAAAGCCATCCTACATCCCAGGCCGGGCTATTTGCCTAAGGTGCCATCTAATGCGGCACGGCCTACAGTTCTGCAGGCATTTCATCCTCCACCTCACGTGACGGCGGATGATGGGAGACTTCATCTGCTCTGCCCTGTCAGAGCTCTAAAAATTTACATTCAGTGGTCCTCTTCATGGCGGAAGTCAGACCAGTTGCTGGTGTGTTTTGGGTCGCCCAAGAAGGGTCTTCCCGCCTCCAAACAGACCATCAGCAACTGGATTGTCCATGCTATTTCCTTGGCCTACCAGGTGCGCAATCTGCCTTCACCTTTGGCCGTGAGGGCTCATTCAACCAGAGGCATGGCGTCCTCTAGAGCCCTCCTCTCGGGGGCCCCAGTCCAGGAGGTCTGCGATGCAGCAGGATGGGCCACCCCCCACACCTTTATTAGGTTTTACAGTCTGGACATCCCGTCTACGCCTGGCACTCTTGTGCTCTCATCCTAAGTGTGCCTGTGAGCAGCTTCACACTAGGACAGGCAGGGCACGTTGTGGCATAGTGGGTACTCGTCCCCCCAAAGTGTCATTCGACGCAGTCCGAGTTCCCTCGAAAGGGAACGTCCTCGGGTTACGACTGTACGACTGCGTCCCTTCGCCACGCCTTCCCCTGCCTGGGAGCGCTTGCTTCATCACAGAAGCTGACATCTTATGTGTGCCGGCGTCCTTTATAGCTTCCGCTTGTATGCCGTCACTCATTACGTCATGACGCAACACCAATCAGAGATTGGCTTAGTTTCATTCATACTTCAGAGACGCTACGCTGAGGGGCGTTCCCCCAAAGTGTCATTCGACGCAGTCCTCGTCCCCTTTCTCAGGGAACAAGGGTTACAGTCGTAACCCGAGGACGTTTTACAAATATGTTAGAACTATCACTTCTGCCACTAAAGATTGTTTTATTAATAATATTCCTGATCAGTTTCATCTCCTCAACATCCCAGATAGCTTAGAATAACTCTATTGCGATATAAACTTTTTGACTCTCTCTCTTCCAGCACTTTAGACACAGATGCTCCTTTGCGCTTAAAGAAGTTTAAAGAAAATAGTCCAATGCCGTGGTGCAACGAGCACACTCTGGCCCTTAAGAGAGCAGCATGAAAAATGGAGCGTAGCTGGAAGAAAACATAACTAGACGTTTTTTGAATTTCGTGGAGAGAGCACGATTGCATACAGAAAGGCCTCTTAGAAGAAAACAAACACAACCCTAGGTATTTATCTGATACAGTGGCTAAATTAACAAGAAATATAGCTTCTTCTTCTGAAGTTTCCAAAGAGCATAGCAGTAATGACTTTATGAACTTGTTTACTTACAAGATTGATAATATTAGAGAGAAAATTATAACTATGCAACCGTCTACTACAGTATCGCATCAGACCGTGCAGTGTAATGTCCCTGAGCAAAATTCATTCGTTGCAATAGGAGAGTAAGAATTGTCTAACTCGTTAAATCATCTAAATTAACAACATGTATGTTAGACCCTATACCGACTAAGCTATTGAAAGAGATGCTTCCAGAGGTCATAGATCCTCTCCTTAATATCATTAAGTCATCTTTGTCACTAGGATATGTACCGACAACTTTTAAGCTGGCTATTATTAAACCTCTTATTAAAAAAAAACGCAACTTGATCCTAGAGAATTATTCAATTACAGGCCGATCTCAAATCTACCCTTTTTGTCAAAGATACTAGAAAAGGCAGTATCCTCACAACTATGGCCATTTTAGAAAGAAATGGTATCTGCAAGGATTTCCAGTCAGGATTTAGACCATATCATAGTAGTGAGACAGCTCTATTTAGAGTTACAAAGGATTTGCTCTTATTATCTGATCGTGGTTGTATCTCTCTATTAGTGTTACTCTGTTCTCTCTATTAGTGCTAATTGCATTAGCATGGTTTAAATCATACTTATCTGACCGTTATCAGTTTGTAGTAGTAAACGAAGAGATGTCATATCGATCACAAGTTCAGTATGGAGTACCAACAGGCTCAGTACTAGTACCGTTGCTGTTCACTCTGTACATGTTACCTTGGGAGATATCATCAGGAAGCATGGCATCAGTTTTCACTGTTATGCCGATGATACTCAGCTCTATATCTCTTTGTGCCTCGATGAAACTTACCAATTCACAAAATTAAAGGAATGCATAGCTGATAAATTTTTTTTATTGACTAGTAATTTTCTACTACTTAATTCTGAAAAAACAGAGTTTCTAATTATTGGACCAAAAACCTTCGCACATACTAACCTAGAATATTGTATAACAATTGATGACAGGCTGCTCTGTCAAGTCCTCGTCGTCGGTTAGGAACCTGGGTGTGCTCTTTGATACCAATCTTTCATTTGAAAGCCACGTTTCTACCATCTGTAAAACCGCTTTCTTCCATCTTACAAATATATCGAAATTACTAAATATGCTTTTAAAGAAAAATGCGGAACAGTTAGTTTATGACATCAAGGCTAGATTATTGTAATGCTCTAATGGGTGTTTGCCCTGCACGCATAATATTAAACTACATCTGGTCCAAAACGCAGCAGCCAGAGTTCTTACTAGAACTAAGGATGGCTGGCGCGAAACAGACGTTCCGAGGCTTTGCGAGATCCCGAAGCAAAGATGATTCGAAACACTGATCCGAAGCGTGATTCAAAACACCCACGTCACGTGACAACGGCTAAATGAAGCGTCTAAGTGTTTCATCAGGTGGAGTGCTCCGCCGAATCAGGGTTTCATTGATTGGTCGGTTCGGGAACAAATCACACAATCACACAGTATAAAAGTTTTGTCAACGCATTTTCATATCGTGGGTTTTTGTGAGAGGAGTTTGGTTTTGAGATAGCGGATTTTTGGTGATATAGTGACATTTATAGTGCGATTTGTTTAGTTATATTTAGGATTTAATTTACATTTACACATTGACTTAGAGACACACAGAGTACATATAGTGACACATTAATAGATGCATTGATAGAAATATATATATATATATATATATATAGATTAATAGATAGATACATATATTACAGATACATATAGATTATTAGATAGATAGGCTACATATAAAATAGATAGATAGATAGATAGATAGATAGATAGATAGATAGATAGATAGATAGAAATGGAGGCTCCACAGAAGAGATGCCGTACATCTGTGGTGTGGGAGCATTTCCATTTGGAAACCCCAAATAAAGTGAGATGTGTGTATTGTGATCGGCAGCTAGCCTACTGCAACAATACATCATCCATGATGCGCCATTTGAGGAGCATTCATCCTGCCATTCTGCAGGGTGCAGAGGATGGTAGTGTTCCCCCTGTACCAAGGCCTGCTACTGACACTGCTGGGCCATCTAAGCAAGGTATGCATTGTTTTATGATTTGTTACTAATTGCCGTTTTCTTTTAATTCAGAACCACAAATGTCAACATCAGGCCCATCATCATCAACACCAGTTGAAACACAAGACAGTTTATGGGAACATTTTGACAATCGTATCCGTGAGACCCAGATGATACACAATCCTACAGCTGATGCCACAATGGAAGTGAAAAAATACCTCAGCGATGCGTTTTTGCCCAGAACTCATGATCCTCTAACTTACTGGAAAGAGAGAGCAGTAATCTTTCCTCATTTGTATGTCCTAGCTAAAAAATATCTTTGTATGCCAGCAACAAGTGTCCCTTGTGAGAGAATTTTTTCAAAGGCTGGAGAAATTATCTGTAAAAAAAGAAGTAGGCTGAGTCCTTCAACAGCAGAGAAATTAATATTTTTGAATAAAAATCTATAAGAAAGGGAGACATTGTGGCTTGATTTATTTTTTATTAATATTCATTTTTCATGACCAAAATCACATTATGCAATATGAAGAGACTACAGGTTACAAGCTTCATATATTACAAAAATACAATAATAAAAAAAAAACAACACATTTTTTTTATTAGCTCTTTGTAAAGGTTGTTTCAGATCAACACCTGCAAGTGACCACTAGGTGTCACCGTGGAGACGGGTTTCGGATTGATTCGAAGCCTCGAAACAAAATGCCACATTTGCTTCGACTGTTTCATTGCTTCACGAAGCCTCGATCTGCCCATCACTAACTAGAACCAGGAAGTATTACCATATTAGCCTGGTTCTGTCAACACTGCATTGGCTCCCTATTAAACATTGTATACATTTTTAAATATTGCTGATTACTTACAATGCACTAAATGGTTTAGCTCCCCAGTACTTGAGCGAGCTCTTAACGCATTATAGTCCTTCAAGTTATTATGATTACAACCTGTATTCCCCTGTCTTGTGTGTTCCTGGACTTTTATGTTATTTCCTGTCTTGCTCCATGTTTTGCAGTTCCTTGTTAAGCTTAATGTTAATTAGTCTCCCCAGGTGTTTCTTATTAGCCACGCCCACTTGTTATCTTGTTAAGCTTGTCTGCCTGTGGATATATAGCCCGTTGTTTCACTTGTTCTCTGTCAGTCGTTAAATGGACATTCCCTGGTGTAGTGCGTTTCCTCCAGTTCCGTGGTTTCATTTGTTTTCACCAGTTACTAGTGATGACAAAATGAGGCTTCCTGAACCACTGAGACGTCGCAGCCCATTGCTTCACCCAAAGGTTCATTACTCGAAGCTTCATTCAGCATTGCTCACTAGTGACACCTAGCTACTGTGCAAAGAAGTAGCAGACAAATTAATTAATTCTGAACCAATGACCTGAGCAGACTTATGATGTCCGTATACCCCCTCCCCCCGTTCTGTTTCATTTATTTATTTATTTATTTTCTTCTCACTGTTAATGTCTGTAACCTTTCATTTCCAACAATAAAAAGACCTGAGCAGACATTTGTCCATTGCCTGGGTATAAAATAAAATATGTATCTTTCTCTGTCTGAATTTACTTGTGCAGTTCACACACACAGTTAATTAATTATTCATAAATGGTTTGGATAGTGACAGTATGAACAGCAAAAGTGACAACTTTTGACTAGTGACACTGTGTTGAGTGCAGTGCTTATGGTGGAGGGAGTGTAATAAAGCAAACTGCAACAGAATAGTCTGGGGTGGAAAAAGTTAAGAATTGTTTCTGCGGGGTTTGTGCAGTGAACTGTTACTAGTTTTAGTGAAGTGTTGTGGGACTGGGGATATAGAGGAGCAAACCGCAACACTGCAGTTTGGGGTGGGTGAAGGAAGGATTACAATAGATTTTTATTGAGAAACATAATTTTTTTTAGACGATTCCTCTTCTTGGACAAAACCTCTCCAGCCTTGGAAAAGATCCTTTCACAAGGAACAGAGGATGCAGGGGAACATAAAAATACCAGCTGGTATAAATGAGGATACTGATGTTTCTGTTGAGCCCAGACGGGGGAGGATCTCCTCTTTCTTGCGGCTCCATTACCAGGAAAAAGGAAGAGTCGCAAAAAGCAAACAAATCCAAAAGGGCAATCCAAAACAAAAAGCAATCCAGATCCAAAAATCCAAAGCAATCCAAATAAACTTATCTCATTAATATAACAAGACTATAATATAGCTACTATAATTAATAATAACAATATACTATAAGTATTCTAACCTGATGTAATGTAATAATATACAGCCCTAACACATTTATGACTCAATAACGACTCTGACTCTGACTCTGAATCTGACAATCTCTGACTCTCTGACACTACTAAAACTGCTTCTACTACTCCTGACAACAGCCACAAGGTGGTGCGAGTTTCGAACCCCCTTTATCCGGAAGCGACACTCAGACCGAACCGATGACGTATCCACACAAACCGAGGCCTCGTTTGTCATTAGTCACGTGATTTTCACGTTGACAACACAAGCCTCGAATCGCGGCTTCATCTGGCACGCCCATTTTTTATCGACACAAGCTCCGACGCCTCGGTTCAAATGTCACATCAATACCAGTTACTTTGTGTTCGCACTTTAATAAATCTAACCTGCAAGCTTCTCAGCCTGCTTCTTTGCCTGTCTCAAATATTACAGGACGACTGACCACAGACATGGATCCAGCAGAAGAGATTTTGTTACACATAGAAAACCCAGCAGACTTGGGACAGGGAGAGAAAGACTGATCACCACAAGAGACTTTATTATTTGTGTGTGTGTGTTAAACTGTGAAGGCAGAGAGCCCAACAGCACTTTAATTTGGTCATTAGTTAATTTTTTTTAGGAATAATAAAAGGTTTACTCGACACGCCTGACTTCCTCAACCTTCTTCATCGTCATTGAACCTTATTACAGGGACACAATACTTGGCTACACGTCACGTCACGACACTTTCACTTTTAAAAAGTGTCTTGTTTAGTTGTCCATGTACTACCTATTTGGTTCTGTCGGTGTGTGGATCCTCCTTCACCATGGGAGCTGTCGAAGAACATGCCAACTACTCCGACTACTCTGACTCCCCTGAGCCCATACCATTACCAGCAGCCATCTCCCTGCCCACTCCGGACTGGAAGCCTCTACCTTCCCAGAGAGCCCCACAGCTACAGGAAGAGCTTCCCCCATAAACAACAACAATGCCCGAGCCCACCATGGAACCCGAGCCAGCGCTTGACATGAGCCACGAGTTTGAGCCCCTCCTCCGGCTCCCCCGGGTTTCTCCTTTCCCCCAGCTCCGCCTTCGGTGTCACCCCGTTCTGCCTGTCTCCGGTCTCACCTCAGTTCCTCAAGCTGGCAGCATCGCCTTGGACTTCTGGGCCATCAATGTCATCCTTGAATGGGGTCTCCACCTCGACCAACTCTTTCTTTGTCGGTCGGCCCCCAGGCTTTGCACGGTAGGCCCATCAGGGCTCTCCCTTGGGTCCTCCCTTAGTAGGGTCTGCAGTTGTGTTTTCCCTCTGCATACTGGCCATACCTGCCTGGATAGCCACACAGCTACAGGAAGAGCTTCCATCATGAAAACAACAACAATGCCCAAGCCCGCCATTGAACCCGAGTTTGAGAGTCCTCCAGCTACGGAGCCAGAGCCAACTCACATGTCCATCCCAGAGCCAGAGTCAGAATGCCATTTTCATCCAGAGGCCGGAGCCCACCTCCAGGTCCATCCCGGAGTCTGCGCCGTTGGGACAGTCCACCCCTGATAAAGTAGAGGAGCGCTGGCTCATTAGTTTTATCATGTCCCTACCCCTGAACTCACTCTCCCACAGCCACTTAATCTGTTGGATCACCCAGTCCCACTTTATAATCTTCCCAAAACTTTATTCGCATCCTCTTCGCACGCTCCGTCCAGTCCCCTGTGTTCCTCTGCTTCTCTGGTACATCGCAGCTCCTCGGCTCTGGCCTCGCTGCTGATTGTTTCCATCTGTCTTGCTCTGCCTCCTACACCACCAGTTCGACTCTGTGAGGCGGATGCTCTGGCTGTACCTCGGGCTTCCAGGCCCATGTCTCCACCTCAGCCTGCAGCCCTTCAGCTCTGCCTTGGCTCTGCGCTCCTTCAGCTTCACTGTGATCCGCTATCACTCGAGCTCCACTGGGCTTTTTTCATGCCTCTGACTCCACCTTGGTCTTTCGTCGTCCTGGTTTTGCTGTGGACTTTAGGCTTTCGGCCACCTCAACCCTCCCTCCCCTTTTGCTCCACCTGGCTTCTCCTTCTCTACAGCTCAGCCTTGGTCCTCACTCCCTCCGGTGTCACCCCGTTCTGCCAGGCCCACGTCTCCACCTCGATCCCTCAAGCTGGCGGCATCACCTTGGACTTTCCGGGCCATCAATGTTGTCCTGGACCATAGTCCTTGCAGCTTTGCTGGGGTCTCAATCTTGTCTAGCTCTGTCTTTGTCGGTCGGCCCTCAGGTTCCACCCAGAAGGTCCATCAGGGCTCCGCCTTAGCTTCTCCATTCATTGGATCTGCAGTGGTGTTCCCCTCTGCAGACTTCTCCAGTTCCCTGTCCATCACCAGATCCTTGAGCCTCCTCCAAGTCTCCCTTCTTTTCCTCCACCTTTGGACAGTTATTCATGGAGCAAAGCCTTTTGGGCGGGGAATACTCTCAGTGTTATTTTAGGTATCTTTGTGCTTTCATTCCTGTGTCTTTGTTCCTTGCGTTTAATTTAAGTTTGACCTTAATTATTCTCTGTTAGTTTCCTTAGTTACCAATTAGGCCCACCTGTGTTTCGTTTAGTTCACCATGTGTATATATATTTTCCTTCTTTTTATTTTCCTTCTTTCTGTTGCTTGTCAGTTCCTGTTTTTATTTAATGTGTTTCGAGTATGCTATGATTTCATCTGGTTTTCTCCTGTGTGATTCTCTGTGTATATAAAATACTTTATATATAATATCTGTGCCAAGCGTTTTGGATTCTATCATTCATGTTGTATACCATAATATGATAATCTTTACTGACATGTTTTAACATTGAAAAAACAATTCATAACTGTTTATTAAATATAAAGCATATATTGTCAAATAGATTGTGTAATAACAATAATTTATTATTATTGTATTGAAGTAATAATTATTGTATGTAAATGGTTGATATTTTACAGCACAGTGAAATAGCTAATTAATTTTTTTAATTAAGTTTAAGTACAATCAAAATCAAAATTGTTTTGTAAAAACTTTTGTTTTTAGGCTCTTGAAGGCACTTCAGAGATGTTTTCCAGAGCACCTGTGGCCTAGCTCGGATTTTCCCACCTGTGAAGGGCTGAACACATTTTCATATGCCACATGTCAGACTCAAAGTTAATCATCATCAGAAACTTCAGTGCACTGAAACTGAATAGGTCTCCAGTTTCATTTAGCTTATTGCCAGTCATATTTCAAATCTGAAATGTTACAGAATGGCATTTATCTTGTTTGTCTTCTGTTATTGTTTGGGTTGAGTAACAGTGGAGCATTGAAAGACCCTCATCCAGAGCTTTCAGATCAGGAGCTTTTCTGGGGAGCGGATCAGTATGACTTTGCCATCATGCTGCGCGCCGGAGACCTCCAGTGCTTCTGGCACTTTGCTCACTATGGTGAACGCTTCTACTTACACTTCATGGTAAGACATTGTTCTGCATTTAAATATTAATATGCACTTGAATCCTTCGAATGTTACAGCT
Organism: Gila orcuttii; assembly: GCA_026230005.1. Lineage (NCBI taxonomy): Eukaryota > Metazoa > Chordata > Actinopteri > Cypriniformes > Leuciscidae > Gila > Gila orcuttii. The sequence goes on from JAPDVR010000025.1 coordinate 28,715,121, forward strand.
TAGTATGTGTGTGTTCAGGTCCAGCTGGTCACTGGTGTGGCCCTTGATACACATCTGTCTGTGATTGTTAATGCGCCGAGCGGCTTAATAGTCGGCAAAGCTGACGATGCAAGTGGTCAGATTGGCTTCAGTGTTGAGGAGACTGGTGAGTCTCACCTTCATACCGGTTTTAGTTAATCTGCTGTCTGTGTTATGAACAGAGAAATCATCTGTTTTAAGAATCCAATGTGGATTTGATGCGGACCATGCAGAAAATGCCAGACACAAAATAATTCACAGAGAAATTTAAAATTCATGTTTTTCCAAAGGTGTATAGTTTTTTTCCCCATAAAATATTATACTAAATTAATTAACATCAAAGTACCATAATAAAAGTCACGCTTTCAAACATAAAAAATATAAAAGTTGAATAAATCAATCAATAAATCATGTGTATCCCTGCAGGTTTTTATCAGATGTGCTTCAGCAATTTCCACAATCGCTTTGGAAGCATGCAGATTTTCCTGAACTTTGGTGTGTATTATGAGGGACAAGAGACCAGTGAGAAACAAAAGGAAGAAGAGAAGAAAAAGAAAGAAGAGGATATGAAACAAATAAACAGTACATTGTCCTTCATTGAGGTAATAAACAACTGCAATTAGTGGCAACAAACACATCCTTACTGTAATGTGATTTTCTTATATATATACAGTATGTTTTTCAATTTCTTGTTTTTCATCTCTATTTTAAAAACAATGTGAAATATGAAATAGATTTTGTTATTTTTTGACACAAAAAAATATATTTCTTGTGTTTCACATATATATTTTTCCACCACCCAACTGAATAACGCTTTGCACTGCATACAGGAGAGCAGCGTCAGACTGCAGAAGTTTGTCTTCCACATGTGGCGTCACTACAACTACGAGCGAATGAGACGAGGAGCTGATTTCTACCTGCTTCAATCCAACTCCACTTATGTGAACAGCTGGTCTGCTGTCCAGAGTCTCGTCATCATCACCGCTGGATTCCTGCAGCTCCGCTTCCTCAAGAGGCTCTTCAACAGCAAACCAGCAGAGGGCGACAAACCCCGCTGTTAACAAACACTAAACCTGCGACTGTTCATCTCCAAACCAGCAGAGGGCGACAAACCCCGCTGTTAACAAACACTAAACCTGCCACTCTTTCATCTCCATTTATAACCTGCTCTTGAGGAATTACTGTATTTCAGTAATACACAGGTGTTTCTTAAACATCAGAATTTTTTAATGAACAATTGGTTTATTTCCCCTTTTTTTGTTATGACAAGGTCCAATTTGCTTCTTTTTAAATAATTTTTATGTAGGTTGAATTATTTTACCCTTGTCCCAGAAAGAGACTTTAGAATATTAACGTATATAATATTTCCATCACACTGAACAATTACAAGAAGTCAACAGTGTCAGTGATGATGCTTGAGATGAAATATGAGATATCTGATGAGTAAAGAAAATAAAGAAAAGTCAAAGTAATCTGTAATCTTCTACAGAAACATTAGACTGTATTTAATGGTTTGTAGCCCCAGTATGTCTCCAGAAACTAGAGAAGTGGTGTATTCCAGTAACATGAAGCTCCTGTGAGGACGCTGAACATCTGCTGATGGAGCCGCTCTATTCTGAGAGGAACAGATTATCCTGATGATGCAAATATGAGTTTCACTGTCTGACTCTTTATTCTCTGAAATGAGTCAGAAGAGTTGACTAATGGAGAGACAAGGTTTGTTCATATTCAGAGATGAGGTTTGTTCATATTCATCAGTTTAGGGTGAGTGTAGTCTGAAACAATGACAAATTATGCAAACTAGACATAAATATGAACCATCCTTCTCTTAAATTGTTACAGATATTAAACATTTCCCTACATCCTAAACATAAGTTAATAATAAACAATCAACGATCATGTGAAATTCAATGGCACTTCCACTAATATTATTGCATCTTTTGAGGGAATATTATGGTGCATACAGCAATGTATGACACACACACACAGACATAGCTTGACTGCTCTATTTACTTCTTTTGCAGACATAACACCGGAAAATCGGAAACACACGTAACAGTGTGCATTAGGGGAAATGTAGTTAATTAAACATCTTTAACAAAATACACAACATTTCCTTCCCTCTTACTCTTTGAGGTATAACACAAAGATTACAAATTAAACTGTACCACCTATAGTCATGAATAATTAAATTAAATTTTTCTTATTAACATTTCTATAAACATAGACCTTTTTTTTTTACTCAGAACATTCGGTCTTCATGTTGAATTCCTTATGTATATGAACAGAACTAATTCCCTGGGAATGAGGATAGACTACCTCAAACCCCAGCTTACCCTTAGGGGATCATTTTTTAATTGCCCCAAAGCAATAAGTGTAACCCCTGACTAAGTATAATTGGAGAAACGTTGAGGTGGACGCCGCTCCCTTACTGGATATCGTGGCCTCTCTGGTTTTCATTTTCTGTCGGAACAACAGGTGATGACGGTTCCTTAGGAGATGGGCAATTTGCTGTCTTAGTAGGCTCAGAAGTGAATACTACTGAAGCTGGTGTACTGTCACTAATTTGGTCAGTAACGTCAGTGACTTCAGGAAAATCTGTGAATGTGTTGGCTCAAGCAACTGATCAGTGTGTCTCCTCCAGGAAAGATTGCCAGCAGTTTTTACTTTTGTACGACACTGGACCTGCCTGAGCCTCCACAGTAGCCGGCACCCATTCTGGACCACTGCCATAGTTCTGGGCCAGCACTGGCTTGGGTCGCAGGTTCTGTCACTGTTGTCGTAAGACAGTTCCTTGGAGTGTTGCTGGTTTAAGCAGCTAGAAACTTGTCCTCAGCTCTCTGTTGAGCAATAGATAAGCTGGTGACACTTTGGTAGTTGCGTGCGGAGTACTACGACAGCACAAAAAGAAGTTGTTGCATGAAGGCGTTGATGAACTGTGCCCTGCCTAAGCGAAGCTTTCAAAGCATGTTTCCTGGTCTGAACAAACCTTTCTGCTAACCCATTTGTTGCAGGATGGGAAGGTGTTAACGTGATATGTTGAACCCCGTTTGCTAATAGAAATGTGGCCATCTCATGAGATGTAATCTGGGGGCCATTGTCTGAGACAAACTGTACGGGTGGTCCAAATCTACTAAAGATTTCTCCCAGTTTCTCAATTGTCTTTTCAGCTGAGGTTGACTTCATTATTCCCACCTCAGGCCTCTTACTGTGTGCACCAACAACAACCAACAGCATTTTGTCCTCGACTGGGCCTGCAAAATCAACATGATTGTGATGCCATGGCTTCTCAGGATATTCCTATGGGTGCAGGGATGCCAGTTGTGGTATATTGCGTATGCTCTGGCATGATGTACTTGTCCTTGCTTTTTCCTCAGTTAGGGGCCATCTACTCCTGGCCTCCAGAAGTAACTCCTGGCAATCTCTTTCATGCGGACCATTCCACAGTGCCCTGCATACAGCTGTTTCAGCACTGATTTACCGGTGGAATAATCACTCTCCTACCCCACAGCAAACAGCCTGACTGCACTGAAAGTTCATGACGTCGACAGATACACGGTTTGAACTCATCGCTCACACCCTTGCCTGTCATGACGGTTATCCATGACCTTGGACAGGACAGGGTCATTGTGTGTGCCCTTGCGTACTTGCACAGCTGTTACTAGAGCCCTTTCCACTCGACTGAAGTAGAAAATTTCAGCCACCGGTGTGTTTTTACCCAATCTGGACAGACTTCCTGTGCAATTCCGATGTCCTTCTTGATGTCATAGGTATGAACAGATAATAACAAATCCCACCTTTGCATCCAGCTGGCAGCAAGAGAGGAAATGCCATGGTGTGGACCAAAAATTGCATTGAGTGGGCGATGATCGGTTAGCAATGTGAACTTTCTTCCAAAAATATTCTGATAAAGCTTGTGCACTCCAAACACAATGCTCAACGCTTCTTGCTTCTTGATCTGAGCATACTGTAGTTTTCTTCAGCTTTACTCAAACTTCTGGAAGCAAACGCGATCGGCCTCTCTGATAAACTTTGATCAATTTTATTTAACTAACTATTTATTTAACTGATAAACTTTTTTTAACTAAGTTTAGGCAGGATTCACATGAGTCTAGTGCTGCAGCTGTAGTGATTTACAACTCACTACCGAAAGTGAGCTCACATGTGTGTGTGTGTGTGTGTGTGTGTGTGTGTGTGTGTGTGTGTGTGTGTGTGTGTGTGTGTGTGTGTGATCTTTCAATCTGCTGTGTTTGCTGCAACATTCAATAAAGCTTCTCAACAAGTTCACTTTGTGTCTGATAACATCATTCAACTAACAGATGAAGATGCAGGTGCTTTTCAGAAGGTAGCAGTAACTGTCAAAAAAAGCTATTGGGGTTTGAACATGGTCTCTGGAGACAGAGCTGCTCTATTCTGAGAGATCACAATCACTCCACCCTGACAATGCAAATGGGCTTTTCAGTCTCACTCTTTGATTGGTTACATGATCTGGACTGGAACACAACAGTTTCACTTCTGCTGCTTATTTACATTTACTTAGCCCCAACTAAGTATTGAGTGCTGTACATGCTCATACTTTTCATTTTCATACTTTTCAGTTGGCCAACATTTCTAAAAATCCTTTTTTTTGTTGTTTTTGTATTGGTCTTAAGTGATATTCTAATTTTCGGAGATACTGAATTTGGGATTTTCATTAGTTGTCATAGTTTCATTAATCATCACAATTAAATGAAGTTTTATTAACTAAGTTCGGGAGGAGCACGTTCAGATAATTAACACGAGTGGACAGCAATCAGCAATCAATGATAAGAGGGTACATACAGTCTTACCTCGATCCATTGACAGTTTGCAGCATTTGGCCCTGCAGTACCTTCCTAACATGTCCGAATCGAGCTCTTCCCGTTCGATGAAGAATCTTTCGTCCTTCAGAATTAGAAATCTTCGCCGCAATCATCTGGTATTATCTTGTGGGCGTCAGGCCAAACAAACGGGTCCTCGCCACTGTGGGCGAAACATCTGCAATCTACATCCGCGTATTTCTTTAAACCGGACCATTCAATAATTCCTGCCATAGAGAAATGGACAATAAGGCAATGCCGCCCTCTTAACGCAAAGGAACAGGCCTTCCTCTAGCGTCAGGCCGCCGCAGCAGGCCCTAAGTAAGCTGCGCTGCAGATTCAGCCCCGGTCAGTCCACACTCTCAACGTCTGCCGGGTCAACTCCGTGAGTGCTCGGCTCAAAACCTTTTTCTGTCCCGGATTGAACTTCGCATCGCTTCAGTTGTCGAATCACGAGCAAGTTATGCTATCTGGATACAAATTTTTTGATCGGGGGAACACGCGTTTTAAATAGTTTCTGTACAAATGATTTGCCGTTCATTAACGTAAACTCTCACTTAAACAGTAGATCGCACATTACGTGCAGATTGCACACAGAATCATTAAGAACCTTTCGTTAACACTGTCCTGGAATTTATTCACAAAAAATTGCTTCGAAACTTAAAGTTATAGCATAAATTTATTTTTTATCTTTGAAGTAGGTAATTTAAACCCACAGCTTCACTGTTTTTTCTGATTTAGAACGAACAAATTGGCAGGGAATGTGACCCATAGAAATGATGAAAATAAACTAAATAAACTGAGAAAATAGAAATGATGAAAATAAAATAAATAAACTGAGGAAATAAGAACATTTTCAAAACGTTTAATAATCGATCTCTCAGCCCCGCACAGTTTCTGCTGAGCTCGGGATTCCAATTGCACAGGTTAAAACCATGGGTTCAACCTCGTCCATTTGAATTCTATGCATTATCTTGGATACAGTTTATTTCCAGGCCTCACTGCACAAGAAAATCGATAGGATATTTCTGATTTCGTCCACCTTCCCAGACAGTCTAAACTGTTCTAAACGCGGACTGGTATCTTTGCTTGGCCACTTAAACTTCAGATGCGCATAATCCTGCAAGGATTTAATCTCTCACCTCCTCTTCTTCGCGTCTTTGATTAACGCGCAAGAAAACGAGCATCGGCCTGCCAGGCCCTAATCTACTCCTCCCTTCGCTCAGCCTCACACCACAGGAACTCAATTTGCCCAGGTAAGTTTCCACACCGCCGCAGCAGTGATGTCTCCTCTGCTCCAGCAGGAGCTCTGTTTCTCTGGCTATTTTCTCCACTGTCGCAACCGTGATGTCTCCTCTGCTCCCGCAGGGGCTCTGTTTCTCTGGCTAATTTTCTACACTGCCATAGCAGTGATGTCTCCTCTGCTCCCGCAGGAGCTCTGTTTCTCTGGCTAATTTTTTACACTGCCACAGCAGTGATGTCTCCTCTGCTCCCGCAGGAGCTCTGTTTCTCTGGCTAATTTTCTACACTGCCACAGCAGTGATGTCTCCTCTGCTCCCGCAGGAGCTCTGTTTCTCCAGTTAAGTTTCTCCACTGCCACAGCAATGATGTCTCCTCCGCTCCAGCAGGAGCTCTGTTTCTCTGGCTAATTTTCTACACTGCCACAGCAGTGATGTCTACTCTGCTCCCGCAGGAACTCTGTTTCTCTGGCTAATTTTCTACACTGCCACAGCAGTGATGTCTACTCTGCTCCCGCAGGAGCTCTGTTTCTCTGGCTAATTTTCTACACTGCCACAGCAGTGATGTCTACTCTGCTCCTGCAGGAGCTCTGTTTCTCTGGCTAATTTTCTACACTGCCACAGCAGTGATGTCTACTCTGCTCCCGCAGGAACTCTGTTTCTCTGGCTAATTTTCTACACTGCCACAGCAGTGATGTCTCCTCTGCTCCCGCAGGAGCTCTGTTTCTCCAGTTAAGTTTCTCCACTGCCACAGCAATGATGTCGTCTCCGCTCCAGCAGGAGCTCTGTTTCTCTGGCTAATTTTCTCCACTGCCACAGCAGTGATGTCTCCTCTGCTCCCGCAGGAGCTCTGTTTCTCTGGCTAATTTTCTCCACTGCCACAGCAGTGATGTCTCCTCTGCTCCCGCAGGAGCTCTGTTTCTCTGGCTAATTTTCTACACTGCCACAGCAGTGATGTCTCCTTTGCTCCAGCAGGAGCTCTGTTTCTCTGGCTAATTTTCTACACTGCCACAGCAGTAATGTCTCCTCTGCTCCAGCAGGAGCTCTGTTTCTCTGGCTATTTTCTACACTGCCACAGCAGTGATGTCTCCTCTGCTCCAGCAGGAGCTCTGTTTCTCTGGCTATTTTATACACTGCCACAGCAGTGATGTCTCCTCTGCTCCCGCAGGAGCTCTGTTTCTCTGGCTAATTTTCTCCACTGCCACAGCAGTGATGTCTCCTCCGCTCCAGCAGGAGCTCTGTTTCTCTGGCTAATTTTCTACACTGCCACAGCAGTGATGTCTACTCTGCTCCCGCAGGAGCTCTGTTTCTCTGGCTAATTTTCTACACTGCCACAGCAGTGATGTCTTCTCTCCAATACCTCACTATTCAGAATTAAGATTCCCGTTTAAACCCCTAATTGATGATTTTCTCTGTCCAGCGAGCATTGGTCTCCCAGTGGACGTAGCATGCATCTATGTTTCTTCTTTCTCTGTCCAGCGAGCATTGGTCTCCCAGCGGACATTGCATGGATCTGTTTCTTCCTTCTCCATCCAGCGAGCATTGGTCTCCCAGCGGACGTTGCATGCATCTGTTTTCTCTTTCTCCATCCAGCGAGCATTGGACTCCCAGCGGATGTTGCATGCATCTGTTTCTTCTTTCTCTGTCCAGCGAGCATTGGTCTCCCAGCGGATGTTGCATGCATCTGTTTCTTCTTTCTCTGTCCAGCGAGCATTGGTCTCCCAGCGGACGTTGCATGCATCTGTTTCTTCCTTCTCCATCCAGCGAGCATTGGTCTCCCAGCGGATGTTGCATGCATCCGCTGGGAGACCAATGTTCCTTCTTTCTCTATGTTCCTTCTTTCTCTGTCCAGCGAGCATTGGTCTCCCAGTGGACGTTGCATGCATCTGTTTCTTCTTTCTCTGTCCAGCGAGCATTGGTCTCCAAGCGGACGTACTATGTACTTATCCCTACTCTCTCCCGTCCAGTGAGCATTGGTCTCCCAGCGGACGTACTATGTACTTATCCCTACTCTCTCCCGTCCAACGAGCATTGGTCTCACAGCGGACGGAGTGAGAACTTTCCCAGTAGAGCACTTACGTTTTCTCTTCCATCCAGAGAGCATTTGGTCTCACCTCGGATGCAGTGTGAGAAAATCTCCTGGGCAAGCACTCATTTTTTCCTCTTTTCAGTTTTCCTCTTTCTGTCCAGCAAGCATTGGTCTCACAGCGGATGCAGTTTGAGAAAATCTCCCGGGCAAGTACACTACAACTGCTCCCCGTTCGTAGACAAACAGGGGCCGTCAGTCCAGGCAGTGAGCCACCATCACAGGCCTCCCCAGTCAAGCATCCAGGCCCCTTCTCGAGATGCCAGCCCGCCAATCTCTGCACTCATTTGGGGGTCTTTAGTCCGGCGGCTGTCCTCTGCTCTTTAGCCTATTGGGGGGAGTACTCTGGGTTCGGGCTGAATTCCGAGCTCGGAGCCCTCCCTCCGGACAGCACACCAAATACGCATTAAATCTTATTTCCTCAAATTATATGTAAGTGTGAACTCGTGAAATGAAATAAACATTTGAAATATATCAGTCTGTGTGTAATGAATGAATATAATATGCAAATTTCACTTTTTGAATGGAATTACTGAAATAAATCAACTTTTTGATGATATTCTAATTATATGACCAGCACCTGTATAATTACACCTAAAATATGATGATCATTTTGAAACACTGACTCATTCTCTTCATAAATACAAGATTGATGTTGATTGTAATGATATAGTGTTATTAGTGTTTGTGCTGTGATCAGTGTTGTGTGTGATTGTGTTGTATGAGCAGCTGCAGTTTCTCTCAGCTGTATCAGTGCAGTCACTGTGACGTCTGACTGACAGAGGTTTTTCTACGACTCTTTATCACTGTGTGAACACAGCTTTACTGTTGATCCAGTGATAACTCTGACAGTAATAATCTCCTGTATCTTCAGTCTGGACTCCACTGATGGTCAGAGTGAAATCAGTTCCATAATCGGCTCCATTTCCACTGAATCGAGATGGAGTTTCAGTAGTAAGGGTTCTGATGCTGTGCACTAAAAGTTTAGGAGCTTCTCCAGGTTTCTGAAGGAACCAGGACACACAAAACATACAGTCACCGTCTGACTGACGTCCAATGGAGCTGCTGGTTTTACAGTTCAGAGTGACTGTGTGTCCGTTCTGAACATGTTTCACCGCGGGAGTCTGAATTACTGTCACCTGTCCTGTAGAATCTAGTGAAAAGATATTGAAACTAACATTGAATATTACAAGTAAGCTAATGATGATTTTTCGATTATAAGGTCTTACCCCGAAAATACATTCCTAAGATCAAGAAGAAGATGAATGTCATTTTACTCTGTTAATATGATAAACAGTGTCAGTCATGAAGTGTTAAACTCACAGCACTACAAATACTCTTATAAGCACTGAAGCATGTGCTGACAATGCAAAGTGACTCTCTCTATTTAAATAATTCTGCTACAGTAGATCAGACATGAACACATTTTCCAATAACTTACTTATGATGTGAATCATGCAAATCTATTATGCACACATTTCTGGAGGGACTCATGATAGAATCATGTATATTATTGATTTAGCCATTTTTAATATTTTGTAAGGTCATTGAACACTTAAAAAAAAATCTTTTTTCTACACTGTGCTGGGCTCATTAATAGTTTGTCACAGTGTCTGGTTGTGTTTCCCTGGGTTATCACTAGAGGTCCTCGTTCTCACGGTGTCATTCACATTTACTACATTTCCCAGCATTCTAGTCTGTCACTCATCTAATTATCACACTCAGCTGTATCCCGTCACCTTGTTAGTTCTGAGTGTATATATTCCCTGTCTGTGTCAGTGTTTGTTACGGAGTCCTTGTTTAATGTCCCCACACTTCCGTTCCTGTTGTTGCTTCCTCGTGGTTTGTCGTTTATGTTCTTGGACTGTCTTTGTTGGAATTTGACCCTTGCCTGGACTGGATGTGAGTACGGATTACCCCTAATAAATAATACCTGCTATTGGATCTACGTTGTCTGTGTGTGTGATCGTGACATAGTTCTACCAAAAAAAAACTCATGAGAATAAATACTGTAACAATTATACATTTATTGACAGCCCAGCAAGCAATAAAGATGTTTGGCGTAGGCCCCGTCCATATCTCACAATCCGAGGGTCCGGACTCTGCATTTCCCGCCTGAAGACGAAGACAGGGGCGCAGCCGACCCCCAAAAACAGGTGGAAGAATAATTCCAGCGGGACGGAGCCCACCCACAAAGAACGGTAAGAAAACCAGCCCACCAGTCGTGAATCCTGTAGTTCCTAAACATAGAAAGAAAGAAAAAGAGTTAGCATGATGGCATGAACTTGGAATGACTCAGCGGCCGACAGCTAACTGGTAGAGATGGCCACTTCATCATTGTGAGAAGCAGTGAACCTGAAGGGACTATGTGAATTCGTGCTGTTGTATTTACATTTGAGCATTTATCCATTGCTGACTCTTCCTCCCAAACTATATTACATTTCAAGACACATATACCTGCTGAAAACAAACTGGATCGTTGTCACTTTTTTCCCGGCGTTCTATGGATCCTGTATATATGATAATGCTGGTCGACCGGGACGTGGACACGATTTCAGCCGATGTTGTGTGCTGTGATATACCAACCACCTAAATATAATAAGGATTTCATCAATGACTTCTCTGACTTTTTGTCTGGAATTATGCCAACCCATGACAGGATTTTAATAGTTGGTGACTATAATATTTATGTCTGTTGTCCTACGAAGCCACTGGTCAAAGATTTTCTAAATGTTATTGACTCATAATTTGGTGCAGTTTGTGACAGGTCCTACACACGAGCATGGACATACATTAGATCTTGTTTTATAAATTTGTAATCTTGAAATTTGTGAAGCGTTTTTTTTCTTTTCACATGCCTGTATTATTTGAGATCCCTCTCCCCTGTTATTCTAAACCGAGTGGACCAGCTCGGCGATGTCGCATGTTTAACTCTTCCACTGCTGCTCAGTTTTCTACTGTTTTCCAAAGTGTGTTTTCCCTGAAGTGCCAGCCTCATCAACCCTGTGAAGGCCTCATGGACACCTCAACAAACTCGTCTCCATACCGGCGTGATGACTCCAACCCAACCAGATGAACTGGATATATATTGTGAAAGTTCTTATCTAATCTGACTTCTCACCTATAATGATGCCTGAATCATAATCATACACTGTTGGTTTGTTGGCCAGAGAAAAACTAAGTGACTGAGTCTGGGTTCTCCCAAGGTTTTTTTCTCCATTCTGTCACTGATGGAGATTTGGTTCCTTGCCACTGTCGCCTTTTTCACCTTTCTTCGCCTTTGTCGCCATTGGCTTTTGGCTTGGTTAGTTGGGGACATTTCATTTTATACTTAACAATATTATTACAACATAATTTCCTGTTATTTCTGTAAAGCTGCTTTGAAACAATCTGTATTGTAAAAAGCGCTATATAAATAAAGGTGACTTGACTCAAGGGGAATGGGAGGGTCATCAGCTCGATTGACACATCAACTGCCTCGAGTTGATTTCTGTATTTCTGGCCCTGAAATATTTTCTCCCCCAGTTGAGAGGCTGTCATGTCCTAGTGCAGGTGGACAACACAGCGGCAGTCTCTTACATAAATCACCAGGGAGGTCTGCGCTCACGCAATCTGAACAGAATAGAGAGACAGATATTTCTCTGGGCCCAGGAGAAGTTCCTGTCACTCAGGGCAGTTTTCATTCTGGGGTATCTGAATGTGGGAGCGGATTGAACACACCGATGAACACACGCAGCCTTAGATGCTGCAATCAAAGGTTTTGACTATAGAATATAATTATAATGTTGTCATAATGATATCATTTTAACCAGAGTTATTACAGCAGTTTTTGATTCTTGATTTCTGATCACTTGTTGCAGAGCTTGTGTGGCGGAGCAGAGTCTGCAAGGCAAAGTAGCGGACACGTGTACAAAACAAAAAAAACTAAGAGGAAAACCTTAAACAGAAATATAAAGTAGAATGATTTTGTTACTAGAATGCAACAGTTAATGACTATGTAAATTGAGTAATTAAAATGAGTGACTGTATTCTGAGCACTGAGGATAGGGAGCCGATCTGATGTTTGTTTTGACAATATCTCTGGATACATGATATCATGGTCTATCGGTGCAATCCGGCACGGGGGTTTATCACACATATTTCACATGTATAGTGTGAGCAATCGAGTCTAAGCTCCAACTTCAGACCGTATAGTGTGAGAACATAAAACTTTGGCTTTGCATCGCATGAGATCTACTTGTTCAGTGTGAGTATAGACAAAGTCCTTTTAGGCAAGTCATGCCACTCGGCCGCCATCATGGCAACGCCTCCAGGCAGATATTTCGGACTAACAAGACCAGGCTCCTATCTAAATTAATGTGCAGAGTCAGAACTGCTCTTTCACTGGTCACCGGGACATAAAAACTGCATGTATATGTGACACGGAGTAGTACAGGTTTCAGACACAAAGAATTTCGACTACGCCACCCATGGGAATTTCACCCCGGGAAATATGAATGATATCTAAGAATTTAGGTCACACAGGTTCGACTCTCTTAAGAAGGTAGGCCACCACGGAGAAGTGATCAAAGCTAGTTAGTCAAAAGCACACTTGCACACACACACCACCGTGCACTCAGATCACGCAACCAAAACACTTCAAAAGGGTTGCACGGCAACCGTAGGAGGAGCACCACCACCACAAGAGACCCTTCACCCGTGGGACCCCGGCGACTGAAAGAAAATTAAGAAACAAATTTCAAAACAGTTACAATAAATCACAATTTGATTACATCACTGTATGATCACAAGAACAGGCAGTGATAGTCATATCAAATCACAAACAATATACTGATTTTAATACAATAGAAAAAGAAGAGAAACAAAGTAACTCAATTCAGGTAATAGGGTAGACAAGCTTGAAAGGAGCAACCGCGGGGTTATCTTCTCCTTATTTCACAAATTAGTGAACGTAAACCCCAAAATACACTACACTATAATTTAAAGAAACCAGACAGCGACAATCCCCCTGATTAGTTGGACGATACGGCGTTCTCGCAGTATGGCAGCAGAGAAGCGAACGGGACTTCAACTATAGCAGAAACAAATCACTCACGAGCGAGAGAGAGAATCCTGAGATAAATACACACAGAAAACAATTACTAAAATGCATACATCACCTGCTAAAATTCTCAGCATATAACCACGTGCATGACAACACTTACCGAAAAATGGGGATAAGCTCTATTATCCCTTTACAGGCACGGGTATTCGAGATTCATATAACTGCCGCTCAGCTGAGATACAGGGAATACTGCACACAACGCGAAACATCAGCTAATCCCCAAACACCAGAAGGCTAACCAATCTGCTTTCCATAAAACAGTTCGCACATACCTGAGAGGTTAGCAGTCTTAGCATCCACTTAAAACAAGCCGAGGGAACCAGGGAGGGGAAAAGACAGGCTAGAATGCACCATGAATCATTACTGCCATGCACACAGCAAACAACAGAACTTGCTACATGCTAATGAAACATACCTGTGTCCACTGTCAACAACAGAAAACAGGGAGGAGCCGGAAGTGGCGCATCCCAGGCCACAACCAACCAGCTCTTAAATAGTGGATACTCCCTGCTGATTGGTGCTCACAACCGTCAATCACCACCACTCATCTCATTCATTCGGTAACATATAGAAACGGCAGTAAAATATGATAAAAATCGCTGAAAAAGTTTGATGACTTTGCCCCAAAATAAGGTTTACAATTTATACACGGTTTGATTAATACACGGTTTGAAGCACAGTATGTGCGCGCTCTCGCTCGCTCGCTCTAGATTCCGGGAGATTTGAACTAATTTGCGGGCATCAGGGAGCTGCTATCAATATGCGGGAGACTCCCGTAACTTCCAGAAGACTTCGTATGTCTGATATTTACACAATGCACACAAACAATGCATTTCAAATATGCCGCCTTTTCAAACAGTAGGGGAGAGCCGGTACGATTGAAATGCGGGACGGATGAAACATTGAGATTTCCATGAAAACCACTCACGTCATGTACGTCAAATTTCGACAGCACGTACAGCACGCAATGCCGAACAGACCCGCGAAAACATTTCTTCTTTACGTCATGCCGTTTTAAAGTTAGAGCCGGAAAACTGTTTTTGAGTGCAGTTAGTGAATTCTTTCGTGCGGTACTTTTTTTTGACTGACAAGTTGTATTTATGTTTTCATGTGCCATTGTAATGATAACACGGAAGGTGTATTAGTACTACAACACACCCTTAAGTGTGTAATATCAGAGTTTTTTAGTTTAAGGGCAAAACAGGTTTAACTGGCAGGAGGCGCTGTCGGGACGGTTGAAACAAGTGTTCCCTTTCGAACGGTCACTTCGCATCGCGTAGCTATACGCAGTGGGGGAAACTCCCTTTCCTCGATTTACTGAAGCCTTTATGTAAAGCGCATTTGCAGCTGCACAGCTAGAACATGAGCGTCTGGCTCGCTCATAGGCTGCGCTGCGGCAACTGCACATCCAATGGCGCGGGCGCCAATAAATGTTCAGAGACGTGAGGTTTGTCGCTGAAGAAGTAAAATCTGCTATAATGGCGAATTCGGGGACTATTATAGACTGAGGTCACGCCCCCAAGGGGGCGTGACCTCAGTCTATAATAGTCCCCGAATTCGCCATTATAGCAGATTTTACTCCTTCGGCGACAAACCTCACGTCTCTGACCATTTATTGAGCCTTCGCCGTTGAACAAGCCTTCAGTCTGAGCGAAGTACAATTCAGCAGACGACACATTTCAACCGTGTTTCAACGCCGTCTCTCCTGTGGCTATCCGGTGATATCCTTTTCATTATTCATTGTATTTCTGTGTATTAAATCTGTACGAGCGTTGTTTCATATGCCTTGTGTCAAGACCTGCGCCACGAGCGGATGCAAGCTGCACGAGGCGGACGAACACGCCAGCTGCATTCTATGCCTGGGACTTCACCACGCAGGGAATGCACTGTCTGCCGGCAGATGTGCGGCCTGCGAGAGCATGCCTATCTCCGTGCTGCGAACTTGGCTAGTCCTCTCCCGTGACGGCGACGCCGCCTCTCCCGCGCTTCCCTCTCCGGCCCTACTTCAGCCGAGGAAGAAGAAGCGCCGCAGCCAACGGCAACCGGAGAGCATGGATGTTAGTGAACGCACACCGGCCACGTCCCCGCGTGCCTCACTCTCTCCAGCTCGTTCATCTCCGGTCCTGTTCAAGGGAGATCAGCCCGCAGTTGCATAGTTGTAAACAGGCCTGCAGCAGTGAGCGCGTCTTTGCAAACAAACGCCGTTTTTACGGCGACCCAAATAAAGCACACAAGCACAACACATGGGTTCACGGTCCCCCTTCACTAGGCGGCCCCTCCCCTGTTGTAACACTGACTTCCCCACACGTAAATGCTTGTGCAGTCAGTCCAACATTCAATGTGTGCACAAATCACAATATAAGGGTATCAGGTCCTCCTATGTTAGGCGGCCCATCCTAATCAGTGTGTCAAGCCCTAGCCACACGGGTTCTAGCCTGGCAAGCTATCCCCGAGGTGTCGAGTTGGGCCATAAACACTATAAAGCGAGGCTACTCGCTCCAATTCGCTCGCAGACCAAGCACAACACATGGGTTCACGGTCCCCCTTCACTAGGCGGCCCCTCCCCTGTTGTAACACTGACTTGCCCACACGCAAATGTACGGTGGCCGACAGAGGTCAACGTGCTGCAACCTAAAGAAGACACATGCAAAAAAAAAAAAGGAAAGCAAATAGAAAAACACCCCCAAATTAAGAAAACATCTTCATCAGTTTCACAACACACGTGTGCTTCAAATACTCACAACACAACAAAATACAGAAACGCGCTGCAAAAGCTCACAACACAACCAAATACAGAAACGCGCTGCAAAACTTAACAACACAACCAAATAGAAATGCGCTGCAAGTAATACAGACCACAACGGAAATGTATTCCGGGGGCACCAAATAAGTGACGAACCCAGCCGGAAGTGCTTATTGCTCGTGAGTATCCCTATGCCCTACTCCCTTCGAAGGGCAGACGGCAGAGCTCTTCAAGTGGGACTTTGGAGTGAGCATGGCACTAGTGTGCCATTTATGTAGCTGTTTGGAACGCACTTGATGAAGGGAGCAATGAAAGACAACTTCCAACGTAATTATTTTCACCTGGGATGTTCCCATGAAAACGCAGCACGTTGTCCATCAGCTGAATAGCTGTTCTGAGGACAGAAATATAATGCTGTTAACATAACGGTTGCAAATAAATTTATTTTTACTTTACAAAAAAACTGTTAAAATATGCGTTTTATATATCTGTGTGTCAGTGTCTCAACTTTAAAACATTGGACCCTACATCACCTACACCTTCTTATGAAATTTTTCTTTATGAAAATTTAAACATAACATGAAACAATTTGTATAGTGTAACTCAGAGCCATAGAGAGAATGGCTCTGGTGTAACAGATGTAAAGATAATATCTTTCCTTCATGTTCTTCTTCTCTATCTTTTTTTATTTATTTTAGTTTTCAGCTCATTGTTCTTTTCTCATTTCTGATGATATTGAACATATTGTTAATACATTTTGTACATTGTATACAAGTTGTATGTCATAAAAAATTAATCTCTGTATGTTTAGCGGAAAAAAAAGTTAAAATAAAATAAAATAAAGTAGAATTTTGATCTGTAAGCAAAGAGTAGAAGAACTATAAAAAAGTATAATATTACAATATAATATTATAATATTATTTCTATATACAATATATTACAATATTATTTTAATATTATAGTTTATTTATAAAAAAATATATAGGCTTTCACTTCTTGTCAATATCAGTTCTTTGCTGTAAGCACGTCCCAGCCGGGTTCGTCACTTATTTGGTTTCCCCGGAAACATTTCCGTTGTGGTCTGTGTTACTTGCAGCGCATTTCGGTATTTGGTTGTGTTGTGAACTTTTGCAGCGCGTTTCTGTATTTGGTTGTGTTTTTTTTCTATTTGCATGCGTTTTTTTCTTTTTGCATGCGTTTCTTTTCTATTTGCATGCGTTTTTTTCTATTCGCATGCGTCTTCTTTAGGTTGCAGCACGTTGAGCTCTCTCGGCCAACGTACAAATGCTTGTACAGTCAGTCCAACACTCAATGTGTGCAAAAATCACAATATAAGGGTATCAGGTCCCCCTATGTTAGGCGGCCCGTCCCAATCAGTGTAAGCTATCCCCGATGTGTCGAGTTGGGTTATAAACACTATAAAGCGAGGCTACTCGCTCCAATTCGCTTGCAGACCCCTAAAGTTTCAGGCGGTTCTCGAGACTTCGGTGAGAAGCAACATGCTTCACATGCTTCGCACCGATGTACAGAATTCATTAGCAAAAGGGGCGATAGAATTAGTCCCCCCTGTGCTAAAACATACGGGTTTTTACAGCCGCTTTTTTCTAAATTCCGAAAAATGACGGCGGCCTCAGACCCACTCTAGATCTGAGACATTTGAACAAAGCTCTCATGAGACGGCCGTTCAAAATGTTAGCTATCAGTTTCACAAGCACAACACATGGGTTCACGGTCCCTCTTCATCAGGCGGCCCCTCCCCCGTTGTAACACTGACTTCCCCACACGCAAATGCTTGTACAGTCAGTCCAATACTCAATGTGTGCACAAATCACAATATAAGGGTACCAGGTCCCCCTACCTTAGGCGACCAGCCCCAATCAGTGTGTCAAGCCCTAGCCACACGGGTTCTAGCCTGGCAAGCTATCCCCGATGTGTCGAGTTGGGTCATAAACACTATAAAGCGAGGTTACTCGCTCCAATTCGCTCGCAGACCCCCGAAATTTCAGGCGGTTCTCGAGACTTCGGTGAGAAGCAACGTGGGTCACGTGCCTCGCACCGAAGTACAGAATCTATTAGCAAAAGGGGCGATAGAATTAGTCCCCCCCGCGCTAAAACATATGGGTTTTTACAGTCGCTATTTTCTGATTCCGAAAAAAGACGGTGGTCTCAGACCCATTCTAGATTTGAGACATTTGAACAAAGTTCTCATGAGACGGCCGTTCAAAATGTTAACTATCAAACATATCCTCGCGCAAGTGCGCCCGGGGGATTGGTTTGTCACAATGGATCTGAAAGATGCTTACTTTCACATTCAAATAAATCCTCGTCACAGGCCATTCTTGAGATTCGCCTTCTAGGGCCGGGCTTATCAATACACCGTTCTGCCGTTCGGTCTATCGTTGGCACCCCGTACATTCATGAAGTGTGTGGATGCAGCGCTTTCTCCTCTGACATCAGGGAGTGCGCGTGTTAAATTATCTCGACGACTGGCTGGTGCTGGCACAGAAATTTCAGAAACTGCTTGGTCTGATGGCAGCAGCATCGCCAGTACTCCGCATGGGATTACTGCGCATGCGCCCGATGCAGCATTGGCTGAAACGCTGTGTGCCAACTCATGCATGGCAGTCAGGAAGCTTGCACGTTATGGTGAATCACGGTTGTTTAAGAACCCTGATTCCCTGGCGGGCTCAGAACTGGCACCACGAGGGGGTGACAATGGGAACAATTTCTAGGAGGAAAGTGGTTCTTACAGATGCGTCCAACCTGGGTTGGGGAGCGCAGCACGAGGGCATGCCTGCATCCGGCCTCTGGTCGAGCACGGAGCAGAGCTTACATTTCAACTGTCGAGATGAAAGCAGTTGGGTTGGCCCTGAAGGCATTTCTGTCGAACATCAGAGGTCACCACGTCTTAGTCCGCACAGACAATACGTCAGTAGTGGCCTACATGAATCGCCAGGGGGGCATTAGGTCAGGGAACCTGCATGCGATGGCGAGAGACCTCCTCTATCTGGGCACAAACCAACCTGAGCTTTCTGAGAGCAGCGCATATCCCGGCGTCCAGAATGTGGGCGCGGATGTGTTTTCACGGGGCAACACCCCCCTCGGCGAGTGGTCCCTTAACGCACAGACGGTCAGTCTGATATGGAAGGTGTTTGGCCTTTTCGCCTCGAGAATCAACACCCACTGCAAATTGTTCTTCTCGAAGAACAGGGACGCGCTGGCCCATGTCTGGCCCAACCGTCCCCTTTATGCCTTTCCCCCCCCCCGTCTCGATGATTCCACAAGTCATCAAACGGGTCAGAGAGAGCGGGTGCCCAGTCCTTCTGGTGGCCCCTCTCTGGAAAACCAGACCGTGGTTCCCGGAACTGGTTCAGTTATCGGACACACTCCCATGGCCTGTCCCACTGAGGAAAGACTTCCTCACACGGGCGAACGGGACATTGTGGCATCCGAGACCCGTTTTATGGGCCCTCCATGTTTGGTCCCTCAACGGGTACCCAAGGACCTTCCTGAGAAGGTTTTAAGCACTATATCTGAAGCCAGGGCCCTGTCGACTCGGCGCCTGTATACTTCAAAATGGTCAGGTTTTTCCAGCTGGTGCTCGAAAATGTGAGATATCTGGGGTTCTCTCATTCTTACAGGAGCTGCTGGACGGCCGAGAAGATTAACCTCTCCATCCTCTGCAGAAGGAGGGAGGGCTGATAATGTCACCACCTGTGCTCTGAACAGTGTTGAGAGCACTTTAGGAACGTATCCCTGTCTGGGCTTGAGGATGACTCTGGAGTCATCTGGACCCAACTCCAAACATGCAGGGCTCACAGAGAGCGCCTGCAGATCTCCCATTTGCTTGATAGATGCCAACGCCATAAGGAGAGCGGTCTTCAGCGAGAGGGTTTTTAGATCAACTGATTGGAGCGGTCTGGAGGGGTTCATTCTCCTCGCACCTTTCAGGAATCTTATGACCAGGTCGTTTCTTCCCAGTGACTGGCCAGCCGTCAGAACATGATGTGCTGCAATGGCTGCCACATACACTTTGAGCGTGGACGGGGAGTGACCCGCGGCCCTGTCAGAGCACTGAGAATCTATCAGGAGCGTTCTGCGTCTTTTAGACAATCAGAACAGCTTTTTGTCTGCTTTGGTGGTAGATCCAAGGGGGATCCAGTCACTAAGCAAAGACTGTCTAGATGGATAGTGGATGCTATTTCTATGGCTTATACCGCAGCGGGTCAAGTTTGCCCTATAGGTATCAAGGCCCATACAACCAGAGGTATGGCCTCGTCATGGGCTTGGTCATCTGGCATTCCCATTAGTGATATTTGTGATGCGGCCGGCTGGTCCTCGCCTTCCACATTTATGAGTTTCTATAATAGGGAAGTGCCTTCCCTGCAGGCGAAGGTGCTTTCAGTATGATTAAGACCCGTCGGTGGCCGGTCTTGTCACATATTACTGTGCACTATCACATTCACATATATATATATATATATAAAACCCGCTGCTGGCCGGTTGTATTTCATGCATAAACCCGCTGTTGCCGGTTATATTCCATACATATATAAAACCCGCTTTGGCTGGTTATAATTTCATACATAAACCCACTTGACTCGTTATATGTTCATATACTAATAACCCCGACAGTGTCTGGGTTCATTGGTGTAGTATGTTGGGTTATTTCTAACTGATGTGTACTATTTTAGACCTGACGGTGTCTGGTCTATTTATACATAATTATGCGGTTATGGCTTATTCTGTATGCTCAGGGGCCTGAGTTGCAGTGGCAGCCAGTTACTCAGTGCGGCATTTTGCATGGCATCCCCACTGCGTATAGCTACGCAATACGAAGTGACCGTTCGAAAGGGAACTACTCGGTTACTCACGTAACCTCAGTTCCCTGAGTTAGGGAACGAGTATTGCGTAGCCAGCCGCACTATAGTAACATGGCAAGTTGTCGCTTCAGTCGTTAAACCTGCTATAATGGCGAATTTGGGGACTATTATAGACTGAGGTCACGCCCCCTTGGCGGGCTCTGACGTGCGACCAATGAGGTCACTCTGCGTCATACACGTCAGAGCCCGCGCCATTGGATGTGCAGTTGCCGCAGCGCAGCCTATGAGCAAGCCAGACACTCATGTTCTAGCTGTGCAGCTGCAAATGCGCTTTACATAAAGGCTTCAGTAAATCGAGGAAAGGGAGTTTCCCCCACTGCGTATAGCTACGCAATACTCGTTCCCTAACTCAGGGAACTGAGGTTACGTGAGTAACCAAGTTGTTTACAGCCCCTCCTGACAGTTAAATCTGGTCACCGATGGTGCAGAGCATTACATCTGTGACCATTGTGACATGAATTAAACCTGTTATTTATATATTTGTCTATATTATATATATATATATACCTATATATAATATATATATATATATATATATATATATATATATATATATATATATATATATATATATATATATATATATATTATACAAATATATAATATATAAACTATATATATATATATATATATATATATATATATATATATATATAAATTTTATATTATATTATATTTGTTATTTAGCCTATAGGCTACTGTTAATAAATGTTTATTTAACCTATACTTTTCATAGATTCATATAGGCCTACTGTTCCATGTCATGTCTTTAATAATCATCAATTGTTCGATCTTCAATAAATTTCATTTATTGTCCGGTTGACCTCATTTTCTTCATAATAACAGGCTATTCAACTAGCAAACACTCAATTTGACTCAAGGAAGAAATGTAAGAAAATTAATTGTAAACGGATTTGTCTGTCTTCTTCAAAATAGCCTATTAGAAAGATTACGCAAAATGCGTATAGGCTGATCGCCTATTGTTTATTGGGCGACAGAACAAAAATGTTAATATGAACCTTTAAATAATAACTTTACATAAGTTACTTGTCAGGTATTGTTCATAAAAACAAGCATTAGTTGATAGGCCTTATGGTTCAAAAGTTATTAGCATAATAAAAGTGAAATTTTGGGCAGGTGGTGGCGCTAGAGGGAATGAGTTAGAGACACCAAAATTGGTGTATTTAATGTTGGGACTGTCCTCTATCAGAATGTCAAACCAAAACAACTTTCCCGAAAACGGTTCTATGGGCTGCCATAGACGCCCAGTCGGAAGAAGAAGAAGAAGAAGAAGAAGAAGAAGAAGAAGAACCGGAACAGATACAATAGGTGCCTCCGCACCTTCGGTGCATGGCCCCTAAAAACAAACCCATAACAGAGACCAGGGAACTGAGGACAGCATGAGACACACCACACGTACATCCATGTAGGACAAGACCTGATAAAGAACACAGGAGACACGGGTTTAAATACACAGGGGCAAACAAGCTGAACAAGTGAACAACACACACCTGGAAGACTAATCAACATGAACAACTACAAAACACGGCATGAGAGGAAATAACAAAAGATCCACACAAGACAAGGAGAACACAAGACACGAATCATGACAGACATGGATATCAGATTTAGATATTACAAACTGTTTAAAAATATATGAACAATATATAATAAAAACAGTAAAAATATGTCTTATAGATCAGGGATAGGCAGCGTGGGTCCTGGAGGGCCGCTGTCCTGCAGAGTTTAGCTCTGCTGTCATACAACACTTTTACATGTTACAATATTTGATGGTTTGATTTTTTTGTTCATTTCATTTATTCTTCCCTCTTCTGAGAACATCTCAGTGACATGACAGCTGTGGACTGAGTCGGTCCTGCAAACCTGTTGTAGACAGTGTAAATATGCACAGATGATTCCCTCCAGCAGAGGCTTTACCAGCGTCTCTATTGTGGAGAACATATTTGTAAAAAGTACTGTAGGCAAAAAATGTATGGAATAATTTATTGTTTCATTTACAAATTATTTGACGACAAAAATAAATTATTATTTTTATTATTATTATTTTATTTATTAAATTATTATTTAATTTACAAATTGTTACTTGCATGATAAAAATAATGTATAAAACAATTTATTCTGTTTCATTTACTAATTTTAACTTGTATTATAAAAACAAACAATGCACAGAAATGATTTTTTTATTTCATTAAAAAATGAACTAAAGTACTAAATTCAATTTACATGCAATTTATAATTTTGTCTCTGGTGTGATCTCCTCTCCTCTGTCTCTATCTGAAACCTCATGTCCTCCTGATGATCTGGATCAGCTCCTCCTCTCGGTCTGCTTTTCTCTGGTGTGATCTCCTCTCCTCTGTCTCTCACTGAAACCTCATGTTCTCCTGATGATCTGGATCAGCTCCTCCTCTCGCTCTGCTTTTCTCGAGTGTGATCTCCTCTCCTCTGTCTCTCACTGAAACCTCATGTCCTCCTGATGATCTGCATAAGCTCCTCCTCCCGCTCTGCTTTTCTCTGGTGTGATCTCCTCTCCTCTGTCTCTCTCTGAAACCTCATGTCCTCCTGATGATCTGGATCAGCTCCTCCTCTCGCTCTGCTTTTCTCTGGTGTGATCTCCTCTCCTCTGTCTCTCTCTGAAACTTCATGTCCTCCTGATGATCTGGATCAGCTCCTCCTCTCGCTCTGCTTTTCTCTGGTGTGATCTCCTCTCCTCTGTCTCTCACTGAAACCTCATGTTCTCCTGATGATCTGGATCAGCTCCTCCTCTTGCTCTGCTTTTCTTTGGTGTGATCTCCTCTCCTCTGTCTCTCATTGAAACCTCATGTCCTCCTGATGATCTGGATCAGCTCCTCCTCTCTGTCTGCTTTTCCCTGGTGTGATCTCCTCTCCTCTGTCTCTCTCTGAAACCTCATGTCCTCCTGATGATCTGGATCAGCTCCTCCTCTCGGTCTGCTTTTCTCTGATGTGATCTCCTCTCCTCGGTCTCTCTCTGAAACCTCATGTCCTCCTGATGATCTGGATCAGCTCCTCCTCTCGCTCTGCTTTTCTCTGGTGTGATCTCCTCTCCTCTGTCTCTCTCTGAAACGTCATGTCCTCCTGATGATCTGGATCAGCTCCTCCTTTCGGTCTGCTTTTCTCTGGTGTGATCTCCTCCCCTCTGACTCTCACTGAAACCTCATGTCCTCCTGATGATCTGGATTATCTCCTCCTCTCGGTCTGCTTTTCTCGGGTGTGATCTCCTCTCCTCTGTCTCTCTCTGAAACCTCATGTCCTCCTGATGTTCTGGATCAGCTCCTCCTCTCGGTCTGCTTTTCTCGGGTGTGATCTCCTCTCCTCTGTCTCTCACTGAAACCTCATGTCCTCCTGATGATCTGGATCAGCTCCTCCTCTCGCTCTGCTTTTCTCTGGTGTGATCTCCTCCCCTCTGACTCTCACTGAAACCTCATGTCCTCCTGATTATCTGGATCAGCTCCTCCTCTCGGTCTGCTTTTCTCTGGTGTGATCTCCTCTCCTCTGTCTCTCACTGAAACCTCATGTTCTCCTGATGATCTGGATCAGCTCCTCCTCTCGCTCTGCTTTTCTCTGGTGTGATCTCCTCTCCTCTGTCTCTCACTGAAATCTCATGTCCTCCTGATGATCTGGATCAGCTCCTCCTCTCGGTCTGCTTTTCTCTGGTGTGATCTCCTCTCCTCTGTCTCTCAGTGAAACCTCATGTCCTCCTGATGATCTGGATCAGCTCCTCCTCTAGGTCTGCTTTTCTCTGGTGTGATCTCCTCTCCTCTGACTCTCACTGAAACCTCATGTCCTCCTGATGATCTGGATCAGCTCCTCCTCTAGGTCTGCTTTTCTCTGGTGTGATCTCCTCTCCTCTGTCTCTCTCTGAAACCTCATGTTCTCCTGGTGATCTGGATCAGCTCCTCCTCTCGCTCTGCTTTTCTCTGGTGTGATCTCCTCTCCTCTGTCTCTCACTGAAACCTCATGTCCTCCTGATGATCTGGAACAGCTCCTCCTCTCGGTCTGCTTTTCTCTGGTGTGATCTCCTCTCCTCTGTCTCTCACTGAAACCTCATGTCCTCCTGATGATCTGGATCAGCTCCTCCTCTCGGTCTGCTTTTCTCTGGAGTGATCTCCTCTCCTCTGTCTCTCACTGAAACCTCATGTCCTCCTGATGATCACTTGCAATCCTATAAGGCAGAGAAAATAAACCATGCATGTAAACAAACATCCATTTTTTTTTTCCTGCAAGGGAGTGACCTTCTCCAGCAGGACCATTTCCCCCAGAATTATCATGAAACAAGATAAAAAGGAAACACATATGAAAAACATTAAGACGGGGGGAAATCTTAACATTAGAAAATATGACAGCAGAACATGCATACAAAATACTCCAGAAATCATATTCCCTCAAAGCCACACTGGCCAAGTTTTTTCACCCCGGTAAACTCAGCTGTCTGCTCCTTGCTCCCTAAAACAAAATGAAATATTAGAACAAGTTTTTCCTCAGACCACCTAACAAATGAAGCATTGCAGTGGTAACGCAGGGGTTATGTTCATGTTTCTGATGATGATTAACTTTGAGTCTGAAGTTCAAAAGTTTGGGGTCGGTATGATTTTTAATGTTTTTAAAAGAAGTCACTTATGCTTACAAAGGCTGCTTTTATTTGATTAAAAATACAAAACAAACCCAGTAATATTGTGAAATAATATTTCAATGTAAATCAGCTGTTTTCTATGTGAATATATAGTAAAGTGTAAGTTATTCCTGTGATCAAAGCTGAATTTTTCAGCATCATTACTCCAGTCTTCAGTGTCACATAATCCTTCAGAAATCAGTATAATATGATGATGTGATGCTCAAGAAACATTTTTCATTATCATCAATGTTGAAAACAGTTATTTACATTTTTATTTCAGGATTCTTTGATGAATAGAAAGTTCAAAAGAACAGCATTTATCTGAAAAATAATCTTTTGTTTTAACTGATGTTGGCTGACAGCGTTCATGTTTTACCGTTCTTGATGCTTAAATAACAGTTTATTAACGTCAAGCATTGTGTTTAATTATTAATGGCACATTACAACATCAATATGCTAGATTCCAGCAGAGCCTCTGTTGCGCTGCACAGACGACTAAACCTGAAGGTGCTGTTGAAGATTATCAGCCCATCGCACCAGAAAATGAAGATTATGAAGCTCATCTTTAATCTGCTAAATTATTGTTTTGTGAATCATTCACGAAATTGAGATGACTGACAGTGATACCCATAGCAACAAAATACATTTTTCAAAACGGATCCATAGGCCTATTAAACAACTCTGAAAAAGACTCTTAACATTCGTTGACTTGGCTACAAAAATTATTTAACTAAATAGTATTGCATTAAATATAAAAACCAATGAAATTATAACCCTATCATACATTTCAGGTTTAAATAATGAGTCAGGACAGTTTGTTTATCTATTTAAAAAAGGGTTGGATGGAGTGTTTTTTCCCTATGTGAGGAAAAATTAGAAATATAGAATCTTATTCTTCCTACATTTTAAATTTGTATTGCCAAAGAAATGCCAGCTTTGCTCTGTAGGCTACAATTAAATCAGTACAAAATGAAAATAGTAGAAAGCAACATAAATTAAGAACAGGCTGTTATGATGGTTCAGTTTGTGTGGGGATGAAAGAAGACAAGGGTCGGCATACCGGGGACTCGTACAATTTATTAAATGCAAAAATAAACAAACAGAAAAGAAAAGGTGCGCCACATGCGCCTTCACCGTAGACACATCTACAGCATAGTTCAAAAACACTCTTTCCCGCTGACTCAGCTCTCAGTCCATCATTGGTATCTTTCATGCGGTGGAGCCATTGGAGAGGAGCATGGTCCGAACAGAGGGTGAATTCCTGTCCCAAGAGATAATAGCGGAGGGTGAGAACGACCCATCTGATAACAAGACATTCTTTCTCAATGTTGCTGTACTTAGTCTCTCTCTTAGAGATCTTACGACTAATGTACAGCACCGGCCACTCTTCACCCTCTATCTCCTGGGACAGGACCGCACCCATCCCCCTATCTGACGCGTCAGACTGCAGAATAAAAGGGAGATAAAAGTTAGGAGCCTGTAAGAGCGGTCCGCCACACAGAGCAGCCTTTATCTGGGTAAATTAAATTTACCCAGCAACAACCCAGCAACAATCAGCAACAACCGCTGCTGATTTTTTCAACGCTAATCAACTGACTCTTTCAACAAAACATAGGAATCCAGTCTTCAAACGGCACAGAACCAACAAAATATTTCGCACATTAAATCAGGCAAGGGTAATTTGGGATCCGTTATCAAAAGTAAAGGGACTATTTGGCGGACACTTAAATATACGCAGCATGAAACCAAAACGTGAACAACTAGAACGTCTCAGGTTACGACTGTAACCTATGTTCCCTGAGAACAGGGAATGAGACGATACGTCAACGACGTTATGGGGGAACGCCTCAGGCGTGACAGGTGTCTGAAATCACTATCAAATCACGTCAATCATATTGACCGGCGACAGCCCGTGAATCATTAGCGTGAATGATTAACGTGCGACCTGGAAGTATAAAAGGGCGCCTTGCAAACATGACAAATCACCTTATCGTCTGAAGGGACTGTACGGTAGGCAAGCCCCGAGGCATGGCAGGGAGACGTATTGTCTCGTTCCCTGTTCTCAGGGAACATAGGTTACAGTCGTAACCTGAGACGTTCCCTTTCGAAGGGAACTCAACAATACGTCAACGACGTTATGGGGAACGATATACCAACTCCGCCATGCTAAGGGGAGTGCATGCCAAGTGGCAGTGACAACTGTCAGAACCAGCAACTTCAAATGAAACGCTAGAACCACTCACCCTCAGGTCACACTGGGCTGTCAGTGACAGCATTCCCTACGGTCATAGCCCAAGCTACAGCCTCACAGAAAAACCTTCATAAACATGGTTAAATGAAAGGTCTACCTGGGCCGGCTCCGGGCCTGGAACCATAGCTTCCAATTAGAAGGGGTCCCTTCTAGGGAATGTGGCTAGGGAACCCGAAGGAACCCCAGCCAGTCACTATTCAGGGGAACGTACTCACCCCGAAATGCCACCAGGACGGCCTGACCTGGCGTCAGTACATAGACACTTAGTCTGGCCAAATCCTGTCTGTCTGAAGACAGAGCCTCTGGACAACAAAGCCTTAAGTAAGGCATCCAACCCGAGGGACTGCGAAGCTGGCAGTGAACCACTCGGCCCGGATCTCAGAGACGGGATATCCCGGAGAGTATGACTCAGCATAGTGCTTTCCAACCCTTGCTAGCGAGGGGAGTTTCTCTACTCGATCCACGGATCAACCCAGTGTCTGTGTTTCAAACCACTGAGGATGCCTGTGAAGGCCTAAGGGCTGATCTAACTGGGAGGCCTCACGAGAGACCTACGACCATCTGACCAGACTCAGGAAGCCGCATGCTCATAGAGACCCTCGGTGAGGGGAGCACAGGTCTGCCTGGTAGGCAAACCAGGCTGTAGGCAGAAAAGGTTCCGGGAGGGAACCAATAGCAGAGAATGAACACTTTAGCGAGCCAGGGCGCAAGCTCACCTTCAGCAGCTGCCTATTAAGGCTAGCTGAAACTGATAGCAAGAGACCACTAGCTTCATAAACCCAGCACCACTAGGGAACATAACAGGGAGGCCCGGAGAGGCCTACTAGCTGATAGCCAACGTAAGAAGGAATTCACCTTCAGGGAGGCCCGTGATGCCTACTACCTGATAACCACAGTAAGTGGGGTGCTCACCTTCAGGGAGGCCCAGAGAGGCCTACTACCTGAAAACCACAGTATGTGGGGTGCTCACCTTCAGAGAGGCCAAGAGAGGCCTACTACCTGATAACCACAGTACGTGGGAACTCACCTTCAGGGAGGCCCGGTGAGGCCTGCTACCTTACAACCACAGTATGTGGGGAGCTCACCTTCAGGGAGGCCTGGTGAGGCCTACTACCTGCCCGTACTCATTCAAGGAGGCCTGGAGGAGCCTACTACCTGATAATCACAGCATGTGGGAACTCACCTTCAGGGAGGCCTGGTGAGGCCTACTACCTGACCGTTCTCATTCAAGGAGGCCTGGAGGAGCCTACTACCTGATAATCACAGCATGTGGGAACTCAACTCCAGGGAGGCCTGGGGAGGCCTACTACCTGACAGCCAAAATATTTTGGAGCTCACATTCAGGGAGGCCCAGAGCGGCCTACTACCTGACAGCCACAATATTTGGGAGCTCACATTCAGGGAGGCCCAGAGAGGCCTACTACCTGATAGCCAACGTAAGTGGGAATTCGCCTTCAGGGCGGCCGGGTGAGGCCTACTACCTGATAACCATCTTAAGTGGGAATTCACCTTCAGGGAGGCCTGAGTGGCCTACTACCTGAAAACCACTGGTAGCTTCGAGCCCTGAGTCCGGGTGATAGTATAAGGTGGCCTGCTAAGGCCAGCCAGCTGGGGACTCCCTATCAGGGAGGCCTGGTCGGGCCTACTAGCTAATAGCAAGTCATATTCTGCCATAAAGTACACTGTTCGGAACCATACTACACAAGCATAATTTAGTAATGGGCTTCCAGTAGCGCTATAAGGTATGTCCCACAATGTTGGGACTCACCTCCGAGGAGGCCTGTTTAAAGGCCTACTACCCATCAGTGAGTCAACTGCCCGAACCACCAAGGCCAACCACGTAAAGTGAGCTGGCCTACAGTGCCCTCTAGGGGGCTGTCCAATCAAGGAGGCCTGCTGAGGCCTACTACCTAATGGCGCAGCCTTCGTTGGCAGAAAAGCTGTTTACACAGCACCTACAGCATCCTGGTGCCTAATCACATTGCCCATGGCAGTGTACCCCGCAAGAAAGCTAGCACCCTTAAAACAAGGGGAGTACAACATACGCCACTCTGCCTCAACGGAGGCCCCAGTTAGTCAGGGGCCTACCATCTATGCATGGGCGTCAGCTCAGGGCAATGCTCTGGCTTCAGGGGAGCGTACTTCGACCAAAGAAGAAGTGAAGCTCACTTCATACTCGACCCGAGCCATAGTGGTGCGAGGTAGGATAAAACAGAACTGGGAGTGAAGCGCTCAGACCTACCCTGTATCACAGGGGGATACTCACACCTCACCCTGAGGTTACCAGGGTGCGGGCCTGCCAGCGGCTCTAGGAGTGACAGAAATTTATCTGTGCCCAACCTAGGGGAGTGGGGCTTGAATGAAAGCCAACCACCTACAACCTAGTGCTCGAGCAGTAGCTCAGCGAGGTGAGTGAAGCCTAAACTGGCGGCCTAAATCCGTAGGCCAGTTCTGCATGGCAGGGTCGGGCAGGAAACCCAGTCTTCTTCGTGAAGCGAAAGACAGCCTAACCCTGAAGCGAAAGACAGCCTAACCCTGTTTGAGGCCTACCATGTCCTTACAAACCATCCTCTGCACCACGCTGCATTACTCTAGTCACCCCAGAATGCAGAGAAGGGGGCGGGCCTTGGCCTAACGACTCCCATGGGAGGAGGCTGTTTATACAGGGATGCTAGAAACCTACATTCACAAAGTGAAGGTTCAGAGGAAGCAATGCTAAATTTTTAGCAGAGCGCCTTTATTATCCCTGGCACAGCCTAGGCCAGCTACAGAGGCGGCCCTGGTGAGGGCCAGCCTGCAGGCATAGATCTATCTGAGGGCTCGGAGGAGCCACAGCCTTACTAAAGAATATAGTCTGCATTATTCCATACAAAGGCTGTAGATCGCTCAGCCTAATGAAAACCCAAACAGAGCTCAAGGGGCGAAATACTCAGTCGAAGTCAAACGGACCCGTGGGCCGGACATAAGATCTATCTGAAGCTCTAGCGTCAGTCAACACTCTAAGTAACAAATTCTAATAGAGAGACCAACTACTCTACCCTGAGGTGGCTAACAGCCCGAAGGCTAACATAGTTATCGTTCTGGCCCCCTAATGGGGAACTTCAGGGCCCTAATAATCCAGGAAACTTCTCTTACCTTATTACCTGATGACATGGCAAATGACATGACCCCATAGCTCTATACAGGGAACGAGGTCTGTAGAGAGATACATTTCGGAATTTTAATTCACAAAAATTTACTCTTGAAAAGACCAGTCAGCTCACCTGCGGCATGCGGAGTGAAGACTCGCCAGATAGTTCTTTATGAACCTGGGGTCCCCACTTTACATGCCTGAAAGAGGCGTTTCTACTAACCAAGCCTAGGCGGGCCATTGGAACATCGTTCCTATCACAGGCCCAGCCCCAGGCCTGATGTAATGAACGTCTGGGGAGTCAGAAGAGAGGAGAGGGCTGGATTTCTTTTTAATGAAGCCCTCCGGGGAGATTATCCATCAGCGATGCTGTATGCGCTTGTGCTGGATAACCTCCCTCAGATCCCTCTTCTTGCGGGAGTCACGCCTTTTCTGCGCCCTGTTCCTCCACGGAGGGGGCGCACGAGAGGTGACACTGGCTCTCTGGCCCTGTCTACGGTCCTCAGACCGTGAAGGGCCAGGCTCTCCCGCCTGCCTGGGCGTGGAACCGGATCTCAGCGGTATGCAGGTCCTAAAAGCAGCTGAGCGCGCCTTCGCCTCCCTGAACTTCCCAAGCACCGCCTCCACGGAGGGGCCAAAGAGTTCAGAGGGCGAAACCGACGAATCGAGGAGAAAGGCCTTCTCTTTCTCCTCAACGTCGGCCAGGTTTAACCAAAGCTGTCTCTCTGTGGCCACCATCGCCGCCATCGACCGACTGATCGTGGCAGCAGTCTGTTTGGTGGCCCGGAGCGCAAGAACCGTGGTTCGGCGCGGCTCAGTACCCGCCTCAGGGGACATACCTGCCCCCTGGTCGAGATCCTGCAGCAGGTCGGCCTGGTATGCCTGCAGCACCGCCATGGTGTGCAGGGAAGCACCAGCCTGAACTGCTGCCGTGTATGCTCTGCCATTCAAACGCGCTGTTGTCTTTGGATGGCAGAAATGGAGCTCTCAGTGTTGACGCCTGCTCAGACACGAGATAGTTCGCAAACAACTCGTCAAATGGGCGGCATCGACACATACCCATGCTCTGCGATCCCCTCAACATCAGCGAAATTAACCCGCTGATGTCAGTGAATACTGGCAGAGTATGGGCTCTTCCATGCCCTCTAGATCTCTGTGTGAAGATCAGGAAGGAATGGAAGGCTCACCTGAGCTGGTGGTGTATGGCCGGGGAGAAACCGATCGCCGAGCCTACCGCGAGCGGTCTCTCCTCTAGCGCGTTGCCATGGCAGCTACAGCCTGTTGGCGGCGCGCTCCACAACATCCACCAGACCTGCATACACGGGGCAGGGTGGCTGAGAGGGTTCAGGATCTACCTGATTATAAACCTCCTCAGCCATCTCTTGCTCGTCCTGAAGAGCAGCAACTGCAGGAAACTGTCGGTGAAAAATCTTCATCATCGACCTGCAGTTCGCCCTCGTCAGCCGTCGAATCATCTGAGAGGTTTACAGCACTCTCAAGATGATCGACGAGCTCTATCTGGAAGCCCATGATGCAAGTCGCCGCTCTGCCTCGGCACGAGCGGGACCACGAGGACCAGACGATGAACCCCCTTCACTCGAGAAAAACGCTCACAGTTCACACAGAGGATTCCCTCGAGAACCTCCCGTGCGTGCTCTTCTCCCAGGCAGGAAAAGCACACTCGTGTGCTGTACATTTAATTTTCTTACCGTTTCATTGAGTAGCGTTTTCAAACAGACAGTCCCTGAAGACGATGAGATGATTTGTCATGTTTGCAAGGCGCCCTTTTATACTTCCAGGTCGCACGTTAATCATTCACGCTAATGATTCACGGGCTGTCGCCGGTCAATATGATTGACGTGATTTGATAGTGATTTCAGACACCTGTCACGCCTGAGGCGTTCCCCCATAACGTCGTTGACGTATTGTTGAGTTCCCTTCGAAAGGGAACATCTGCTGTGTAGTTCCAATATTGACTTTTTAGGACTTTCAGAGACGTGGTTAACCCATTCTTCCCCTGAGGCAGTTGCCTGGGTATAATGTATTTAGAAAGGATAGAAATAATGGGAGGGGTGGGGGAGTAATAATGTATGTTAGAAATACTCTAAAGTGCACAATGATTGAATGGCCAAGTGAAATTGTGTTGGAATTTGTAGGTGTTGACATATCACTTTCTGCAACAATGTCTTTTGTTATAGTGTGTATATATAGAAAGCCCACTGCAAAAAATGATTTTTATGAACAACTTAAACTTCTTCTTAATCACTGTGATAAAACTAAGGAAATTATTTTAATGGGTGATTTTAATATTAACTGGAATGTAAAGAGGGAACAAACAACTCTTAAACACATTACTGATTACTTTAATTTAACACAAATGATAAAAACACCAACCAGAATAACAAACCATTCGGAAACTTTAATAGATCTGTTATTCACAAATCATGCTGAGAGGATTGGTAAAACATACAATCTCATTACAGGGCTTTCTGATCATAATATTGTATTTGTCTCTCGAAAATTAAGTAAAAGGCGATTTAATTCATCTACATTTAATAACCATTACAATTTTATCCCAAAACATCTACATCAAAATCTTGATATTATTCTAAATGAGGTAAATTGGTCTGAATTGTTTTCTGATAATGATATTGAAACCAATTCCAAGATATTTAACACTAAAATTACAGATGTTATGGAACCTTTTATAAAAAAAGGAAAAGGTAAAAAAAGGGGAAATCATCTACCCTGGCTGAATAATCAATGCAAAATACTTATGAAGGAAAGAGACATCTTACTCAAAGTGTTTTTAAAATCTGGTCTAACCATTGATAGGCAAAGATTTACTTACGTGAGAAATAAAACAACTCATACCTTACGTAAGGCCAAGGCAGATTTTTTCTTGGATGTCATTACAAGTGCAAATGGAAATGGCAAACTAATATGGCAAAATATTAATAAACTGATTGGAAAGCAAAAAAAAAAATGGACAATGATAGATTGGAAATAAAAGTTAACAACGAGCTGATAAATAATCCAAAAGAATTAGCAACTGAATTTAATAATTTCTTTCTTAATTCTGTCAATGAAATAACACAAATGTTTAGTTCCTCAGAGATATCTCGTAAGCCTATTAATCCTGAACAGCCGGTTTTCAAGTTAGAGCAAATAACGGATCTGGAAGTGGCTAACATAATTAAGTCTATGAAACCCTCAAAGGCCAAAGATGCGTACGGCCTTGACACACATTTTTTAAAAATACACAAAGACGCGCTGGTATGCCCGATAAAACATTTGATAAATGTATCAATTAAAATGGCAGTAGTTTCATCGGGATGGAAGGTGGCTATAGCCTCACCAATTTTTAAATCAGGAGACAAAACAAACATTTCAAATTATCGCCCCATCAGCATCCTCCCTGTTGTATCTAAGGTTGCAGAAAAGTGGATCGCCAAGCTGCTGAATAAACATCTCAGCCACAGCCATTCTCTTCTGCATCCCATGCAATTTGGGTTCCGCCAGCACCATTCCACAGAGACGGCAAACTGTGTCTTTGTGGAAACAGTGAAATCCTTGCTTGATAAAACCACCTGTGTTGGTGCAGTATTTTTGGATTTAAAGAAGGCGTTCGATACTGTAGATCATCGAGCCCTTCTGTCTAAACTAACTCACTTCAACTTTGCAGAAGATGCGCTAGATTGGTTTCAATCTTATTTGTCCAACAGAAGACAATCTGTGAGTATTGGTGACGCTAAGTCGTCTTATCTTGAATGTTCAGCAGGGGTTCCACAAGGTTCTACTTTGGGACCAGTATTGTTCTCTGTTTATATAAATGATCTGGCAAACGTTTGTCAAAAAGTCCATTTTCAAATGTATGCTGATGATGCGGTTATTTTTACACCTACTAAAAGCACACAGGAAGCATCATCCGTCCTTACATCAGCACTGGAGAATATACAGCATTGGCTGTTTAAATCTTGCCTACTACTGAACAAAAAGAAAACTGTTGCCATGATTTTCACAAAAAAAAAAAACATAAAACTGGAGCGGTCCAATGTGTTCCTGGGGGAAGTGGAACTTGACATTGTAGAGGAGTTCAAGTACCTCGGGGTCACACTGGACCCAACACTTTCTTTTAAAAAACACATCAAACTCACAGCGAACAAAATTAAATTCAACTTATATAACTTTAAACAAATCAGACCATCAATGACAATTACTTCTGCCAAAATGTTCCTACACTCAATGATATTTTCACATATAGATTACTGCATCACAACCTGGTCACTCACTGGAAATACAATTTTAAAACCCATAGAAATGTTATTCAAAAAATCTATAAAAATACTTGATCAAAAACCTCTGTCATACCATCAAGTGTAATATTTTAGGAAAATATAATATGCTCAGTTTTGAAAATTTTATTCATTTTAAAAATAGCTGTTTAATTTATAAAGTTTTGCATGGACTGGCCCCACGTCCACTTTCTACATATATTAAACAAAGGCCTGACAGAGGTTGTTGTACCAGAGCTGCATTCAGAGGTGATATAGAGATTGCGCGTAGAAAAACTACCTTTGGACAAACTGTTCTGTCTGTCAGAGGAGGTCATTTTTGAAACAGCATCCCAACAAACATTAGAGAATGTCCTATTTACTGCACATTTAAAAAGCACCTTAAACAGCTTCTAAAAAGTTCCCAGTTATGTCCTCATCTTGAATAATTTTATTGATACAAAGTATACTGCCTGAATGTGTGCAAATGTGTTTTTTGTTTGATATTGTATATTGTCATATTTTACTGTTGCATTTTTTTTTTTATATGTTGTTGTCTTCCTGCCTCGGGACAAGGTGAAAATTAGCATTTATGCTATAACCTGGCTCATTTACAGTCTTTACAGAAATGTTAGATTGTCCATTAATGTGCACTGTCCCGAATGAATAAATAAAAAAAATAAAAAAAATAAAATAAAGGCCTGCTGACACCGCTCCGTCCACTGGACGGTATCTGGTGCATCCTTTTTAGTTAGATCAGTTAGCGGGCTAGCGAGGTCCGAATAATTAGGCACAAACCTTCTGTAATATCCCGCTAGGTCCAGGAACTGTCTAACCTCCTTTTTGGTCTTAGGTTTCAGACAGGTTGCAACTGCTGCCGTCTTATCAATTTGGGGACGCACCAGTCCATGACCCAAGTGGAAGCCCAGATACCTAACCTCCACACGCCCTATCGCACATTTCTTTGGGTTGGCCGTGAGCCCGGCCCCTCGCAACGCCCCGAGGACAGCCCGCAAATGCTGCATATGATGCTGCCAATCATTACTATAGATGATAATATCATCCAAGTAAGCAGCGGCATATGCAGTATGCGGCTGAAGAATTCTGTCCATCAGGCGCTGAAAGTTCGCCGGAGCCCCGAACAAGCCGAAAGGAAGAGTGACAAATTGGTGTAATCCAAACGGCGTTGTGAAGGCTTTTTTTCTTTAGATATTGGAGTTAAGGGATCTGCCAATATCCCTTCGCTAAATCCAGTGTCGAATAAAATCGAGCGGTGCCGAGCCGTCAACCGAGCCGTAACTCGTCAACCCGAGGCATTGGATACGCGTCGAATGTCGACACAGCATTCACCTTGCGATAATCCACACAGAACCGGACCGAGCCGTCGGTTTTTGGAACCAAAACTATTGGGCTTGCCCAGTCACTGTTGGATTCTTCTATTACCCCCATGTCCAGCATAGCCTTTAATTTATCCTGAACTACTTTCTTTTTATGTTCAGGTAAGCGATATGGCCGGCTGCGCACTACTACACCCGGCTGGTCTCAACGTGGTGCTGAATGAGGTTTGTTCGGCCGGGCAGGGGCGAGAACACATCAGCAAACTCCGTTTGTAAATTAAATATATATCAGTGATTTGGGACGGCGAGAGGTGGTCTCCACCAATGGCCAGAGCGAGTGATTGAGACTTTGAATTTGCTTTCGAAGGCCAAGATCCTTCCCCCCCACTCACTACCGTTGCCAACATCACTGATTCCGCCTCATTCCATTTTTTTAAGGAGATTGAGGTGGTTAATCTGATGTGCCTCTTCCCTGTCCGTATGAATAACCTCATAGTTGAGATCCCCGACTCGCCCTGTGACCTCAAAGGGTCCTTGCCACTTTGCGAGTAATTTAGAACTGGACGTGGGGAGTAATACAAGTACTTTATCTCCCGGTGCAAATTTGCGTAGTCTAGCCCCCCTGTTGTACAGCCGACTTTGTTTGTCCTGGGCGAAGGTCCGTCCTCCCAACTTTCCCTAAGCACGTCCAGCACCCCGCGGGGCTGACGCCCATAAAGAAGCTCGAAGAGGGAAAACCCCGTGGAGGCTTGGGGGACCTTGCGTACAGCGAACAAGAGAGGTTCTAGCCATTTGCACGAACTTCCGAATCATTGATTTCAACGTGCGATTAAAGCATTCCACCAGTCCGTCTGTTTGTGGGTGATAGACGCTGGTGCGAATCGATTTAATGCCCATTAATTCGTAAAGTTCGCGAATAGTGCGTGACATAAACGCCGTGCCTGGGCCGGTGAGAATCTCCTTTGGGATTCCCACCCGGGAGATTAATTGAAAACAGCGCGCTCGCTACGCTCTTGGCAGAAATATTGCGAAGCGGCACTGCTTCTGGGTACCACGTTGCATAATCCACTAGGACTAATGCAAAGCGATGCCCTCGTGCGGATCGTTCTAATGGCCCGATGAGGTCCATGCCAATTCTCTCGAAGGGGACCTCCATTAAAGGAAGGGGGCACAACGGTGCTTTTGGGTTGGCCGGTGGGTTTACCAACTGCCATTAACGACAAGACGCGCACCACTTGCGCACGTTCTCGTGAATGCCCGGCCAAAAAAAACGGGTCATTAGACGATTTAGTGTAGCTGTCTGCCCTAAATGCCCAGCCATCGGATTACAATGAGCCGCCTGGGAAAGCATTTCCCAACGGCTTTTCAGAACTAATAACTGTGTTGTATCTTGCTTTGTCTGGGCGTCCTGGGTCACCCGATACAACTTATCTTTTATAATTGCGAAGTAAGGATATGAAAGAGGTCAGTCTGGGTGGAGAGGCTGTCCGTTGATTGTGCGGACCTGATCAAATGCATTTTTAAGCGTTTCATCTCAGGACTGCTCCAGAGGAAAGTCATCACGCTCCGAAAGATCCTGTCTTTCAATAGCATTCCGATCCGCTGGCGCAGGTTCCGATGGTCCCGGCACAGCCTCTCCCACCTGAGCCCCGCTTCCTTTCCAGCTCCGGAACAGCTCGCGGCCCTCCTGCTGGGCGCGGAGGAGCGCCTCGAACTGGCGCTCCTGTTCCTCCTTAATGGCCTACAGGGCACTATGTTGCTCCTGGTGTAGACCCGCGAGCACGTGGATGACATCCGCAAATGGGGACGGAGACTGTCTGGCGGCGGCTTCTTCTTCCATCCCGGGTTTCGGCACCAGTGTAACGATGGTTCAGTTTGTGTGGGGATGAAAGAAGACAAGGGTCGGCGTAACGGGGACTCGTACACTTTATTAAATGCAAAAATAAACAAACAGTAAAGAAAAGGTGCGCCACATGAGCCTTCACTGTAGACACGTCTACAGCACAGTTCAAAAACACTCTTTCCTGCTGACTCAGCTCTCAGTCCAATTTTATCAAACTCTTCCCAATGTGTAAACTCAGTCCATTCATAAAACTCTTCCCATGTGTCAGCCAGCAAGTCGCGGGTGTTGGTACGAGTCCCCAGTCCTCCTCTCTCTCGCTCTCTCGCACCAGCAGGCTTTTATGCGGTCTCCCCACGCCAATTACTGCAATCAGAAACAGGTGTTCGTCATTTGCACTTGACCTACTTACTTACCGCTCGGCTCCTCCCTCACTCTCCCGCTGCAAACTCCGCAAAACCACGCCCCCCTCATCACACAGGCGTTTTTCTTTGCCTCTCTCTTGCAGACGCACTGGATCTCAAGTTTTTTTTGTCTCCCGCACTGCACGTGCCGGGTCTCGATATTAAATGTTTCTGGATAGAAACACATCATACAGCTAATAAAACTATATGTCACTGCGTGTCAGCAATGACAAAAAAAAAACAACTGTAACAAATTATTTAGCCTTTGTTGCTTAAAAGAAACAGAATGCCTTGCTGAATTCACCTTACAATAAAACGTACTCGGTTACCTAACGTAACCTCGGTTCTCTCTAGAAGAGGGAACGAGTATTGCGTAAGTATAGCTTACGCTACGAGAAAGATTAATCTTTTCGAGATATTGAAGCCAAAAAATTATCCTAATTTTTGTATCTATTGTCAACGCAGTGCAGCAGCTAGCAGACCTAGAGCAGGCTGTCTAGCGTGCTCATAGGCTGCCCTGCGGGAACTGCAGCAGCCTATCACAGAACCCGACGTGACGTGACGGCCAATGAAGGCGCTCGAGCCTTCACAGCGTCAAAGCTCGCCAATATGGGCGTGGCTTAGCGTATATAAACAGGGTTCGTAGGCTGAATTCTCTGGTTTTCATCGACTGAAGCGAAAAAACGCTCGTGGCGCAAGCACGGCAGGTTACGCATTACTCGTTCCCTCTTCTAGAGAGAACCGAGGTTACGTTAAGTAACCGAGTAAGTTCTCTTACGAGAGGTTCTCTCGTATTGCGTAAGTATAGCTTTTGAGTCATTTGGGCTCAAGACTCAAGACACGCGGCGCTAACAGACAGCGCGTGTAAGTCCCCCACACGTTTGACTGATGACAGAGCGATCAGAAAAACGGTTTTAAGTGATAGGTACTTTAGATCCGCAGGGTCTAAAGGTTCAAAGGGGTATGCTTTCAGGGCCTCGAGGACCAAAGAAAGATCCCACATAGGAACCTCTGGCTCCTCTGAGGAAGCGGATGATGAGCTCATTCCTGCCTATTGACTGGCCGTGCGTCGATTCTGAGAACGCTGCGACGGCTGCCACATAGACTTTGAGCGTGGAAGGGGATCATCCCTTTTCCAACAGCTCCTGAAGGAAACTAAGCAACCGCGAAACCCTGCACTTCGCTGGGTCTAGGTTTTTGTCAGTGCACCATTTAGAGAACACAGACCATTTAGACACGTAGAGCCTTCTGGTAGAAGGAGCTCTAGACTGCGTGATAGTGTTCATAACTGCGTCTGGCAGGGCAACGGGTAACCGTTGGTCAACCATACGTGCAGAGACCAGCGCTCTGGATGGGGATGCCAGATCGAGCCGCGAGCTTGAGAGAGGAGATCTGCTCTCACCGGAATTGGCCACGGGGCTGTCTGTGACAGCCGCGTCAGCTCCGGGAACAAAGTCTGGTTCTCCCAGTGCGGGGCTATGAGGAGCACTGGTTGGCGCGTTTCCCTGATTCTCTTGATCACCTGCGGTAACAGAGAGACCGGAGGGAAAGCATAAAGTGGGCGGCTGGGCCAGGTGCGGGCCAGCGCGTCCTCGTTCTTTGAAAAGAACTTTGGGCAGTGAGCGTTGTCCTGTGACACAAATAGGTCGACTTCCGCTTTGCCAAAAAGGCGCCATAGCAACTGGACTGTTTGAGGGTGCAGGGACCATTCCCCGGGGGAACATTGTCCCTGGACAGTCTGTCTGGGCCGTCGTTCAGAAGGCCCGGCACATGCGCTGCCCTCAGCGAGCGCAGGTGGTGCTGAGACCAAACGAGGAGGCGTTCTGCCAGATTGCAGAGATTTCTGGATCTGACACCGCCCTGGCGGTTCACGTAGGACACTACAGACATGTTGTCCGAGCGGACTAGGACATGGTGGTCCTGTATAAACGTGAGGAAACGCTTAAGCGCATTCTCGACCGCTATCATTTCCAGACAGTTTATATGGAGTTTTTCCTTGTCTGACCACAGGCCAAAGGCTGGTCTGCCCTTGAAGAGCGCGCCCCAACCCGTGTTGGACGCGTCTGTCGAGATGACCTTTCAGTATGAGACAGCTCCCATAACCACTCCCCGCTGGTACCAGTCGGCCGCTAACCAGGGCTGCAGAGCTGTGATACAGCTCTGAGTCACTCTGATCCGAGCGCAGCCTGACACCCAAGCTCGGTGAGACACACGAGCGGTCAGCCAGCGTTGCAGTGGGCGCATACGTAGCAAACCCAGCTGAAGTACCGCAGCAGCTGAAGCCATGTAACCCAGCATCATCTGGAATGTTTTCAGAGGGGCGGTGCTGTCCTTCTGGAAAGACGCGGCCAGTCGCTGAACACAGCGCGCGCTGAGTCGACAGGCGGGCCGTCATAGCCACAGAGTCCAGATCTATTTCCAAGAAGGAAATTGACTGGCCGGGTATTAATGAGCTCTTGGTCCAGTTGACCGTGAGACCCAGGCTTTTCAGGTGACTGAGGAGCACTGTTCTGTGAGGCAGAATTTCTGACTCTGATTGTGCTAGAATCAGCCAATCGTCCAGATAGTTCAGAATTCGCATACCCTGATTTCTCAAAGGGGCGAGTGCCGCGTCCATGCACTTTGTGAATGTGCGGGGTGCTAAAGACAGACCAAACGGCAGGACGGTGTACTGATAAACCTGACCGTCGAAGGCGAATCTCAAGAATGGCCTGTGACGGGGTGTAATCTGAATCTGAAAATAGGCATCCTTTAGATCTAGAGATATAACCCAGTCTCCCGGGCGAACGTGCACGAGGAGTTGCCTGGTTGTAAGCATTTTGAACGGTCTTTTCATAAGAGCTTTGTTCAAATGTCTCAGATCTAGTATGGGTCTGAGACCTCCGTCCTTCTTGGGCACGAGAAAATAACGGCTGTAGAAGCCTGACTCGCTCAGAGAAGGCGGCACCGGTTCTATGGCCCTTTTGCACAGCAGTTTTACTATTTCTGCACGAAGTAGGTGTGCTACTTCCGCATTCACTGTCGTCGCAATCCATGCTCGAAAGCGAGGGGGACGGCAAGCGAACTGTAATGCATAGCCCTGCTTTATTGTGCTTAGCACCCATTCTGATATCCCTGGGATCGCTTCCCATGCTTTTATGCGTGTAGCTAGGGGCAGAATGGTCTCCGGGTTCTGGTCGCCACACTGTGTGGGCTCGAGAAACTGGACCGGAGGAAAGGGCGCGGTGCGCGCGCTCTCTGTGCCTGAAAGGGGCGGCTCGCTGACGGCAACAGCAGGCTGTTTCATATATAGCGTCCCGATAGCTGTGAATGGGGAGCGCTTTACAATCACTTTGTGA
The DNA here is from genome assembly GCA_026230005.1 of Gila orcuttii. Lineage (NCBI taxonomy): Eukaryota > Metazoa > Chordata > Actinopteri > Cypriniformes > Leuciscidae > Gila > Gila orcuttii. Next base: position 28,757,256 of record JAPDVR010000025.1, read on the forward strand.
AGTGCGAGGGGAGCCGTGGGCGGCGTGTATGTTAGTAAGCGTGGGCGCTCGTTTTGAGCGGGCACGGGGCTTACATTCATAACTTGACCGGTATGAGGCTGCACTTTGTGACACGCGTTCCACACCGTGGGCGAAGTGCATGTTAGTAAGCCTGAGCGCTTGCGAGCGGGCACGAGACTTACGTTCATATTCTGACTCATATAAGGTTGCACTTCGTGACGCGCGTGTGGCGCTGTGTGTGAAGTGCTTATTAGTAAGCGTGAGCGCTTGCAAGCGGGCACAAGACTTACGTTCATATTCTGATTCATATGAGTCTGCACTTTGCGATGCGCGTGACTTGGCCGTGTAATAGAGTGGGCAGATAGGCACGTGGGCACATTTCTTGCATTTAACACTCGAACGGCATTTGCCAGCTTTATGAGAGTGGGCTCTGTGGGTGACACGGGAAGTGCTGTGTTTGTGTGTAGGGGTGAGCACTGTGATGTGGGCACTTTTTCTACACTTAAAACACCATCGGCGTGAGCCGGATAACCAGGCATTATGCTCTTTCTGAGATTTCTCTGGTTCGCCGTAAAAACGGCGGTTGTGTGCAGGCGAGCAGGCAATGCTACCGACTCGTTGGCTGCTGAATAACTCACTGCAGTAGCCTGTGTTAAGGGGACTGACAGGGCGAAAAGCTTTGACGGTGGTCCGGCCGCGGCGAGACCCAACCGTCTTTTCCCTCTTACTGTTGCTAGGAGGGCTTCGCTTGCTCGGGCTTCAGCGTGATCTTAGGCCGCGGCCCAAGAGGGGGGTGCGGTCTGCTGCGGGAAGCTGAACGCGATCTGGGGCGGCCGCCTTGTCGCTGCGAAGAGTGGCTGGACTGTCTCGGCTGAGCTGGGCGCTGTGTAGTGGCTCGTGCAGGCGGCTGGTCACGTGGGCGACCTGCAGCGGAGCTAGCGCGACGGGGCATGAACAGATTCATGGCCTGAGTGGTTTTCTGAACTTCAGAAAAACGATTGACGATTCCGTTCACTGCAGGGCCAAAGAGACCAGTGTGGGAGAGAGGAGCGTCGAGGAAGGCAGGCCTCTCAGACTCTCTCATGTCAGCCAGCGTTAGCCAAAGGTGTCTTTCTGTGACAGTCAGCAAGTCCATGCACCGTCCTAGGGCTTGAGCTGCAGCCTTGGTAGCACGAAGGGAGAGATCCGTCGCGCTCCTCAGGTCCGTCACGGCAGCTGGATCCGGGCCTTTCTCGTCCCATTCACGGAGGAGATCGGCTTGTAGGATCTGTAAAACAGCCATGGAATGCAGGGCGGAAGCTGCTTGTCCGGCGGCGGCGTAGGCGCGACCGACAAGAGAGGATGTAGTCCTGCAGGCTTTAGACGGCAAGGCAGATATTGAGCGCCATCTCGCGGAGGGCAGGCAAAGGTGTGCAGCAACCGCTTCCTCAACCTTTGGGATCGAGCTGTACCCTTTCTCGGCGGCGCCGTCCACTTGGGAGAGCGACGCGGAGACAGAGGATTGGAGATTCGCGGAGAATGGGGCGTTCCACGATTTAGAGAGCTCAGAGTGCAGCTCTGGGAGGAAGGGTGCAGGCCTGGCAGCGGGCACTCGACGGCGGTGACTCTGGAGAAAGCAGCCGTCGAGTCTGTTGAGCGACCACTCGAGCCCGAGGCGGTTCACGGCCTGCTAGAAGAGGCGCATCAGCTCAGCGTCCACTCCGGCGCGAGTCCTGCCGGATTCCTGGATCGAAGAGGCGGCGGAGTGCTGAGAACTCGACCAATCCTCACTATCAGAAGCCAGGATAGAACAGCTGTCCATAGTGGCGGGTCCGGCCGCCTCATCTTCAGACGCGGGGGCAGAGCGGGCCGTAGCCGGTGGCTGCGCGTCGGTGAGGGGTGGCGGAGAAGGCGAGGCTCGAGGGAGGGACTCCGGCGAGAGTGTCGCGGTGGCCAGTATATCGCAGTATATTACCACAGTGACGTCCCCCAACATCGCTTAGAGCACCTTTAAGATAAAATCGTATCATCAGGCTGGCTATCCGACACTCTCCATTTTAAAGACGGGATATTAACACTGTTATTGTCCTGCACCCCCACGATAAAGCACTGAACTGCTCCTCCAACCCCCCACATGCTCTCTGAGGAGCGTCTGAGACAAACAGTTGATATTAAAGTTGATTATTACAGTGTTGATAATGAAGGAATTAAATCATTTAGGCTACATGTAGTAATATTTCTGTCATAAAAGTTTATTAAAATATTTAATTATTTCAATTATTGAAGAATTAAAACGCTACTTCGGTTTAGGCCAGCATTTTCCAAGAAAAACTAAATACAAACAAACTCATGTTTACGCAGTATTGTGGTATACGCATGTATACCACAGATTTTTTTTTTATCCTTACAACCAGGGTGCGATTTGTGGATGAAGCAGAGGGGGGGGGGTATTTTTTGAAAGTTTTTTATTTAATAATTCTGAACTTGAAAGAAAAAATATTGCAACGTTTTGACAATTATGTTTTAAATTATTTGATTTTTATACATTTAAAATAATTTAATTAGAGCGAGATTTTCACTCTTGTCCTTTCCTCATTGGGAAGCGCTCATAGCTACACGTGTTTTGAGTAGATCCTCTGTGCCTCTCATTGTTGACCTCGTTGAAAACCCATTTTTTGGTCAGCCAGGGGATCGTGAATAAAATGAGCTAATGTAATATGATCGTTTGGCGCTCTAGCGATTAATAAACATGTGTTTATTAACAGAATAATGCGTCTTGGGGGAGAACACTGTAGCCGGAGCTACTTCTCTCTGTTTATGTCTATGACGAGTCACGCAGGCACTGGATTACACCGCAGCGGTGCGACCCGAACCAGTGTAAAATAGTCCCAATAGAAAACTATTTTCTGGTAGCACTTTCACTGTAGCACCCTGTAGGTTGAATATGGGACCGGAGCGCAACTGTGTAGTGCTACAGCTGAAATAGTTGCACCGTTTTCTTTACTTTATTACATGTACTGTGCTACATTGTTTTACTGCAATAAAATTGTGCACCGTTGTCTTGCGGGCCATTGTGCCAAATTTGGAAGCTATACTGTGATGAATCTCGAAACCAGCACAGTCATCGATATCCAACTTGTACAGGTGTGTATATTACCACAGATATTTAAACCATCACTACTAAGTAGTGCAAATGCAATTGCACAGCATCCCTAACATAGTAATCTAACATGACCTTCACTCCAGCTATTTCATATTGTGTCCTCTTCCCTCAATCTACCGTTTTCTTGGAGGGAGTTACTACATGGAGAAGGAAGGTCTGAAGAGAAGCCTTGCTCTTCTGGAGGCAAGTGGTGTCACATTGGACTGCATAGTCACAGACCGCCACCTCCAGATTCAAAAATACCTGAGAGAAAAGGGCATCACACAGTACTATGACGTCTGGCATATTGATAAGGGTATGACATATTAATCTATTATGCTTTTGATACCCTGTTCTGCCTGAATTTGTTATTTACAGATAGCTCTGACATGGAATTTAAATTTTACTCAGTAGTTTCTATACTATTTTTTTAAATCCAAGGGATGTCTAAGAACATCGACAAACTTTCCAAGGAAAAGGATTGTGAGGTGGTAAAAAAGTGGCAACAGAGTATTAGGAACCATCTCTACTGGACTGCATCATCATCCAAGACAGGCCCAGAGAAGGTGGCAAAGTGGACCTCTGTCATCAATCACATCCACAACATTCACACACACGAAGACCCCCTTTTTCCAAAGTGTGAGCACAGTGATGTCAAAGATAAAAGGAGGTGGTTGTAGCCAGGTATACATTTATTATCTTATTCCTTTAAAATATATGAATGATGGTCATATAAAACCATTACATTTGGCATCCAAAGGTATTTTCTAAACAGTTTTAAAATAATTTTGTAGGATCGAAGCCTTCCTACAGACTGGAGAAGGTCCTTCCAAACAAGAGGTTCATCAAGGTATTAGGTTCATTAGGTATTTGTTATTGTGTTGTTAATCTTTACCTTATTCTGTAAACATACAGAGCCCTGTTCAATGGCGGTTCTAGACCATTTCAACTGGGGGGGCGGGTGGGGGTGGGGGTGGGGGGGCCAAGCTGGGGCCAGTTGTACTGTTAGAGGGGCCAGTTACATTTAGACCTTATTGCTGTCATATCATTTTCTGCACTGCACTGCAGGCATTAACAGGCAAAATACCATGTTTATAATCATTCAACAATGTATTTGCATTTCCATTATATTTTTACATTTGCATTACATAATCATTAGTCACAGTAACTGTAATTGACATGATGTCCTTCTTTCTCTTCATTTTGATGAGAACTATAGAGCAAAAGCGATGGGGACCAAGAAGCTTATTACTGAAAATAACTGACTTGCTAGGTAACTATGTCTAACCGTTTACAGGGTTCCTGCACACTTTTTAAAATCAAATTTAAGGCTTTTTAAGACCTGAAGAAATCAAAATTTATACCGTTAGGGGTGTGCAATATTGACAAAAATATATCTCAATATTTTCAACGTTTTGTTGATAATAATTAGATGATATTTTACTGATTGTGTTTTTGTGCTGGTGCCATGGCTGGTTTAGGCCTGTTGTTAACAGCAGACTCACGAAGATATTCATATTTTTCATATTCTATGCAGTGGTCAGTTCACAGCAGTGACAGAAATTTAATTTTTAATTAATTTAATTTGCCACCTTAAATTGATTTCCAGGGGCATTTTCACCTATATATGGACATTCTTGCTAGACTTATTTAGCGTTATGAATCACCTTTTATGTCAAATACTAACATTCAAATTATTCAGTAATTATACTTATTTATACAATAATAGGCTACTTAATTATACAATAATTATGCAGTACCTGTCAGGATACAGGGACGGAAACAGGAGTAAGTCAATCCAAACAAAGTTTATTTTAGTGACACAAGTGCAAAGTTGAACCTTTCAAAGTTCAGAAGTGGATTCGGTGCAGATTACGATGAGTGCGGAAGATCACAGATGAGTTAATCCTCTTCAGGTTAGTCAACATCAGGCAACCACAATACGTTAATACTTGTCTGTCTCTTTCAGATGGGACCACAGGTAAGTGAAACTCAGGAGGAACACAGGAGGCTCGAGGGCATACAGGATTTCCGGATACAAGGACTCAGGCGAGGACACTAGAGACAGCAGAACAAGGGCACAGAGGTTAGTATACGTTACTTAATGGGTACAGGATACATCGGAGATTTCAGGAGACAATGGTTATGGTCTGTTCCTGTTGGAGGCTTGACAAGGACTAAAACGAAAGCTAGGTGTTTTATAGGACTGGTTGCTGATTGGGAACAGGTGCAGGGAATCAGAATTCTGGTGAGAGTGATCGCTGAGTGGTGACTGAACTTGATTGGTTCCTGACATTACCCCCCCAGAGTCTCGTGGGGGTCTACCTCGAGGTCTTGGGGCAGGTCTGTCAGGATGTTGTGCATGGAATTCGGTGAGTAACATGGGATCGAGGATGTCTTTACGTGGGATCCAACACCTTTCCTCCGGTCCATAATCCTCCCAGTCTATCAAATACTCTAACTGACCACCTCGATGTCGGGAATCTAATATCTCCTTTATCGTGTAGATGGTTTCGGCTTCGATGGGGGGTACTGGAGGATTGTTTTCTTGCTCTAGATCTGTAGTTGGAACAGGTACAGGTGGATGATGAGGTTTCAAGAGAGAGACGTGAAATGAGGGGTGGATGCGATACTGAGCCGGTAGCTGAAGCTGATAAGTCACTGGGTTTATCTGTTTTACAATGGGAAATGGGCCGATATATCTGGGACTTAATTTTCGACAGGGTAATCGTAGGCGTATATCTTTTGTCGAAAGCCAAACCAGTTGTCCAGGCTGATATTCGGGAGCATTCTGTCGATGAACATTGGCAAAGTGTTGTTGACGGTTCAGAGCTTGCTGGAGATGGTGATGGGCTTGATTCCAAACTCTCACTGTTCTGAAACCAGGCGTTGACTGCAGGGACTTCAGAAATTTCACCCGACCAAGGAAACAAGGGTGGTTGGTAGCCCAAAACACATTGGAACGGGGTTAGGCTGGTGGAAGCTTGTCGAAGAGAGTTTTGCACGTATTCTGCCCATACCAGGTATCGACTCCAGAGATGTTGATTTAAGTTGCAGAAAGTTCGAAGGAAACGGCTGACATCTTGGATTTTCCGTTCTGCCTGACCATTAGCTTGTGGGTGATATCCTGACGTTAGACTCACTGTGACGTTCATTAAGGTGAAGTATGCTCTCCATACCTTTGATATAAACTGAGGTCCTCTATCTGACACTATATCCTCTGGTATGCCGAAGTTCCGAAAGACATTATCCATTAATACTTCTGCAGTAACGAATGCTGTGGGTAAGGTTTTTAGAGGAATCAATTTGCAGGCTTTAGAAAAACGGTCAATGGCTACCAGGATACATGTATTTCCCTCTGAAGGAGGAAGGTCAGTGACAAAGTCCACTCCTATGTGTGACCAGGGCCTCTGTGGAACAGGTAAGGGCATGAGTTTCCCGGTGGGTAGATGACGGGGGTTCTTGTTCATGGCACACAGTATACATCCTTGGATAAATGTCCTTATATCTTGTACCATGTTAGGCCACCAATAGCGAGTCTGGAATGTGGAATGAGTTTTGTTTATACCTGGGTGTCCCGTACCCACAGATGAATGCGCAGAGGAGATCAGGGGAATACGGAATTTTCAGGAACATAGATTTTCCCGGTTGGACACTCTGGCGGATTGGGTTGACGTTGGGAAAGTTCGATGAGTTGTTCATTTAGATCCCACTGGATGGGATTGACAAATATTTTCTATGGCAGGACATTCTCAGGTTCCTCCGAATTGACTTCTGGAGAATGAAGACGAGACAAGGCATCTGCTCTAACGTTCTTTGACCCAGGACGGTAGGAGATCTGAAAATGGAAACGAGTAAAGAAGAGTGCCCATCTGGCCTGGCGGGGGTTAAGTCTCTTGGCATCCTTCAAGTACTGGAGGTTTTTATGATCTGTAAGAACTAAGAATGGATGTTTGGCTCCCTCCAACCAGTGTCTCCATTCCTCCAGAGCGAGCTTAACTGCCAAGAGTTCCCGATTGCCAATGTCATAGTTTATCTCTGCAGGAGATAGTTTCCGAGAGAAGAATGCACAAGGTAGTGGTCTTGGTGAGGAAGTAGAGACCTGGGATAGTACCGCTCCTACTCCTGTAGTGGAAGCATCTACTTCAACAATGAATTTCTCTTCAGGATTAGGGTGTTGTAGTAGTGGAGCTATGGTGAATGCTGTCTTCAACGCCTGGAAAGCGTTTTCTGCTTCAGGGGTCCAAAGGAGTGTCTTCGGTTTTCCCTTCAGGAGAGAGGTAAGTGGGGTGGTAATCAGGCTGTATTGGCGAATAAACCTCCTATAGAAATTTGCAAATCCTAGGAAACGCTGTAATTCTTTTATCGACTGTGGAGTGGGCCAGGAAGTAATGGCTTTGGTCTTACGATCATCCATCGCCACTCCCTTCACACTGAGGTGATAACCAAGGAATTCCACTGAAGTTTGATGGAACAAACACTTTTCAGCTTTCAGGAACAAGGAGAATTCTCGTAACCGTTGGAGTACCTGGGAGACATGTCGTTGATGTTCCACTGCGTCTTTTGAGTAGATCAAGATGTCGTCTATGTAGATTATTACGAACTGATTCAGATAGTCTCGGAAAATTTCATCCATAAAACTTTGGAACACAGAAGGAGCGTTTACCAATCCATATGGCATAACCAGATATTCATAGTGCCCTGCTGGTGTTATGAATGCGGTCTTCCACTCATCGCCCTCTCGGATCCTAATGAGGTTATACGCACTCCTCAAATCCAACTTGGTGAAGATCGTGGCCTCTCGAAGTTGCTCCAGTGACGAGGGAATCAATGGGAGCGGATAACTGAACTTCACGGTAATTTTATTTAAAGCTCTGTAGTCAATGCATGGTCTCAAACCCCCATCCTTCTTTGGGACAAAGAAAAAACTGGCCGCAGCGGGGGAAGTGGAAGGTCGAATATACCCCTGTTCTAGAACTTCTTCAATGTATCGTTTCATGGCATCTTGCTCAGGGATAGATAAAGAGTAAATTCGACCCTTGGGGATGGGTTCACCAGGAATTAACTCGATGGCACAATCCCAGTTTCGGTGGAGTGATAACTTGGCTGCTTTGACCGGGTTGAATACATCAGAGAATTTAGAATAGCAAGATGGAATGGCTACAGAGAGATTTTCAATGGGGCTCTCAATAGAAGTCGAGTTTACCGGGATGGCATCAGGTAGGTTGACGCAGGACGAGACGGAAATTTTCTCATTCACAGAAGAGCACATGCAACCCCAGTTTAAAATTTTCGCAGATTTCCAGTTGATACTCGGTTGATGTCGTATTAACCAAGGGCGACCAAGGATAAGATCGGACTGACTGTTCTCAAGGACAGATGGTTCAAATGGTTCATTATGGGTATCTTCAACACAAAGTAAGATAGGGTTGATCTTGTAGGTTACATACCCCTGATTGATGATTTCTTCGGTTACGGCATGGATGGCGTATGGTTTGGGAATGGAACACTTGTGGAGTTGGAGTCTTTGACAGAGCTGACCGGAGATGAAATCTCCTGCTGATCCCGAGTCCACGATGGCTGTAACAGAAACATGAAAGTTCGTGGATTTCAGAGTTACTGGTATCATTAACGGGGCTGACACATAGGCGGATGTGAAGACTGAACTCACAAGCATTCTCGGAGGTCTGGTTGGACATGATCGAAGAAAATGTCCCCTCATACCACAGTACAGGCATAACTTCAACTCTCTCCGTCTAACACGCTCAGCTTGAGATATTCGATGGGTATCCACTTGCATCTTTTCTACAGTTTCTTCTGAAGAACATTCAGCAGGATATTTATATGGCGACATGGGTGATGGAACTTTGCGATAGCAGCCCTGAGACCTTTGATGCACACGTATAGCTTGCTGAATGAATTTCTCAACCCCCAGATTGTCGTCGTAAATCGCAAGCTGAAGGCGAATGGCTGGATTAAGACCGCGTCGATAGACAGAGATGAGAGCTTTTTCGTTCCATCCACTGCTAGAAGCTAGAGTGCGAAATTCTAGGGAGTACTCAGCAACTGACCTTTTGCCTTGGCATAATTGTAATAGTTTATCACTGATGGATGCATCATCAACAGGATGGCCAAAAAACCTCCTTGAAATGTTTCACGAATTCTTGAACAGAAATAGTCACCGTAGATTCTTGAATCCACAGCGCTTCAGCCCATCTCAAAGCCGTTCCGGAAAACTGCTGGATAATGAAAGCAACTCTTGATCTCTCAGTGGGATATAGCTGGGCTTGTTGCTCTAAAGCAAGTGAACATTGCAACAAAAATCCGTTGCAATCCTCCGCCCGACCGGTGAACGGCGCTGGACGGGACGGTGGACTAGCGAAGCAAACGAGAGAGGAAGCGGTGTTTGCGGAAGTGTTATCTGCGGGTAGTACAGGATTCGCTGTGGCAGCTGGGGCTTGCGTAGAACTCGTCGCGGAGGTTGTAGGTTGCATCGGATCCATGCCCTTCCCCTTTTTTTTTCTTTTTAGGTCAAGCCTTCTGTCAGGATACAGGGACGGAAACAGGAGTAAGTCAATCCAAACAAAGTTTATTTTAGTGACACAAGTGCAAAGTTGAACCTTTCAAAGTTCAGAAGTGGATTCGGTGCAGATTACGATGAGTGGGGAAGATCACAGATGAGTTAATCCTCTTCAGGTTAGTCAACATCAGGCAACCACAATACGGTAATACTTGTCGGTCTCTTTCAGATGGGACCACAGGTAAGTGAAACTCAGGAGGAACACAGGAGGCTCGAGGGCATACAGGATTTCCGGATACAAGGACTCAGGCGAGGACACTAGAGACAGCAGAACAAGGGCACAGAGGTTAGTATACGTTACTTAATGGGTACAGGATACATCGGAGATTTCAGGAGACAATGGTTATGGTCTGTTCCTGTTGGAGGCTTGACAAGGACTAAAACGAAAGCTAGGTGTTTTATAGGACTGGTTGCTGATTGGGAACAGGTGCAGGGAATCAGAATTCTGGTGAGAGTGATCGCTGAGTGGTGACTGAACTTGATTGGTTCCTGACAGTACCACTGTTACCAGTCAAATTAATGCATTCAATCAAAATCCATCTTTGCAGTGCAGAGGTGACACAGAAGCAGCATTGCATAAATAAAGCTATGAGATTTTTTTTTAAATCAATATTTAAATATGAAATGATTTCTAATTTTAACGTTTTAATTAAAGGGTACTTTAAATATGAAACTAAAACCGCCAGTAGGCAGCGGCAAGCAGAGGCGGACAGAGTACACAGCTTCATTACTTGAGTAAAAGTACAGATACCCCTTGCTAAATTTTACTCAAGTACAAGTAAAAGTACTACAGTCAGATGTCTACTTAAGTAAAAGTAGGGAAGTACTTGTTTTTAAAAGTACTTGAGTATCAAGAGTACAAGAGTACATTTTCTAACTATTGCATTACTACTGCCAGAGTGCTTACATTTATGTACAGAAACGTCCTACATGGAGTTATGAAAAATGTTAATGTTAATACCTTGGAGAATGTAAAAGGAATTGAAAGTAAAATCATTTTCATTTTCATCTTTTTACCATGTTGCTTTATTTAACATTTCTCACTTGCCCACAAGGCAATAGCACAATGGCAACGCTCTGACAACCTCTGCTAGAGTTTTAATGGATTTTTTGCACCCACATTTGAACCTGTTTCATCCATGGAGTTGACTTTGGCGGAAAGCTGAAGGTGATTGCTGATAGGCTGTCCCAATCAGTGTAGCCTGCACAATCCAATCACGTTTGAGAGGGAAACAACAAATTGAGGGTTTCTGAGATTTTTTTTGTCCTTTTTTTTTTTAGATTGAAGAAGTAACGGGTACTCAAGGTTATGGATAGAAATGTAGTGGAGTAAAGAGTACAATATTTGTCTTTCAAATGTACTTGAGTAAATTCATGAGTACTCCCCAAAAATGATACTCGAGTAAAGTACAGATCCCTCAAAATTGTACTTAAGTACTGTACTCGAGTAAATGTACTCTGTTACTGTCCGGCTCTGGCGGCAAGTCACAGTCTTAATAAGTGAGTTGAGGGATTCATTCAATCAACCGATTCGTTCAAACGGCTGATTCATTCGGGAAAGGAGCAAGTGATTCGTTCCAAACGCAGATTTCAGTCAAGAAATCATCGCTGTCTGTTGCATTGAGACTCTGCTACGGTTTCATTTTGAAATTCTAGTCGCCGAAATAAAGGGAAAACAAGCAATATTGACAATATTGTGTCTACAAATAACTCCCAATGTTAAGTTATTGTTAATTTAACTGTTGTATAACATCAATATCACAGTTGCAATTGTGCACGGGAAAAAGGCACTCTTGCTGATTTGATATTCTAATATAAGAACATAATATGATATAAATATAAGACATAAACTAATTTGGGGACATAGCCTACCTATGAACTGCACACAGCAGTGAAACGATAGACAAATGCGATGTCAGTTCAGCTTTCTTCTTCTCTCCTCTCTCGCGTGCAGGAGACAGACGTTATTCTACCGCGATTCCCGCGAATGTGATGCGAATTGTCACGTGAACAAGCAAATCCACAAAGATAGAATAATAAAAAATAATATGCATACAACTGGGCCAAGCTTGTTGTCACAGGGGCACCGGCCCCCCTATGGCCCCCCCTCTAGAACTGCCACTGGCCCTGTCAACTGGAATTATTATTGAAGGTTAAATATAACATCTCAAATGAAATATGTGTTTTTATAATAACAACGTTATAATATTTTAATGATAGGTAAAAATATAATAAATATGTAATATAACGTTAGTTATCATATTTAACAAAATACTCCTCTCTATAGCAATTTTTTAAGTCCAACTAACATGATGGTTAAATGGCTTTCCTGAGATAAATGTAACGTTACGTGACATATTGTTCTCCAGCTGTTTTATGGATATCTTTCCACGGTTGAAAAACACTGATCGATCGATTTTATTACATTTCGGTAAGTTGAACTGTATCTTTCAAATGACCTATATTCGTGTTTATTTACTATTAACTGGTAGTGAAGAGTAACAGATGATCGGTTCACGTGCCGCTTGAACTGAGATCTGTCACGTCACATTTACAAGCGCCAAAACCGTGTTTATTGTTTGAATTTTGTGATTAAATTGACAGAATCTGAGAGCTGAGAATCTGTTTCATATCAATAGTAACCTCCTCTGTCTTGTCTGTCGTTGTCAGTGTCCTCTTTGCTTCGTGATTTTTCTCTGCGTGAGAAAATGAATGTGTGGCGTGAGAGCGTGTAAAAAGTGACAATAGCGTGAGTCTCACGTGAGAGTTGTCAGCCCTGCGGATTCAGTTTGTAAATGTTGTTGGCGGGTGTGCTTGTGCTGCTGCGGTCTTGTTCATCTGCCATGTTGTTTGTGTATCTCTCTATGGCAAACGCTGAGCCGTTCAGAACTACGGGAGCCCAGACGGGAGCGTCGGCAGATGTTAAAGAGAAAAACGATTTTCATTCAAACAAATCGACGTAAACTACACATTTGGGTTAATCGATAAAATCGATTCATCACCCAGCCCTACTTAGGTTACATGTTTTGAGTTATGTATAACTTGTATAATGTATAATTCTAACTGATGTATGTAAACATTTCGTCTAAACTGTTGCTGTCTTCAGTGAGGGGAGCCAGTCAGAGCTCAGGACCAACAACCTCAACGACGGCAGTGCAAGAAGGAGCAACGGCAGAGCTACAGACTCCTTGTTAACAGAAGAGCCGGTCCTTCATAATAAATACATTTTTACATTGATCCAATTACAGGATAAAAATAATTACATTTATGAGCAAATTACACTGTAAAAAAGTAAATGTGCAGTTGTTGCTTTAAGGAGGTTTTTCTACCTGTTCCCTAAAAACTGCTACAGTCCCTCACTGTACAACACAACAGTACAGAACACAATTACTTTATTCATTTGTACATTTATTAATTTTTCATACTTTATTCACATGCATTAATACATTATGTAGGTAATGACACGTGAAAAACTATTATTAGATTAAATATGTGTATTGCCTTATATGGTTTTTGTAACAAACTGAATTATTATTTGAAACAATCAAAAATGTCTGGGTCGTCTGCAGATTTTCCACCTTTTAACCACAAGATGTTGTTAGTGTGCAGTGTGTTGAAAAGCTTCGAGTAATGAACTATTCTACGATACAGTTGAGGTAAAGTCTCAGTGCTTCACAAAGCTTCATTTCTCCATCACTAACACCTGCTCTTTGTTGATCGGTGAATTTTGCTTCAATGAGAAATTGTGATTTGAGGTTATTAAACACATTAAGTTGCAGCAAAGTGAAAATCACAATTGACAGCGCTACTCTTCAGCACAATGTTAACCACAGCATTCAATAACAGAAACTCCTCTAAATGTCCATCCAGGAGCGACTGAACATCTGGCAGACGGGCATATTCCCGCTGGGCTGATGTGCTTTTTAGGCCGACACATCTCACACTTTTGTTTCCTTTTTTTGTCTAAACGGCCCATAAAACTCATACATCGGTGGATAATTAGTGGTGCTTGCAAAGCAACACTATTGTTCTTCTCCATACTTATTATTATTAGTGGTGCTTGCAAAGCAACACTATTGTTCTTCTCCATACTTATTATTAGTGGTGCTTGCAAAGCAACACTATTGTTCTTCTCCATGCTTATTATTAGTGGTGCTTGCAAAGCAACACTATTGTTCTTCTCCATACTTATTATTAGTGGTGCTTGCTGAAAGCAAGGCATCACTATTGTTATTGTGTATACTTATTAGTGGTGCTTGCCAAATGCAAGGCAACACTAGTGTTATCTTGCAAAAATTATTCCACACAAAGTTTGGCGCGTAACTCCTCCTGCACCGTTTGTCACAGACCCCTGAGTGAGGCGTCAAATCGTGCGGCTCATTGAGGAGAGGTGTGCTATGACTTTTCTAAGCGATCGGGTGTACGATGTTCGCACAGCGGACGAAAAAGCGGCCAAAAAAATCCCATTGACTTAACATTGCGGAATGTTCAGAAATTCAAATCCCAACCGACTTTTTCACACACACAGACACAAAGGGCCTGACACCCCTGCATTTCTCTCCCTCTCTCTCCCTCAGAGGATTTATATTATCAAGCAGCCAATAAGTAATGGCCTAAAATCTTCATAGCCTCACCCTAGCAACCAATTACAGCACCCTAGCAACCGTAGGCCGTTAATAAAGATTTTAAGAACTCTATAATAACTCTATAGTAACTATCTTTTACTATGTTATAAAAAATACATGCTGACATCACAGACCCCTGAGTGAGGCGCCAAATCGTGCGGCTTATTGAGGAGAGGTGTGCTACATCTTTTCTTAGAGATCGGGGGTAAGGTAATTGCCCCAGGGGCAAAAAAGCGCCCAAAAAATCCCATAGACTTAACATTGCAACAAACTTTGACGAGTCATAGCTCAGAAATCAGATTTCACAGAAACGTGTGATTTGCCACATTTGAAGAGGCTGACAGGCTCTGTAAGAACATACCTCACAATGGGGTAAAAGTTGCACCCCTGGGGGGCAGGAGCTGCTCAAAGTTGCCCCATTGACTTACTATGGTGTAGGATGGGCCGTCCTACACATTGCTAAGGGATTTTGTATTGAACATAGCTCTGGATCACAGTGTCATAGAGACAAGGGGGCGGGCTCATTTTACTCAGACGACCAATCAGTCTCTCAGGATTATTGTGAAGCTATTAAGCCATGCCCTAGCAACCATTTAGAGCACCTTAGCAACAAGTTACATAGACTTCCATTGAAAGAGATCAAAGTGATATCTCCGGACTGAATTGTCATAGAAACACAAGGGTGGTTTCGTTTGACTCGGGGCAGCAAACAGCCAATCATGAATCATATCAACACTTCCTAGCCCCTACCTAGCAACCATTGTCGAGCACCTTAGCAACCAATATCCATAGAGGGATATCTTCCATTCTGAATGTCACAGAGGCATGGGAGTTGGTTTATATCATACATACTGTCAACCAGCCTTTGGAGTTTCATGATTGGCAGTTGCCAAGCCACTCCCTAGCAACCAAACAGATTACCCTAGCAACCATTATGCAAGACCTATACCTCTGTATCAGAACATCATATAGAGATGGGGTTAACACAAGTTTGACTCTGGGCAGCAAACAGACAAACATGAATCATGTCAACAGTTCCTAGCCCCTCCCTAGCAACCATTGTCGAGCACCTTAGCAACCAAAATCAATGGAGGGATATCTTCCATTCTAAATGTCACAGAGGCATGGGAGTTGGTTTATATCATTCATAATGATAAGCAGCCTTTGGAGTTTCATGATTGGTAGCTACCAAGCCACTCCCTAGCAACCAAATAGAGTACCCTAGCAACCATTTTGCAAAACCTATATCTCTGCATCAGAACATCGTACAGAGATGGAGGTTGGCTCTTTTGACTCATGCTAGCAAACAGGACTTCTAACATGTTACACATGCTAGCTGTGAATAGCTACATGCTAATAGCGATTAGGTAAGTGCTACATCATGCCAAGAAAGTGTTAAGAACTCCAATAGTAACCATCTGTGACAACTACCAACAACCTAGTAACACCATAGCAACTACCCAGAATACCTTAGCAACCACCTAGCAACGCCCTAGCAACCACCCAAAATACCCTAGCAACCACCTAGCAACACCATACCAACCACCCAGAACACCCTAGCAACCGCCTAGCAATGCCCTAGCAACCACCAAGAATACCCTAGCAACTGCCTAGCAATGCCCTAACAACCACCCAGATTACCCTAGCAACCACCTAGCAACACCATAGCAACCACCCAGAACACCCTAGCAACCACCTAGCAACCACCTAGAATACCCTAGCAACCACCCAGAATACCCTAGCAACCACTCAGAACACCTTAGCAACGCCCTAGCAACCATCTGAACAACTTGAATAAGCCATATCTCAGCACCAGAACGTAGTACAGACATGTTTGTTGGCTCGTTTGCAATCATGTACCACACCCTAGCAATCGAGTGGCGAGTTTTGCCACTGCAAGCACCACTTCACATTTTCTTCTGGAAATGTACATTCTAGTTATTCTTATTATTCTGGACAAAGTTTGGCGCGTAACTCGTCCCGCAAATTTTGTCACAGACCCCTGAGTGAGGTGTCAAATCGTACGGCTCATTGAGGAGAGGTGTGCTATGACTTTTCTAAGTGATCGGGTGTACGATGTTCGCACAGCGGACGAAAAAGCGGTCAAAAAAATCCCATTGACTTAACATTGCGGAATGTTCAGAAATTCAAATCCCAACTGTCACTTTCACACACACCCACAGAAAAGGGCCTGACAGCCCTGCGTTTCTCTCCCTCTCTCTCTCCCTCAGAGGATTTATTTTATCAAGCAGCCAATAAGTAATGGCCTAAAATCTTAATAGCCACACCATAGCAACCAGTTACAGCACCCTAGCAACCGTGGGCGATAGGCATGAGGCCGCAGGCCATACTAAATAACTCTATAAAAACTCTATAAAAACTCCTTTTAAAAACTCCATAGTAATCATCTGTTAAAAAATACACGCCGACATCACAGACCCCTGATTGAGGCGTCAAATTGTGCGGATTATTGAGGAGAGGTATGCTGTGACTTTTCTTACCGATCGGGGGTACGGTGTTTGCCCCAAGGGCAAATCATTGGGTAAAAAAAATCCCATAGACTTAACATTGCCACAAACTTTGACGACTCGTAGCACTGACCAATGATTTCTCAGAAACTTGTAATTTACCACATTTGAAGAGGCTGGCAGGCTCTGTAAGAACATACCTCACAATGGGGTAAAAGTTGCACCCCTGGGGGGCAGGAGCTGCTCAAATTTGCCCCATTGACTTACTATGGTGTAGGAAATCACAAACAGCTTTCCTCAACACTTCCTAGCCCCTCCCTAGCAACCATTGTCGAGCACCTTAGCAGCTAAAATCTATAGAGGGATATCTTCCATTCTGAATGTCACAGAGGCATGGGAGTTGGTTTATATCATTCATACTGACAAGCAACCTTTGGACTTTGATGACTGGCAGCTGCCAAGCCATTCCCTAGCAACCAAACAGAGTACCCTAGCAACCATTTTGTAAGACCTATATTTCTGCATCAGAACATCGTATAGAGATGTGGTTTGGCTCTTTTGACTCATGCTAGCAAACAGGGCTTCCAACATGCTACACATGCTAGCTGTGAATAGCTACTTGCTAATAGCGATTAGGTAGTGCTAAATCATGCCAAGAAAGTGTTAAGAACTCCAATAGTAACCATCTGTGACAACTACCAACCACCTAGTAACACCATAGCAACCACCCAGAATACCTTAGCAACCACCTAGCAACGTCCTAGCAACCACCCAGAATATCCCTAGCAACCGCCTAGCAACACCATAGCAACCACCCAGAATACCCTAGCAACCGCCTAGCAACGCCATAGCAACCACCCAGAATACCCTAGCAACCACCTAGCAACACCATAGCAACCACCCAGAACACCCTAGCAACCGCCTAGCAACGCCCTAACAACCACCAAGAATACCCTAGCAACTGCCTAGCAACGCCCTAGCAACCACCCAGAATACCCTAGCAACCGCCTAGCAACCACCCAGAACACCCTAGCAACCGCCTAGCAACGCCCTAGCAACCACCCAGAATACTCTAGCAACCACCTAGCAACACCATAGCAACCACCCAGACTACCCTAGCAACCGCCTAGCAACCACCCAGAACACCCTAGCAACCGCCTAGCAACGCCATAGCAACCACCCAGAACACCCTAGCAACCGCCTAGCAACGCCCTAGCATCCACCCAGAATACCCTAGCAACCTCCTAGCAACACCATAGCAACCACCCAGAACACCCTAGCAACCACCTAGCAACCACCCAGATCACCCTAGCAATGCCCTAGCAACCACCCAAAATACCCTAGCAACCAACCAGAACACCCTAGCAACCACCCAGAATACCCCAGCAACCGCCTAGCAACCACCCAGAACACCCTAGCAACCGCCTAGCAACGCCATAGCAACCACCCAGAACACCCTAGCAACCGCCTAGCAACGCCCTAGCATCCACCCAGAATACCCTAGCAACCTCCTAGCAACACCATAGCAACCACCCAGAACACCCTAGCAACCACCTAGCAACCACCCAGATCACCCTAGCAATGCCCTAGCAACCACCCAAAATACCCTAGCAACCAACCAGAACACCCTAGCAACCACCCAGAATACCCTAGCAACCACCCAAAACACCCTAGCAACCACTCAGAACACCTTAGTAACGCCCTAGCAACCACCTGAACAACATGAATAAGCCATATCTCAGCACCAGAACATCGTACAGACATGTTTGTTGGCTCGTATGCAATCATGTACCACACCCTAGCAACCGAGTGGTGAGTTTTGCCACTGCAAGCACCACTTCACATTTTCTTCTGGAAATGTACATTCTAGTTATTTATGTTGTGCTTAATTGTTGGCGCTGGGGTCTCTATGCTGGTGTAATGCATTTGGCAAAAAAGTCAGCGTAGGATTTTTTTTTCTGACTGATTGACGCAGAGAAATTGCTTGAAAAAAGAAACTGGCCCTTCAGTGATACACTGTAAAACACATAAATTAACACTTAATACCTTAATTGACTCTCCTAATGCAGTCCCTTGCAAAGCATGCTGGGAAGTCCGGATCCATTGCCCAGGGCTGCGTTTAGCATCATAAGCCTGAAGTAGATCGTAGAGCACACGGGGAAAGATGTTGGCAGTTTATGTTAATGTTTAATGTTCAGTTCTGTTGGACATTAGAGTTGTCTCTGTTACTGAACGTTGTGGTTTGTGCTGAAGAGTAGCGCTTGTGTTCAGACTGTGACTCTCAGTGTTCAGTGTTCAGTTCTGACATCTGACTTTATATAGTGATTCATTATATACAGTGTGCATAATGATGAACAACACTGTTAATACAACTAAACTCAGTTATTTTGAATTAACTCCATTAACCCCTTAACTGTCACCCCCCCCCCCTTTTTTTCTGCATAGACATAAAAATCACTATCCAAACTTAAATGGTTGTAATTCAAGAATGCTTTGGAATATAGACCTATGGTTGGTCTTGTTTTTTTCCAGACATTTTCCAGATTATTGTAGAAGTGTAGAAATTATTAAAAATGAAACAGAAAAAAAGTTATATAAGTTTGAGTTTATGAAATTGTGCAATGTAAAAATATAATTATTAATATTTTAATATATGTATATATATATTACAAAATATATTTTACTCTAAAACTGCAAGTTGTGTTCCAAATTTTAGGTTGATATCTCAAAAAATGAGCTTTCAGTAAGATTTTATTCGTGCGCAGTACCAAACTTTTTCACTAGGTGAACACCAGACTCCATTACTGCCCATATAAGGGCGCCTCCATTTTCATATGTGTTTTGAGTGATCTGAACCATGTATTTCCATAATTTTCATACAATTTATGAAGTAGACATCCTATTCAGAAGTAGTATGGGTGGTTTGGCAGTATTTGATTTGAATTCAACCTCTAATAAATGCATAAAAAGAGCACATATGTGCGTTATAGCTCGCAGCCGCATCACAAATCGAGAATCCATAAATTTTTCTTTATATTTAAAACATTTTCAGACTTTTTTTTCTCATAAAATGGAATTGGTTTTACCTTTTGAACTCTTGGCATGAAAACAAACTGAGGTTTCTACCAATCTTTCATAATTTTTCATGTTTATTGCTATTTCAAAATAAAGGCCTAAATACTCCTAATGAATATGAAATATTCTTGTTGCAAATTGATAAATTACCGCTCCTCTGTAATTTAGTTTAGAAAACAAAATATGAAAACTAGAGATTTTAAGCTTTCAAATGATATATAGTTTGTCAATATTACTTCAGGTTTTTACTAAGATATTATTGTTTTAAATATATAGTGGCAAACGTCCCACCTGTGGGACGGTGACACTCGTTCTATAGATAATATTGTAGTGGAAAGTTTTGCTGGGTCAAGCACCATTCACATTTTCTCCACATTTTAGTCCAGTTTAGTAAGGGATATTATATTATATGTTACATGTTTACTTAGTACATCATAATAAATGAATAAAGTCTGTGAAAGGTTTGATATAGTGTAGTTTGTGCTCCTCCATCAGCAGCTGCAGTTTCTCTCAGCTGTATCAGTGCAGTCACTGTGACGTCTGACTGACAGAGGTTTTTGTACCACTCTTTATCACTGTGTGAACACATACTGACTGTTTATATAGTGTACACTCTGACAGTAATAATCTCCTGTATCTTCAGTCTGGACTCCACTGATGATCAGAGTAAAATCACTGCCAGAGTCAGTTCCACTGCCAGTGAATCTAGATGGAGTTCCAGTATAAAGGCTTCTTATGTTATTAATCATGAGTTTAGGAGCTTCTCCAGGTTTCTGCCGATACCAGTGTAAGTAGCTGCTGTATATTCCTACATCTATATGACACTTTATTATTGCTGTTTGACTCTGTTGGACAGTTTTAACTTCAGGACTCTGAGTAACAGTGAACTGTCCTCTACACTCTGAAAGAAAACACAACAAAAATGAAAATTACATATGATGATATACGGTAAATGATAAACATATACTTATTTCACATTTTAAGATAATTAATAATCCTTATAAAAACAAGCTTAAACAAACCTTGAATAAACAGTGCAATGGTCCAGATGAAGATGTTGATTGTGTTCATTGTTGTAGTTTAGTCGTGTGTGATGATGAAGAGTGTGTGTGTTCTGCTCTCAGTCATGAAGTGTTAAACTCACAGCACTATAAACACTCTCAGAGCACTGAAGCATGTGCTGACAATGCAAAGAAGTGGGCAGGATTTACAACAGCTTGTGCTGAGAACAAACTCATATACACTAGAGTTACACAATCATGACTTTATTTAGTATGTTTATTGTGACTCCTGAGACACTGAGGATGTGCAGATGAACGTCCATCTCTGTGTCCATATTCAGTCATGTGACCATCATCACTGCTACACTTCCACTAGATGAAGCGCCATCACTAAAGTAAGATCATGAATCATGAGTGTGTTCAGAAAGTATCAGGACTGATTGTGAATCTCTAATCAGAGTTCATGGTGTCACTCCATCTATCATGAAGCCTCATGTGTGTCTGAAATCATCAGATGGAGAAGAAACAGGCGTTAAAGATGGAGACATATTAGAGCTTGTTCACGTTTCATGATCTTGTGTGGAGATTCATAACCAGTCCAGATACTTTTATAACAAACCTTGAATATGAAAACATGCTTGACTGTGTAGAACATGCAAAACACCTTTTATATCTTCATTGTCACACTTTCTATTGACTTTGGCTCTAATATTCAATAAAGTCATTATTTGAACAGATTCTCACTGAAGATTGAAGTGTGAAGCTGCAGGTTTTTCTGTCAATCATGATGACTGATCTGCATATGAAGAACAGAAGCATCATTATGAGAAACTCCACAACATCATCCATGATCAAAGAGGTCAAAGGTCACCTCAGAGGTCACAGCTCATCACATATATTTCTTTAAACAGTGTTATATCAGAAAGCATTTAGTCAAATCTGAATGAGTGAGTGTTGAGAAGAGCTGAGGATCTTCTAATATCAGTGTGTTGAAGTGTTGTTTCTCTCTCTCTGCTGGAGTGTGTGTTCACTCGAGTGGAATAGAGGTTTTTGTACGAGCGTTTCATTAGATTGTATCACTGTGGTGGACATTCGGTGGAGGAACTAAACTGGTGATCAAATGTAAGTCTTTTTAATTACCTCTTTAAAAAAAATAAAATTTTGATTTCAGAAAGTGTTTTAAAATTGAAACAAGAACAACATTTATTAATAATAATGATTATTAGATATTGTGGCAACACTTTACTTAAAGCCTTTATGTGTAATGCATTATAAAGGTTTCAATAATGTAGATTATAATGCCTTATATCTTTTCATAAATAATTCTAACCAAAGTTTAAATGCATTAAAATATTTGCAAATTCCTTGTTACATCTTAAGTGGTTGTTTATCATGTGTTTTAGTGTATTATAATTTTTGGAAGGTGTAACAGTGAATAGATAATATTATAATGTGTTAAACTGCAGTTACAATTATTCATGTGATCATACATGCTTTATAATGTGTATGTGTAATGTACTTAATGCATTAAAAATACTTTTAGAATGGAAATATTTAAAGGCTTTAAGTAAAGTTTTACTAATATTGTGAATAATAATAAAATATAAATATAATAAAATGATATTGTCATGTTTATTCATTCAAAAGAACGGCATTATTCCTTTCAACAACACAAAATTAAATTCTAAACTTATTTCCATAATGTGTCTCACTATGAGTTTAATCAGTTTATTACATGTTTGTTTTTCCTTCATTTATTTCTACACTGAGTTCATATTTAGTTCATCTTTTATTGTAGAAATCATACATGTAAAAAAGAGATTTGACATCAGAATGTAAATGTTGCTACTTTCTGTAGTTCAGTCAATGATACTGAATCTCTTTTGCTCATGTTGTGCTTATAATTCAGTGCTTTATAATACAAACACAATATATGTGTGATTCAATTGTGTTTTAATTCTGTTTGAAAATGACTTATGTTTTGACTGGAATATCTCACTTAAGTAAAAAATCACTTTATTTTGGGATATAAAAACTGTTCAAATTAAAGTATTCAGTGTATTACAATGCTATATATTATAATGAGGATTGATTTAAATGCATATAGTGATTGTGTAGTTTGTATATTGTATATCTATATATATATGACCTGTAGTGAAGCTGAAGGACATGAAGGATCAGATGCTGGTGATTTGTCCTGCATTCCTCATGTCTGCTGCTTCAGTCCTGTTGAAATGCTGTGAATGTGCAGTGCAGTGTGTGTGTGTGTGTTTGTGAATGTGTTGTGTTTGTCTCCTGCAGCTGGTCCCACAGTGAAGCCCTCAGTGTCTCTGCTGCCGCCCTCTTCTCTGCAGATCTCTGGAGAATCAGCCGCACTGCTCTGCCTGCTCAGCTCTTACTCTCCACAGGGGGCGCTGGTGAGCTGGACAGTGGACGGGTCAGAGGTCACCGAGGGGGTTCTGACCAGCGCAGAGAGCCAGCAGGACGGCCACTACAGCCGCAGTAGCGTCCTGACCCTCAGCAAAGCACTCTGGGAACAGGGAGAGGTTTACGTCTGCAGAGTAACACATGATGGAGCTCCTCATGAGGTCTCGTTCCACAAGAGCTCTGAGTGCTGATGTTTCTCTCCTGAAGATGAGCCGTATCTGAGTGTCCTGTGTCAGGCAGGATTCACATGAGTCTAGTGCTGCAGCTGTAGTGCTTTACAACTCCATACTGAGAGAGTGTGTGTGTGTGTGTGTGTGTGTGTGTGTGTGTGAGAGATCTTTCAATCTTCTGTGTTTGCTGAAACATTCAATAAAGCTTCTCAACAAGTTCACTTTGTGTCTGACAACATCATTGAACTAACAGATGAAGATGCAGGTGCTTTTCAGAAGGTTGATGTAGCAGTAAATGTCAAATAAAGCTCTTGGGGTTTGAACATGGTCTCTGGAGACAGAGCTGCTCTATTCTGAGAGATCACAATCACTCCACCCTGACAATGCAAATGGGATTTTCAGTCTCACTCTCTGATTGGTTACATGATCTGAACTGGAACACAACAGTTTCACTTCTGCAAAAGGAGGTGATGGTATTTAAATCATAAAAATATATAATAAAAATAATAATTTAAGTGACTGAATGCAGTCTGTTCAGTTTGATTGACAGGGATCATATATTACACCTAAAACATGATAATCATATTAAAACACTGACTCATTCTCTTCATAAACACAAGATTGATGTTGATTGTAATGATATAGTGTTATTAGTGATTGAAAATACAATCATAAATAATTCTTCAAACCTGGGGCCGGTTGCATAAATCTATTTAAGACTAGTCTTGCAAGTTAGTCGTCTCATTTTTTTCTTTAAGACTGGTATTTACTTTTTTAAGTCAGTTGCATAACATTTTAGACTGGTCTAATGTAAGACAAAAAAGTAAGACTGGTTCCCCCTTGGCTAACTTTCCTTTACAATTTATGTTGCCATGGAAACAAATAAACAGTCAAGTGCTCTAGATTCACAAAAGTGGTCCGACTTTGTCTTGCGCTATGGCATATTTTAATATTTGCTTTTATGAAAGGGCAATAAGAAGAGAAAGAGTTTTCAAAGACTGTTCAAACCCATTAGAAGTCCTTTCTGAAAAGGAACTGCTGGAGAAACTAAGGTTTCCTAGACATGTAATACAAGAACTAGCAATTGACTTGGAGGAGCATTTGAGGCCTGAAACTTCAAGAAATTTTAGCATCCCTCCACTGCTACAAGTATGTCTAGCTCTACGCTTCTTTGCCACAGGATGTTTTATAAACACAGCTGCAGACTTATTTGGGGTACACAAGTCTACAGCATCAAGAATTATTCATCGGGTTGCCTGTGCACTGTCAGGAAGACTTCCAATTTATCCGACTGATGTCTCTACCTTGAACAAGGTGAAGGCAGATTTTTTCAACATTGCAAGATTTCCAAATGTAGTTGGAGCCATTGATGGAACACACATTAGGATTCAAGCACCTACAATTCATGAGCCATTGTTTGTTGATAGGAAAGGCTACCACAGTATTAACGTAGAGGCCATTTGTGATGCCAAACTAAGAGTGCTCAACTGTGTTGCTCGTTGGCCAGGATCAACCCATGACTCTAGAATTTTAGTGAATTCCCAAATTCATGATGCATTTGAGAGAGGAGAATTGCAGGGTGTGGTCTTGGGTGACTCTGGTTATCCACTCAAATCCTGGCTACTCACACCTTTCTTAAATCCAGTCAGTGTGCCTCAAACTCGGTACAACACAGCCCATGCCAAAACAAGAAATGTTATTGAAAGGTGTTTTGGAGTCCTGAAACGAAGATTTCATTGTCTGCATGCAGAGCTCAAAATGAAACCAGAAAGAGTCTGCAACATAATCTGTGCATGTGTTGTTTTGCACAACATGGCAAGGTAATACATATGTTTTTAACTGTAATTAAAACTCCTAGCTACATATTCCCCAATGATTTTAAATTAAATGAGTAAAATATCACTTTCCATTTAATAGAGATCTTGCACTCCCAGACTTGGAGGATCACCAAATTTGTGAAGAACCCACTTTGGCGATTAACGAGGCAGGAGGTGAAGATGGATCTGGGCCTTACATTCGACAAATGATTGTAGAAAACATTTTCTCAGTTTGACTGAGAAAAATGAAAGAATTTATACTTTCAAATGAATTGGACATATTATAATTTATTCATTGAGACAATACTTACAAAATATTTGATGCATAGTATAAGTAAAATCAGCTGAAATATGATATAATCTTCAAATCACAAATACATTAACTGTTACGGAACGACAGAGGCAGGATGCAATTGCAAAAACGCTGTTTATTATCTCCAAACGATCAGATAGGTACACACACACAAACGTAACACAACACAGAAGAGTGGTCGAGCGGACACCAGCGCTGGATGTTGAAGTGACGCAGGGACCTCGGTGGACAACAGGTGGTGGTGCTCTGTGATCCAATGGTGGTGCTCTGTGATCCAGTGGTAATCCCAAACGGTGCTCTGTGGTCTAGTGAAGGTGAAGGGTATCCAAACGAACCGACACGACGAGAGACACAGGGAATCCACAATCCAGATGACAGACACGGGAACACGCCAGGAAAACCACACAACTATCTGACAACATGAGACAGCAGTTACTGACATAAAAAGGGACAAACAAGTGGAACCAGCTGGCGCCGCTAATCAATGATAATCAGCGGCCACACCCACACAGACGCAACAGCACGCAGGACGAGAGAGAGACAGTGAATTGATCAACCGTGACAGTACCCCCTCCCCTAGGAACGCCTCCTGGCGTTCCCCGACGGACTTACCTGTCGATTGTAATCATCGATCACGGAGTGATCCAGAATGTCCCTAGCAGGAACCCAACTTCTCTCCTCCGGACCGTAACCTTCCCAATCCACCAGGTACTGGAATCCGCGTCCCCTCCTTCTCGAGTCCAGAATGCGGTTAACCGAATAAGATGGTTCCCCATCTATGAGTCTCGCGGGGGGGGGGGGGGGGGTGGGGGGGGGGGGGTGACACAGGTTTAATTTTGAAACACAGGTTTGAAACACAGGTTTGAAACACAGGTTTAATTTTGGACACATGGAAGGCGAGATGAATTCTCCTGTACACAGGAGGAAGTTTGAGTCGGACTGCCACCGGACTAATGATCTTGGTGGCAGGGAATGGGCCAATAAATTTAGGAGCAAGCTTGTTAGTTACGGATCGGAGAGGAATGTTCTTAGTAGAAAGCCACACTTTTTGACCAACGACGTATATCGGAGGCTTCGACTGGTGGCGATCGGCCTTAGCCTTGGTGCGCGCCCCCACTTGGAGAAGAGTCTCACGGGCTCTAGTCCAAGTGTGGCGGCACCTCTGGACGAAGACGTGAGCAGAGGGGACCGTGACCTCGGATTCCGTACTGGCAAAAACTTGTGGCTGGTAACCTAAGCTACCTTCAAACGGCGTAAGGCCCGTGGATGACACTGGTAATGAGTTGTGTGCGTACTCCACCATAGAAAGTTGTTGGCTCCAGGAGGAAGTATTCTTGGAAACCAAACATCGCAACACTTTCTCCAAATCTTGGTTGGCTCTCTCGGTTTGACCATTGCTTTGGGGATGGAATCCCGAAGAAAGACTGACAGTCGCCCCAGTAACTTACAAAACTCTTGCCAAAATTTGGACACAAATTGGGGACCCCTGTCAGAAACCTCATCCATCGGGAGGCCATGTAAGCGAAAGACGTGATCTATAACAGTTATTGCTGTCTCCTTGGCGGAGGGTAATTTGGGCAAGGGAATAAAGTGAGCTGCCTTCGAGAACCGGTCCACGACGGTCAAAACGACCGTCTTGCCCTGGGAGGGCGGGAGGGCGGTGATAAAATCTAGTGCAATGTGGGACCAGGGTCTCGAAGGGACAGACAGCGGTTGGAGTAACCCATCTGGGGGTCAATTGGAGGATTTACCAGTGACACAAACCGAGCAAGCCAAGACAAAACTGCGGATGTCACGAGCCATAAGTGGCCACCAGAATTGTTGCTTTACCAAAAAACTGGTGCGATTAGCTCCTGGATGACAGGCCACGCTGGAACAATTCCCCCACTGAATAACGTCGGACCGACACTCCTCTGGCACAAATAAGCGATTCGTTGGGCAAATGGGCGGAGGCGTTACCCCTTCTAAGGCCTTCATGACCTTCAATTCGACCTCCCACCTTAGAGTGGAGACGACTAAAGTCTCGAGTAAAATACACTCGGGAGTAGACGGGCGTTCGGATTGGTCAAAAATTTGAAATAAAGAATCGGGTTTGATGTTCTTGGAACCCGGGCGGTACGAAAGAGAAAAGTCAAAACGTCTGAAAAAAAGTGCCCATCGATCCTGCCTAGAGTTGAGTCTTTTGGCGGTTCTAATATACTCTAGATTCTTGTGCCGTCCATACGATAATATACTCTAGATTCTTGTGCCGTCCTAGATTCGGTCCATACGATAAAAGGTACCCCTGACCCTTCTAACCAGTGATGCCATTCTTCCAGCACTAACTTGACTGCCAACAACTCTCTGTTACCAATGTCATAGTTACGCTCGGCAGGTGATAAACGATGGGACAAAAACGCGCAAGGGTGCATCTTGTCGTCTGTGGAAGAACGTTGGGAAAGAACTGCTCCTACCCCCACCTCTGATGCGTCGACCTCCACCACGAACTGACGTGATGGATCAGGGGCAACGAGGATGGGTGCCGAAACAAAGCGGCTCTTAAGTTTAGCGAATACAGCCTTGGCTGTATCGGACCACCTGAACGTCGTTCTGGGGGAGGTCAAGGCAGTCAGAAGCGCGGCTAGTTGGCTGAAGTTGCGAATAAAACGCCGATAAAAATTGGCGAACCCCAGGAACCTCTGTAGGGCCTTACGGGAATCTGGACTTGGCCAATCAATCACAGCCTTAACCTTGTCAGGATCCATTCGCATTCCCTCAGACGAGACGATGTACCCTAGGAAAGGAACAGACTGTGCATGAAAAACGCATTTCTCCGCCTTGACAAAAAGCCCATTCTCTAACAACCTCTGAAGCACTCGTCTGACGTGCTGAACGTGTTCCTGGAGAGAAGATGAAAAAATCAATATGTCAACCTGCTAAACATATATGAATTGGTCGACCATATCTCTCAACACGTCATTGACGAGTGCCTGGAAGACCGCCGGGGAGTTGGACAGCCCGAACGGCATGACCAAGTATTCAAAGTGCCCCCTAGGGGTATTGAACGCGGTCTTCCATTCATCGCCCTTCCTTATGCGAACCAAATGATAAGCGTTACGTAAATCCAGTTTAGTGAAGACGGATGCTCCCTGTAACCGCTCGAAAGCTGAAGACATCAACGGCAAAGGATAAGTATTCTTTACCGTGATGTTGTTCAACCCCCGGTAGTAAATACACGGTCGCAGAGATCCATCTTTTTTCCCCACAAAAAAGAATCCCGCCCCCGCAGGAGATGAGGAACGAGGAATGAACCTGGATGCTAGAGAATCAGAAATATATTTCTCCATAGCCTCCCTCTCTGGAACAGAAAGTGAATATAATTTGCCCTTAGGCGGAGACTCACCCGGCACTAAGTCTATGGCACAGTCATAGGGACGATGCAGAGGAAGAGAAGCAGCGCGAGACTTACTGAACACTTCCCTCAGGTCGTGGTACTCCTCGGGCATGTTAGACAAATTCACCGCCTCCTCCCAGAACACAGAGACTGGTACATACGAACATGCAGACACTAGACATGACGCATGACACATATTACTCCACATAGATACAGAATTGTGACCCCAATCGACTCTGGGATTGTGTTGTGTGAGCCACGGGTGACCAAGTACAATAGGTGTAAGTGGAGAGTCCATGAGGAGGAATGTTATTGTCTCAGTGTGATTGCCAGATGTAGTGAGAGTAATAGGTTCAGTGGCATGTGAAATGTTGGGAAGTTGTTGTCCATTGAGAGCATTGACGGCGATCTTGTGCGTGACAGTGGAAACAGGAATGTGAAGACGTTGTGCCAGTCCAGAGTCCATAAAATTACCTTCTGCCCACGAATCCAGTAAAGCCTTAGTGTCGTGCGTATGGGTTGCCCACCTTAGTCTTACCTGGAGGAGAGTAGATGATGATGATGGTGATGAGGTCTTCTTGGTGGAGATCCCACCCGATAGTAGCCTCATTGTTACTACCGGGCTTGATCTTTTACCGGGCACGAGTGGATAAAGTGACCCATCTTCCCGCAGTACAAACACAGTCCATGGGATCTCCGCCATTCTCTCTCCTCCCGGGAAAGCGAGCTCTACCCACTTGCATGGGCTCGGGATCGGAGACGGGGCTGACCGTGTCCATGTAGTCAGCGCACGAACCCTCCGCACCGCGAAATGGCTGGTTCTGCTGGAAGCGACCCATTCTACTCAGGCGGGCATCCACTCTCAATGCCAGTTCAATGAGTCCATTAAGCCGAGGTGGCAGGTCCAGCATATAAATCTCCCGTTGGACACGGTTAGCCAACCCATGCAGGAATCTATCCCACTGCGCTTCCTCGTTCCATCGGCACTCTGCAGCCAGGGTGCGGAACTGGATAGAATATTCCGACACCGAGCCGTTACCTTGGTGGAGATCAGCGAGAAGTCTGGCCGCCTCCCTACCCACTACCGCGCGATCGAAAACCCTCTTCATCTCCTCGGAGAGTGCCTGGAACGAGGCGCAGCATGGGTCTTGATTCTCCCACACCGCCGTTCCCCAAAGAGCCGCCTTGCCAGAGAGCAGATTGATGACAAACGCCACTTTAGATTGTTCTTGACTGAACGTCTGGGGCTGTAAGGCAAAATGCATAGAACAACGAGTCAGGAAAGCTCTGCAAAATTCGGGTTCACCTGCATACCCTTCTGGTGTGGGTAGTCGTGGCTCTCACTGATGGTGCGGCTCCGGTGGAACGGGTTGAACGGGCGGTGTGGGCGGCGCAGTGGGAGCTCTTAGTTATTGAAGCTGTTGGGTGAGCTCGGACACCTGCGTCACAAGCGCTTGGACCGCCCGACCTGTGTTGGCGATCGACTCTTGCTGTTGATCCATTCTCGTGATGCTCATAGAGGCAAAGTCGTCCCAGCTCGTAGCGCCTGCTGCATCCATGATATGGTCAGATCGTTCTGTTACGGAACGACAGAGGCAGGATGCAATTGCAAAAACGCTGTTTATTATCTCCAAACGATCAGATAGGTACACACACACAAACGTAACAACAGGGTGAAGTGACGCAGGGTCCTCGGTGGACAACAGGTGGTGGTGCTCTGTGATCCAGTGGTAATCCCAAACGGTGCTCTGTGGTCCAGTGAAGGTGAAGGGTATCCAAACGAACCGACACGACGAGAGACACAGGGAATCCACAATCCAGATGACAGACACGGGAACAGGAACAGGGAACACGCCAGGAAAACTACACAACGATCTGACAACATGAGACAGCAGTTACTGACATATAAAGGGACAAACAAGTGGAACCAGCTGGCACCGCTAATCAATGATAATCAGCGGCCACACCCACCCACACGCAACAGCACACAGGACGAGAGAGAGACAGTGAATTGATCAACCGTGACATTAACTTACACTAAAATTCTTCAAATCTCTTAAATATATCTAAAGATTCTGTAAACATTACATATGTAAATTCAAAAGTAAATACCAGGAATTATTAAATCCAATTGTTTGATTAGTTATTGGACAATGGTTGATGAGATCTATAGTTCATGTCCAAGTTTTTGTAGCTCCAACTTTAGCTTAGTTTTCTCTAATTCTAGTTTTTGTATTTCTAATTTTAGTTTAGTCTCTTCCAGTGTTAATATTTTATATTGTTTTTCAAGTATATTGTTCATGGTTATCTTGCTTGGAGTGTCTTTCTGTGTCTCTGTGTCTGAGCCACTTCCCACAGGTGCCATTTGGGTGCTGTCCAAATCATCATCTTTAAAAAATAAATAAAAAACAGAACAAGAACAAGATTTAGTGAAACATGATTTGAACAGGCTAAATGGTCTTTAGTGACAATAGTCTTTGATTATATAATCTGAAAACACTGTCCTGCAGCAACTAGTGATTGCACAGCACTACATGGTATTACAAGTGATTTCCCCTAACCTGTCTCCACTTATTGTATTTTATAATATTTGTATTTTGTCGTAACCGTTTTATAAAAGCAATAAAGTACTTAATGCTAGTGCTGTATCTTGAATAAGTCCGCTTCGCGTCGTGTCTTCAGCCGTGACTCTCAATACATCACAGCGGCTTGTAAGTTATTGCTTAATTAAACACTGTTAATCTGTTTTAAACTTAAAACATTGTTGTAAGGAATAGTAGAGGGCTGACTAAGCTGAAAGATTGAATGCATAGCTTTACCTTCACTTTGTGTTGTTTGGTCATTCTGGCTTGTAACAGACACTTCATCATTTTGAGAGACCAATGTTAGTGTCACCTCGCAGTCAACTAGAAGATAATAAGTGTTACTTAATCTAAAACAGCAGTAGCCTATAGTGTTTAAAATGAAGCAAAAACAATCACCATCAAAACATTATTACTCACGAGATTGTCCAAGCAGAGTTGATGTGACAGCGGTGTGAGACTGTGTATCTTCCCCCGCTGTGGGTAACGTCCACCCGGATACTCCGCTCTCCCTCCCCCCGGGGATTCCCCAAAACATCGAAGATTCGTCTCCGTATATTTCAATTATCATTTCCGTTGTCCTTTTTAATTTAGGAGCTGGTCCTCCCCCCGTCGCTGGGTTTTTTCGCTTAAAAATGTCCTTTTTTGCCTCTTGAACCATATTTTTAAATCGTTTTTGAACATCTTTGACGGATCGTGAGACAGATGGGTTGACACTGTTAACTCTTTCCAGTATTGTGGTCCAAGCTTTGTGTTTTTTGCTATTGCCGTTGTAATCGTTAAATTTGTTCATTAAAGTAGATTTAGCAGCATTGTATTCCTCTAATATACAAATGTTTTCCGCAAAGGAAAACTGTGACGAGCGTGTACTGTCGGCCATTTTGTTTAAGTTGTTCAGCGTCTTATTTTTCCCACAAATCAATGCGATTTAGACTGTCTTGATAAAGATAGATGTGAGCTTATTTTATGCAATGGTCTTTCTTCAGTGACATTAGTTAGTCAGACTATTTCTTAGACACAGTCTTAAGATAATGACTATGTTTATGCAACCGGCCCCTGGACTAAACGCTGCCAGGGTCAAGAGGAAGATGATGCTGAAAGTCATGTTTGTTGGTTGATGAAGAAGAGCTCTTGATCATGTCATGTTCAGTTCATAGAGCTATAAACACATGCAGAGTGAAGCATGTGCTGATCATATAAAACACCCTCTGAATGCAAAAGCTGCTGTAGACTGTGAGCTCACGACGAGACCGAAGAGAGATCAGGACGAGATACAGACTCACCTCAGACTCATCAGAGTCAAAGAGCTTTACTGACAGGCAGGACCGGCTCTAGCCCTTTGGTTGCCCTAGGCGAGATTGAGTTTTGCTGCTACAAGACTAAGGGGGTTTCGGGGGTATGCCCCCCGTAAGAACATTTTGTGCATTTTAATGGTAAATTCATCAATCTGGTGCACTTTGAGAGTTCAAAATTAAAAGCTCCAACCCATATTCAGTGTGCAAATTGAACAAAGAAAAATTCAAACCTCTTTTAGTTACAGTGTTTGTCTACATTACACTACTACATAATAATAGTTATAATATTAATCCCATGACAGTAATAGCCATAAGCTATTGTAAAACAAATGCACTGAAAAATAAAGGAAACTTTCATAATTAATTTTGTTACTTGGAAGTAACCCAGCGCCGCCAATTAAACAAAACAAAACGAATGGGCCGATGTACGAGTTTTATGGGCCACTAAGACAAAATAAATAAATAATAAAAGTATGATGTATCGGCCCAAAAAGCACGTGGAATCTCTACCATCCTGGGGGAAAAGAATTCGCTCCCGGTAGTCCCGATGGCCAGCATGCTTGTGCTGTGCACAATACTAAGTAAATTTTTTTCGTTTGACACCTAAATGGCTGAGATGAGAAGACTTACCTCTATACTGGGCTTTCTTTTTATCTTGTTGCTTTCTCCGTTTTCGTCCCTGTGCATCAGAGGGTTTCGATCAACGCGCCAGCAGCTGAGCACTTGCCTAACGTAACGTTACGTTACCACCACCGCCCGCGCGCCGCGCCCCCAACACATTTGTCGCCCTAGGCAACCGCCTAGTTCGCCTATAGCAATCGCCAGCCCTGCTGACAGGGTTAAAGAATGGCTTTACATGGCCGAAGCACAGTAACATTAAATATACTGACACACACATTTACTCACAAATACACACAGGTAAAATATATATATATGGAGTTCAATCATGAAACTCTAGATCAGTGTTTCCTGGAGTATTGCCTACAGTGGCTACGTTTACTTGCACAACTTTTGTTGTTCTGAATGTAGTGTTTACATGAACACTAAACACACGATCGGGTTAATGCGGTTTAAACAGTTGGTACTCAACCAGAATAATACTTGTACCGCCGCCGTTCCCGCAGCAGTAAAATTGGGGTGTATTTGCTGCCTTTTACCGCTAAGAGGCGCTACAATTACAGACTTTGAAAAGTGTCAGTTTACTCTCACTATTGCGTAATCTGCCACAATTAAAGTACAAATTTAGAACTGAAACAAATCTGGGCTTCTATTATTGCATCAAATTTAAGCAAAGTAGGTTAAACTTTAACATTGTGTGTGTTGTCCTCACTGCAGTGTAGCAACTGTAGCTATACAACCAGCTAACTCTAATGCAAAATGATGACAAGTCGTAGTGAGCGATTTCTTGCTGTTTACTGTAGCTTTCAACATCATCTTACATGACAGAGTGAAAACTGTAAAAAAGGAATAAAGTTTGACTGTTTTAACATAAATCTTGTCAAATGAAATATACCTGAATATACATGTAAATAAACATTGTAACTATGTGTAGTCTTTCCTTTTTAAACAGTAATGTAACTAACTTATTAACATAACAATGAATTTTGTACTTACGACATTGCCTCTAGTGCTAACAACAGATGGATTAAATGTACACATATACTGTCAGCTTCCTTTCTTCAGTACAGGAAATAACCTCTAACCCCAAACTCCCGATTTACATCGTATCAAAATAAAAGTCCCTAACATTTTGCCTTAATGGCAACACACTCCCCACCTGGCATCTGTGAGGTCACTACACAAACAAGATATGAATTAACTAAACATATGAATATCACTCTTTACTCAGAAGCAAAACAAGTTCTGTTACTGGTCTAAGTTACTTCTTTGAATGTCCTTGATCTGTGGTCTTCAATTCCACCTTACGGACTTTCCCATCTTCTCCAGGAATTGCCTTTGTGATTATCGCCATAGGCCAGTTGTTACGGACAACTTGGTTGTCCTTGAGGAGGACGACATCTCCTTCTTGCAGATTTTGGTGGGACTTGGTCCATTTCTTCCGGCCTTGTAAAGTTGACAAGTACACTTGTCTCCAACGGCACCAGAACATGTTGGACAAGGCTTGTACTTGTCTCCACTGCTTGGTTAGGAGATCTCTGTCCGTAAAGTCTCCTGGAGGAGGTGGGGTACCGACTTTCTGAGTTAACAGCATAGATGGTGTGAGAATGAATGGATCCTCTGGATCATTTGAAACTGGAACCAGAGGCCTTGCATTCATAATTGCTGCCACCTCCGCCATTAGTGTGCACAAGACTTCATGGGTCAGACGAGTACCATCTTTAAGAAGCATTGACTCCAGGATCCTTCGAGCCACTCCAATGAGGCGTTCCCATGAACCACCCATGTGCGAAGCACGTGGTGGGTTAAACACCCAGGAGCATCCTTGTTGGTGTAGGTACCTCTGCACAGTGGTGTCTGGTTGGTCTGCACTCATCCCAAGTTCTCTGCAGGCCCCAATGAAATTTGTGCCACAATTTGACCTTCGTTGTTTGGCTGGTCCTCTTACGGCGAAGAAACGCCTTTAGGCATTGATACAGCTTGAAGTGTCCATTGAGGCAATCACCTCAATGTGAACCGCCCTGGAGCTCATACAACAGAATAAAATGGCCCACCGCTTGCTCTCAGGGCTGAACTCCTCTTGTACATCTGGTAGTGATGTGCCATGGCCCAAAGACATCCAGCCCCACATACGTAAAGGGAGGGCAGGCCTTGAGACGCTCAGGTGGCAAATCCGCCATTAGTTGCTCCTGCATCCGTCCTCTGAGTCTACGACAGGTCACGCATTTGTGAAGAGTTGAGTTAATGAGCCCTTTACCTCCCAAGATCCAGAGTCCTGCAGCTCTCACAGCGCCTTCTGTTAAATGGCAGCCCTGATGTTTTACTTGGGTATGATGGTGTCTGATGAGCAGCAAGGAAACATGGTTGTCTTTTGGGAGAATTACAGGGTTCTTTTGATCAATCTCCACGTCTGCATTTTTCAAGCGGCCTCCGACGCAGATGAGATCATTCTGCAAGATAGGGTTGAGACGACGTAAACAGCTGTTTTGAGGAATTGGTTTGTCTCTTTCTAGAGTTTCAAATTCCTTTCCAAATGCTTTCCTCTGAACGGCTCTTATGATGACTTCTCTGGCTTGAGAAAGCTCATCCGGAGAGCGAGGCAGCTCACATTTATGCCATCCCCTACAATTGTCCATGATGTTAGGGGACTTGTAAGATCTTGCAACATGAATTAAGAATGCCACGGCTCGCTGGAGTGTGTCAAAGGTGAAGAACCTCTCAAAACGCTCTATGCTGAGACCTTTCTCTTGTAGCAGGGTGGCATAACTCTTCACATCTGGACGAATCTCTGCATCCAATTCTGGTGAGACTAAACTGAATGACTGAATAGGCTCTGGTTGAATGGAAAGCTTGCGCAGAAAGGTAGGTCCACTGAACCACATTGTTTGTGTGAGACGTGATGCTGGAACAGACCTTGATGCAATATCAGCCGGATTGTCCTCTGTGCGTACGTAGTGCCACTGTTCAGGATTTGAGGTCTGGCGAATACGCTGGACTCGATTGTGGACATATACATCAAACCGTCTGGATTGGTTGTAAATGTATCCAAGGACCACTTTGGTATCCATGTAAAACTTAATGGAATCTAGCGTCAAGTCCAGTTCATCCTGAATCAGTTCGGCCACTTCCACAGCCAAAACCGCAGCACATAACTCAAGTCTCAAGGTATGGTTGGCTCTGATTGAGGAGCAAGTTTAGACTTCCCCATGACAAATCCAATGTCAACAGTGTCTTCTTGGATGATCTTCAAATAGGCTACAGCCCCAATGGCCATAGTAGAAGCATCACAGAACACACAGAGTTCCACCCGTTCGGCCTTGGTTAGAGAGATGCCTGTGTACATTGATATATGGAAGTGCTTCAACTCTTGAAGTGAATTTCGCCAAGCCTCCAACTTGCCTAATTTCTCTTCAGTTAATGGAGTGTCCCACTCTGAAACCTCCGAATTCAACTCTCTGAGAAAGGCTCTTCCTTGGATTACGACCGGAGCCAAAAAACCCAAGGGATCAAAAACACTGTTCACCATGGAGAGAACTCCACGACGGGTAAACGGTTTTACATCAGCTGACACAGAGAAGGTGAATGTGTCCCGAGCTACCTCCCACAGGAGGCCTAAGCTGCGTTGATGGGTGACTCCTTCCCACAGAGGTCTACCTCTTTTCCAACTGCCACCCAGTCATCTATTGGGAAGGCTGCTACGACAGCCGGACTATTCGATGCAAACTTGTGGAGCCTGAGGTTGGACTCAGCCAATGAAGCCTGAGTCCTGTGCAGCAAGTCAATGGCTTCAGCATCAGTTGGGACAGAACAAAGACCGTCATCGACATAAAAGTGACGCTCGACAAAGTTGACGGTGTCTTGTCCATATCTTTGCGCACCCTTTCTGACAGCTCTTCTAAGCCCATAAATTGCCACTGCTGGCGAAGGGCTATTGCCGAACACATGGACCTTCATCCTGTAGTCTACAACTTCACTTGCCACATCATTGTTCTTGAACCATAAAAATCTCAAATAGTTCCTGTGTTTTTCTTCTACGAGGAAGCAGTAAAACATCTGCTGTATGTCTGCCATAACAGCCACCTTTTCCTTTCGGAACCGCATGAGTACTCCCAGAAGGGAGTTTTTAAGATCAGGGCCAGTCAATAGCACATTATTTAAGGAGATTCCCGAGTGTTGGGCACTCGAGTCAAACACCACCCTGATTGGACCTGGTTTTTGTGGGTGAAATACTGCAAAGCTTGGTAAGTACCAACACTCTTCGTCTTCCCCTAATCCTGGTGCCACCTCAGCGCGATCATTTTCCAGCAGTTTACCCATGAATGCCACATATTGTTGTTCCATCTCCGGCTTTCTTCTCAAGGTGCGTTGAAGTGATTCAAATTGCTTGAGTGCTTGGCTGCGGTTGTTAGGCAACCTTTCTCTGGGCTGCCTGAATGGTAGTGGAGCGACCCAACTGTGTGAATCATTTCTGTAGACTTCTTTATCCATTATGTTCAAGAAAACCTCATCCTCAATTGATGGTGCCAGCTTGTTGTCCTGTTCAGTGCGGTCAAATACATTTTTACCCAGCATGTCTTCTTTAACCCTGCTGGGCCTTAACCCTCTGAGGTCTGAGGTGTTTTCTGGGTCCTGGAGGTGTTCTGGCATGCTCTGACATTTGTGCTTATTTCTGTTACTTGTGACATTTTCATGGCTAAAGTCTTATTACATTGTATTCAGCACAAACTCTGCTACAGTAATATGTCAGCAGCATGTATGTAAAAGTTTGGAGTTTTAAGATAATAATGTTTATGCGTGGTTTGTGAAAAAAACAAAAAACAAATGTCACTGAAATAAGGTCATAAAACCCATAGTGATTATTTCTTCACAAGACTTTTGAAAATTGTATCACGTAGCCTAGAATATTTGCTCCAAAACTATGTGAAAATCATCCTGCATACTCATTTAGATGAGACAATATATTGATTTAAATTTTGTATGATGTTTTTTGTGTGAGAAAGCTTTATGCGAGGAGGCGTGGATCTCTCATTAATATGAATGCATTGTACACCTGAGAAAGACAAAGACCCTCCCCTAATGGCCCTATCAGGTGCTATCAGGCCCGATCATTATGAGGAGCCTTGCACAAAGAATGAGGAGGAATTAAAAAAAGTCTTTTAGATTGTCTGGATTTATTTACAACACAACATAATCCAAAGATACACAACAAAGGACAAAAAGCACATTAGTAAACACACTGATCTAAAGAAATACACCTTTGTGCCATTCCTGAAACATAGTAGCCTACATACCTGTCATGTCCAAGGTGTTTGACTTTTAATTTTACCATGTTCATGTACAGACACTCATGTGAATGTTGAAGTCAGCAGGACTCATCCAGTGGCATCTGGTCCCTTTCTAAAAAATAAATAAATAAACACCTGTAAACATGTTGATATCAAGACAAACTATAGGGCTGCACGATTCTGGGAATACATTTTAGATTTTTCACACACACACACACACACACACACACACACACACACACACACACACACACACACACACACACACACACACACACACACACACACACACGTTCAAAAGTTTGGGGTCGGTATGATTTTTAATGTTTTTAAAAGAAGTCACTTATGCTCACAAAGGCTGCTTTTATTTGATTAAAAATACAAAACAAACCCAGTAATATTGTGAAATAATATTTCAAGGTAAATCAGCTGTTTTCTATGTAAATATATAGTAAAGTGTAATTTATTTCTGTGATCAAAGCTGTATTTTCAGCATCATTACTCCAGTCTTCAGTGTCACATGATCCTTCAGAAATCAGTATAATATGATGATTTGATGCTCAAGAAACATTTTTCATTATCATCAATGTTGAAAACAGTTATTTACATTTTTATTTCAGGATTCTTTGATGAATAGAAAGTTCAAAAGAACAGCATTTATCTGAAAAATAATCTTTTGTAACATTAAACACTACCGTTCAAAACTTTGGGGTCAGTAAGATTTTTTATTTTATTTTTTGGGGGAAATAAATAAAATGGATCAATACTTTTTTTCATCAAGGAGGAATTAAATTGATAAAAAGTGACAGTAAAGACATTTATAATGTTACAAAAGATTCTATTTCAAATAAATGCTGTTGTTTTTTTGTTGTTTTTAAAAAAAAGGTACACAATTGTTTTCAACATTGATAATAATCATAAATGTTTCTTGAGCATCACATCATCATATTATACTGATTTCTGAAGGATCATGTGACACTGACGACTGGAGTAATGATGCTGAAAATTCAGCTTTGATCACAGGAATAAATTACGCTTTTTACTATATATTCACATAGAAAACAGCTGTTTTACATTGAAATAATATTTCACAATATTACTGGGTTTGTTTTGTATTTTTAATTAAATAAATGCAGCCTTGGTGAGCATAAGTGACTTATTTTAAAAACATTAAAAATCTTACCGACGCCAAACTTTTGAACGGCAGTGTATATATGTATATGTATTTTGTAAATATATATATGAACACCTAGTTTGTTGTGCCTTGTATATAGGCATGTGTAGGGCTGCATAAAATAATAACAATAGCCTAGATAGCAGGCAGCCTATAAATCGTTAAAAATGAACACTTTTCAGTAACACTACACTAGACAAACATATATTGTTTATCATATGTTACTTCAAATATTTCTATTCGTTATGAAATGAGATGAGTTATTTGAGTTTCTTTTGCACTGATAAGAAAAAAAGCGAGACTATCGCGATAGCCGACCCCAGGGGCTTAAGACACTCTTCCTGGGCTCTTTGCCATGAAGCTCATCCCTGACATGCATAAAACTTGTGCACGGTTGGAGGAGCGAGGGCTTTGTGCGCATTCCCTAGGCAGACCTCTCCAACCAACACCCAACCTAGGTCAAGGCGTTGAGCAAAAGGGGCATTGGGAGGGCCATTTACTTGTTCCCTTACCTTGTGCACTCTAATTATGTCTCTACCAAGCAGCAGGAGGATCTCCGTAGTGGGGTCCAATTCGGGAATGTGTTTTGCTACTTTGACGAGGTGAGGTTGATGAAGAGCAGTGTTCGGCGTGGGAATTTCAGCCCGGTTGTCAGGTAAGTCGTTACATTCAATAAGTGGGGGAGAGGGATTGTCACTTTCCCATCAAGTGCTTTGACCATAAAATATTCAGCCCTTCTGCCAAATGTTTCCTCTGTGCCGGAACACGTTCTCAGTAAGTAAGGATATGGCCTACTCTGAATGTTGAAAAGGTCAAAGAAACTGGACGTCACCAATGACCGGTTGCTTTGGTCATCTAAAACGATATATGCCTTGATGGCTTTGTCTGGACAGCCCTTGTGATACACCTTTGCTAGGCATATCTTGGAACATGACCTCCCAACTTGTCCTGCACCACATACTTCAGTGCAGCTTGAGCTGACGACTTCCCTGCTGTCGTTACCGTCTTCTCCCTCCCCGCCATTCTGTGACGAGGTTACAGGAGCCGTGGTCTGTGGAGGAGGGCCTGGATGCATAGCTGAGACATGTCTGTTGCTGTCACACTCAAAACATTTCACTACTGCAAGGCAGTCCTTC
The DNA here is from genome assembly GCA_026230005.1 of Gila orcuttii. Taxonomy (NCBI): domain Eukaryota; kingdom Metazoa; phylum Chordata; class Actinopteri; order Cypriniformes; family Leuciscidae; genus Gila; species Gila orcuttii. The sequence continues at coordinate 28,798,316 of JAPDVR010000025.1, forward strand.
GCCACATGACTATTTGAGCCACAGCACTTAAAGCAGAATCCTCTTTCTTTCAGGAAGGCTTTCCTGTCTTGAAGATCTTTGGCTCTAAAGGCTTTGCACTTCTTCAGTGGATGTGGCTTTGCATGAATTGGACAGCTCTTATTTGGATCACTGGAAGTGCTTGACTCTGCCTGGGAGACATTAGTCTTATGAACTGAAATGGGGATCTTGGTGTTTTTAAGATGGGGACTTTCAACCTTTACAGAAGATCCGCTAGCATATAAAAGGCTAAAACTGGGATCATTCCTTTTCTTTGCCTCATAGCACATGAATCTGGTAAAGAATTCAAATGGTGGAAACCGCCCTCCGTTTCCTTCTTTATACCTAGAACCTGCAGAGATCCATTTTTCCTGAAGTCCATAAGGCAGCTTGGCTACTATAGGTTCAATGCCTCGTGCAGTATCCAGGTAGGACAAACCTGGAAAGTAGCCGTCTTCCTTAGCACACTGCACTTCCACCAGCAGATCTGCTAGCTCCCCTAGCTTCAGATTTTCTTTTGACGAAACCTTAGGGAACTTGTCGAGTCGAGTAAAGAGGGCTTTTTCAACTACCTCTGGTGCTGCGTAGCATTCCTGAAGACGTTCCCAGGCTTTTCTGAGTGCTATGTCTGGACTTGTTACATGCACTGAACGCAAACGTTTCACTTGGTTGCAAGATTCTTTGCCAAGCCATCGAGTCATTAAGTCTAGCTCCTCAGTAGCAGTGAGACCCAGCCCTTGTGTAGCATTTTTATATGAAGACTGCCAAACACGATAATTTTCTGGTTTATCATCAAACTCATACAAGCTTGCACTCACCAGGTCACGTCGAGCTAAGTATTGCGCAATATGTTCAGTTGCAGACACGCCCTGCTCAGTTTTTAACTGGGGGTAATAGCACGGAGCAGCAATATTCAAGTCAGTATGAAACTTCTTTGAATCGACTTGAGCATCCTCTCTGTCAGTTAAAGTCTCACCATATGACAGTTTGACTGCCGGTGGAACATAAGCATCGTCTAGACCATCCTCTGATAGATTCACATTGGCTATGTTATTAACCTGTCATGGTTCATGTGAAGAAACAGGATCCTGCCGGTATGAAGAGAAGGGATTGTTTGGACTGAAAATGAGAGTGCCGTCTGTAGCTGCTCGCTTTGTAGAGCAGGTTGGGCCAAAATGAGTTTGGACGTATTCGCTTGTCCGCTCCATTTTATCTCCTCCTGACGAGCTTGTTTCATCCAACAGAATACACTTCACAATTGTGTCAGCCGATTCCCAAACGGCTGCTTCAGCTTCAGCAGCCGCTGCTTCACGACACATGGCGAGTGCTTCAAGCTCAGTCTCTCTTCTTACTTTCTCCAATTGTGATTCAGCTTCTTTAGCTGCCTTTTCTATTTTAGCTTTAGCCTCTTTTTCTGCATATTCAGCACGTACTTTAGCAGCTGCTGCTTTAGCCCGTGCACGGATTACTGCACTGTTTGATGACTCAGATGAGTGAGAGCTTCCACTAGCAACAAAAGACTTTGCACGTTTTCCATCCATCCTGCTGCGATGTTCAACACTAACTTTTCTCTGTCTTTTCACTGTGTTGTCCTCACTGCAGTGTAGCAACTGTAGCTATACAACCAGCTAACTCTAATGCAAAATGATGACAAGTCGTAGTGAGCGATTTCTTGCTGTTTACTGTAGCTTTCAACATCATCTTACATGACAGAGTGAAAACTGTAACAAAGGAATAAAGTTTGACTGTTTTAACATAAATCTTGTCAAATGAAATATACCTGAATATACATGTAAATAAACATTGTAACTATGTGTAGTCTTCCCTTTTTAAATGGTAATGTAACATTAACATAACAATGAATTTTGTACTTACGACATTGTCTCTAGTGCTAACAACAGATGGATTAAATGTACACACATACTGTCAGCTTCCTTTCTTCAGTACAGGAAATAACCTCTAACCCTGAACTCCCGATTTACATCGTATCAAAATAAAAGTCCCTAACATTTTGCCTTAATGGCAACACAGTGTGCCCAGTTTTTCTGTAGGCTAATCTCAGGCTATGCGTCTATATAATAGGTAGGCTATTATACTTTATATTTCAGTTAATAAATCTACTAACAAATTAAAAATAACGGTGAAATAAATTAGGCCTGAACAAAATGATGTTTAATAATTTAAACATTGTAAGGACTTGCTAACCAATGTTAGTCGGCATCAGTTCTGTTTTAGCATTCTTTATTATTTTAAGAATTAAATAGGCTTATTTTATTTGATAAATAATGAAAACATAATCAACATAAATCATTGTAAAAAAAAAAAAGTTAAATTAATAAGGCTTTGCATGAGTGCAAGATATTAAGCGTTCAGACGATAGCGGTGTGGTCAATGCTTCAACATGTGCCTCGCGGGGCTTCAAGGGTTACTGTCAGGAACCAACAAGGCTCTACCACCACTCAGTCACAGAGATCGCTGTCACCTGAATACTAATCACCCAGCACCTGCATGTCATTAATTCTCCATCAAACACCCACATATAAGCACGCTGAGTTCTCCAGATCATTGTCTGGTGTCGTTTCGAGTATAGGACTGTAGTTAACGCTACCAACCTGTTTCCTGAAACTTCTGCAAAGTATCTTCATTGCTGTATCCGATCCTTCGTCATCATCCTCCTGGCTCCAGTGTCCGTTATTCTCCTTCCCTCGGTTCCAGTTAGCATCTCTGCACACAGCGATCTCTCTCATCACCACCATCTTCAACAAACTCATTCCACAAGCTCCATCAGTAGTAAGGACCATCACTACAGTATTCTCTTCAGTATTTGCCCAGTTACACTTCAACTCTCTCACGTTCTCTAAATAAACCTGCTTATAACCTTACTTTGTTGTCCTGTGTCTCTGTCCCGTAACAGTTACGAGTTCTATAAACAGATTTCTTTATTTTGTCTCTAGTTTAATATTTGTCGAAAATAAAAACTTTTGAAATGTTTGTTTATTGATTCGAAACACTTTTCGGAGCTTTGTTATTCATTGTCTGTCATTTTTATTAATAGGCGTTTAAATGATAACATTGAAGCCTACATGTTGTTAACTGATGTTGGCTGACAGCGTTAATGTTTTACCGTTCTTGATGCTTAAATAACAGTTTATTAACGTCAAGCATTGTGTTTAATTATTAATGGCACATTACAACATCAATATGCTAGATTCCAGCAGAGCCTCTGTTGCGCTGCACAGACGACTAAACCTGAAGGTGCTGTTGAAGATTATCAGCCCATCGCACCAGAAAATGAAGATTATGAAGCTCATCTTTAATCTGCTAAATTATTGTTTTGTGAATCATTCACGAAATTGAGATGACTGACAGTGATACCCATAGCAACAAAATACATTTTTCAAAACAGATCCATAGGCCTATTAAACAATTCTGAAAAAGACTCTTAACATTCGTTGACTTGGCTACAAAAATTATAGACTAACTAAATAGTATTGCTTTAAATATAAAAACCAATGAAATTATAACCCTATCATACATTTCAAGGTTTAAATAAAGAGTCAGGACAGTTTGTTTATCTATTTAAAAAAGGGTTGGATGGAGTGTTTTTTCCCTATGTGAGGAAAAATTTGAAATATAGAATCTTATTCTTCCTACATTTTAAATTTGTATTGCCAAAGAAATGCCAGCTTTGCTGTGTAGGCTACAATTAAATCAGTACAAAATGAAAATAGTAGAAAGCAACAAATTAAGAACAGGCTGTAACGATGGTTCAGTTTGTGTGGGGATGAAAGAAGACAAGGGTCGGCATACCGGGGACTCGTACAATTTATTTAATGCAAAAATAAACAAACAGAAAAGAAAAGATGCGCCACATGCGCCTTCACCGTAGACACATCTACAGCATAGTTCAAAAACACTCTTTCCCGCTGACTCCTCTCTCAGTCCATCATTGGTATCTTTCATGCGGTGGAGCCATTGGAGGGGAGCATGGTCCGAACAGAAGGTGAATTCCCGTCCCAAGAGATAATAGCGGAGGGTGAGAACGACCCATCTGATGACAAGACATTCTTTCTCAATGGTGCTTTACTTAGTCTCTCTCTTAGAGAGCTTACGACTAATGTACAGCACCGGCCACTCTTAACCCTCTATCTCCTGAGACAGGACCGCACCCATCCCCCTGTCTGATGTGTCAGACTGCAGAATAAAAGGGAGAGAAAAGTTAGGAGCCTGTAAGAGCGGTCCGCCACACAGAGCAGTCTTTATCTGGGTAAAGGCCTGCTGACACCGCTCCGTCCACTGGACGGTATCTGGTGCATCCTTTTTAGTTAGATCAGTCAGCGGGCTAGCGAGGTCCGAATAATTAGGCACAAACCTTCTGTAATATCCCGCTAGCCCCAGGAACTGTCTAACCTCCTTTTTGGTCTTAGGTCTCAGACAGGTTGCAACTGCTGCCGTCTTATCAATTTGGGGACGCACCTGTCCATGACCCAAGTGGAAGCCCAGATACCTAACCTCCACACGCCCAATCGCACATTTCTTTGGGTTGGCCGTGAGCCCGGCCCCTCGCAGCGCCCCGAGGACAGCCCGCAAATGCTGCATATGACGCTGCCAATCATTACTATAGATGATAATATCATCCAAGTAAGCAGCGGCATATGCAGTATGCGGCTGGAGAATTCTGTCCATCAGGCGCTGAAAGGTCGCCGGAGCCCCGAACAAGCCGAAAGGAAGAGTGACAAATTGGTGTAATCCAAACGGCGTTGTGAAGGCGTTTTTTTTCTTTGGATATTGGAGTTAAGGGATCTGCCAATATCCCTTTGTTAAATCCAGTGTCAAATAAAATCGAGCGGTGCCGAGCCGTCAACCGAGCCGTAACTCGTCAACCCGAGGCATTGGATACGCGTCGAATGTCGACACAGCATTCACCTTGCGATAATCCACACAGAACCAGACCGAGCCGTCGGTTTTTGGTACCAAAACTATCGGGCTTGCCCAGTCACTGTTGGATTCTTCTATTACCCTCATGTCCAGCATAGCCTTTAATTCATCCTGAACTACTTTCTTTTTATGTCCAGGTAAGCGATATGGCCGGCTGCGCACTACTACACCCGGCTGGTCTCAACGTGGTGCTGAATGAGGTTTGTTCGTCCGGGCAGGGGCGAGAACACATCAGCAAACTCCGTTTGTAAATTAAGTATGTATCAGTGATTTGGGACAGCGAGAGGTGGTCTCCACCAACGGCCAGAGCGAGTGATTGAGACTTTGAATTTGCTTCTGGGCCAAGATCCTCCCCCCCACTCACTACCATTGCCAACATCACTGATTCCGCCTCATTCCATTTTTTTAAGGATATTGAGGTGGTTAATCTGATGTGCCCCTTCCCTGTCCGTATGAATAACCTCATAGTTGAGATCCCCGACTCGCCGTGTGACCTCAAAGGGTCCTTGCCACTTTGCGAGTAATTTAGAACTGGACGTGGGGAGTAATACAAGTACTTTATCTCCCGGTGCAAATTCGCGTAGTCTTTGTTTGTCCTGGGCCTGTAACAAATTCTCCATAGAAAGCCGCCCCAAAGTGTGGAGTTTTGTTCTCAGGTCCATGACATATTGAATTTCATTTTTGCTATTCGAAGGTCCGTCCTCCCAACTTTCCCTAAGCACGTCCAGTACCCCGTGGGGCTGACGCCCATAAAGAAGCTCGAAGGGGGAAAACCCCGTGGAGGCTTGGGGGACCTCGCGTACAGCGAACAAGAGAGATTCTAGCCATTTAACCCAGATTTTGGCGTCTTCCTGCACGAACTTCCGAATCATTGATTTCAACGTGTGATTAAAGCATTCCACCAGTCCGTCTGTTGTGGGTGATAGACGCTGGTGCGAATCGATTTAATGTCCAATAATTCGTAAAATTCGCGAATAGTGCGTACCATAAACGCCGTGCCTTGGTCGGTGAGAATCTCCTTTGGGATTCCCACCCGGGAGATTAATTGAAAACAGCGCGCTCGCTACGCTCTTGGCGGAAATATTGCGAAGCGGCACTGCTTCTGGGTACCACGTTGCATAATCCACTAGGACTAATGCAAAGCAATGCCCTCGTGCGGATCATTCTAATGGCCCGATGAGGTCCATGCCAATTCTCTCGAAGGGGACCTCCATTAAAGGAAGGGGGCACAACGGTGCTTTTGGGTTGGCCGGTGGGTTTACCAACTGACATTAACGACAAGACGCGCACCACTTTTATAATTGCGAAATAAGGATATGAAAGAGGTCGGTCTGGGTGGAGAGGCTGTCCGTCGATTGTGCGGACCTGATGAAATGCATTTTTAACGTTTCATCTCAGGACTGCTCCAGAGGAAAGTCATCACGCTCTGAAAGATCCTGTCTTTCAATAGCGTTCCGATCCTCTGGCGCAGGTTCCGATGGTCCCGGCACAGCCTCTCCCACCTGAGCCCCGCTTCCTTTCCAGCTCCGGAACAGCTCGCGGCCCTCCTGCTGGGCGCGGAGGAGCGCCTCGAACTGGCGCTCCTGTTCCTCCTTCATGGCCTACAGGGCACGATGTTGCTCCTGGTGTAGACCCGCGAGCACGTGGATGACATCCGCAAATGGGGTCGGAGACTGTCTGGCGGCGGCTTCTTCTTCCATCCCGGGTTTCGGCACCACGATAAATCGGTTTGTGTGGGGATGAAAGAAGACAAGGGTCGGCGTAACGGTGACTCGTACACTTTATTAAATGCAAAAATAAACAAACAGAAAAGAAAAGGTGCGCCACATGCGCCTTCACTGTAGACACATCTACAGCACAGTTCAAAAACACTCTTTCCCGCTGACTCAGCTCTCAGTCCAATTTGATCAAACTCTTCCCGATGTGTAAACTCAGTCCATTCATAAAACTCTTCCCATGTGTCAGCCAGCAAGTCGGGGGTGTTGGTACGAGTCCCCAGTCCTCCTCTCTCTCACTCTCTCGCACCAGCCGGCTTTTATGCGGTCTCCCCACGCCAATTACTGCAATCAGAAACAGGTGTTCGTCATTTGCACTTGACCTACTTACCGCTCGGCTCCTCCCTCACTCTCCCGCTGCAAACTCCGCAAAACCACGCCCCCCTCATCACACAGGCCTTTTTCTTTGCCTCTCTCTCGCAGACGCACTGGATCTCAAGTTTCTTTTGTAATAATAATAATAATAATAATAATATGTTTATTTTCTATAGCGCCTTTCAAGAACCCAAGGTCGCTTCACAATGTAATACAAAAAACAAATAGCAAACAAACAACAAGCGAACAAATACAAAGGCCATCTGCTTACGAGAGACAAAACAGATGGAAACAAGCATACACTGGTTTGCATGAAAAGAAGGAGATATTGCATTATTTATCAAAATATGCTATTATGATAAAGTATGTAGCAGATAGAGTTGAAAAAGTGTAGAACAGAGAAAACAGTGATAAGAAAGATGATTTATTGGGCAAGCTTGAAGAAATGAGTTTTCAGATGTTTTTTGAAGGACCGGATGTTGTCGTTCGCACGAAGATTCAGGGGCAGCTTATTCCAGAGCGTAGGGCCAGCAACATTAAAAGCCCTTCCGCACACCGTGGAGAGTCTGACCCGGGGTACCACGAGAATGTTTTCTGTGCTAGATCTGAGGGCCCGAGTTGGGACATATGGCTGTACCAAGTCAACAAGGTATTTGGGTGCCGGGCCATGTAGGGCTTTAAATATTAGGATTAACAGTTTAAATTGGATGCGGTGTATGACAGGAAGCCAGTGCAGTTGGTGAAGGATAGGAGTGATGTGAGCAGATTTTTTATTATACGTGAGGGTGCGTGCAGCAGAGTTTTGAACCATTTGGAGGCGGTGTATTGCTTTGGTGGGTAGTCCGCTATATAATGAATTACAGAAGTCCAATCTGGAAGTGATAAAATCATGAATAACAGTTTCCGCAACTGTAAAGGTAAGAGAGGGGGCGAATACGAGCAATATTCCGCAGGTGGAAGAAGCATGATTTGACAGTCTGACTAATGTGTGAGTGAAAGCAGAGCGGGGGTCGAACAAAACTCCCAGATTCCGTACAGTTTTTGAAGGCCTAATCTCAACACCATCAATGTCAATAAAAATGTCATGTCTGGGTGAGTTTTGTGATCTAGGGTTAATCAACAGGATTTCTGTTTTACCAGCATTAAGCTGCAAAAAGTTAGAGGACATCCATGTTTTAAGGTCGTGAAGGCAGGAGATAACTGAAGGGGGTGGAAAAGATGAGTTCGGGTCAATCGTGAAGTAGATTTGAATATCATCAGCGTAGCTATGAAAATTGAGACCATGCTGTCTGATGATGTGGCCTAACGGTAGTAAGTATATTAGAAATAGAAGCGGGCCAAGTACAGAGCCTTGGGGCACACCATGGGAAACACAAACTGACCGTGAGCGATTTTTGCCTATCTTAACAAATTGTTGTCTATCGCATAGATATGAGGTCAACCACTGAAGTGCCGCACCCGTGATGCCTATTTCAGACAGTCGTGAGATAAGTGTAGAGTGGCACACAGTGTAAAATGCTGCACTGAGGTCAAGGAGAACCAGGATACTATGTGCACCCAAATCAGAAGGCAGAAGGAGATCGTTTAATACTTTTAGGAGTGCTGTTTCTGTACTGTGATGTGTACGGAAACCGGATTGAAGGGGTTCAAAGAGATTATGTCTCTCTAAGTGTGATTGCAGCTGCGCCACAACTACCTTCTCAAGTAGCTTGCCAACGAAAGCGAGATTTGATATTGGTCTATAATTACTGTGAGTGGCGTTGTCGAGACCAGGCTTCTTAAGGATTGGGGTAATGGCTGCTACTTTCAGATTAAGTGGAACAGTGGCAGTGGCAAGAGACCTGTTAATAAGGTGGGTAATAGGTTGAATGAGTAAGGAGGAATGAGTTTTTAACAGGTATGTTGGAATAGGATCAAGTGTACAGGAAGTTGAGTTTGATTTGTTAATCATATTTGCAACCACAGATGTATTTGTGAGTGAAAAAGTTTCTTGCGGACAACCAATCAAATATGGAGTTGAAGGGGTAGTGGCAGGAGAGGAAAATGACTGATAGATGTTGTCAATTTTTTGTGGGAAGAAAGACTGAAAATCTTCACAAAGATCAGCAGAACCAGTAAGAGCTACGGTGGACGGTTTGACCAGTTTATTTATTTCTGTAAAAAGAGTTTTGGGTTTGCATTTAGCTTTGTTAATAACAGTAGAGAGATAGTTGGAGCGTGCGATGTTAAGCGCTTCTTTGTATTTCACTACCGATTCGGAAAAGGCTATGGCATGAACAAGAAGGGAAGTTTTGTTATGGAGTCTTTCAAGACGCCTACATTGAGTTTTCAGAACTCTGAGCTCAGGGGTGAACCAAGGAGAGGAGTGAGTAGTCGGAACAGCTCTAGTTATTAAAGGAGCAAGCTCATCCAATACATCACCAAGCGATTTATCGTAGGTAGAAGCTATCTCATCAGGACACAGCAGATTGAGTGAGGAAGGAAGAGCAGAAACCGCAATGGCAGTGGAGAAATTTTCACAGTTATGGTTTTCAGATTTCGGTAGGATATAATAGTGTTAGTTATAGGTTTTACAATGGGTAGTGAGAAGTCAAAAAGTATTAGTTTGTGATCAGAGATACCCAGATTGTGACCCTGGGCATGCACATTGTCAATACCAACCGTACAGAGCAGATCATGAGTATGAGAGTGAGAATGTGTTGGAAAATCGATGTGCTGAGATACTTCAAAATAATCCAGAACAGACAAAAAGTCTTTTGCAGCAGTACAATCAGAATCAACATGTATGTTAAAATCACCAAGCATCATTATTCTATCATGCAGGGCAAAAGCGAGAGTGAGAAGTTCAGTCAGATCAGAACAGAAGTTTGGGTTGTTTCTAGGCGGTCTGTAAATCAATAGAATCAGAAGCGGAGCGGGTCCAGCAAGTTGAAGTGAGAGACATTCAAAACTTGCAACATCGAGAATGTCATATTTAGTCACTTTGTAGTTGTTCTTAAAGATCACTGCCAGACCACCACCTCTACCACTAAGTCGAGGTTTTGTGAAATAACTATATCCAGCAGGGGTTAAAAGGTTCAGTTCAATGAAATTGTCAGGTGTTTGCCAGGTTTCAGTCAGAAAGAGTAAATCCAGGTCTCTCTCAGATGTAACTTCATTCAGCAGTGTACCCTTGCCAGTCAGAGAACGAGTGTTAAAAAGTGTACAGTTGTATCGATGGGGAACATGCGACGAGTAGGTCACATCTTTGGTTAGGGGTATGAGAGTCCTAGCACGGTGGAGAGTCACATCGTTACCATGGTAACGCCCCGATCTCGGTGACAGTATCACAGGTATTGAGAGAGAGGGGTCATAGTTGTAAAGCCATCTACGTTTAGCAGACCGATGGATATAACGTGTACGACGTGCAATTCCGAGAGTAGTACATAAGTCAAACGTGGAGGATTCCAGACGGGTTAGACTATTGAGGTTGTGCAGTTGCAATGAAGTATAGTTTAACTCCATTCCATGAATGAGAAGCAGAACAAGGCCAGCAAAGCCCAGGGCCAGCAGTCTCAGTGCCGGAGTTTTATAAATGGCAAAGTACATCTCTTTGCAATTTAAGACAGCACTCACAGAAAACCAAATGGCCACCCACGTTACTACAACACTACGCTAGCCAAAACCCGACTGATATTGGGTGAAACCACAAAACTAAACCAAGCAGCTCGCCAAACAAGTTAAATCTTGCCTACCTGCTGCATTAGATGTTATGGGACTCACAGATATGCAGCGGCAGAGGGCTCGCAGGGAGAGTGATGCGAGGCCAGCACGTTAGCCAGACCAAATAGGCCAGAACCACAATAAAACACTACGCAATGAATAAGGGGAAACTTACCCACCAAGAGTGCAGAATGGTAAAGCCGAAACAGTGGACAGAGGGCTCGCATGGATTTCATAAAGTGAGACGCTGAGCAGAGATTAGCAGAGATTGTCCAAATTGTCCAGAGAGTGTCAGGGACTTCGGAAAATGTAACATCCATGCAACAGGTGCTTCGAACATCCAACACTGTTCCATTAAGATTTTATGTCGCAAGAAAGCACATCCGAAGCCAACAGCAGGATTTATCCCAAGTATATCCCTAGTAAATATCCAAGTTTCGTGACCCGGGAAAAAGAAAAAATCCAGATTCTCCGTTCAGCAGTGTCGCCCAGAAACAGACAACATGAAGTTGAGGATGAAACTAAGCAAACAAGTCCAGATTCTCCGTTCCAGTGTCCGCTTGCCAGTGTCACCCAGAGGCAAGCAATATGATGTTAATAGAAAAAACGTGACAAACAAAGATTTACAATTTACAAAAGATTAACAATAACAAAACAAAACGACGGTTTGCGATGAGAAGCGGCAGCCATTTCGTGCACAGCGTACTCTCAGTCACATGACACATCACATGCAGTTCCCGCACTGCACGTGCCGGGTCTCGATATTAAATGTTTCAGGATAGAAACACATCATACAGCTAATAAAACTGTATGTCACTGCGTGTCACCAATGACAAAAACACAACTGTAACAAATTATTTAGCCTTTGTTGCTTAAAAGAAACAGAATGCCTTGCTGAATTCACCTTACAATAAAACGAGGTTGATCGCGAATAAAAGAGCTCTGTATCTGCTGCTCACTTGCATTTGTTGGCATGAACGCGTTTCGTCAACAGTTCATGTTTAGATAATGCCACATTGTTGACAATCATACACACTGTTCAAACACTCTAAAACTCCACAAAACCAGTTGAAACAACTGGATTGAACACTTAAAAAAAAAAAAAACTTTAAATACAGCTAATTTAATAAGATATAGGGTCTACATTTGGACACGTCGAAAGATTTATCTTGGAAGGAACTTTGTCTGCTCTTTAAAGGTGCTCTAAGAGATGTCACACGTTTTTTAGGCCAAAACATTTTTTGTCACATACAGACAACATCTCCTCACTATCCGCTAGCTGCCTGTCCCCTGAACACACTGTAAAAACACGCGGTCTCTGTAGACCCCCAGGCTCCACACACGGCAACAAAAACAAACTGGGCTAACCCGCACCACGAAACATAACACACTGTTCCAGCCAATAACCGACAAGAAGGATTTGGGGGAGGGGTTTGGGGGGTTAGTGCACGGATGAGGAGGAGGGGGGTCGAGCTAGCCTCTGTTATGTTTGACAATACTTTAAACGTCAACAAGAAGTGATATGAAAGTCTCTTTCATATCACTCTCCATATGAAAGACGGGATATTAACACTGTTATTGTCCTGCACCCCCACGATAAAGCACTGAACTGCTCCTCCAACCCCCCACATGCTCTCTGAGGAGCGTCTGAGACAAACAGTTGATATTAAAGTTGATTATTACAGTGTTGATAATGAAGGAATTAAATCATTTAGGCTACATGTAGTAATATTTCTGTCATAAAAGTTTATTAAAATATTTAATTATTTCAATTATTGAAGAATTAAAACGCTACTTCGGTTTAGGCCAGCTTTTTCCAAGAAAAACGAAATACAAACAAACTCATGTTTACGTAGTATTGTGGTATACGCATGTATACCACAGATTTTTTTGGATCCTTACAACCAGGGTGCGATTTGTGGATGAAGCAGAGGGGGGTATTTTTTGAAAGTTTTTTATTTTTTTATTTAAATAAGCCTATCTCGAACCACAGTGTAGGCTTATTAGTCCTTTTGTTGAACTAAATAGCATTTATAGAATAATTCTGAACTTGAAAGAAAAAATATCGCAACATTTTGACAATTATGTTTTAAATTATTTGATTTTTATACATTTAATTAGGTGCTCTTGATGAGGCACTGGAAAAAATAAAGGAGCTGGAATAACTGGTGTCAAGGCTTACCATCTCCCGATCTTTGCTGGATAGATTGTGTGTGTCAGATGAAGACTTCAGATATTTCACAAGGTTCTCATCCAAAAACATTTTTATGGTTTTCTGGAGATCTATTGAGCCCTCTGCATCCAATATTGTGTACTGGTCCAAAGCCAAGAGGATTGGAATTTCAACTGCAGAGAAAGAGGTCGTGAAGCCAAGCCCCTAGCGTAGGATGCAACTCATTGAAGAGTTTTTCATGTATTGCTTGCGGGTTGCTGTCGGCCTTAAGGGCCGTACACACCGGGACGAATATCGGCGCGCGTTATTCGCCACCGTTTTTCAACGCGTTTTTTGTGATCACACCCAAGCGATTTTCGCTGACGATGAGCCGAGTGAACATGCAAATTCATTCCCTGACATTAGATGGCGCTTAATGTAAACACAAACACTACACTACAGCACACAAACGATGCAGATTGTCAAACGTTTGTTGGAAAAAGTTACAAGCCTATGTACATGAAAGACAATTAAGTGAAATGAAACTCACCATCAAGGCCCATTTGCTCTGGAATACCACTCCATAACAGTTCTCTTTTATCAATATTTTTGTAGTCGCTGTCGCGTTTGTCATACAGTTCCTTATGTTCCGACACCAACGAGACCAGCAGCTCTACATTTATCTTGGCTTGCATCTTCCTCGTCTTCTTCCTCCCGGCAGTGTTTAGACGCTACTTGGTGTATATCTTCTTCGCCGTTACGTATGTGTGCTCGGCAAGACCGTTTTGTGTTTGAGCGCCCCCAAGTTGTGTTTTACTTTAACTTCAGAAGCTCCAGACACGTGAGCAAAAGTGCCAATCTCATTGGTCGGATAGTTTTTGACGCGGCGCGTCAAACCAAAAAAACGACCCGAGGCGTTTTTTAAAAAATTACGCTTTTACGCATGGCATTTTTCGCGTCGATGTGCACACTCACATTGGCGCCCTTTGTTTAATCACGAGGCGTTAAACGTCGGCGAATATCGCACGCAAAATTCGTCCCGGTGTGAACAGGCCTTTAGAGAGAGAGTTTTAGCTGAGATATTTGGAGTGAGCACTTCTACAGTGAGTCACATTGTAATCACATGGGCAAACTACTTGTAGCTTGTGTTGGGATCCATTCAAATATGGATGACCCGTGAACAGGTGAGGCGAACAATGCCTGTGAAATTTCAGCAGTACTGCCCAAATGTGAGGGTCATTATTGACTGCACAGAGTTCAGATGTGAGAGCCCAGAGGCAATTACCCTTCACTCTGAAACATTCTCAACCTACAAGAGCCATACCACCTTCAAAGCTTTGATTGGAGTTTCACCCTGTGGTGCGATCACATTTGCATCAAAGTTGATCACTGGCTCTATCTCTGATAAGTAGTTGACAAGGCAGTCAGGAATCTTGGACTTACTGGAGCCAGGTGATGAGGTTATGGCAGACAAGGGCTTCCTTATTGGAAAGCTTTTGGAGGTTGTTGGGGCAAAACTAATCATTCCACCTTTCAAGCATAGAGACCAGTTCAGCAGAGAGGAAACAGAGAGAACCCAGGCCATAGCCAGACTCCGCATCCTGGTTGAACGTGTAATTAGGCGAGTAAAAGAGTACCACATTTGGGATTGCCCAATTCCCCTCACCTTGGCAGGCACAGTGAATCAGATGTGGTCCTGCTGCTGCATGATGGCAAATTACCAGGGTCCTTTAGATTTTGAAGGTGAGGTAAAATACTGGACAGATTCAATTCAATTCAATTCAAATTTATTTGTATAGCGCTTTTCACAATACATATTGTTTCAAAGCAGCTTTACAGAAAGTGCATTTCAGAAATGTACGTAAAAAATACAGTTAGTTAATCATCATGTATTAATTTAGGGCATAACATATCGCCGGCCTTGAGTCGTCTCTTCACAGGCGTCGAGTCGTCTCATCGCAGGTGTTGGGGACTCTGAAGTCTCCGTGAGAGGCTGGATACAGACTGTAGCTGAAGAACGCTATTTACCTCGGGACTAGCGTCCCGAGATAACAGCAGAAAAGCAGATGGGAAATAATTAGCGTAGCTGCTGTTCATAATATTAATGCATTCGATCTGATTCAACAGTAGTATAAGAGGCAAGCATTATGTGAATGCTTGGCTGAAGAGATGCGTCTTTAATCTAGTTTTGAACTGGGAGAGCGAGTCTGAGCAACGAACAGTATCAGGAAGGCTATTCTAGAGTTTAGGAGCGAAATGCGAGAACGCCCTCCCTCCTTTAGTGGATCTGGATATCCTAGGAATGACCAGAAGCCTAGAATTTAGGGATCTTAAAGAACGCGATGGATTGTAGGGCGATAGAAGGTCCATTAAATATACAGGAGCTAGACCATTTAGGGCTTTATAGGTCAGTAATAGTACTTTGTAATTGATACGGAACTTAATAGGTAACCAGTGCAGAGATGATAAAATTGGTGTTATATGATCATATTTTCTTGACCTAGTGAGAACTCTAGCAGCTGCATTTTGCACTAACTGTAGCTTGTTTATTGAGGATGTAGGACAACCAGCTAATAAAGCGTTACAGTAATCTAGTCTTGAGGTCATGAATGCATGAACTAACTTTTCTGCATCAGAGACAGATAGCATGTTACGTAGCTTAGCAATATTTCTAAGGTGGAAAAAGGCTGTTCTTGTAACATATGAAATATGATTTTCGAAAGACAAGTTGCGGTCTAGTATAACACCCAGGTCTTTTACTGTAGTGGATAAAGTAACTGGACATCCTTCTAAATTAAAGTTGTATTGTACGAGGTTTTGTGGGTAGTTTTTTGGACCAATAAGTAATACCTCCGTTTTATCTGAATTTAATAGCAGGAAATTACACGTCATCCAGCATTTTATATCTTTAAGACACTCTGTCAATTTAGATAAGTTAGTGTTTTCATCTGGTCTTGATGAAATATATAATTGAGTGTCATCAGCATAACAGTGGAAATTAATTCCATGTTTTCTTATAATATTACCCAGTGGCAGCATATATATTGAGAATAGCAGAGGGCCTAACACCGATCCTTGCGCCACTCCATAGTCTACTGACGTTATCTTCGATTTTTCACCATTTAAACAGACAAAATGGTAACGGTCTGATAAGTACGATCTAAACCAGCTTAATGCCTGTCCCTGAACACCAGTGTAGTTTTGTAGTCGATCCAAGAGTATTTTATGATCTATAGTGTCGAACGCAGCGCTAAGATCGAGTAGAACTAGTATTGAGATACAGCCTTGGTCAGAAGCTAAAAGTAAATCATTTGTAATTTTAACTAGCGCAGTTTCTGTGCTATGATGCGGTCTGAATCCTGACTGAAATTTTTCATAGATATCATTTTCTTGCAAGAAAGAGCACAATTGAGCGGACACAATTTTTTCTAGTATTTTAGATATAAATGGAAGATTTGAAATGGGTCTGTAATTTGCTAAGTTATTTTGATCTAATTGCGGTTTCTTAATAATAGGTTTTATTACTGCCAGCTTAAATATTTTTGGAACATGACCTAAAGATAAAGACGAGTTAATAATATTGAGAAGAGGCTCTTCCACTACAGGTAACACTTCTTTCAGTAGTTTAGTGGGTATTGGGTCTAATAAACATGTTGTTGGTTTCGCTGCAAAGATAAGTTTATTTAGCTCTTCCTGTCCTATAGTTGTAAAGCGGTGTAGTTGTTCTTGAGGGGCGATAATTGTGCCTGAATCATAAGACACCATAGAGGATTGTACATTTACAATTGTATTTCGGATGCTTTCTATTTTCTCATTGAAGTAATTCATAAAATCATTACAACTATACTGTAACGGAATATTTTGCTCTGGTGATGTCTGTTTATTTGTTAGTCTAGCCACGGTGTTAAATAAAAACCTTGGATTATTTTGGTTATTTTCTATTAGTTTGCGGAGATGCTCAGCCCTGGCTACTTTTAGAGCCTTTTTATGACGTGACATACTGTCTTTCCACGCGATTCTAAAGACCACTAAATTAGTTTGTTTCCATTTACGCTCTAAGTTACGAGTTTCTCTCTTGATAACGTGTGTAGTACTATTGTACCATGGTGCTTTAGTTTTCTCTCTAACCTTTTTTAATCTAATTGGTGCAACAATATCTAATGTACTAGAGAAAATGGTGCTCAAACTGCTAGTCATTTCCTCTAGTTCATCTGTTTGTTGGGGTTCACTGAGCAGCTGAGATAGATCAGGTAAGCTATTTGTGAATCTATCTATAGTGGTTGGAACGATTGTTCTGCCTGGTCGATAACGTGGCGCAACATGGCAAATTTCAGCAGTACGTAATATGCACGTTACCATACAATGATCAGTGAGATCGTCACTTTGCGCTATAATATCTATATCGGTTGGATTGGTTCCATATGATATAATTAAATCTAGTGTATGATTTAGACGATGAGTGGGACCACTGACGTTTTGCTTGACCCCAAATGAGTTTAATAAGTCTGTAAACGCAGCCCCTAACGCATCATTTGTGTTATCTACGTGTATGTTAAAATCTCCAACAATTATTGCTTTATCGGCATTGACCAATAGATCTGAGAGAAAGTCTGAAAACTCTTTTAGGAAATCAGCATAGGGCCCTGGAGGTCTATATACGGTCGCTAAGGCTAGAGATAATAGGGATTTCTTTCTTACATCTAAGAGCGTAACATTTAGCACAAGTACTTCGAACGAATTAAACCTGTGACCTGTTTTCTGAGTAACATTTAGGATATCTCTATAGATTGTTGCAACACCACCGCCACGACCGATCGGACGGGGCTCATGCTTATAACAGTATCCTGGTGGAGTAGACTCATTTAGACCGAAATAATCATTTGGTTTAAGCCAGGTTTCAGTAAGGCACAGAACATCGAAATTATTATCTGTGACCATTTCATTTACAATAACCGCCTTAGGTGTGAGCGATCTAATGTTTAGAAGACCTAGTTTTAGAAATTCTTTTTGTTCACTGAGATTTAGATTTTCTGGTTTAATTACAATAAGATTTTTCCTAGATCCTAAACTAGATTTATTGTTTGGCCTCACTAGACAAGGAATAGACACAGTTTCTATATAATGTTCTACACTACTTGTATCAATTAAGTTGGGACAGCAGAGATTGTGATTTGGACTTTGACTTACTAGTCAGATGGTGTGTAACGTCTTGGAGATGTTGTCCGACAGCACAGCCGCTCCGATTCTGCTGGGGTGCAGGCCATCAGCACGGTAGAGCCTAGGTCGCTCCCAGAACAGATTCCAATTATTTACAAAGAGCAGTTTCTGTTCATTACACCATGATATTAACCATTCATTTAGAGCAAATAGTCTACTGAACCTTTCTTGTCCTAGTCGGTACGTGGGAAGCGGTCCAGACACGATGATCGTTGCCTCAGGCGCTGTGCTGCGTACCGTCTCGATCAGGCTCCTGTAGTCCTTCTTCAGAACCTCCGTCTGCCGCAGCCGGATGTCGTTCGTTCCCGCGTGCAGCACCACAGCTCCGACGCGCTCGTCACCGTTCAGGATCTCGGGAACATGTGCAGCGACATCTAGAACACGAGCACCAGAAAAGCAGTGAGGGCGCACATTACCCTTACCTGAGGTAGCGCGGACATGACGGACGATGGAACTGCCGATGATCACGGCGTCGTCACGTTCCGACTCGCGAAGAGGGGAGAAGCGGTTCCGGGTGGAGATCTCGAAGACCGGGAGCGGTGGAGAGGTTCTTGGTCTGGTCCTGGCTCGTGTCTTCCGCTGAGGGATCACCCAGGGTCCATGGCTTTGTGTCGGTGCCGGAGTGAATGAAGCCAGAGATGATCGCGTCCTCCTGGGCAGAGAAACGCACGGAGTAGACGAAGTCGGAGTCAAAAAGTTACTAACCACTGACTTGTGAGCATCGGCGCGTGATGTTTCAAGCGCTGATCGCCGATCTCGCAGCTCGGCTTGCCTCTCTAGCAGACCACGGATCTGCTTCTCCACGGACTCCAGCTCCAACAGCACCGAATGCAGCTCGAATGTGTCCTCACCTGCACTCAGAGGTAGCGTTAGACACACATCCGATATATTCGCCATTATAACAGATGAACAGTAAATTAGTAGTGATACTACCAATATCACTACTAATTTAGGACTGAAATCCTGGATATAACCCGTATCCTTTCAGTGAAACGGGTGTAAAATCCGACGGTCGATTGGCGCGAGGCCACGCGTGAAATGCTAGTGGGCTAAAAGGCTAGTAGCTGGGATTCGCAAAGTTGGATCTAAGTAGCGATATCAAAGCAATCCGATTGTTTTTTATAGGGAATAGTATCGAGGATAAGTTCACACGATATAAAAATAGAAAGTACTTGTTTATAAATGAGTGGTAAAGAAGAAAATCAAGGATTAATGAATCAATTCGACGGAGCTCCAAACACAAACAATCACCGCACGCGCATGCGCTCTTATTGATTGAACATGCCAGCTCACACTTGCTTTGCTTAGAGCCCGCATCAACGGGGCATAACCATTTGCTGTGAGAACCTGCCTTTACATATGTTATAAAATAACTTTTAACTCAGATATAGTGTTTAGGCCACTGACTTTGAATATATATCATTACAAAGTTCTAAACCATAAGTAATAAAACCACATGACATTTGTCAAAGTATGTCTACTTAAAGTGTCTACTGTGTGTTGCGATAATACATATTAATGTCTTTATTTAGTCATTTTATGTTGTTTCTACATTAATCTGGAGGGTAAATTTAAAATTATTAAATGATAAAATATAGTAAAAACGTATAGAAACTTGAGGTTTTTTTTTGATTGCGATCAATCACAATTAATCAGAAAAAACGTGTAATTAATCTAGTTAATTTTTTGGATCGATTGACTGCACAATTAATAAGTTTAGTCAACCTAATATTATTACTTTTGTTTTGAATTAAAGTTATGTTACAGTTTTCGTTGTATGCTGAGGAGAGGGAGTACATGGAGCGTGGAGTTTACCTAGAGAACGCTGACAACGGTGAGGGATGTTAGACAGCACAACAGATTTTGCGCGTGTACAAATGCATGTGTTAGAGCATGTTTGTCTGTTTATCAGAGTTTGGGAAACATTTGTAAAATAACATTTATCATAAAGCTTAGAAACATACAACATGCATAACTGTGAATAATATAAACATCTTTGGTTGGCCACTTTCTTGCCTATTTTCGCCCTAGCAAAACATGGATGTATTTACCAAGGTAGAATTCGTCAGCTTTAGCCTTGATTTCTTGGATCAGCTCATCATCCCTCCATACTCTCTCCACAATGAAGTCACTGTGTTATGAAGCAGCAAGGATGAATCGGAGAGTGAATTCAAACGCAAGCACTTTAATTAAACAAACAGGTAATCCAATGAAACGTAACAAGGCACACAGAACAAGGAACTGGAAGCATCTAACATCAAACAACGACCGACAAACACCAACTGAAGAACAAGGGTATAAATACACAGACAAACAAGCTTAACAAGATAACAAGGGGGCGTGGCTAATCAGAAACACCTGGGGAGACTAATCAACAGAACGGGGAACAGCAAAACATGTAAAGACAGAGAAACACATGACAGACAAGAACAAGGAACAAAACAAAACACCCACACCGTGACATAGCCCCCCCCCCTATGGGCGGCTCCCGACGCCCCTTGAGACAAAAAACAAAACAAAAAAAACACTAAAGTTCAGGAGGGTGGTGAAGTGGAGGCGGTCTTGGGGGAGGGACGGAGGGCCAGGTTCGTGCAGGCGGCCAGGAAGGAGCAGGCGACCAGAACGGAGATGACCAGACGGGCGGCCAGGGCATAGACGACCCCTCGGGCGGCCAGGGCGGAGAAGACAGTCCATCGGACGGCCAGGGCGGAGACGACCCCTCGGGCGGCCATGGCGGAGACGACCCCTTGGGCGGCCAGGGCGGAGACGACCCCTCGGGCGGCCAGGGCGGAGACGACCCCGGCTCGGGAACTGCAGACACCGGTTCGGGAACTGCAGACACCGGTTCGGGAACCGCAGACACCGGCTCGGGAACCGCAGACACCGGCTCGGGAACAGCAGGCACACACACTGGCTCGGGAACAGCAGACACACACACTGGCTCGGGAACAGCAGACACACACACTGGCTCTGGCTCGGGAACAGACAACACAGACTCTGGCTCGGGAACAGCAGACACACACACTGGCTCGGGAACAGACAACACAGACTCTGGCTCGGGAACAGACAACACAGACTCTGGCTCGGGAACAGCAGACACACACACTGGCTCGGGAACAGCAGACACACACACTGGCTCTGGCTCGGGAACAGACAACACAGACTCTGGCTCGGGAACAGCAGACACACACACTGGCTCGGGAACAGACAACACAGACTCTGGCTCGGGAACAGACAACACAGACTCTGGCTCGGGAACAGCAGACACACACACTGGCTCGGGAACAGACAACACAGACTCTGGCTCGGGAACAGACAACACAGACTCTGGCTCGGGAACAGACAACACACTCACTGGTTGGGGAACAGGCGACACACACACTGGCTCGGGAACAGGCGACACACACACTGGCTCGGGAACAGGCGACACACACACTGGCTCGGGAACAGGCGACACACACACTGGCTCGGGAACAGGCGACACACACACTGGCTCGGGAACAGACGACACACACACTGGCTCCGGCTCAGGGACAGACCACACAGACTCTGGCTCGGGGACAGACCACACACTCACTGGTTGGGGAACAGGCAACACACACACTGGCTCGGGAACAGGCAACACACACACTGGCTCCGGCTCGGGGACAGACCACACAGACTCTGGCTCGGGAACAGACAACACACTCACTGGTTGTGGAACAGGCAACACACACACTGGATCCGGAACAGGCAACACACACACTGGCTCCGGCTCGGGGACAGACCACACAGACTCTGGCTCGGGAACAGACAACACACTCACTGGTTGAGGAACAGGCAACACACACACTGGCTCCGGAACAGGCAACACACACACTGGCTCCGGCTCGGGGACAGACCACACAGACTCTGGCTCGGGAACAGACAACACACTCACTGGTTGGGGAACAGGCAACACACACACTGGCTCGGGAACAGACATCACACACACTGGCTCCGGAACAGGCAACACACACACTGCACCGGCTCGGGGACAGACCACACAGACTCTGGCTCGGGGACAGACAACACACTCACTGGTTGGGGAACAGACAACACACACACTGGCTCGGGAACAGACATCACACACACTGGCTCGGGAACAGGAACAGACTCGGGAACAGGCAACACACACTCTGGCTCGGGAACAGGAACAGACTCTGGCTCGGGAACAGGAACAGACTCTGGCTCGGGAACAGGAACAGACTCTGGCTCGGGAACAGGAACAGACTCTGGCTCGGGAACAGGAACAGACTCTGGCTCGGGAACAGGAACAGACTCTGGCTCGGGAACAGGAACAGACTCTGGCTCGGGAACAGGAACAGACTCTGGGCCGGACATCTTGTCCGTAGACACTGGCTCGGAGGCGGCCATCTTGTCCGTAGACACTGGCTCGGAGGCGGCCATCTTGTTCGTAGACACTGGCTCGGAGGCGGCCATCTTGTCCGTAGACACTGGCTTGGAGGAAGTGACGTGAACAGTCTCTGGATCCGCAAAAGTGACGTGAACAGTCTCTGGTTTGGCCATCTTGTCCATAGACACTGGCTCGGAGGAAGTGACATGAACTGTCTCTGGATCAGCAGAAGTGACGCGAACAGTCTCTGGTTCGGCCATCTTGTCCGTAGACACTGGCTCGGAGGAAGTGACGTGAACAGTCTCTGGATCGGCCATCTTGTCCGTAGACACTGGCTCGAAGGCGGCCATCTTGTCCGTAGACACTGGCTCGAAGGTGGCCATCTTGTCCGTAGACACTGGCTCGGAGGAAGTGACGTGAACCGACTCTGGATCGGCCATCTTGTCTGTAGACACTGGCTCTGTAGAAGTGATGTGAAGCGTCTCTGGATCGGCAGACGTGACTTGAACAGTCTCTGGATCGGCAGACGTGACTTGAACAGTCTCTGGATCGGCAGACGTGACTTGAACAGTCTCTGGATCGGCAGACGTGACTTGAACAGTCTCTGGATCGGCAGACGTGACTTGAACAGTCTCTGGATCGGCAGACGTGACTTGAACAGTCTCTGGACTGGACGGGACCAGCAGCGAGGACTCTGGGCTGACAGGAAGTACAGGGAGGACTTCCAGGCATTGCGGGACGTGGGAAGTCCACCTCCTCCGTCTCCGAGAGCGAGAGAGCGCTGGGCTGGACGGAACCAGCGGTGAGGGCGCTGTACTGGACGGGACCAGCGATGAGGGCGCTGTGCTGGACGGGACCAGCGGTGAAGGCTCTGGGCAGGACGGCGTCAGCGGCGAAGGAAGCTCTGGCTTTTGCTCGAAGACTGGCTCTGGCTCTTGCTCGAAGACTGGCTCTGGCTGGACGTGGCTGACGTGAAGCTCTGGCTGGACGTGGCTGACGTGAAGCTCTGGCTGGACGTGGCTGACGTGAAGCTCTGGCTGGACGTGGCTGACGTGAAGCTCTGGCTGGACGTGGCTGACGTGAAGCTCTGGCTGGACGTGGCTGACGTGAAGCTCTGGCTGGACGTGGCTGACGTGAAGCTCTGGCTGGACGTGGCTGACGTGAAGCTCTGGCTGGACGTGGATGACGTGAAGCTCTGGCTGGACGTGAAAATCCAGCTGGGAGCGGAGATCAGCTGATGACCTGGTGTGCCATGGGAGGAAGCTCTCCAGACATCGGGAGAGTGCCTCTCTCCAGTCCAGACCGGAGATATTGGGAAGCTCCCTTGGGTTAACCTCCTTAGCCCCCAGCCGGTAACACAACTTAATAGCCTCATCTCCGAGGGAGAAGGAAGCAGCGAGAGGAATAAACCCCCAAGTGAACTGAAACAGATCGGGGCTATCCAGGGCCAAGGCCGCGATCTGACCCGCGAATTCCCGGCTCATGCTGGGAAGATCAGATGAGATCCGTGCTGCTGAATTCATCTTTGGTCGGTCGTTCTGTTATGAAGCAGCAAGGATGAATCGGAGAGTGAATTCAAACGCAAGCACTTTAATTAAACAAACAGGTAATCCAATGAAACGTAACAAGGCACACAGAACAAGGAACTGGAAGCATCTAACATCAAACAACGACCGACAAACACCAACTGAAGAACAAGGGTATAAATACACAGACAAACAAGCTTAACAAGATAACAAGGGGGCGTGGCTAATCAGAAACACCTGGGGAGACTAATCAACAGAACGGGGAACAGCAAAACATGTAAAGACAGAGAAACACATGACAGACAAGAACAAGGAACAAAACAAAACACCCACACCGTGACACACCGTCACCAGATTACACCAAGCTAAGCCAGTGACCATCAGCTGACCCTGGACTTGCCAGTGGTAGGTGTGTTTTTTTATTTTTTATTTCGCTTGACCTCCAATATCAAGTATTGATGTGTGATGCCTCTCCAATGTCGTTCACATCAGGGCACTTAACCTCTACTAGGCCATAGGGAGGATCTTCGTTTGGGTCCACCACTTTACCATGATGAGACCGCATGGAAGAACATTAACTGCAAAGGTCTCAGCATAGCGGCGAAGAACCTCTGGCTCAAGCTCCACTCCTCTACACATTGCTTTGGTCTGGGGGGCACCTATAATGATCCGGCCAGCCAGTGTCTTTGCAGTGGACTCTGATCTGACATGAGCAGCTTCATGGAACTTGCTTGCTGTAAGACGGAGACAACGCATGCTGAACCAGAGTGGGCTTTTGGATTGATCCCTTGTTCCCTCCTCAACGATCCCTGATATTTCAGGGGTCACCTCCAGACTCTGCATATGCAGGAGTTCAGCCCAGCTACCAGAGACAAAATTAAATTGTGGAAGTGTGTATAGGGGGACAGGTAATGGGGGGAATTGTGGAGCATATGAATGAATGAGCACATCCTTTGGCAGCACAGCTGGACACTGGTAAGACAGCACTGAACCTTTTGGTACCTCTCCAAATTTAGAGGACACCATGCTTACAGCAGATATTCCATCAATAATTTTAAGTATTAGCGGTTGTGGTCGAAGGGAGATGAGGGATGCTGCTCCAGCAATCTCGTCTTTGTCAGGCAAAGGTCCTTAAACAAAAATGTTCATGCCTCAGTGTGTTAATTATCAGTGTGTCTTATCTAATGTGGAGATGTATTAGTATTTGGAGATTACCTCCATATGCTCTATACATTAGACTGCACACAGCTCCTACCAGAGGCTTTCGGCTTGCGCACTACAAGCTGGTCCACTGGTTCAGGTTTTTTACCTGGGTGCGTGGCCTATGCCAGGTCTGCTGTTTGCTTGTGCAAGCAAGGGCAGCTGGAACATTTTTGGTACCTAATGTACTGTAATGTGCTGTCTGGTAAAGTAGTGCAACCAGGTGGTTGAACAAACTTCTTCCAGCAGCACAAGTACAAGTATAAGCTGCCATTTGATGTGGATAGTTAGATTAAAGCGTGATCTGAAGAAAGTGATAGAAAGACTCATATATTTCACATCTTTATTTAACTTTTGTGTGTTGTTCATTTAGGGTGTACACTGGGATTTTTTGGGGACATACAAAAATATGTTTTTGTAACAATATTTTTTTAAAACGTAATATCATTAGTGTAAAATTCGTTTTTTATTATTTATTTGCCTTAATTTCATTATATTCATGTTTAGATAAAATAGCAAAGTTAAATTAAATTCACTGTAAAGATGTACAGATGACCTATAACATCTGGCCCTAATTACCACTGTCCCTGCAATAATATTTGAGACTGAAGTGTCCAAATACACATACAAACATCCTGAAATTCATCCATAAAACCAACAAAAGATCAATTGTAAATTGCCTATCGTAAATAATACATACCGTGGTAATCAAAAATAAATTGCTTAAAAAATAATTTGTAACCTTTGTCCAATTTTGATCGTTTCACATCTCCCTGAAAAATGTCAACAAACCGGACAACATCGGATATATGTACTTTTGGCAAGTACATGAATGACTGAGAAAAAACACGCTGTTCACAGTCCATTTTATGAAGAATGTCCAAGAATGAATGGGGATTGTAAAGGGCGGTGGCGCGACTGGAAGAATACTTCCTTTATAAACACATTACATGCATGCTTAAGTTAGCTTAGGGTCTTCTGAATCCATAGATACCAAACACAGAGTGTTCCATCTCCATTACATATGGTTTATAAGCCCAAATGTAAAAATAGAGAAAACGGACCAAAAACCCCAGAGGGTTTTAATAAACTCGTGTTTTATAAATCAGTGTCGGCTTCAGAAAGAAATGCATCTTTCATACAGATTACATAATCAGATGATATTTGCTTTCGATTTGAATTTTTTCGTGTAAAAGTGGACATTTCAAGCTTTATACAGCCTAGACATATTTCTCATGTATGGGAGGCTAGTATACACTGTTTTTCTGTTTATTTTTGAGGCCATGAAAGCGTGCCTTGATTATTTTATTTTATTTTACAAAAGCACAACGTTTTCTTGTTATTGTGATTTTACACAAATAAACGTAGTTGCGACTGATGCATTAATATTTTATGTATGGCCAGAAATTATGGAGTATTTGAAGTTGATCCACTTTTAATAGGAAAATGTAATGTAAATGTAATGTAATCTGGATGTACTACATTAGCCATGATGTCATTATCATGTGATCTACCAGTGTCAGTTGCGTCGCTTCACTGTCATTCATAAATCCTCTCCTGTGGCCTCATGGGATAGTAAAGTGTCCATCATAAACACACTTCAGAATCTCACTGGAAGTAGTCGATCATCCGGGGACTTTTTACCTGTTCTTTTATGAGTGAATTCAGACACACTTCTTTTGTCACATACTGTATTTCACCTCATATATAGCAGTGAAGTGTGTGATGTCAGATGCAGCCGCCGTCTTAAAGGAAAGTGAACAGAACTCAGTTTTGTAAAAGACATGTGACGCTCTAGTGGAGAAGTGTGGAAGTGCAGTTAAAGAGATTGACTTTCCTACAGTAAATAATATAATATACAGTAGTAATATAATATAATATAATATAATATAATATAATATAATATAATATAATATAATACAATATAGTGGAAAGTTTTGCAGGGTCAAGCATCACTCACATTTTCACTCTAAGCAGTGTTTTATTAAAAATGTAAAAATGCAGAATGTCTCCTGTGATGGGTAGGTTTAGGGATAGGGGAAGTGTGTGTGTGTGTGTGTGTGTGTGTGTGTGTGTGTGTGTGTGTGTGTGTGTGTGTGTGTGTGATGGGTAGGTTTAGGGATAGGGGCAGTGTAAGGGGATAGAATATACAGTTTGTACAGTATAAAAAACATTACGCCTATGGAATGTCCTCACCGATCACAAAAACAAAGCTGTAATATCCATGTGGGGTAACGCTTTAGATTACAGCCCGGAAAGTACTGCGTAATTAAGACGAATTTACAGTGTAACTTTCGGTAATTATAGTGTACCTATAAAGTACTGGCACGTAAGTATAAGGGAACAATATGTAAAGTTTGGGGAATAAAGGGGGAACAACCAGGAGAATTAAAAAATATATTTATACTGTAAGTATTATAGAACTAAGGGGTACTTATTCTACTATTATGATACAAAAATCTTACATTTGGGAGCAATTTAGCGAGAACATACACTGCGTACCTTTTTGTAATAATTGTGTACCAATACATACTGTATAGGGTTTTTAAAAATGACAGGGTACATATCTATGCATTTATACAGGTTTTTTTTTTTATAGCAAAATTGCAGATGTTTAAGTTTGGGCTTACATGTTTCAAGGCAAGTAAAGCTAAAACTATTTTTTTAAATACTGGGAAATATACTCCTGTTCCATGTAGTTACAGGGTAAGTGTGACGTGGGCCGTAAATTAAAGTTGTGCTTGTTACCCTCTTGTTCCATGTAGTTACAGGGTAAGTACAATAAAAGTACATACACAATCTAATATCACCGACTCGGAAACCTTTATTTGAAAAACAACTTATTACAGTTGGTCTGAAGCGATAATCTACAGTTTAAAATATTGTCATTTTTCTTTCAAACACATATCGTTTCACTTCAGAAGATATTGATCCATCCATTGGGGTCGTATGGATTACTAGTTATTGAAGTATGTGCTGATTGATGCTCCAACATTTAGGAACAGTTGAGCTTGCATTATATGTATTCCCAGAGATGTATTTTATTTATTTTTTTGTATTTTTTGTATTTTTAAAACCTTAATTTGTGTTAATATGAAGAAGGAAAGTTGTATACATCTTGGATGGCATGAGGGTAAAAGATGAGTAAATGGTGAGGACGTATTGCTGGGTGTACTGCATTTTCATTTAATACATAATACAGAATAGCAAGAGACATGATTTCTTCTTCAGATTCATCAGTGGAAAGAAAGAAAAAGAAGAGGAACAAAAGGAGGAAGCCAAGCAAGATAAAAAAGAGGGGACAAAACGTGCTACTTTCTGCCAAGACTAAAGCATTTGAAATTAATTGTTGATTGAAAAAAGCAGTTTTAAATGAAAAAGAAGTGTTGAAAATTTGTTTTAAATTAAGTTGTTTTTCAAATAAAGGTTTCCGAGTCAGTGATATTAGATTTTGTGTATGCATTTTTATTGTACTTACCCTGTAACTACATGGAACAAGAGGGGAACAAGCACCACTACATGAAACAAGAGTATCCTTTCCCCAATATTTAAGCAAAAGTTGCACTTGTTTTAGTTTTCAGTGCACTTTTGTTAAAAATATTACTGTATAAATGCATAAATATGTACCCTGTCATTTTTTAAAAGCCTGTATGTATTGGTACACCATTAATAAAAAAAGGTACGCAGTGTATGTTCTTGCTAAATTGCTCCCAAATGTTAGATTTTTGTATAATAATAGTAGAATAAGTACCCCTTAGTTCTATAATACAGTATAAATATTTTGTTTTATTCTCCTGGTTGTTACCCCTTTATTCCCCAAACTTTACATATTGTTCACTTATACTTACATGTAAGTACTTTATAGGTACACTTTAATTATAGAAAGTTACACTGTAAAATCGCTTTAATTACGCAGTACTTTCCGGGCTGTAATCTAAAGCGTTATAATGTCATTTTAACCAGTTATTACAGCAGTTTTTGATTCTTGATTTCTGATCACTTGTTGCAGAGCTTGTGTGGCGGAGCCGAGTCTGCAAGGCAAAGTAGCGGACACACGTGTACACAAATAAAAGTAAAAATACTAATAAATAAATATAATTAATGATTTTGTTACTACTAATGCAACAGTTAATGACTATGTAAATTGAGTAATTAAAATGAGTTACTACCGATAAATGTATATTTTTAAAGTCTTTAGAAACTTTGAACTAAACATTGATATTGTGTAGTTTGTGATCCTCCATCAGCAGCTGCAGTTTCTCTCAGCTGTATCAGTGCAGTCACTGTGACGTCTGACTGACAGAGGTTTTTGTACCACTCTTTATCACTGTGTGAACCACATAGTGCTGCCTGGATAGTGTAAACTCTGACAGTAATAATCTCCTGTATCTTCAGTCTGGACTCCACTGATGGTCAGAGTAAAATCACTACCAGATCCACTGCCACTGAATCTAGATGGAGTTCCAGTATAACGGGTTGATGTGAGATATATGAGGAGTTTAGGAGCTTCTCCAGGTTTCTGTGAGTACCAGGCTAAATAACTACCACCATGCACATCACTGCTGGTTTTACAGTTTATTCTGACTTCTTCTCCTGGTTGAACTGCTGATATTGATGGACTCTGAGTTACAGTATACTGTCCTCTACACTCTGAAAGAAAACACAAACAAAAATTAAAATGATATATGATAATATACAGTATATGATAAACATATATATATATATATATATATATATTTCACATTTAAAAATAAATAATAATCATTATTAAAACATGTATTTCACAAACCTTGAATAAACAGTGTGAGAGTCCAGATGAAGATGTTGATGTTGTTCATAGTTGTAGTTTAGTCGTGTGTGATGATGAAGAGTGTGTGTGTTCTGCTCTCAGTCATGAAGTGTTAAACTCACAGCACTATAAACACTCTCAGAGCACTGAAGCATGTGCTGACAATGCAAAGAAGTGGGCAGGATTTACAACAGCTTGTGCTGAGAACAAACTCATATACACTAGAGTTACACAATCATGACTTTATTTAGTATGTTTATTGTGACTCCTGAGACACTGAGGATGTGCAGATGAACGTCCATCTCTGTGTCCATATTCAGTCATGTGACCATCATCACTGCTACACTTCCACTAGATCAGGGGTTCCCAAACTTTTTTTACTGCGCACCGCCTTCTATGTCCCAACCGGGTTGGCGCACCCCCAATCCCCACTGAAAAAAAAAAAAAAAAAACGCAACAAAGCTTTGTTTTATCGCCGTATAAAGACTCATGTTTAATCATGCTCAAATAACCAGAACACGCATGACAATAACAACATCAACAAAGTTTCAATATAATGCAACAAAGCTACGCACAAGCTTCCAGTTTTAACCCTTTCACACGTAAGATTAAAATATTCTAACTGACCCCCCAGCGTGAGTTTTTCAAGGCGACCGTTATTTAGAACTTGTCACTTTAATGTTTCCATGGTGACGCGTCATTGCTTGTCACGTGACACAGCGCAACCACAACACAGCGCTGAATGAATGATGATCTGCTTTTATGTAATTTTTCCTTTTTTATCAAAAATATTCACAAAAGTATTATCTATAGCATGAAACGCTGATATTCTGATTGTCAAATATGTGTAAGTGGATGTGTTTTGTTGTTTAAACACCTTCATAACGATCGCGTTAGTTGAGCTGTATGCGCGATGGGCGGCGCCATGCTAGTTTGTGCCGCAGTTCAGAGAATCGGATCTGTTGGATTTACAACACGTCAATTCCTCCACTTCTCACGAAATACATGAAAGTAAGAGGCCGGTGAACTGGGAGAAGAATAGGGTAAAATGTGAAGCTACTTACACAATGTGTATCTGATATGAATAAAACGTGTCGTCTTATTATAATGAAAAGGATTATTATTGCCGCTTCCATAGAAATCAGCGAAATCAAAATCATTGTTTTGCTAGTACTTATGTGTATTTAAATGTCTGAAACCTAAAATAAACATTATGTGGTTGAAAACACTCAATAGTTGTGATATATGACAGAACTGACTCAGCGCCAGCCAACGCGTGAAAGCACATTTGAATTTAGAAGTTGATCACGTGACATATAGCGGCTGCAGTGCATTTCTATCAAAAACTAATAAATTATAGCTTTTTTATTTAAAATAAAAGCGATTACAAAGGAAATGTTTACTGTTCATGTTTTTTATTTTATTGTATGGAAAAATCCCACTTAAAAAAACAGACCGCCATTATATTTTTCCTCTTGCGGACCCCCTGGTGGCAGCTCGCGTACCACACTATGGGAATACCTCCACTAGATGAAGCGCCATCACTAAAGTAAGATCATGAATCATGAGTGTGTTCAGAAAGTATCAGGACTGATTGTGAATCTCTAATCAGAGTTCATGGTGTCACTCCATCTATCATGAAGCCTCATGTGTGTCTGAAATCATCAGATGGAGAAGAAACAGGCGTTAAAGATGGAGACATATTAGAGCTTGTTCACGTTTCATGATCTTGTGTGGAGATTCATAACCAGTCCAGATACTTTTATAACACACCTTGAATATGAAAACATGCTTGACTGTGTAGAACATGCAAAACACCTTTGATATCTTCATTGTCACACTTTCTATTGACTTGAACAGATTCTCACTGAAGATCAGGGCCGGATTCAGCCAGCCCCACTAGGGGGTGCAGGTAGAATATCATGGGGGGGGCAAGTCATTTAACGGAACATTTCAATTTGACCAATATAGTGATTTGATTTATATTGTGATATTTATCGATATGGCCAGAAATGAAAAAATATATTGTGAAATGAAAAAATCCTATATCGCCCAGCTCTAATTTATCAGCTCCTTTGATCCATTTGATTTGTCTTATAGGTTTTATGTTGGATGCCCTTCCTGACACTACCCTCTGCATTTACCCGGGCTTGGGACCGGCACAAATAGGACACTGGCTTGTGCCCTGTTGAGGCTGCATTTATCTTTTTTTTTTATTTTTATTTTTTTATCTGTCTGTCTGTCTGTCTGTTTGTCTTCCTGTCTGTCGTCTTGTCTGTCTGTCTGTCCTTTCGTTTTTTATTTCAATCTTTTTTATTTCTTTTTTGTTTTTTTTTTGTTTTCATTTCTTTAGCTCTGTACACAGCATGGCTTATATCAGTCATTATAGCATCAGTCGTCTGCTTTTCTGTGCAAAAGTCCTAACAAATGCGTCCATATCTAGACCTGTTGTTATGGCCTTCTCGTGAGCCAGAATAACTAAATTTCTTTTTCACTCATGTAGCATAGTGCGGCGGAAGGGGGTAAGAACACGAGACAAAGTGGAGAAAGAGCTATCGCATGATGCAGATGATATTCCAATCACAAGTGAGGTCACATACATGCGATGGAGCTGAGGAAAGGCATTCTTATACCCGTGTAGATATGTGCAAATGGTGGAGAGGTCTACAAACTCTACGTTCTCATCATCATTAGTCTTTTTGAATTCTTTTTCCAACATTATTTTTGCAACAAGAATCTCATTGGAAAGTTTGTCACTGTCACTTTTTGCAATTTTTTGCAGAGGACTTAACATGGCAACATCCAGAAAAGAGGGAGATTGTGGTTGAAGGCAATTAACTGCTTTCATGTGATTCAGATTGCTTTTGGAGAATCTTGTCTCCATCTCTACAATGGCGATGTCCAAAATGTTGAGAAGAGCTCTCTTCAGAGCCTGGCAGTGGACGTAACAACGCTACCTACGAGCAGTGAGCTCATTGTTCTTTTTCTTTTAGCAGCTGGTGCAGGCATGCTGGTTAATATCACAGCACAGGAGCTATTACAGCACAGGTCAACAGAATGAGCCTGCAGCATAGCATTTGCAGACTTCAAGGAACCCAGAACTTTAAGGAGGAATTTTCCTATTTCAAAGAAATGATGCCTCCTTAACATCATCAACAGCCCTGATGCCTCTGCACAGATATCAACAGCAGCGGCTCTGTCCTCTGTAACCTCTGACAGGATACTCAGAATAGCATCCTGATTCTCCACAAGACACTTGGTCACATCATAGTGGCTTGTCCCCCTGATCTCCAACAGTCGTTTAAGGGAGGGAACATTATAGTTCTGTCACACATAATGACGGTGAAAAAAAGAGTGCAGTGATCCTGATAGATCAAAAAAGATTTTTGCTCTCCTTGCATTGCATGGACCACGGCCAAGTGCAGCTGGTGGTTATAGCAGTGGATATAAGGAATATCCTTCCCTACCTTCTTTTGCAATAAGGCCTGAACCCCACCCCTGACCCCACTCATGACAGAAGCTCCATCATAGCACTGACTGATAATTTCAGCTGCACTATAGCCTGTCAGTCAGAAAGATGCTCAAGAATTTGTGTGGTAATAAATTCAGCATTTAACTGACTGAGGTCAAGCAGGCCAATCAGGTGTTCCTCTGGAATGCCTTTACAGACAAATCTAACCATGATTGACAGATTCTCCACATTACTTCTGTCCCTCGTTCCGTCACTTTTGATGCAAAACCCAGCATAATCTGCTTTGTCATAATTACCTTTTATCTGATTTAATACCATTTTGGCCAGTGTTTCAATAATTTCATTTTGTATGTTGTGAGAGGTGTATTTTGCATTTGGTGGGATGTGTTTGTTAATTTCATTAAATTTGGGGTCCTTTGCCAGTGTGTAGTCAACCATTTTTAAGAACAGTCCTGCAGAGAAATCATCATCATTTGAACTTTCCACACTGCCACGAAGTGGAAGTTCATTTACTGCTAGGAACTGAACTACTTCTCCAATTGTTTTAATATAATACCTATTTTTTTCCATTTGTGTGGGCCCTATTAAATTACAAATGGTCTCCCCTATGGCCTCTCTTTGGGACATTTCAGACCAGGCTTTTGCATTTTTTATGTGGCATTGACTTGATGCGTGCTTTGAGAGTCCCTTGTCCTTTTCCAATACAGTTTTCAAATTAGTAAATCCTTGTTTTGTGAAAACCAAATCCCTATCATTGTTCCCCCCAAATTTCTGACACGGGAAACAAAAGCACGCATCAAGCTTTGCTGAATATTCGAGCCATGGTCTCCCACGATACCAACCTGGGCAGAATGAGCGGGAGCTCTTGCCAAAATTACGTTTGGGGAAAACCAGAGCTATGGGTTGTGACGGTGCTTCAGTGTTTAAGCCTATGTTGTATACATCCGCAACAGCCACGGATGGGCTGGGAACGACGGGTGATTCGGTCTCGGCTGCAGCTAATGCCCTAGCAGCCTCGTTGCTGCTGCCAGTGCTAGCTTTAGCAACCAGAAATCGGCGCATACTCGACTCGTCACTCGGTGCAAATTACAAGAGAAAGCGATTGAGAGATATGGAGGGAATGAGAACACGCTTACAGAAAGAGTAACCAAATAATTTCAGTGACTGACGGCGAAGGAAACTCAAAACAGGGGCTGAGCTCAGCTAACGACAGTGTGTCTGCGTGCTCCGCTCTGCAGTGACTGACTGAGACGTGAAGCTCAGCAGGTTCACCACAAGCCGGTGAAGTGGCCACGCCCTCCCTATGCATCTACCAATCAGTAGCTACTTTGAATGAGGGATAGAGAGCAGAGAGCGCTCATTTTTCTTGAAATATTTTTTAAATTTGGGATTTTTGCATGCCATCACGTTTGGGGGGGCAGTCACGGCATTTGGGGGGGCATTGCCCATCCTTGCCCATGCCTATATCCGGCCCCGCTGAAGATTGAAGTGTGAAGCTGCAGGTTTTTCTGTCAATCATGATGATTGATCTGCATATGAAGAACAGAAGCATCATTATGAGAAACTCCACAACATCATCCATGATCAAAGAGGTCAAAGGTCACCTCAGAGGTCACAGCTCATCACATATATTTCTTTAAACAGTGTTATATCAGAAAGCATTTAGTCAAATCTGAATGAGTGAGTGTTGAGAAGAGCTGAGGATCTTCTAATATCAGTGTGTTGAAGTGTTGTTTCTCTCTCTCTGCTGGAGTGTGTGTTCACTCGAGTGGAATAGAGGTTTTTGTACGAGTGTTTCATTAGATTGTATCACTGTGGTGGACATTCGGTGGAGGAACTAAACTGGTGATCAGATGTAAGTCTTTTTAATTAACTATTTAAAAAAATAAATACAATTTAGATTTCAGAAAGTGTTTTACAGTTGAAACAAGAACAACATTATTTTATAAAAATGATTATTAGATATTGTGGCAAACTTTACTTGAAGCCTTTATGTATAATGCATTATAAAGGTATCAATAATGTAGAATTTAATGCCTTTTATATTTTAATAAATAACTGTAACCAAAGTTACAAATGCATTATAATATTTGCAAATTCCTTGTTTCATCTGAAAATGGTTGTGTTTTTAAGTGTATTATACATTTTTGAAGGTGTAACAATGAATAGATAATATTATAATGTGTAAAAACTGTATTCAAAATGTCTTATAACTTATAATATCTTATAACTGCGGTTACAATTATTGATGAGATCAAACATGCATTATAATGTGTAAAACAAATAATAATTAATGCATTAAAAATACTTTTATAATGCACTATATATAAAGACTTTAAAGAAAGGTTTTTACTAATATTGTTGTATAATTATTTAATCTAAAACAATTATATTGTCATGTTTATACATTCAGAAGAACTGCATTATTTCTTTAAAAAAATTCTAAACATATTTCCATAATGTGTCTCACTATGAGTTTATTCAGTTTATTACATGTTTGTTTTTCCTTCATTTATTTCTACACTAAGTTCATATTTAGTTCATCTTTTATTGTAGAAATCATACATGTAAAAAAGAGATTTGACATCAGAATGTAAATGTTGCTACTTTCTGTAGTTCAGTCAATGATACTGAATCTCTTTTGCTCATGTTGTGCTTATAATTCAGTGCTATATAATACAAACACAATTTATTTATGATTCAATTGTGTTTTAAATATGTTTGAAATTGTTACATTTCGAGTTGAATATCTCAAAATTGAAGATTTTTATGTTCAGAGTTAATAATTGCTGGAATTAAAGCATTCTGTGTATTATAATGTTTAGTTTGATTCATGAGGTTTGATTTAAATGTATATAGTGATTGTGTAGTTTGTATATATATATATATATTCACTGTAGTGAAGCTGAATGACATGAAGGATCAGATGCTGGAGATTTGTCCTGCATTCCTCATGTCTGCTGCTTCAGTCCTGTTGAAATGCTGTGAATGTGCAGTGCAGTGTGTTGTGTGTGTGTGTGAATGTGTTGTGTTTGTCTCCTGCAGCTGGTCCCACAGTGAAGCCCTCAGTGTCTCTGCTGCCGCCCTCTTCTCTGCAGATCTCTGGAGACTCAGCCGCACTGCTCTGCCTGCTCAGCTCTTACTCTCCACAGGGGGCGCTGGTGAGCTGGACACTGGACGGGTCAGAGGTCACCGAGGGGGTTCTGACCAGCGCAGAGAGCCAGCAGGACGGCCGCTACAGCCGCAGTAGCGTCCTGACCCTCAGCAAAGCACGCTGGGAAGAGGGAGAGCTGTACGTCTGCAGAGTAACACATGATGGAGCTCCTCATGAGGTCTCGTTCCACAAGAGCTCTGAGTGCTGATGTTTCTCTCCTGAAGATGAGCCGTATCTGAGTGTCCTGTGTCAGGCAGGATTCACATGAGTCTAGTGCTGCAGCTGTAGTGATTTACAACTCAATACTGAAACAGTGTGTGTGTGTGTGTGTGTGTGTGTGTGTGTGTGTGTGTGTGTGTGTGTGTGTGTGTGTGTGTGTGTGTGTGTGTGTGTGTGTGTGTGTGTGATCTTTCAATCTGCTGTGTTTGCTGCAACATTCAATAAAGCTTCTCAACAAGTTCACTTTGTGTCTGACAACATCATTGAACTAACAGATGAAGATGCAGGAGCTTTTCAGAAGGTTGATGTAGCAGTAAATGTCAAATAAAGCTCTTGGGGTTTGAACATGGTCTCTGGAGACAGAGCTGCTCTATTCTGAGAGATCACAATCACTCCACCCTGACAATGCAAATGAGCTTTTCAGTCTCACTCTCTGATTGGTCACATGATCTGGACTGGAACACAACAGTTTCACTTCTGCTTTAGTGAAGCAGCGCAGACAAACTGATGATTACATTTATAAGAGATTACAAACTTATTTATATAAACATATCATAAACAAGATCAAGATCAAGAATCAGCCGCTGTGACACTAATTATTACATAATCATTACATTTATATGTGATGGTGTAAATATACTGTATATGAAAATGTTGTTAAAAATATAATGCATGATCACAAACCAAGAATCAGCTGCACATTTACATTTAAAGATGTTGATATTTAAAATTTAAAAATGTAATAAAAATCATTAAAAAAGCATGATCACAACTCAACAATCAGCCGTTGTGACAGTAATTGTGTAAGAATATAAAACTTCCTGTGGCTCAAATGGAAAGCATCACGTCCAGACAGCAGAAGTGACTGAATGCAATGAATGAAATGAATGTAGTTTGCCTAGTGCTACACAACTCCTATCATCACGAGGGATTTTTAAAACACAGGTCAAGAAACTTTTATGGATCAAGGTGAATATTTATTGGTAAATTTGGGGAGGTTTTACAGTGTTTTTGTTTCTTATTTATTTTGTTTTTGTGATGCTTTTTTTGACCCCCCTCCTCATATTGTATGTTTTAATTTTTTTAGTTAGTTTGGTTTGTTTGCTTCTTGTCTTCTTGTTTTTTGTGTGTAACACCAAGGACCGTGCTGGAAATAAGTATTTTACTTTAGTATGTTATCCTTTGGATTACTGTTTTATTGTCTTGGATCCAGAAATAAAAATCAATCAATCAATCAATCAAATGCAATGCTGATCACATTTATAGGAGATTAAAAACTTTAATCTCAAACTTTCAATTAAAAATCAAAATCAATTATCAGCCGTTCTGACAGTAATCATTAGAGAGAGTATAGAGGGCGGCTTCTGTCACTTCGAGTGATTTATTGCCCCCCATAAAGCCCCGCCCCTCCCCGTTTATGACACCCTGGGAATTTCCCACGCTAGACCACGCCCCTTCCGGATTGGTCATGTGACCGTGGAAATTAATTTGTGATGTTATTGTTTTCTGCTGTCAAATAAAAGAAAAGAAACATTTCATCTGTTTACGTGTCATTTTATTTTTAACATATACACATAAATAATACATCACAAATTAATACGACTGGAACATTTTACCAGATTGCACGCACTGTATACACTTAAATGATTTACTATCACAGACACGGGGTTTAAATTTTTTCACAAAAAGAGATACCATAGAATCATTTTTTAATAGATTATCATTATGGTAAAATTTCATTAAATCTTCATACTCAACCCCTCGCGACATATGATACAGAAAAAAGACACAATGCTGTCCGCAGGTGACAGATGTATAATCTTGTACTTGTCTGGTAGAATAATGAACATGTGTAGAATTCTTTTTTAGAAAATCTTGAATAGATCTCGGAAAACAAACTGCATCCGGTGGATTACCGAAGCTGTCGAAAAAACATGCGAGACCACTTCGACCTATGTACATTGCAAGCCAGTGCTGACCCGGATCACCCGAAGCATCTGTATTAGAAATTAACAGGGCAGGTACATCTAACAACGGTTCTTTGGGGAGGTAGTCGCTAGGAAACACTCCTAGAAAATTGATATCACATATGTTGTCCATGATTCCTGTCAGCTGTATTGTGTTCATCTCAATAGTGTTCGGCAAGCACCTGTCTCCGGTTTGATATTTCAAGAAGAGAGTCAAAGGTTGCATAAATTAAAAGGCTCACCGTGTGTTCTAGTGGCTCTCTGAAACGTGCTTCTAATCTAATATTTCCTGATCTAATAAGTGACACATGCTGTCCACATTCATCGTCGGGTGTCAGGTTGAACGCGTAGAGAGTATAGCCATTGAGAAAATCCTCTCTGTCTATGGCCAATGGTTGGTTCTTCAGATGTCTACCTGTCGCAGACACCAATTGATAAAACTCTCTTACGGCGTTTCCTAAGTTATATTCTGGCTGAAACGGACGGTTAGGGATGTGCAGGCCGTCAGAGGTGAGATTTATGAATTCTAGATTAAAGTGCTTAAAGGCGAACGGGTTTTTATCATAGGCCCCTGTAAACGCAGCGTTATCTGTCATCGCTAAAATGATAGATTTTGGCAGAGTCCCGAGGAAGAGATTTTCGTGGTTAGAGACACGCGCCCCTGCTGGTATGGAGAAATTTTTCACACAGACACGGTCGATAGGATATTTGGCCGTGGCCGAGAGGAGCGCTTCTGCATGCCCCAAACGAACTGCAGGCGATACAGTGACTCTCTTGACAAAGAGCGAAGCAGAGAGTATTTTTAGTTTATAATCGACAGCGTCAGCACGCATCAAACAGAATGCGTCTTTTGCTCTGGTTAAGCGAAGACGAATATCAACACCGTTCAATAATAGTTTCGGCTGAAAGAATATATCACTGTGTATAGGTGCTAGTAGCTCCACCACATTGCTAGCGTTGGTGAATGCTGCTCTTTTTGTTAACCCTGCGTTTGCCCCTCCAGGATCCGTAGCATCTATGTGTGCTGAAGAATCTTTGTAAAATAAACCTGCTGAAAAGTTACTCTCTAATGTATCTCTCCCATAATTAATGAGCGTTTCTAAAATACATCTATACGGATAGGTATTTGAAGACTGGGATACTAGGGTATCTCCTAACGATACATCAACCTGTGAGAAGATACACGCTGCAGGATAATTAAGAAGCCCTACCGGAGCTCCATCAGGTAAATCATCACCGTTCGGTAGAGTTATTTTGACTCGTGTAAATAACAGGCTGTTATTCAAATCTGTGTAATCACCCGTCCCCGCTATGAAAAATTCTATCGGAGATAAATCTGTAATAGATGAAATCGGCGGAATCTCCACATAAGTGTTTTTTTCAATAGCTGTCTGTGTCAAAGGGACAGTAAACAGATCCAGTTCGGTCTTGATACATTCGTCAGACATGCAGTGTAACAGAGAGGTTCTTCGTTTGATTTTTGCGACTGAGCGCTTCTTACTGAGACGTCTGGTTTTCTTTATGCCATGACCACGCCCTCTTCTCATACGGGTCCCTGGTGGTTTTAACTGTCTATGCCCCATGACCATAAGTCCATGACCGCTCTGACCGTCATCATTGTTATACGACTTTGTTAGAGCTGTAGTTACGACATCGCTTACTATGTTTTTTGCAGCAGCTTTTAGATGTGGTTTTGCTATACTGAACCCTCTTCTAAGAAATGGGATTGCCATACGGTACAAGCCCCTAAACAAGCCACCGATTCCTGATGCAAAACCGGAACCGTACATGACACCACCCCCCGCGTAACCGGGCAAGCCGTTTCCGGTTTGAGATTTGTAGTATGCAACATAACGATAGGGGTCCGACTGGTACGGTGCGAGATAAGCCATTTTAAAAAAGGTGTTGTTTTACGGGTCTGAAGTGAAGTTTAGATACAATCTTTCCGTAGGTGAATGGTATCTCTCTGTTTAAGTCGTCTTTAACCTCAATAGTAATCTCGTTAATACTGGTTTTATTAAGACGCACGTAGTGTGACTTGTCGTACCTGACACAGGCAGTCTTATTTGTTTCCCCTTCGATATGTACAGTACCTAGTAGAGGTACATACGAATCTCCAACTGATTGGTAGGCTATTATATCTGTGTACACATATAGGGTATAAAAACCACCTCTTATATCAGCCTGGAACGGAGCGTATGTGACTGGTGTGAAGTGTGTGTCTTGACGTTCATCCGAACTGTTTGCAACTTCTATAGAAACACCGGGTTTTAATCCTAGTATAACAGCTACCTTACCATAAAATGTCAACGAAGCCCTCAGGGCTGATTTCAGAAATATCTTATTCTTTATATGGTCGTAGCCGAGCTGCACCCTCGGGGGGAGAGATGCATTTATTTCTCTGAGTAATACAGGTACATCCTCAAAATAGCCACACTTTAAAGTGTTCCGGCTCGTAGATATTTTTAGGGCTTTCCGAAAAGTTTGGATATTAAGGTCACCCCTTACACTGCGCAGTTCGCCGTTATTCTGTAATAGGCTTTGATCACAATCGATAATAAAAACAGCGTCGTCCTCATTGAAGGTGTACCAGGTCAACGGATATTCAAACTCGACCAGTGCCACTTCCCACAGGCCTTTTAAATCTATATTTCTAGCCATCCTAGTTCTGTAATTAGATATACGATTCTCTGGATAGACATTAGTCGAAGCATTGCAGGGGAGTGTAACGTAGAACCCCTCCTCTGACATGATTTACATAAATGACATCTGTTACGAATTCTCTATAACTTTAAGGTGGTTTGAAGATCCATCACCTGTTTTTTAGGAATCCAGCTATTGAATTTAGAAGGCCACCCCCACCACTTGACTAACACATACATGACTTTCCCGTGGCGTTGTTTATCCAGTATTTTTTCAACCTTGAAAGATGAATCATTACTCACGATAATCTTCTTCAGCTCTTGCTCATAAAAACAACCGGCGATAATTTCCCCGTCATAGTCTTGTAGCCGATATACAGGAGGGATACGTGGAATGCATGCGGATATTGTGAAATATTCTTCAGTATGATTTTGCTCGTATCCTTTGGCGAAAATATTCCGGACTTTAGAGATTCTCACGACATCTCCAATTGAGCATTTAAATTTGGGTGTCTCTTTACGTATTTTCCCATATAAATTATTAAACACTACATCTTCATTTTCTTTATTCACGTCCAACGGTCGCATTTTAATGGATTTGTGATAACTGGAATTATACCCTTCTGTCAGATCTTGAAGTATATCACAGTACCGTTTAGAATTTATAGCCGTTAAATACCTCCACATTCGCCCTTTTAATGTTCGATTAAATCTTTCAACCACCGACGCTTTCAGGTCACTGGCTGTGGCAAAATGATGTATGTTATATTTTTTTGTCATCTGCTGAAAATGTTTATTGAAAAACTCTGTGCCCTTATCTGTTTGTAGCTTTGCAGGTATACGCCCCTCCCGCAGAATAGACAAAAAAGCTTTCGTCACTTCCGGCCCCGTCTTATTTTTAAGTGTGCGCGTCCATGCGAATTTACTGAAAATATCAATAACAGTAATTATGTATTTAATATGATCATTCTGTTTCGAGAGTTTTTTCATATCAACCAAATCAGCTTGAAAATGTTGGTCTTTTCCATACACTACCACACAATTCCGTTTATATTTTATTGGTGCTGTATGATGGAGTGTGTATGTGTCTTGACTGGAGAGCCAGTCGGTCACCTCTTTATCAGATAGTCTTACGTCGTATTCCTGCAATACCGCCTGTTTTAATCTGTCCTTACCACCAAAAGCACCAGAATTCGCAGGATCATAGTATATCTTCTTCATTAGCTCTGACATGTCGACGCTATGAGTTTTCAGACAATACTGAATCACTTGCATTGTTGTTCAGTTTTTTATTTTTTACAAACAATCAGCAAACAACAAAGTTTTTTTTGTTTTTTTTTACAAACAATCAGCAAACAATAAAGTTTTTTTTATTTTTTTTTATTTCAGGAATATCTATTATTTTATTTCAGAAAATAACGGATCACTTACAATGTTGTTCAGTTTTAAATTTTTTTTTTTACATACATAGTCACACACAAAAGGGTATATCAACATGATCATTTTTTATTTATTTAAGAATAGAGAAAAGTACAGGGTTACAAGGATTTAATCATGTATCATCCAAACGTCAAAAGAAATTTCACACACATTTCAAATTTTTTCTCCAGGACAAATTCAACTAAAATATCAATAATTTTACAAATATCAGAATCTTCATTTCTCAACAATTTGCAAACATCAGTTACATACGTACATAGACATAATATGTTTCCTATTTTAAGGGGAGCATTTTCAGGCATTAGATCGAGAATGTTTTTGATAGTCGTACATTTATGGATTACAGATAAGTTCACCATATTTCTCCAGTCGTCCGATGACTTCCGCACAACATTCATTTGACTTATTAATTTCGTTAGACGTATATCATCCACAGACTTCCCGGTGTTTGTAGCATGATTATCATCGATAATCTTGAGCAGCAGGGTTGATAATCCACATTTAACACGCAGTTTAAAGAAATATTTGATAATCCAGAATGTGCAGAGGTACCACATTTTCACACGAGGACAGGTTCAGGGTCTTCAGCAGCAGCAAGCTTCCACTTCTTGACAGCGGAGTAAATAATTTCCTCACAACTTTCATCCACAAGTTTCTGTCTGATAGATCCCAGCTGCTCCACGATGTACATCTCATCCTTAAGCTCAAACAAGATTGTCTCGACGGCACCTTGGATTCTTTGCAGATGTGGTGTAGCACCATACAGACTCAGCGATTGAGCCAGGATAGTTTTTAGCTCCGGTCTGAGAACGGCAAGTTGTGATATCCAAGATCTGTACAAAATTTATTCATCCAGTCGACACTTCTTTCCGGTGCATTTGATAACCCTGATTCCATCAGCAGCTCCAAGAGGAGAGAATCCGGGATGAATGGTTTCTTGAGACATAATGCAGAATGAGTTGAGTTGTCAAGGGAGGTCTTTTTAATGCTTGTAGAATGTGGGCGGTGCTATATGAACACCCCTCCTACCAGTGTTGGGCAAGTTACTTTTAAAAAGTAATTAGTTACAGTTACTAGTTACTTCTTCCAAAAAGTAACTAAATTAGTAACTCAGTTACAAATTTTAAAAGTAACTAGTTACTTATGAAAGTAACTATTGCGTTACTTTCAAGTAAAATTAAATTTTAAATGCTCAAATGTGACCCCACCTCTACCCCTCTTTAACGGAACTTAAAATACATGTGCATGTTCAATTATTTATGATAAATTTGAATATTATAATGAAATGGACACTTAATACAATACATTATTAACAGAAACATGAAACATTGTACACGCATCTAAAAAAAAAAAATGTTGCTGTGGGACAAAGTGAGACTAGCCTCCAATCAAACGCCATGTATGTAGATATTATGTTTATATAGTGGATCAATGCAAATAACACAATCGATGTTTTGGAAATTTTGATAT
The DNA here is from genome assembly GCA_026230005.1 of Gila orcuttii. Classification (NCBI taxonomy): domain Eukaryota; kingdom Metazoa; phylum Chordata; class Actinopteri; order Cypriniformes; family Leuciscidae; genus Gila; species Gila orcuttii. Next base: position 28,842,687 of record JAPDVR010000025.1, read on the forward strand.
TTATTGCCCCTCAACAGAGATGGTTCTCACTGCGGAACATGAAATCCACGGGGAGGAGTCGGATCCAGATCCGACTCCTCCCACCTTACATACACCTAAACCTACCCAACTCCGCCCCCTGATCCCTAAACCCACCCCTAATATTTGGCCGTGGCCGAGAGGAGCGCTTCTGCATGCCCCAAACGAACTGCAGGCGATACAGTGACTCTCTTGACAAAGAGCGAAGCAGAGAGTATTTTTAGTTTATAATCGACAGCGTCAGCACGCATCAAACAGAATGCGTCTTTTGCTCTGGTTAAGCGAAGACGAATATCAACACCGTTCAATAATAGTTTCGGCTGAAAGAATATATCACTGTGTATAGGTGCTAGTAGCTCCACCACATTGCTAGCGTTGGTGAATGCTGCTCTTTTTGTTAACCCTGCGTTTGCCCCTCCAGGATCCGTAGCATCTATGTGTGCTGAAGAATCTTTGTAAAATAAACCTGCTGAAAAGTTACTCTCTAATGTATCTCTCCCATAATTAATGAGCGTTTCTAAAATACATCTATACGGATAGGTATTTGAAGACTGGGATACTAGGGTATCTCCTAACGATACATCAACCTGTGAGAAGATACACGCTGCAGGATAATTAAGAAGCCCTACCGGAGCTCCATCAGGTAAATCATCACCGTTCGGTAGAGTTATTTTGACTCGTGTAAATAACAGGCTGTTATTCAAATCTGTGTAATCACCCGTCCCCGCTATGAAAAATTCTATCGGAGATAAATCTGTAATAGATGAAATCGGCGGAATCTCCACATAAGTGTTTTTTTCAATAGCTGTCTGTGTCAAAGGGACAGTAAACAGATCCAGTTCGGTCTTGATACATTCGTCAGACATGCAGTGTAACAGAGAGGTTCTTCGTTTGATTTTTGCGACTGAGCGCTTCTTACTGAGACGTCTGGTTTTCTTTATGCCATGACCACGCCCTCTTCTCATACGGGTCCCTGGTGGTTTTAACTGTCTATGCCCCATGACCATAAGTCCATGACCGCTCTGACCGTCATCATTGTTATACGACTTTGTTAGAGCTGTAGTTACGACATCGCTTACTATGTTTTTTGCAGCAGCTTTTAGATGTGGTTTTGCTATACTGAACCCTCTTCTAAGAAATGGGATTGCCATACGGTACAAGCCCCTAAACAAGCCACCGATTCCTGATGCAAAACCGGAACCGTACATGACACCACCCCCCGCGTAACCGGGCAAGCCGTTTCCGGTTTGAGATTTGTAGTATGCAACATAACGATAGGGGTCCGACTGGTACGGTGCGAGATAAGCCATTTTAAAAAAGGTGTTGTTTTACGGGTCTGAAGTGAAGTTTAGATACAATCTTTCCGTAGGTGAATGGTATCTCTCTGTTTAAGTCGTCTTTAACCTCAATAGTAATCTCGTTAATACTGGTTTTATTAAGACGCACGTAGTGTGACTTGTCGTACCTGACACAGGCAGTCTTATTTGTTTCCCCTTCGATATGTACAGTACCTAGTAGAGGTACATACGAATCTCCAACTGATTGGTAGGCTATTATATCTGTGTACACATATAGGGTATAAAAACCACCTCTTATATCAGCCTGGAACGGAGCGTATGTGACTGGTGTGAAGTGTGTGTCTTGACGTTCATCCGAACTGTTTGCAACTTCTATAGAAACACCGGGTTTTAATCCTAGTATAACAGCTACCTTACCATAAAATGTCAACGAAGCCCTCAGGGCTGATTTCAGAAATATCTTATTCTTTATATGGTCGTAGCCGAGCTGCACCCTCGGGGGGAGAGATGCATTTATTTCTCTGAGTAATACAGGTACATCCTCAAAATAGCCACACTTTAAAGTGTTCCGGCTCGTAGATATTTTTAGGGCTTTCCGAAAAGTTTGGATATTAAGGTCACCCCTTACACTGCGCAGTTCGCCGTTATTCTGTAATAGGCTTTGATCACAATCGATAATAAAAACAGCGTCGTCCTCATTGAAGGTGTACCAGGTCAACGGATATTCAAACTCGACCAGTGCCACTTCCCACAGGCCTTTTAAATCTATATTTCTAGCCATCCTAGTTCTGTAATTAGATATACGATTCTCTGGATAGACATTAGTCGAAGCATTGCAGGGGAGTGTAACGTAGAACCCCTCCTCTGACATGATTTACATAAATGACATCTGTTACGAATTCTCTATAACTTTAAGGTGGTTTGAAGATCCATCACCTGTTTTTTAGGAATCCAGCTATTGAATTTAGAAGGCCACCCCCACCACTTGACTAACACATACATGACTTTCCCGTGGCGTTGTTTATCCAGTATTTTTTCAACCTTGAAAGATGAATCATTACTCACGATAATCTTCTTCAGCTCTTGCTCATAAAAACAACCGGCGATAATTTCCCCGTCATAGTCTTGTAGCCGATATACAGGAGGGATACGTGGAATGCATGCGGATATTGTGAAATATTCTTCAGTATGATTTTGCTCGTATCCTTTGGCGAAAATATTCCGGACTTTAGAGATTCTCACGACATCTCCAATTGAGCATTTAAATTTGGGTGTCTCTTTACGTATTTTCCCATATAAATTATTAAACACTACATCTTCATTTTCTTTATTCACGTCCAACGGTCGCATTTTAATGGATTTGTGATAACTGGAATTATACCCTTCTGTCAGATCTTGAAGTATATCACAGTACCGTTTAGAATTTATAGCCGTTAAATACCTCCACATTCGCCCTTTTAATGTTCGATTAAATCTTTCAACCACCGACGCTTTCAGGTCACTGGCTGTGGCAAAATGATGTATGTTATATTTTTTTGTCATCTGCTGAAAATGTTTATTGAAAAACTCTGTGCCCTTATCTGTTTGTAGCTTTGCAGGTATACGCCCCTCCCGCAGAATAGACAAAAAAGCTTTCGTCACTTCCGGCCCCGTCTTATTTTTAAGTGTGCGCGTCCATGCGAATTTACTGAAAATATCAATAACAGTAATTATGTATTTAATATGATCATTCTGTTTCGAGAGTTTTTTCATATCAACCAAATCAGCTTGAAAATGTTGGTCTTTTCCATACACTACCACACAATTCCGTTTATATTTTATTGGTGCTGTATGATGGAGTGTGTATGTGTCTTGACTGGAGAGCCAGTCGGTCACCTCTTTATCAGATAGTCTTACGTCGTATTCCTGCAATACCGCCTGTTTTAATCTGTCCTTACCACCAAAAGCACCAGAATTCGCAGGATCATAGTATATCTTCTTCATTAGCTCTGACATGTCGACGCTATGAGTTTTCAGACAATACTGAATCACTTGCATTGTTGTTCAGTTTTTTATTTTTTACAAACAATCAGCAAACAACAAAGTTTTTTTTGTTTTTTTTTACAAACAATCAGCAAACAATAAAGTTTTTTTTATTTTTTTTTATTTCAGGAATATCTATTATTTTATTTCAGAAAATAACGGATCACTTACAATGTTGTTCAGTTTTAAATTTTTTTTTTTACATACATAGTCACACACAAAAGGGTATATCAACATGATCATTTTTTATTTATTTAAGAATAGAGAAAAGTACAGGGTTACAAGGATTTAATCATGTATCATCCAAACGTCAAAAGAAATTTCACACACATTTCAAATTTTTTCTCCAGGACAAATTCAACTAAAATATCAATAATTTTACAAATATCAGAATCTTCATTTCTCAACAATTTGCAAACATCAGTTACATACGTACATAGACATAATATGTTTCCTATTTTAAGGGGAGCATTTTCAGGCATTAGATCGAGAATGTTTTTGATAGTCGTACATTTATGGATTACAGATAAGTTCACCATATTACTCCAGTCGTCCGATGACTTCCGCACAACATTCATTTGACTTATTAATTTCGTTAGACGTATATCATCCACAGACTTCCCGGTGTTTGTAGCATGATTATCATCGATAATCTTGAGCAGCAGGGTTGATAATCCACATTTAACACGCAGTTTAAAGAAATATTTGATAATCCAGAATGTGCAGAGGTACCACATTTTCACACGAGGACAGGTTCAGGGTCTTCAGCAGCAGCAAGCTTCCACTTCTTGACAGCGGAGTAAATAATTTCCTCACAACTTTCATCCACAAGTTTCTGTCTGATAGATCCCAGCTGCTCCACGATGTACATCTCATCCTTAAGCTCAAACAAGATTGTCTCGACGGCACCTTGGATTCTTTGCAGATGTGGTGTAGCACCATACAGACTCAGCGATTGAGCCAGGATAGTTTTTAGCTCCGGTCTGAGAACCTTCAGGCTGATCTCGTCAAAACATCCATAAAAATAATATCCAGGTGGCTCGAACAAACACGAGTGCCTCGTTTGGGATGGGTGGTCTACGGTAGAGCCGTCGCAGTTTTGTTTCATCCATTTATCAATCAAATATTCCAATATGATTGTGACTACACTTTTGATAATCCTATGTCCAGTATCGCCGAGACACCCGTCTGGCTCATCAGCAGACGTGTCAGCGTTCACAGGGGATGCTGCTCCTCCATTTGTAATGGGCCCATTAGATCCATAGTTCGTGAAGAACGGCAAGTTGTGATATCCAAGATCTGTACAAAATTTATTCATCCAGTCGACACTTCTTTACGGTGCATTTGATAACCCTGATTCCATCAGCAGCTCCAAGAGGAGAGAATCCGGGATGAATGGTTTCTTGAGACATAATGCAGAATGAGTTGAGTTGTCAAGGGAGGTCTTTTTAATGCTTGTAGAATGTGGGCGGTGCTATATGAACACCCCTCCTACCAGTGTTGGGCAAGTTACTTTTAAAAAGTAATTAGTTACAGTTACTAGTTACTTCTTCCAAAAAGTAACTAAATTAGTAACTCAGTTACAAATTTTAAAAGTAACTAGTTACTTATGAAAGTAACTATTGCGTTACTTTCAAGTAAAATTAAATTTTAAATGCTCAAATGTGACCCCACCTCTACCCCTCTTTAACGGAACTTAAAATACATGTGCATGTTCAATTATTTATGATAAATTTGAATATTATAATGAAATGGACACTTAATACAATACATTATTAACAGAAATATGAAACATTGTACACGCATCTAAAAAAAAAAATGTTGCTGTGGGACAAAGTGAGACTAGCCTCCAATCAAACGCCATGTATGTAGATATTATGTTTATATAGTGGATCAATGCAAATAACACAATCGATGTTTTGGAAATTTTGATATTTATTGCCCCTCAACAGAGATGGTTCTCACTGCGGAACATGAAATCCACGGGGAGGAGTCGGATCCAGATCCGACTCCTCCCACCTTACATACACCTAAACCTACCCAACTCCGCCCCCTGATCCCTAAACCCACCCCTAATCCCTAAACCCAACCCTAATCCTACCCATCTCCACCCCATGGATCTTGATCCGACTCCTCCCCGTGGATCTCATGTACTGCATTGAGGTGCTACTGCCTCAACAGGCCACAACTGGGCAAAATTAAATTAAGCTTGTTAAGCTCGTCGCCATACCTGTCTCTCGTTGACTGACTGGCTTGTGTTGTTCCTTGTGTGTCCTGTCCTGCCCGACTATGCGTTATGATGGGTCGTTCGCAATTCATGAGCGTTAGCCGTTAGTGATGATGGGTCGTTCGCGAATGAGCGTTAGTGATGATGGATCGACTCGTTCGCGAATGAGCTTTTGATGGGTCGTTCGCGATTCGCGAATGAGCCGACTCTAAGAGCCGGCTCTTTTAGGTGAACGTTGGGAGCTGGCTCGCATATCTGAAGAGCCGACTCTATTTTTACAAATTTAGCCTATAGAAATTAAATAATTATGTAATACAAATTGAAACATTATAGTCAAAGTCATTTAAAGAGCCGTTTGTGAGCCAAAAGAGCCGGCTCTTTTCAGTGAGCTGAGTCAAAAGAGCCGAATGCCCATCACTACTATGCGTGCTTTCGAACACCCGCCCAACTCTACCTCTGATTGGCTTACAATGACATTTTACTCTACCTTATAGCCAATCGTCAGCATTTATGCGCTTATCTCGTGCTCTGCCCACTAACCAAGGAAGAACAGTAAAAAAAGTATTTGCCTCTCGCTCAGAGATCTAGTTGGTCTGATGAAAAAAAAACAGCTTCATCAGTTATAGTAACGCGCCGCATTTTTTGGCAGTAACGGTAACGGCGTTATTAAGATGAGAAGAGTAATCAATTAGATTACTCGTTACTGGAAAAAGTAATGCCGTTAGTAACGGCGTTATTTATAACGCCGTTATTCCCATCACTGCCTCCTACTGGGCGTGCACCAATCCGGGTGAAAGAGCTTCACTTTAATGTTATTGTAGCGCTCGTACGCATCACACCATTTGAAAAGTTTATCAATTTTGGTAAAAATGTCTTCCAGCACAGGCATATCCTTCCACTGAAACATGAATTTTAAATCGTAGTATTTAAGGTGGTTATCCTCCGAGATAGGCCATGCCCGTTCGGGTACATCTGACCCAAAATAAGTGCAAAGGATGTAAATGTAATCCTCGGGATGTTTGTTAACGTTGTCCGCCAGCAGTCTGTATTTTGTACCCATCGTTAGACCGTTCCACTCCGCTATAAAGAGGGGATCGTCACACCCTTCTTTCAAATCTTTCCAGACGCAGGTAAAAAATAAGATCCAGTCTCGTTCTGTGAAAAACAGATGCGGATCCTCTGTTGTATTCCTCGTAAATCTCTCATCATTATCCACATTAATCAATCTGACTTCGCGGTTGGTCTTGTCAAAATTGTACTTGCACGAACGGCCGCCAGACAAATGAAAAACAAATTCCACATCGCGCCTCGGCTCATGGAGAAATCTTGTTAAACAAGGACCATGCTTCTTCCGTGGAGCTAGAGTCAAATCCTCCATAGCCTCATCAATGTTTCTCTCAGGGGTCTTGGGTTCTGTTGCCATAGCCATTGGTCCTGAATAGATCTAATAATCCACAATCACAACCGTATTTTGCGTTGAAATCGTGGCGTTTTTAAATATACCGCCACTGAGGGAAAGCCCTTAGTGACTTCATCGTAAGCGTCAATCGTAGCTGTCCAATGAAGACGTGTGTGTGTGTGTGTGTGTGTGTGTGTGGGAACTCTGAAATCTCCCACGCTCCAGGTGCGGAGGTGTGTCGTGGGAGGAGTCAGCGTGTGGCTACTGTGCAGGCCCTCGTGTAGCCATTTCTGGTCGGAGCGCTGAAGCTAGCGCTGGTGTTTCACTGCGCGTCTCACAAAACCTTTTGGAAACCAATGTCTTTGTTCTCCTTCTTTCAGCAATAACGGGGTTTTGTAAAAACGTAAGACCTTTTTTAACTTTATACAACGTTTTTAATACCTTTAAACACTAGTTAATTGTAAAAGTACAGCTTTTCTTCAAACGTATGTTAGAAAATAAAACTATTTGCGTGATATAATTTTAATTCTAGAACATGTATGCATCTCATGCTTTTAAATGTATGTGTTTTAACGATACACCTTGTTTTAATGTATTTTTACATGTGTTTGTGAAAAGTGCAACTTCAAATGTAAATGTGAAAGACCTCTTTTAAAATAAAAACACTCTGATCTCACCTCTGACTATGGCTTTTATTATACATTTTCTTTAAAAAGATTAAAATATATTGTTTTTAATTGTTTTTTCATCATTTTGAACATTGAGCCCTAGTGATCGTCGGTGATTTCCCACGCTTAATCTGTTCAGACCAAATGGGGAGGAAGGGGAGGAGTTAGCGTGGGAAGAAATTCCAAGCACAGCTGTACAGGCCGGAAGTGGGAGGGAGGGGAGGGTTGAGTATCTCGGGGAATTTCCACGGTCACATGACCAATCCGGAAGGGGTGTGGTCTAGCGTGGGAAATTCCCAGGGTGTCATAAACGGGGAGGGGCGGGGCTTTATGGGAGGCAATAAATCACTCGAAGTGACAGAAGCCGCCCTCTATACTCTCTCTATCATTACAGTAATTGTTACATAATCATTACATTTATAGGCGATGGTGTAAATATACTGCATATGAAAATGTTATTAAAAATACAATACATGATCACAACTCAAGAATCAGCCGTTGTGACAGTAATTGTGTAAGAATGTAAAAGTTTCTGTGTCTCAATGTAAAGCATCACATCCAGACAGCAGAAGTGACTGAATGCAGTGTGTTCAGTTTGATTGACAGGGATCATATATTACACCTAAAACATGATCATATTAAAACACTGACTCATTCTCTTGATGTTGATTGTAATGATATAGTGTTATTAGTGTCTGGATCTGTGGCAGAGGTTTGACAGTTGATGCTGGAAGAGTCAAGAGAGCATTACAATAGTCCAGTCTGGAGAGAACAAGAGTTGTGTATCTCTTATAGGAAGAGCCTGATCCTCCTAATGTTGTATAAGGCAGATCTGCAGGACAACACTTCTAGAAATGTGCTCTAAAAGTTTAACTGATCATCAATCACAACTAATACTTAGTATACTAATACTAGTGTACAGTCTACTAATACTCTAATGAGAGTTAGTGGACAAGTTGTATAGTCACGTAATGTACCAAAATAACTTTCTCTCCCTCTTACATGCATACCAGTTCCCCACATAATACAACAACTCTAGACTAAAGCCGGGTGCACACTGTGGGATTTATTATAGTCCTTTACGATTGTTGCTTGTCAGACTGTACGAACATGATCCTCGCTGTAAGCCATGTCACAGTGTAAGATCTCAGTTGTCATTAATGGCGGCGCACACAAGAAAACTTGTCAAGTCACCATCTTTTATATAGCGCTTTTAACAATATAGATTGTTTTCAAAGCACCTTTACAGTGATAATAGGAAATTAAAGTAACAGAGATTGTTTTGGCTTTACAGCAGCTCTAGAATAAAGTTATTGTCCTCTATTGTCTGGAGTTTTACATCATCAGTAAATAACCCGTATGTTCACAGTGATCTGCATTACACGCGGGATTGAAACGGTGGCTACAAAGAAATCTCTAACGTTAATTTTGGTCACGGCTTGTCTTGAAAAAAGAAGAAAAAAGAAGAAAAGACAATTTGACTGTGAGTCAAATCTTCTGACACTAGCAGAGTTTCAGCTGAGCTCAAATCTGATCGCAACGGTCATTAATCAGCTGTCAGTGAACATGTCAAACTAACGATCAAAGACTTCAGATTTTATCCTAGTGTAGCAGTATGAGTTAACGTGTAATGAGCTGGCGTACGTTTGGCCAATCCCTGTGCGAGGCTCCGTCATATAAATATAGCGAGTAGTCCTTCTAACTCTTGCTCGTCAGTGACGGAAGTTGTGTCGTGCTTCCGGGTCGCTCTCTCCGTGTGCTCTGCTGTGCTAACAGGTAGGGTAACGGCTCGCTGTCTCATTAGTTTGTTTCATAGTGTTTCTTTTGTCTATTGACAGGACTTGCTGCTGTCGTTTGCATCCCAAGCACCACCTGCATGCTCCTTATGGGTTTGTATTTTGTTTTATTTATTTTTTTTATTTTTTTTTATTAATCATTATTGAGTGTTTAATACCGGCAACACACATTTAATTTTAAAGTCTGAGGAAAAATGTTGTTAGAAAAAGTTGGTTTCTGAATACCCCCTTCAAATAGTTATGCTTACATGGTCAGTAGAAATACAAATTGTACAGGGAAGATTTAAGCAACTATGTTTAAAGTGGTTTTCTGAAGTGATCGTGTAATGTTTTTCATTTTGTAATATCTTTTTTGTTTAAGGTGGTGGACATTCAGGATTGCTGTCATTCAAGAAGTTATTATTGACCACATCTCCTATCCCATTGAGGCAGTGAGCTACAAAATACCTGAAGAAAATGGCACTTATCCTGGAGTTCATATAAAGGTAAGCAACACATTTTTAATAAATTATTTATAGAGCATGTTATTGTGTTTCTGTTTATTTAGTTGAAAAAAAATGAAACGTATTATAATGTATAGTTGAGCAGACAAGCTAACATGACATGCAATGGAGTCCACTCGAACAAAAGTCTTAGCCTTTTATATAGTGTTTGAATTTGAAAGAATTAGGGATGGCTGATAATTTATTTATAGTAAATAAACGTAAAATACTGTACAATTGTTTTTCAACCTCAACCTGGTCTGCATGATACTTTGCAGTTAATTTTCCTTCATTTAATTTCTTGTGTAGCTAAAAACATATCCATTTTTTTCTTCATATCCACCTTTCCTGTGCAGAAATCCTGAATGAAGGTCGAAAAGGCTGAGATGAAGGAAACGTCTCAGGTTACGTATGTAACCCTGGTTCCCTGATAGGGAACGAGACGCTGCGTTGAGACGCGGTGGGAACGCTCTGCGTGATTGCGTCGTGAAGCACGTGTATAATCAGTCCAATGGAAGAGCTAGACGTCATAGGCGGGTGACGTCATAGACCAGGAAGCTATAAAGCACCCCTGAAAACAGACCGCGACAGCTTCTGATAAGCCTGAAGCAAGTCGATCAGGGCATGCAGGAAGTATGGCAGGAGAACGCAGCGTCTCGTTCCCTATCAGGGAACCAGGGTTACATACGTAACCTGAGACGTTCCCTTTCAAGGGAACTCGAGCTGCGTTGAGACGCGGTGGGAACCCCATACCCACTACGCCATAAAGACAAATGCCCGTTCTGTGTGAAGTCTTGCGCACACTAAGAAGCAAGCAACCTAGCCCCAGGAGTGGAGAGGTCTAAGTCATAAAATCTGACAAATGTATGTGGTGAGGACCAGCCTGCCGCATTACAAATATCCTGAAGGGAAACTCCCGAAATTAAAGCCTAGAGGCAGCCGCCTAGCCTAGTGGCTAGAGGCAGCCATACTTCTGTAGAATGGGCCTGAACAGCCATAGGGTGAAGGCTGTCCGGCCGCTTCATAAGCAAGTGAGATAGCCTCAACTACCCACTTGCTCATCATCTGTTTAGATGCAGGGCAACCTATCTTAGGTGACCCGAAGCAGACAAATAATTGTTCTGATATAAGCCACTGAGCAGCTCTGTGGACATATGCATCCAAAGCCCGGACAGGGCATAACAGATTAAGTTTTCCTGATCTGGGGTATTAATGGTGGAGGACAGAAGGCCTGCAGCACAAATGACCCGCACATTCAGTAGGGACCTAGAGATACAACCTGACCTGGGGTGAAGAAATACTATCACCATACCAGGTGCAAATCCAAGTACATGCAGGCCTCAGCCTCATGTACCACGGAGAAGACGAAATTAAGGATCTCTCCTCAGAGATAACCCAGCAAAGAAACATTCATTACAGAAATCAAGTACTGTACCAACAGGGCAGAAACAAGATTCAGAAGGCGTTCTCTGCACCAGTCAGAGAACGGTTTCCATATCAATGCATATTTAGTCTTCTCGTGGAGGGAGCACTAGACTGGAGTATGGTCTCCACGACCTCGGTCGAGAGACCTGAGTCTATGAGCTGGGCCCCCTCAGAGGCCGAGCCCACAGTATCCAGAGCTCCCAGGAGCAAAGATATCGGGAAATGCGTACAGTTGTAGCGTGAACCACACCTAATACATCACATCCAGTCCAAGCGGAGCTGGATGCATGAGGGAGAACCACAAAGGGCAATGCATTGTACAAGCGATACGAAAGGTCGACTTGAGTTTGACCTAAGTTCTCCCTAAGAAGCTCCACCACCTCGGGGTGAAGTTTCCATTCCCCGGGCCACAGCCCCTGCCTCAACAGGATATCTGCTCTGATATACGAGACCATCAGTGTGTTGTCCGGACCCTTCACCGAGCAACCACTCATGATTGCCCCCGACTTGCGAGGGAAGCATCCGTCGATAGCATTATGCGTCGACAAGAAGCCCCCAACACTGGGCCTGGGCGAGGAACCAAGGTTCTTCCACATGACCGAGGCACGAAGGCATAGCCGCGTGACCTTGATCATGCGAAAACGGATTTCCCCTCGGAGAAAACCCCTTGGTCCTGAGCCACCACTGCAGGGGTCTCATGTACAGAAGGCCAAAGGTAACTACGTTGGACGCAACTGCCATGAGCCCCAACCAAAGGCCTTTCACCGAACGGCCACTCATGACCGCCCCCCAACCTGTGAGGGAAGCATCCGTCGATAGCGTGACGTGTCGACAAGAAGCCCCCAGACTGGGCCCTGGGCGAGGAACCAAGGTTTCTTCCAAATGACCGAGGCACGAAGGCATAGCCGCGTGACCTTGACCATGCGAAAACGGATTTCCCCTCGGAGAAAACCCCTTGGTCCCGAGCCACCACTGCAGGGGTCTCATGTACAGAAGGCCAAAAGTAACTACGTTGGACGCAACTACCATGAGCCCCAACAGTCTCAGAGACTGTTTACAGTGAGTGACTGACCTAGTTTTACATTCTTTACGGCTGTGAGAGTCCACCACAGTGGGGAGGACCCCTAGAAATCTGTGCGGACAAGAACTGAATTCTGAGCCCCTTTTCTATAGTGTGCAGGACCCACCGAGAAATATGTGGCAGTAGTTTCCACGCTGCCAGAAATTCTACTAGGGGAACCAGTCTCTCAAGACTGGCCTCTGGATTTGGTTGAACAGTCACTACGGTGCCCTGAAGCGGCGAACCGGCAGGGAACAACCGAACTGACCGTTCTACGACCCTCCTCGGAGGATCGTATGGGGACGCTGACACCTCGGTGCCCTGAACGGCGAACCGGCAGGGAACAACCGAACTGGCAGCGCTGCGACCCTCCTCAGAGAGTCGCACCCCAGAGGGCGCCGAGGAGAAACGATTTCTCAAAACAGTCCCTGCCCCGGAGGAGCCCTCAGAAGCCAGATAGCCTCGTTTTTTTTTGTTTTTTTTTTACGACAGGACTTCCTGTCTAAGCTTTATTAGAGATGACGACAGTCCTCAGATCTTGCCTACCTCTAAATAACTTAGTTCCTACGACCCTCCTCGAAGGATCATTGGAAAAAGCAGGCACCTCGGCACCCTGAAACGGCGAACCGGCAGGGAAACCGAACTGACTGCTCTACGACCCCCCTCGGAGGATCGTTTGGGGACACTGACACCTTGGTGCCCTGAACGGCGAACCGGCAGGAAAACCGAACTGGCAGCGCTGCGACCCTCCTCAGAGAGTCGCACCCCAGAGGGCGCCGAGGAGAAACGATTTCTCAAAACCATCCCTACCCCCGGAGGGGACCACCCTTTAGAAGCCTGATAGCCTCGGCGTCAGGGCTTCCTATTTGTCCAAGCTTTTTTAGAGATAAAAACGTCCTCAGATCTTGCATATCTCTTACTGGCTAGACTGCTACCGCCACCCAAGTCCCCCGATTGTGGAGGAGCCCAAATGGCGATGCTCGTTTGCACTCTGTGCTGCGAGGAGCTTAGTAGACCGAGACTGCTCCGCCCAGCAGTCTCAGGAACATTAGATTGGTGAGGAAGAAACCTCTGGAACGCCGCTGAATGGTTTATTTCTTAGTTTTTTCTTTATTTTTAAATCAGAAAAACGTATGTATATATATATATATATATAAATATATCACTCCGTGGCCACCAGCAGGAAAACAACCGAACTGGCCGTGCTGCGACCCTCCTCAGAGAGTCGCCCCCAGAGGACGCAGAGGAGAAACGATTTCTCGAAACCGTCCCTCCCAGTATAGTTTATCTCTTTCTTTGTTTTTGCACGACACAATTCTCGAATAGCGTCAGTGCTGACAACCTCACATTCATCCATGTCTTTATAATTTACCCACCAGCGCTGGGTAACGTCGGGGTTAAAAATAATGACGCCGACTCGGGAGAGAGAAAGCTAGTAAGCGTCTCTTTAACCCGAGGCACTGTCATACCATGATACTTAATATCCATAGCCTTACTATAGTTAGACGTTTGGGTATTAAACACATAAAATAGAAACCGGCTTATTCCACGATCTCGACACCTCAGTGTGGTGTGGAGATAGGGAAAAAACGGCAGTCCCCGACGAGGCTGAGATACAGAGTTTTTCTGTTTTTAGATATATTTCATCTAATAAACTCTTTTTACTCTCATAATGTTCAGCTGGCCAGAAAATATTTAACTAGCAACAGCACTAGATAAACCTCCTTTTAAAGCTCCTCTTTACTCAACAGAGTTATGAGCTGACTTATTTATTCATTTATTGAAAACTCAAACATCTGCCTTTTTTAATATCTTTATTTGTTTTGTTCTCTTTTTCTAAACAAAACACTAACGATACCAATTCCTCGGAACTGGAAATCGCCAGCACTGGATCTGGCAGGTGAAAGCTGAGATAGGGCGGGGCCCGTCCCAACTCTCGCTGTCAGATCCGTTTGCGAACCCCAAAATGCGAGTCGCCGCCGTGCATCGGCAACAGCGGGACCCGCACGGGGAGCGCGAACCGAAACGTCCTCCTCGAAGAACGCCCGGCGGGAGCGGAGCGTCCTCACGGACAGCTTCTCGCAATGCTCACAGTCAGCCCCCTCGAGAACTGACTGTGGCATGCTCCACTCCCCATTAGTAACAAAAAGCTGATGTGTGTGTCCCCACCCGTGATATAACGTGGGCAGGGAACAACACAAAGCTGCTTGCTCTCTTTTGCCATAATATATATATATATATTGCAACTTGACAGACAACAATAAATATGACAAGGACAGAATACACAGATCGCTTGCTGAAGGCGCAGAAGCTGTCGCGGTCTGTTTTCAGGGGTGCTTTATAGCTTCCTGGTCTATGACGTCACCCGCCTATGATGTCTAGCTCTTCCATTGGACTGATTATACACGTGCTTCACGACGCAATCACGCAGAGCGTTCCCACCGCGTCTCAACGCAGCTCGAGTTCCCTTGAAAGGGAACCAAACGTCTACACATTCCTCCAAGACTGCTGAAGTTCCTGTATGAACAACCTTGAAAAACCACGTAAAGTTTTAGCTTTTGTCAAATCTCCAAATGGAACTTTAACTGAAGATACTGAAAAAGGAACGTTTTTTACGCAAGTTGTTCACCCCAAAATGAAAATAATGTCATTATTTACTCGACCTCTTGATGTTCCAAACCTGCAAGACTTTTGTTCATGTTCAGATCTTTTTAATGAAATCTGAGAGCTTTCTCTTCCTCTGTTGACAGCTTCTGCAACTACCACTGTCAAGCTCCAGAAAGGTAGTAAAGACATCATAAAAGTAACACTGTGTTACAGTCCTAACCAAATGTGATGCGATAAGATTCTAGCAACAAGCAGTTTTTCTGTCCACACCAAATGTGTTGCATGTAATGCGACAAAATCAATTAAAAACCACAGCCAATCAGAACAGGGTGTGGGCATGTTCTCTTGGCAAGTGCACAGTAGTCACAATCAAATGGAGAAGTACATAATCAAATGAATAAATATTACACCATTTAAAGTACAAACTGAGTGATTGAAACAATCTTTGCTATAGAATACACTTGTTTGTTTACAATGAGTTGACTGTGTTTTTTTTGTAATATTCTTCCAGCTGCAACGTCACAGAAAAATAGAAACCGTTTCTAAAATGGAATCGTGTCACTGGTTAGGACAAAAACTCTGATTGACATGTAAAAAAATGTACCTTTATCGTGTGTAACACGGTGTTATCTGTGACTTCAGTGCTTTAACCCCCAAAAAGTGATGCAAATGCAATATTTTTAATACCTTCACATGAGCATCTCAGTGCTTGTGTTCTCACCCATGCATTCTCATCCTGCTTCGGGTCAACAGCACGCATGCATTGTGGCGCTCTTGTGATCGTGCGTCAATTATCTATATTTTGTTAGAAAAGATGTCATTTTTTTTCTTCACACAAAACATTTGTGTCACTTCATAAATTTGAGGTTAAACCACTGGAGTCACATGAATTACATGTGTGTCTGTATACCTTTCTGAACCTTAAAAGTGGTAGTTGCTTAAGGTGTCACAGAAATCTCTCAGATTTCCTTAAAAAGACCTTCATTTTTGTTCTGAAGATGAAAGAAAGTCTTGTGGGGTGTGGATCAACATGCGTGTGAGTAATTAATGACAATTTAAATTTTTGAGTGAACTAACCCTTTATGAAATATTGTGTTATCTTACAGAAAAATGGCATCAACACTGTAACATTTCACTCTATAAGTATAAAGCAATTTTTTATGATAAAAGCAGAAGCCCTGTCTTCATATTCCATTTGTTTTTGAAAAATCAAAAATCAGGACGTGAGTGATGCGAAACACTAACAATAAAACATCCCAGTGCTGCCATAATCAATATCAGCACTAACTCTTACTTCATATCACATAAATTACTAATGATAAATGTAGATTATTAAAGTCTTTAGAAAGTTTGCTAAACATTGATATTGTGTAGTTTGTGATCCTCCATCAGCAGCTGCAGTTTCTCTCAGCTGTATCAGTGCAGTCACTGTGACGTCTGACTGACAGAGGTTTTTGTACGACTCTTTATCACTGTGTGAACACCCATTTACCACTGATATAGTGTTCACTCTGACAGTAATAATCTCCTGTATCTTCAGTCTGGACTCCACTGATGCTCAGAGTAAAATCACTGCCAGATCCACTGCCACTGAATCTAGATGGAGTTCCAGTATTACGGGTTGATGTCAGATATATGAGGAGTTTAGGAGCTTCTCCAGGTTTCTGTGAGTACCAGGCTAAACGATCACCATGCACATCATTATTACCATTATACACATCACTGCTGGTTTTACAGTTTATTCTGACTTCTTCTCCTGGTTGAACTGCTGATATTGATGGACTCTGAGTTACAGTGATCTGTCCTCTACACTCTGAAAGAAAACACAAACAAAAATTAAAATGATATGATGATATACAGGATATATACATTTCACATTTTAAGATAATTAATAATCATTATAAAAACTGTATTACACAAACCTTGAATAAACAGTGCAATGGTCCAGATGAAGATGTTGATTGTGTTCATAGTTGTAGTTTAGTCGTGTGTGATGATGAAGAGTGTGTGTGTTCTGCTCTCAGTCATGAAGTGTTAAACTCACAGCACTATAAACACTCTCAGAGCACTGAAGCATGTGCTGACAATGCAAAGTGACTCTCGCTATTTAAATCATTATCCTGAAGACTGTAGATCAGTCACAAACATATTCTCCAATAACGTCCTCATGTTGTGAAATGCCAAGCTATTATACACACATTTCTGAAGAGTCTATTGACAGAATCATACATATTATTGATTCAGTCATTATTAATATTTCAATTGCACTTATTAAACAACTGGCGAGGAAACTATTGATTTGAAGACATTAACATATATATATTAAATATTGATACAGTAATTATATTAAGTTGCTGTAAAACGTTTCATTTTCATATAGCTACAGTCGTGCTTCATTAAACACACACTTCTCAAGATTTGTTAAACATCGTTTTCTTGAAAGTATTGCTTTAACTGTGTACAAACATCTGATAAACGTTTGTTTAAAAAAAGTGCAGATTCACTCAAAACCAAATGCAACATAGACGTTTCCTAAATTTGTGTTTAATATTTGACAGGGAATATTTTACAGATGTACAGTATGGCAGCTGAAACTCTTAAAAATACACCAGATGAAAACACATCAGATAGCCGTGTGTGTGTGTGTGTGTGTGTGTGTGTGTGTGTGTGTGTGTGTGTGTGTGTGTGTGTGCTATAATGTCATCGATTTGGCCTAAGCTTTTGTCAACACTTTACATTACACACATAAATGCTTATTTTACTAAATTACATAAAGATTTACATAACTGAAGATAATTTTTAGAGTTTATTTGTCTATGATTTAGTAGCTTTTGATCACATAAATGACAGATCTAACATTACATCTTGTTTGGATGTAACAGGGACCGATGAACACACACAGCCTTAGATGCTGCAATCAAAGCTTTTGAGTAAGTATACTATAGAAAATAATTATAAAAAACATATACTGTATGTGTTGTCATTTTAACCAGAGTTATTACAGCAGTTTTTGATTCTTGATTTCTGATCACTTGTTGCAGAGCTTGTGTGGTGGAGCAGAGCCGGCAAGGCAAAGACACAAAATAAAAAGAAGAAAAAAAAGTGAAAACCTTAAACAGAAATATAAAGTATAATGATTGTGTTACTACTAATGCCACAGTTAATGCCTATGTAAATTGAGTAATGGAAACGAGTGCTGTATTGTGAACACTGAAGAGTGAGCACTGAGGATGAGGAGCCACAGTCCTGGAAGTGGACGAGACCCTCCATCACTCCACCGGCCCTTATTGCCTCATCCGGCCCGATGTTGCTGTGCGCTCTTCATCCTCAGCGAGACCAGAGCCAGCCACACCAAACAGACCCAAGTGTGAGGACCTGATCCGGGAGAGAGCGAGAGAGCAAGAAGCCACAGAGAGGGAGGAGAGACGATGGAGGAGGAGGAACGTAGAGAAAGAGAAAGACTAGAGCGAGAGGACAGACGGCAACGAGAAGACTGAAAGATAGAAGAAAGAAGACATCAAGAAGCAACTGAGAGAGAATAAAGGAGAGAGAGGGAGACCAAGGAAAGGGATGAACGATACCTTTGCCTTCTTGAGTTTGTCCAAAAAACCTTTGAACTAAGAGCCCTAACGGACGCTGTCTAGTGCACGTATGTGAACACAGATAAACGGAGAAGACGTGACTCACTGCATTTGTCCTTCTCTTCAAAATAACAAACATTACAGATTGTGTCAGGATTGTGGGTGAGGGATGAAACGAGGACTCAAATGCTTCTTATTCTTACAAGGGCTTTTTATTAATAATAAAAAAAACTGTTTTAATGGGCAGTGAATGTTGAACAATAATAATCTGGGCCCATCGTCGATCTTTGAACCTAAAGGGGTAAAATAAGTTTGGTTTTTGTGTGAAGTGAAGTACTGCAGTCACTGAGGCGCCAACAGACTTTTTTTAATACGGACATTCATTAATACATTATGTAAGTAATGACACGTGAAAGACTTATTAGATTAAATATGTGTATTGCCTTATATGGTTTTTGTAACAAACTGAATTATTATTTGAAACAATCATAAATGTCTGTGTCGTCTGCAGATTTTCCACCTTTGAGCACGAGATGTTGTTAGTGTGCAGTGTGTTGAAAAGCTTCGAGTAATGAACTATTCTACGATACAGTTGAGGGAAAAGCCTCAGTGCAAAGCTTCATTTCTCCATCACTAGCACTTGCTCTTTGCTGATCGCAGAATTTGCTTCAGTGAGAAATTGTGATTTGGGGTTATTAAACATGAAGTTGCAGCAAAGTGAAAATCACAATTGACAGCGCTACTCTTCAGCACAATGTTAACCACAACATTCAATAACAGAAACTCCTCTAAATGTCCATCCAGGAGCGCCTGAACATCTGGCAGACGCAGGGACGTGCACAGGGTTGCTCAGGTTGCCCGGGCAACTGCCCATATGCCCTTCTCGACTCACGTTGCCCTTCCGAGAAAAAAAAAAAATAATCGTACAATGGATGCAGAATTTCACGTAGGCCTAGATAAAAAAAAGAAAAACCGCAAAGCCTCATTCACTTTTCGAGCACCGAAAGTGAAAGTCAGTAGGGGAAGGGCAATAAATAAATAATAATAATTAAAAAACAATAATATGAGGAACTCTTTTTCTCATGTGTATTTTGGTGACATTTAACATATTGTTAATACATTTTGTATACTGTTTACAAAGTTGTATATCATAAACCTGTCATCTCTGATGTTTTGCAATCTTTATAAATAATAATAAGACCATAATATGAGGCATTGAGTTTGGACATAAACACGGTCAGATAAGGCAATTTGTATGGGCAAAATTCAACTGAAAATATTCAGACATAATACAAAAACTATGAACAAGTGCAAGATTAATTCAATTCACAGAAATATTACTGGAGTGTGAGAACCATTTTATTATGCTGCAGTGTAGCAATACAATTAAATGTTGCGCCAATGCTTTTGGCCTTTTTCACTTTCAGTTTTTTACTTCTTTGTGTATATATATTTTAATAAAGACCCTGTTATTCTCAGTCCTTCATATAGCCCGTGAGTTGTTTTTTTTGCACGTCCCTGGGCAGACGGGCATATTTCCCCCTTTTTTTGTCTAAACGGCCCATAAAACTCATACATCGGCAGCACATTATTTATCTTTTGCTTTTCTTTTTCTGACAGGCCGGCTCAGAGAAATTGTGTGAAATAAGAAACTGTCCCTTCAGTGATACACTGTAAAACACATAAATGAACACTTAATACCTTAATTGACTCTCCTAATGCAGTCCCTTGCAAAGCATGCTGGGAAGTCCAGATCCACGGCCAGGGCTGCGTTTAGCATCATAAGCCTGAAGAAGATCGTAGAGCACACGGGGAAGATGTTGGCAGTTTATGTTAATGTTTAATGTTCAGTTCTGTTGGACATTAGAGTTGTTTCTGTTACTGAACGTTGTGGTTTGTGCTGAAGAGTAGCGCTTGTGTTCAGACTGTGACTCTCAGTGTTCAGTGTTCAGTTCTGACATCTGACTTTATATAGTGATTCATTATATACAGTGTGCATAATGATGAACAACACTGTTAATACAACTAAACTCAGTTATTTTGAATAAACTTGATTAAGGTGTGTGTAAAAATGTAAGGTTAATTGTTGTATTTTTGTAAAATTATTATTTTCAAGGTGGAAAAGGAATTATATCAAACTTATTGAGTCATTTTATCTTGCTGGAGAAATCAGGTTATATCTACTGACAGTTATGCTTCAGTAAAACCTTGTTTTTCAGGTTGGTTGAATTCAGTTATAATCAATAATCTTAAATCATTTATTTCATTTCAACAAAACCAGTTATTGTAGATGTTTCTTGTTGCGGTGCCGGTTCAGGGCTTCCATAGAAAGGTGTGCAGAACTCAGTAATGTAAAAGACATGTGACCCTCGAGTGGTGAAGTGTGGAAGTGCAATTAAAGGGACTGACTTGACCAGGGCTGCGTTTCCCGATAACGATGGATCTTAGCACTTACGAGCATTTTCTACGAGCGACTTTACGAACGTTCGTGTTCATTTCACGTGCGTTTCACAAATACACACTTAGCACGATCGTGCGCTGCTGTGCTTTAAGTGCTACTTCAGAGTCGCTGTCCGTTTGTCAAGTGCTGAAATGTCACGCTCGTAATTGTAGCACACGCTTGTATTTTGAAATGTATAGCCTAATTGTTTTCATCTGATTTTCTACGAGGTCAATAATCTATAAAAGTACAAACCTATGGGTGGAGACACCAGCAAAATGGCTGAACCAAAAAAAACAAAGAAAATATTATTTTTTTTAAAGAGGAGATTAATGTCATTTTAGAGGAGGTGGAGCTATACAACATATTTTATTCAGCAGGTTTAAGGGCAGTCATACAAATAAAACAAAAACAAGAAATCTGGGAGGATATTGCTACAAAACCGACTTCAACTAGGGGCATTAAAAGTTCAGGGAAGGAGGTCAGGGAGAAGTGGCAGGACTTTGCCAGCCTTGCTAAAAGGAAAAGGGCACTGCAGAGAACAACATTTAATAAAACAGGTGGTGGGACCAATGATTCCCCCTTCTCACAGCAGACGAAGAAAAGGCCTTGTCAATACTTGGCACAAGTGCTTCAGATGGCATTTGTGGTGGTATTGACATCCATGGAGGAGTAGGGGTAACTCAACCTGAGCCTGGTCAGGTCCTTCATGCTCAGAGGAACCATCAGTTTCATCTACCATCTCCCAGCATCTACCATCTCCCAGTCCTCCAAACAACCCTCCCTGGCCTCAGCCTCCATCTTCTGTTGTCCAGACTGCAGCCACAACATCTCAGCAGTTTGAGAATGTGGAGAACATGATAATTTGAGAATGTTTGTTGTTGTAGTCAGGACATATGAGAGTCTCCTTACTTAACAGGGAGGAGGATGAAGAGGTGGAGAAGGACAAAGATGGCATGGGACCACATGGCATGGGACCAACCAAGAAACAGGCTACATGGCTGGTTTTCGTGCATGTCAGCAAGTCATTGACATATTTTTTTTTAGTTCATCCTATTTCCCCAGTCTTTGAAGCATATTACACCTTTTATTATTTTTTTTGTTCATTCATTTAATTTAGATTAAAATTATTAGATTAAATTATTATTATTTTTTTCTGCCCTTTTTAATTATTTTATTTATAAATTCATTTAAACAAAAAACGAGTAATAAAGTACAATCAAAACCTTATATTATAATCACATTGCACTTGAATAAAGTTAAATGTGTAATGTGCCGCTTGTCCTGCAGGTGTCCTCATAACTCTGTCTTCGTAAGATGCACTTGGGGATTTACGATTACTCCAGAGCACTCGTAGATCTACGATGATTTTCAAGCGCTACTTAAGTTACGATGCTTTTGGGAAACAGACCGTAATATTAAGATCATTCGTACGATCGTTTTTACGATCTTCTTAGGCTTACGATGCTTTTGGGAAACGCAGCCCAGTTTAGTAAGAGATATTAGATTGTGTTACTTATATACTATATGTAGACATGTTTACTTAAATAATAATAATGAATAAAGTGTGTGAAAGGTTTGATATTGTGTAGTTTGTGATCCTCCATCAGCAGCTGCAGTTTCTCTCAGCTGTATCAGTGCAGTCACTGTGACGTCTGACTGACAGAGGTTTTTGTACCACTCTTTATCACTGTGTGAACACTGGACCTTCGTGATAACTCTGACAGTAATAATCGCCTGTATCTTCAGTCTGGACTCCACTGATGGTCAGAGTAAAATACCTGCCATAGTTAGATATGCCACTGAATCTCGATGGAGTGTTTGAAACTCTTTGGCTTGCAGAATGAATCAGGAGTTTAGGAGCTTCTCCAGGTTTCTGTGAGTACCAGTGCATACAAGTATATGTACCTGAACAGCCATTGCTCACTATTGTGTTTGTTTTGCAGTTTATCGTGACTGATTCACCAATTTTAACCGCTTTTATAGAAGGAGTCTGAGTCACAGTCACTTGTCCACTGAAACCTGTGAGAAAAATGCATGTAAAAAAAATTGTTTGTAACACTAATTGTTATTAATATTATAATAATTTTATGTAAACATTTCTTTAATTGTTTTACCTTGAACAAATATACAGAGTGTCCAGATGAAGATGTTGTTCATAGTTGTAGTTTAGTCGTGTGTGATGATGAAGAGTGTGTGTGTTCTGCTCTCAGTCATGAAGTGTTAAACTCACAGCACTATAAACACTCTCAGAGCACTGAAGCATGTGCTGACAATGCAAAGAAGTGGGCAGGATTTACAACAGCTTGTGCTGAGAACACACTCATATACACTAGAGTTACACAATCATGACTTTATTTAGTATGTTTATTGTGACTCCTGAGACACTGAGGATGTGCAGATGAACGTCCATCTCTGTGTCCATATTCAGTCATGTGACCATCATCACTGCTACACTTCCACTAGATGAAGCGCCATCACTAAAGTAAGATCATGAATCATGAGTGTGTTCAGAAAGTATCAGGACTGATTGTGAATCTCTAATCAGACTTCATGGTGTCACTCCATCTATCATGAAGCCTCATGTGTGTCTGAAATCATCAGATGGAGAAGAAACCGGCTGTTAAAGAGTCATGAAACCCTAAACCAAATTTTCTGAGATTTTAACAGAGGTATGTGTGTTGAACACCATTGAAGACAATGTTAGCATCTGTTCGATTTAATAGTAGGGTGAAAATGGTTAAAAAAAAATTTTTTTCGCTATTTTCGTCTTCCGGGTTTAAAATCTTTATTGTGTCTACGTCACAGGCTGTGACGTGGCAGAGCACTGTTAGTGCGTGGATGACTCATCGGTGTCTCATAATTATTAATGAGACTGAGTTTTCATATCCTATGAGAAGACACGGTCTCTTAATTATTCATGACACCAGGTGGATCTTTTCAATGACAGACACATAGATATGATGTCTATGGACAGACATGTCAAACTGTGATATCGCGTAGTAGATGAGAGAGCCAATCATGGGACGCAAGTGTTTGTTTTCGTGGTGCAGAAGTTCAAGTGCGTTGAATATGATTTCCCGCGATGCTGCCAGGGCAGGGCTAGACTGCGGCTCTGGGCAGTTGGTTGGCCATCAACCATGGACACATCTAAATTATATATGAGCAGCAAACATGTTTCTCGAGAGAGCTTCGATAGTTGGAGAATAATGGACTTTGGCCTTGTTGACGACCAATGCAGGTTGCGTCTTGCGAGTAATGCGGTATCAAGTCCCGAGGACTTTTCTATCCCTTCACAGGTATGTGTGTGTGTGTCTAAAATGTAACCCTGATCGTTTTACTTGCCTTTTGTTTAATAAGCACTATGAAACTGTTGTGAAAAATTTTTATATTCTCATTGATTTTAACTCCTTGGGCCCTATCTTCCACCCAGCGCAATTGACTTTGTACACCGACGCATGTATCATTCCTATTTTGCACCCGCGCAAAGCGGACTTTTCCCTCCACAGACACACGTCGGTTAACTAAGAAATACACTTGCGCTCCCCGGGGCGGTTCAGCGCAAAGAGGAGGCACAAACTTTCCGACGCAAACTTTCCCTCATGCTATTTTGGTGTTCTATAAAACAATTGCGCCACTGACCAGAAAAAAACTAGTCTAAAGTCAGTGGCGCGTTGCGCGTTGTTCATCATGCTATTTTAAGGGCGCATGCTTGACCATAATGTAGCGGGTGCACAACGCGCATACACTTTGCTCATGTAATCTACACAGATGCAGCAGTTTTTATTTTTGAAAATCATACATTATAACAAGGAAATATATTACCACACAAGGGACATCATTGTGGTGTCCATGAAGATGTGAAAAAATAGGCATAAATCTAGCTTACACATTTACCCAAATTTTTCAGGCAAATTGTAGTAATGACGGATCAGAGCTGTTTGCCCAGTAGTGTCAAGACACATATGTATATAAGGACATCTGACAAATTAGTTTGTCCGTCTTGAACCAGGAAAAAAAAATCTGAAGACTGCGAAATCACCTTTACAATAATGTAAGTAGCCTACATTAAAAACCTTACTCTTAACTTACCCGTTAAGTTGAGCTTTCTCATATTTTTTTCTATTGATTTGGGTGGGTTTGTCCCATCCCCAATGTCAATTCGCTTTCTTTTACGGCCCTGACGAGAACATCGATCTCCTCGGCTGTGAACCGCTCCTGGCGCGCGCCTGGTAAATGCGCCATAATAATAACAATCCGCCATGCAACATGCGCACCTGCTCTTAAAGGGTATGTTGGATGACGCTCTGATTGGTTTATTACCACACCTATGAATAATGAAGCTACTTCAGACCAACCCCTTTTAGATTTGCGCCAGGCGCAAGAGGCAAATAGCAACAGCGCCGGGATCCGCGCACAAAGTTACTTGCGCTTTGCGCTTTGACACTTGCGTTTCAGATCGTTAAAATAGGGCCCCTAATCTGTGATCTGAGATGTTGGTGCAGCTGGGAGAGGGGTGTGTGAGACATGCAGCATGCAGAAAGCAAGTGACCCCCTGGTCTTAGGGGCAGTCGTAAAGTTCTTTTGTTTCTCTTATCTAAATAACAATTGACAAGAGATTGCTTTGAAGCAAACAGTATAAGGCTGCTAGCCAGAACCCTGCTCCTTGTCTTCACTCACCCCACAGCCGGACTGTGTGGGCGACTGAGTCCATATTCCTGCAGGAATAAATATTTCTTTTTAACACAATTTGGAATCCTGTCTCTTAACGTTATGCTCTTTGTTTAATTATTGATTTTGCCACATCAATTGGTGTCAAAAGTGGGATCTCACAGCGTTTCCTTCTGGTCCTGAAGACAATTTTGATGACTGATCATCCCAAAGCAGCAGGTTCTGGTCTTATCTCGAAAATTGAGAAAGAAGAGCTAAAACGGCTTTCAGGGCCAGGAGGGATTCGACTGAAGATCTAAAAGAATCGGTGGCAGTAAGCATTTCGGGTAAGAGACGACTAAAATATTTTCTTTTGGGGTAAAATATTTTTCTTTTAGTGTAAGAGTGAACGTGAACCATATTAACTGAGTTTGTCTCGAGTTGGTTGCGAGTAGAGGAGGTTTTTGAAGGAGAGATTGATCTGACAAAATCAGACTGGACTCTACAAAAAAAATTGAGCTCATGTAAATGGATAAATAAATAAATAATAAATAAAGTGGATGCGACGTACCATAATTGCTCGTGTAAGTGTACGGGAAGTGACACGACTGAAGTACGGGTTTAGGCAAAATCCTGATTGTAAACTAATCATTCTAGTAAAAGCGGGCGGAGAACCGTGCTTGAGTGAATCTATGTAAAACAGCGTACGGAAACGCGCTTGAATTAACTCTTGTAAAAGTGAACGAAAGAAGCACGCTTGATTGATTGAGTGCACAGGAAAAATAGTAAACCGTATTTACTGAAGCAGATTTGCTACCCTTTATCGGTTTGAGGTGAAAGAACCGGGTCTGGTAAAGACGTTTACAGATCATAGACGCGCGTCGAAGGAAAATCCAAAGGAGGAGATTCAGTCAAAAATGGGGTCATCTAACAAAAACCTAGGTAATTTTTATACATCAGTTTTCGAAAATGAAACCGAGATTGTTGTTGTACTGAGAGCTATGAAGCTGAACCACGATCTCGACTCAACTGCTCTCCGGTCCGAAAAAGCAGCACGAGACGCACAAGCGCGAGCAGCGGCAGAACCAGCAAAAGCAAACAAGCCTAAAACTAAACAAAGGAGAGGAAAGAAATGGCGATGCTTTGTGTGTACTTCAAACGACCATACGTTCAGGGACTGTACCATATGCAGACTCTGCAATAAACGGGCATTGGAGCAATGCGTGTCCGAATTTGAAGTCGGATGGGAACGGAGAGCAGGAGAGGGTCTGGTTCGGAACAGGAGGCGATCGTGTCCGCAAAACAGAGAAGTAATTTTTTTTTAACACACACACACACACACACACACACACACACACACACACACACACACACACACACACACACACACACACACACACACACACACAGACACGTAGGCCTATACTGATTTAAACTATGCTATCTGAAAGAAAGATTTTGCTGTAAATCCTTGTGTGTTTTGAGCTATGTTGTAAATGATGAAATTTTAGCAGTGTTTCAGATGAATGTTTAAAAAAAAAAAGAAGTGAAAAGCAGTTAATATAAATTAACTTTATAACTGATCAACTTTATAAAAGCGTATAAAGAATGTGAGCAGAGATTGTTGGATTGAAGAAAGGCATAAGAAAAGAAAGAATTTGCATGTAGGATAGATGGTAGGAAAATGCGAGTTTTTCCACACAGTGAGTTGTTGGATCGAAGCAAATTGAAAAGAATCAGAATGTAGAAATAGAATGTAGAAAGATGATATATGCATGTAGGGGAGAAGAAGGCAGGAAAACAGTAGTGTTGGAAGAAAACACCAGATAAAAAAGAGAACAGATAAAGGAGGAGCTGGAATGTAAAAGAAAAGAAAATGTCTGATAGAATTTTTTTAAGTATTAATGAATGCCTGTTAAATAAAACTAAGTTGAAATGGTATGAAAAGTTTTATCAAGTAAAACGGAAAATTCTATATTTTAATGAAAAAAGTAATGATTGAAATAATGATATGAACGCTTTATTGTATTAATATTATGAAAACAGGGGTATTGAAGAATAGAGTGCCATATTTTTATAACAAGAGTTAAAGGTGCAAGCAGCTGTGATAGCTGTCTGTAATTTAGAAATAATGATAATGTTGAGTTGAATCTGCAGACTTGCCATTTTATAGAAGAATAAGCTTTGAAAACAGTGTTGATGAAAAATGACATGCAACATTTCTTTATGCTGTATGAAGAGTAACTGAACAGTCATGATAGTGAGCTGAAGACGATGTTTAGTTTTAGTTGTTTTGATTGTCTTCAGCAGAGCCATTTAACATTTGGCTGTGAATTCCAGCTGAGAAGGCATTTTTGTGATAAGATGACAGGGATTTCTGATGTTAATATGGGTAAGAAAGCAGATTGATGTGAATATGATGAAATTTAAGGAAGAACAGGAGGTATGTTAGGTCGTAAATGAAACTCAAAAAAAAGAACCATTTACCCTGGGGGTAGAAACTAAACCAGTTAAAAGAATACAGAGAATTGCTATTGTGATTGAATTTGCAACTGAGATTGTATTGCTGTTTGCTTTCCAGTGTCGCGTTTATTTTCGGTCCACCGGGAAACAAAGCGCAGACGTGTGATTGCCTTGAAGGTCTCTGAACAAAGTCTGCATACGTTTCCTACTGATTTACTCGGTGTTTTGATCAGATGTGGTAATGCAGACGCCATTGTTGTTATACGTGCACGAACAGATCAATGACTTACTGCTTGTTTTCTTCTCCTTCTTTGATTTTCTATGCTGACTGACTTGTTGCACGCCGGTCTGTTGTTGTGGGGACATTTCCACGCCCCGAAACGTGACGCTGAACGAAACAAACTGTAATTGGTTGTTTGACATGTCGGTCAAACGGCCTTATGGGCGGGCCTTGGCCAAAGAAAGCTGCTATGAATTCCAGACCTTCAGCCGTCAGTCTGAAGGTATGGCTACGCGAGACTATTTAGCAGTAGGCTACATCTAAATGATGTGAGAGTGACATGTATTAATGTAGTGTTAAGCATGTTTCTTCTGGAATGCATGTCTGTTATCTAAAGGCTTGCTCATAGCAAAAACACATGGTAGCTACTGTGGAACCTTTAACACTTTGAAGCACGGGAAACTTTCAGTCAGGAAGGCACGGAGGGTAATTTAGCCATAAAATAAGGACCCCTAACCTCACAGGTGTGAAAGACAGTGAAGCCCAGGAGGGAGGTCAGAAGGATCACTGTATTATTATATTGTTTTAACTTCACGGGGTGAGAACAGTAAAACACCCACTGTTAAATTACATTTCTAACCTGCTAGATCGGGTTTCAATAGGGTTCATGTAAATTTACAGATAAGAAATGAGTTGCAAAATACTTTTAAAAGTATTGCTAATTGCAGATTGGTAAATTCTTAGGAAAGAAAACATGAAAGTCAGATATTAAACTATATTAATTGAGAACCTGACAACTAAAATTTAGATGAAATTTGGGGCCAATGACCCCGTCTACAGATATAGATGTACACTGAATGTACGGTTGTGATCTAAATTTCTAAGCATTGCGATTTTGCTGAGGATGTTTAATAGATTGATTTGATTAAATACTGTTGTTAACCTGTCTCCCTGTGAACACTATTAGGCAGTCCGAATGGCTCGGGTGACTCTTGAACGTGCCTTTCCTAAGCTCCAGAAAACAACTGACTTTGTTGAAGAAAACTGATTAAAAGATTATGTAATGGGAAAGAGCGGTTACCAGTGGGCACAAGTTGGTTTCTTAACGACGGGTACGACTCTCTTTGGCCAAACAGAGGGCAACCTAAGGCAGAGAAGCCAACGCAAAGTCACTGTGCACTTCTGGAATGGAGGTGTGTTATGTGAGACAGGTATGAGAGTTGAGCAGGAGCTGTGAGGCCAGCAGCGTCCTTATACCGTTAAGGGGAGATGAAGCTGTGACGAGTTACGGCAGTCTGCCCCATACATACAAAAGCTCCTCCACACCACTCACCAGAAAAACCGCAGTCGTTGTATGGCTTGTTTTCATTGCGACAAGTTTATACAACCATGCCAGGGGACAAAAACCCTGAAGAAAATAAGATTATAAATAAAGAGCTGATGACAATGGGCTTTCAAGAGCCAGCTGAGACCACAAGGTGAATGCAAATTTATCTGATGTGGAGACAGTAACAAAAGTCTTTATGATGTTAGTTGCCTTAAGGGCAAGGAGTGTGTGGCAAATGCAGAGATGTCAGCATATCGGACATGACACAAGCTAAAGGAAAACATGGTGGTGACTAAAAGTCAAAGGTTAGTGTAAGGAATTTAAACTCTTATCTAAATTACAGTCTTAGGAGGCTGATTGAAAAGATTATTCGTTTAAGGTGAGAGAGACTATTTGAGGGGAGAAAGGGATGGTATTCTGTCTTTCTGTTTTCATTCGGACAAAGAAGCTGAGAATCTAATGATAATGAATCAAAACCAACACAGCTGACTTTTCTAAAATCAATTTAATAATGAACAAACATGTTTTGAAACTATAGTTAAGGGGCCATAGAAAGTAATTAGATAAAAGCTATAGGAATATGCGGGGTTTAAAATATCATTTAAACTGTAAAAAACATTTTTAGAGAAAAGATAAGAATAAGAAATATGAGCGGTTCATATTTAGATGTATTTGATGGTGATTGCACTTTATGTCTTGATAAGAGTGAGTTTAGGGAGGAGCTACTCTGTCTGAATAGTGTATGTCATTTAATTGCTAGAAAAGAGTGTTTTATCATCACTAATGAGTTAAGACGAATAACAAATTCAAGAGAGGTTGATAATTTTTGAGTCAAATTGATAATCAAGCTTTGTCTGCTAGTCATAAATTTTGGTCATTTATGATGCACAGTTAGATTTGAATTACTTTCTGGATCAGTTTAAGTATACTGATGAAAGTTGGAATTGTGAAGTTAAATAAACATCAGTCATGGGTTGGGATAAACAAAAGGTTATACATTTTATAGCAAGAACAAAGTGACATTGGCTAAGATATCGAATTATCAAGAGAGCCCTTAACATTTATGATTATTGTAAACAAAGGAAAAATTATGACTGACATTGACAAGTCTATACAGCATGACCTGACTTGACAGAAAATAGAATGTAAGACTAAGGGCTACTAGCCTTCAAATGCTCTGATGAGAGGGCACCATTATGTTAATTTGATGCAAGAATGGATTGATGCATCAAAAAGGGGGATGGTAATGGTAACAATGGTCAAATATGATAAGGTTTACTAGGGGACTAGGGGAAAAAAAATGCCCTAATAAAATTGTTGTATAACAAAATTGCAGGACTGTTTCGACTGGAAGCGCCAAGGCAAAAGGAAACTAT
The DNA here is from genome assembly GCA_026230005.1 of Gila orcuttii. Lineage (NCBI taxonomy): Eukaryota > Metazoa > Chordata > Actinopteri > Cypriniformes > Leuciscidae > Gila > Gila orcuttii. The sequence continues at coordinate 28,873,746 of JAPDVR010000025.1, forward strand.
GTGTACTTTGATACAGGAATGTACCCAATAAAATAATGACTATGTTGAATTGCTTGTTCCCTTTCAAGGGAACTCGAGCTGCGTGGAGACCCGGTGGGAACGCTCTGCGTGATTGCGTCGTGAAGCACGTGTATAATCAGTCCAATGGAAGAGCGAGACGTCATAGGCGGGTGACGTCATAGACCAGGAAGCTATAAAGCACACCAGAAAACAGACCGCGACAGCTTCTGTTGCCTTCAGCAAGCGCTCTCTGTATACTGTCCTTGTCTATTTACTGTTGTCTGTCACAAGCACATTATCTATCTATATATATATATATATTATGGCGAAACAAGAATTCAAGCGTTGTGTTGTCCCTTGCCCTCGTTTTATCACAGGTGGGGACACACATCAGCTTTGTGTTGCTTGTTTGGGAGTGGAGCATGCCCAGTCAGTTCTCGAGGGAGCTGACTGTGAGCATTGCGAGAAGCTGTCCGTGAGGACGCTCCGCTCTCGCCGGGCGTTCTTTGAGGAGGACGGTTCGGTTCGCGCTCCCCGAGGAGCGGGTCCCGCTGCTGCCGAGGCACAGCGAAGGCTTTCATCTTGGGGTTCGCATATGGATCTAGTAGCGGGGCTTGAGACGGGCCCAGCCCTTTCTCAACCCTTACCTGCTGGATCCGGTGCCTCTGCCCAGGAAGGAGCCCGCGCTGCGGCTTCTCCTTCCCAGGTTGGGGCACCATTGCTGAGGCTATCCAGTTCTGAGGATCTGGATGTCGTCAGTGTTGATATGGGGGATTTTGAGTCTTCGCCAGCTCATGCCTCCAGTAATGATGAGGAGCTTATGGAGGTTTTATCTCGTGCTGTAGCTAGATTAAATATTGAATGGCCAGCCGATGATTCTCAGAGTGTTTCTAAGAAAAGTTTATTAGATGAAAGATTTCTACCATCTAAAACACAGCCTCCACGTCGGGGACTCCCGTTTTTTCCCGATCTCCACAATGAGGTTTCGAGATCGTGGAATAAACCGGCGTCATTCAGAGTATTTAACCCACAAACTTCCAACTACAGTAATGTTTTGGGTGCATCTGACTATGGTTATTTGACAGTGCCTCGGGCTGAAGAGACGCTCGCGAGCTATCTCTCTCCCGAGTCATCGTCATCATTAAAAGCCCCGACGTTACCCACCAAGCCATTAAAATCTACATCTTCGCTGGTGGGTAAAGCTTATTCGGCAGCAGGTCAGGCTGCGTCATGTCTGCATACTATGTCTATACTGCAGGCATACCAGGCTGATCTGCTGAAAGATATCGATGAACGTGAGGAAGTCAGCGCTGACGCAATTCGAGAATTGCGTCGCGCAACAGACCTGTCTCTCCGGGCCACTAAGGAGACGGCCAAATCAGTGGGCCGTTCTATGGCTGCCAAGGTGGCCACGGAGAGGCATCTTTGGTTAAATCTGTCTGATATAAAAGATAAAGATAGGTCTGTTCTTCTGGACGCGCCACTGTCACCTTCAAGTTTGTTCGGCGACGCTATCAATTGTGTCGTCGATAGGTTTCAAGAAACGAAAAAACAATCGGCTGCATTCCAGAGGTTTCTTCCTCGACGTTTCGATGTCCCCGAGACTGCTGGGCGGAAAATGATTATTAAATCCGAGCAGTCTCGTCCGAGTACAAGCTCCTCACAGCACAGAGTGCATCAAAAACAGAGCGTCGCCACTCGGGCTCCTCCACAATCTGGGGAACCTGGGTGGCGGTCGCAGTCCAGGCCAGCTAGGGGTAGGCAAGATCTGAGGACTGTCATCTCTAAGAAGGCTTGGGCTAAGAAGAAGTCCTGACGCCCAAGGCGTCAGGCTTCTGAGGGTGGTCCCCTCCGAGGAGGGACGTTTTCGAGAAATCGTTCATCCTCGGCACCCTCTGGGGGGCGATTCTCTGAGGAGAGTCGCAGCGCTGCCACATCGGTTGTTCCCTGCCGGTTCGCCGCTTCAGGGCACCGAGGTGTCAGCGTCCCCATACGATTCTCCGAGGAGGATCGTAAAACGGTCAGTTCGGTTGTTCCCTGCCGGTTCGCCGCTTCAGGGCACCGAAATATCCGTACAACCGAATCCCGAGGCCAGTCTCGAGAGACTGGTCCCCTTAGTAGAATTTCTGGCAGCGTGGAAACTACTGCCAAATATTTCTCAGTGGGTCCTGCATATAATAGAAAACGGTTACAGAATTCAGTTCGGTTCTCGTCCGCCCAGATTTCAAGGGGTCCTTCCCACAGTGGTGGACCCGAGGCTGGCTCGGGTCATGGAGCTAGAAGTACTGACGCTTCTGCGAAAAGGGGCTATAGAAAGGGTTTCTCCTCCCAGCAGAGAGTCAGGGTTTTACAGCCGTTACTTCATCGTTCCCAAGAAGGATGGGGGGTTGCGTCCTATTCTAGATCTGCGTCAGTTAAACAGCAGAGTTCAGAAACTCAAGTTCAAGATGCTTACACTCAAACAGATTGTATCACAGATTCAGTCCGAGGACTGGTTTGTCACAATAGACTTGAAGGACGCTTACTTTCATGTATCCATTCATCCTCATCACAGGAAGTTCCTGAGGTTTGCTTTCGGGGGCGAAGCATACCAATATCGGGTCCTTCCATTCGGCCTAGGTTTATCACCCCGCACCTTTACGAAATGCGTGGATGCAGCGCTGGCTCCTCTGAGACTCCAGGGCATTCGCGTATTAAACTATATCGACGACTGGTTGATCCTGGCTCGTTCCGAGCAGTTGGCAGTTCGGCATCGAGATGTCGTTCTGTCTCACATAAAGAGGTTGGGGTTGCGGCTAAACACCAAGAAGAGTGTTCTCCTCCCAGCCCAGAGGACCACTTTTTTAGGGGTGATGTGGGATTCGACAACTATGCAAGCACGATTTTCTCCAGCACGTATTTCTGTGATTCTCACAGCCGTAAAGATGGTAAAACTAGGCCAGTCACTCACTGTGAAACAGTTCCAGAGACTGGTGGGTCTCATGGCAGCTGCGTCCAACGTAATTACTTTAGGCCTTCTGCACATGAGACCCCTGCAGTGGTGGCTCAGGACCAAGGGGTTTTCTCCGAGGGGAAATCCGTTTCGCACGATCAAGGTTACGCGGCAATGCCTACGTGCCTTGGTCATGTGGAAGAAACCTTGGTTCCTCGCCCAAGGCCCAGTTTTGGGGGCTTCTTGTCGACGCGTAACGCTATCGACGAATGCTTCCCTCACAGGCTGGGGGGCGGTCATGAGTGGCCGCTCGGCGACAGGTTTCTGGCAGGACCATCAGCTTTCGTGGCATATAAACCGACTAGAGATGATGGCGGTATTTCAGGCTCTCAAATACTTCCTGCCAGACCTGAGAGGCCATCATGTGCTTGTCCGCACAGACAACACATCGGTGGTCTCTTACATCAACCACCAAGGGGGTCTGAGGTCCCGATTATTATGCAAACTGGCTCATCAGATCCTCCTATGGGCCCAGGGGAAATTACTGTCATTCAGGGCAGTTTATATTCCAGGGTGTTTGAATGTGGGAGCAGATATCCTGTCAAGGCAGGGGCTGAGGCCCAGGGAGTGGAGACTTCACCCCGAGGTGGTGGAGCTCCTATGGGAGAACTATGGTCAAGCTCAGGTAGATCTTTTCGCATCTTACGATACAACCCATTGTCAGCTTTGGTTCTCCCTCACATATCCAGCTCCTCTCGGACTGGACGCTATGGTACAGGTGTGGCCGATGCTGCACCTGTACGCATTCCCCACGATATCATTGCTTCCGGGAGTTCTGGAGAGGGTTCGCCAAGAAGGGGCTCATCTACTATTAGTAGCCCCGCACTGGCCGACCCGAGTGTGGTTCTCGGACCTAGTGTCCCTCCTTCACGGCTCTCCCATGGAGATTCCTGTCAGAAGGGACTTGTTATCTCAAGCAGGGGGCACGATATTTCACCCTCGCCCGGAGTTGTGGAAACTGTGGGCTTGGCCTCTGAGGGGGCCCAGCTCTTAGAATCTGGTCTCTCGACTGAGGTCGTTGAGACCATCCTTCAATCCAGAGCTCCTTCCACGGGGAAACTATATTCATTGAAATGGAAACTGTTCTCTACATGGTGTGGAGAACGCTTTTTAAATCCTGTTAACTGCCCAGTTGGTACAGTTCTCGATTTCCTTCAAGACCGTTTCTCTGCTGGATTATCTCCCTCCACCTTAAAGGTGTACGTAGCGGCTATATCTGCTTATCGCTCCCCTCTGGGGGCTTCTTCTCTTGGGAGAGATCCTCTTATTATTCGTTTTCTTCGTGGTACATTGAGGCTGAGGCCTGCACTGCACTCTAGAGCACCGGCTTGGGATTTGGCCATTGTACTTGAGGGTCTGGCCCTGGCTCCCTTCGAGCCTATTGAAGAGGTTTCAGAGAAATTCCTTACACTAAAAACTCTATTTCTTCTCGCTATTTCTTCTATCAAGAGAATTGGAGATCTGCAAGCCTTGTCGGTGGCTCCTTCATGTCTGGAATTTGCACCTGGTATGGTGAAAGCATTTTTAAACCCTAAGCCGGGTTACATTCCTAAGGTCCCCGCTAATGTGGGGGGCCCTATTGTGCTGCAGGCTTTTTGCCCTCCACCTTTCATTACCCCAGATCAGGAAAGTCTCAATCTGTTATGTCCCGTTAGGGCTTTGGATGCCTACGTTCACAGAGCTGCCCTGTGGCATAGATCAGAGCAGTTATTTGTCTGCTTCGGTTCAACCAAGAAAGGTTGCCCGGCATCGAGACAGGTAATGAGCAAGTGGGTAGTTGAGGCTATCTCACTTGCTTATGAAGCGGCCGGACAGCCTTCACCTATGGCTGTCCGCGCCCATTCTACTAGGAGTATGGCTGCCTCTAAGGCTTTAATTTCGGGGGTTTCCCTTCAGGACGTTTGTAATGCGGCAGGCTGGTCCTCACCGCATACATTTGTCAGATTTTACGACCTAGACCTCTCCACTCCCGGGGCTAGGCTGCTTGTTTCTTAGTGTGCGCAAGGACTCCACACAGAACGGGCATTTCTCATTATGGCGTAGTGGATATGGGGTTCCCACCGCGTCTCAACGCAGCTCGAGTTCCCTTGAAAGGGAACGTCTCAGGTTACGTATGTAACCCTGGTTCCCTGAGAGGGAACGAGACGCTGCGTTCTCCTGCCATACTTCCTGCATGCCCTGATCGACTTGCTTCAGGCCTTTTCAGAAGCTGTCGCGGTCTGTTTTCTGGTGTGCTTTATAGCTTCCTGGTCTATGACGTCACCCGCCTATGACGTCTCGCTCTTCCATTGGACTGATTATACACGTGCTTCACGACGCAATCACGCAGAGTGTTCCCACCGCGTCTCAACGCAGCGTCTCGTTCCCTCTCAGGGAACCAGGGTTACATACGTAACCTGAGACGTTTCCTTGGTGGAAAACTCTGCTATTTTTCAATATAGCTAGAGTAAGACCAGATAAAGGAATAATAATAATAATAATAATTCATTACATTTATATAGCGCTTTTCTCGGCACTCAAAGCGCTTTACATAGAAGGGGGAATCTCCTCAACCACCACCAATGTGCAGCATCCACCTGGATGATGCGACGGCAGCCATATTGCGCCAGAACGCCCACCACACACCAGCTTACTGGTGGAGAGGAGACAGTGATGAAGCCAATTGGTATATATGTATGGGGATGATTAGGAGGCCATGATGGACAGAGGCCACTGGGCAAATTTGGCCAGGATGCTGGGGTTACACCCCTACTCTTTCGAAAGACATATTGGGATTTTTTGTGACCACAGAGAGTCAGGACCTCGAATTATCAGGAACATAGAATTACCATGTGGCTACAATGTGCTTCACAATTGCATTAACCATGAAAATGTTTTCCTCACAACAGGAACTTTACACTTTTATCATGCTTCTTAACAAAGACATTGGTGTGGGAAGATTTTGAGCCAGGTCACATCTAATAATCACGTTCTCATGCTGGCTCCATGTTAAATTCAGGACCAAATTTACATCACAATTGTAAAACTCCCTAATCTTTGTTTTGGGGCATGATGAATTTACACATAGCCACAGCTAAATTCAGCCACATAATGACATCATTTGATCTTCACACAAAGTCAAATCTGCATCTATCTGATTCTGCCTCACAAAAAGTTAATGCATACAATTTTATTAATTTTATTTTTATTTTTATTTTTTATCTAGACTGAATTATAACTGTGGATTTCATACAATAATTTTTTTTTTTTTTTTTTTTGGGGGATTTACTTAATCACTTAAATTTTTCATTTGTCTCATTATTTTTCATTTTCACACAAGTACAAATATTTGTATTCTCATTAATGCTTTTGAAACATTTCTGAAACTTATTTGATTTCTGCTTATTTTTATTTTGTCCATTTTACTTTCAACCATGTTTTAGGGACATTAATTCAATTGAATTTCTGTGTTTGGTTACACTGAATAATTTGCTGATATTCTTCATGAAATGGTTTTTTTTTTTATCAGAATTTGTTTTGTTTTGTTTTGTTGTAATGCAATTTATTTAAATGTTTCCAGAAACAGTGTAAGAGCTTGTAAGATCTTTTATTCTCCCTTGACCATATTTTGAAGTACATCAATTTAAGAAAATTTTAATCTGACCATATCGAACCTCTGACCAATGAAGAATGCCATATGCTTTTGTTGGTTGTTGTGCTATGCTCTTTTTAATTTCAGAATCCATGCTGCCTAAGTTAATATCAAGTGTCCTGTCTAAGAAAGAGACAGCTCCAAATTTGATCTCCTACTGTCTAACTCGTTTGATCCGAGATCAAGTGCCTGTTCTTGTGGAGGTGTTAGGTGTGTGATGGATGATTTGCATATCTATGAACGGTGCAACAGCATTTGATGGAAGCCTCATAAAGCAGGGCTGAAAGGAAAACAAAGACTGACAAAACTGGTATTACAACTGAAGATGACATCTACACAACAGAACGCATGTCTTGGACTATGGACTGTGCCACTTTTGGACTTCATGCGTGTGGCCACCGGTGCCAAGGGCGGATTTTTAGGATTGAAAATAATCAAAGAAATTTGAAATGAGGGATTTTATTTTTATGTTTATATTTTTTAATTTTTATTTTAACTAACATTTTTCTTTATTCCTACTATGCTGTAACTTATGTCTGAGATGACTGAGGGTCTGATTTTATGTCAGAAATGCGGTAACAGTGTTTACCCGTTTAGCCCGATTTTAGACAAAGTGTTCACCTATTTGCTACAAATTTTTATTTTTAAATTTGTATTACTTTCAAAATATTCTTTCCAAAATTCAAGTAGAGTTATCTGATAATATTGTTATTCATTGGTAAATAGGAGGCTGTTCATTTGGATGAACGAAATGTGATAATATGACTTTAAATTTGCTCTATTGATTTTTTTATTATTATGATTCGATAATCTGAATTATAAAAAAAAGGAGGAATTGTTGTGGAAAATGTTATATTCTCATTGATTTTAACTCCTTATCTGTGATCTGAGATGTTGGTGCAGCTGGGAGAGGGGTGTGTGAGACATGCAGCATGCAGAAAGCAAGTGACCCCCTGGTCTTAGGGGCAGTCGTAAAGTTCTTTTGTTTCTCTTATCTAAATAACAATTGACAAGAGATTGCTTTGAAGCAAACAGTATAAGGCTGCTAGCCAGAACCCTGCTCCTTGTCTTCACTCACCCCACAGCCGGACTGTGTGGGCGACTGAGTCCATATTCCTGCAGGAATAAATATTTCTTTTTAACACAATTTGGAATCCTGTCTCTTAACGTGATGCTCTTTGTTTAATTATTGATTTTGCCACATCAATACCCATTCATTTCAAGGACTTTCACAGATACATAACAGTATACAATACATATATACAGGATTCACCCTATTATACTTTATCGACACAAATTGATAAGTCAAACAGCAAACAGCCATCCCCAAATAGTCTATAAATAGACTGTCTTTGAGTTCACTTGAACAAGGGTTAAATTACTAGTCAGGCTACAGGAGAATACCATAATTCCTCCGTTCAATAAGGCCTAAGACATCGAGAGTCACGCAGACCTATAGAGTGTTTTCACAACGCGTCATCAATCCGGAAGTCGCCATTTTGGAGGTACTGAATGTAAACAATGCCACTGAACTGAACCGACTTACATATTTGGCTGATTATTGCTGCTGAAAAAGGGTCGTGTTTTGGTCTGTACTAATCGGTCGCACTGGGAAAAAAACATTTCGAGTTCTATAGACTGCCAAAAGTTAAAGAGAAGAGTGCAAAAAACGGATGAAAGAAGGCGTTTGTGGTAGAGAGAGGCACAGCATCAGCCACATGTGTAACGTGAAATGAAGCGTTGACTATGGCTAAAATGTTCACGTAAACTATGGCTACATTCACACGGTCAGTCCAAATCCGATTATCTTTGTATCCGATTAAAATCTGACCTAAAATGATGTCAACACTGTGTATCGCAACTGTTCAGATCCAAGTTTTGTGATCATGCAGCTCTTTGGCAATATGTCAATGACATTGCGTTGATGGAGGGGTTTGCATTAGCAATAGAGATCTTGTCTTAATTAAATTTTACAACATGGGAATGTGTAGCCGCCGCACTGGACTCCTGCGTCTCGAGCTGCAGAACTGGAGGAGGCTGGTAGGCACAGCTTTTTTTCAGCGCTGGTTTCAAAAATAATAATCTGCTTGTCCGGCACTTTGCAACAACACAGCCTTGTTTCGGCAGCGACTTTCAGCATGTTCCCTATAACAACGTCTGGCGTGTATCTTGAAACGGATTTCATGTGCTTTTTTTGGACTGACAATCTGAACGTAGCCTATGTCGGGATTAGAAATAGAAGGAAGAATGAGAAGCTAGCTCGTTCAGATCTTTACCACATATTAACTTTAGTTCGTCAAAATTCTGCGCTCTTTCCTGCTTAAGTCCTTCTCTATATGATTTTGCAGCTTCCATGTGTTTTTTCCTGTGGTTTAGACATCATAAATTAGTGTAACAATGTGTTCAGTAGTACATAAACAGTGCAATCCATGCTGTTGTTTACATCCGAGTCCCTCCGAAATGGCCGCGCATCCGGGTAACTGACTAAATCGTGACGTAGGTGAAAACCCTCTATAACAACCCAGCCACAACACATAATTGGGATATAACATGCCTTACCTTAACACAAAATTGATTTCAAGGACTTCGCGCGCAGATCAATGGCCTCCAACGTTTATATTTGTTTCTATGAATCTTTGAGTTAACATGTACTAAACGTGATTGGAATTTGCACCGCAGCGCCACTACACCTCGATGCTCATGGCAAGAAGAGCATGTATAGTTCCCTTTCGTTGTCACTCCGAGTTACGTCGGATGACGACGAATGGGGTTTCGCTTAGAAAGCCTATCAGCTTCGAGTATTACAAAACGAGCCTATGGCAAAGAAATGCCATGGGTCTGCGGAATTTGCATGACGTAACTCCGCCCCACCTCGTGGGTATAAAAGGAGGAAATCCGCAACAGCAGTTTATGTTTTCGCTTCGGAGCCAAGTGTATTCTTCTCTCCACAAGCCATCTCTGAATTGTCAGCTTTACAAACGAGTACCTCGAGTGTTGGTGTGCGGCGATCTACGGCGAGCGCGTGCTTCCTGCTGATCTGTTGCAGTGGTCTGCCAGTCGGTGCGTGTCTCCCCGGGTGCTTCAACACTTGAGTTTTCTCTCACTAAAAGAGCTTGCACGCGGCACGTCTTTTTAAAGACGGCTCGCCCGTGCATTTAAAAAAAAAAAAAAAAAGAAAAAAATGAATGGTGCGGCAGCTTGGTATCGGACTCTGATGGGCACGAGCGTTGTCTAGTATGTTTGGGCTTGATCATGCTAGAGCAGCGCTCGTGGATGACTCATGTTTTCTCCATGGAAACATGATCATCGCGTCATTAAGGTCGAGACTCGGTGAACTCACATGAGTGAGAGTCCCCTCATCCACCCCCCGATCTTCGGCTGGTGGCCAGGGTGACCTGAGGGTTTCAGTCTGGAACAAGGCGCCGACTATGTGTCCGCGACCCCAGCCCCCCTCTTCAATGACAGTGCCCGCTAGTGAACAGGTGATTCCCACGGGTCTACCCTCTGGTGGCCCGTGTGTTTCATTTGAAGCTACAGAGGATGATATTATGTTTGTAGCAGCTTCACTAGGTGGGTTTGATTTTCCTGGAAGTGACGACTCGTCGAGTCTGATCCGGAGATGACGGCCATGCTTTCCCGGGACGATTGGTTTTTGGGTGAGGCCGCCGACCCTCGTCCACGGCAAACCCCAATACCGTTCTTCCCGGACGTGCATGATGAGATCAGGGGCCATTCGCTGATCTCATCCGCCTTTCCTCCCCTCGATGGGGCCGCTGCCCGTGGGTACACTGGGGTTCCCCTGGCTGAACGCTCTGTTGCGATGCTATGTGTCCTCAGAGTGCTTCTTCTCAGCGCAATCCTAAGCACCCGTCCGTGGCCTGTAGTTTTTCGTCTACGCTTGTGGCGAGATCCTATAGCGCCACAGGACTGGCGGCCGCCTCACTGCGTGCCATGGTCATTCTGCTGGTCTACCTGACCCAGATGCTCATGGACCTGCACGAGGGCGGGACTGACCCAGGGCTCTTCACTGAGCTGCGCGCCGCCACTAACCTTGCTCTCCGAGCGACGAAAGTGGCCGTACGCTCCCTGGGTAGGGTGATGCTCACCATTCGGTTGCCGTACCTGTTTGATGTGCTGGATGTCGCGCGGACCCGTCTGTCCGACATTCCCACATCCCAGGTCGGCCTCTTCGGCGGTGCGGTTGAGGGCTGGCCCAACAGCTCTCAGCCGTCCATGAGCAGACTGACGTTGATTCTGTCCCGACGGCCCCGCCGTCCGCTCAGATCCCTCGGTCTGCCCACCGCCTAGGGCGCCCTCCCACGGCTCCCACCCTGCCCGTTCACCCGGGCCGGCTCTGGGGGCCGCGGGCGGACGCCACAGCCCTCTCTAGCCCCGCCCCCCGCTACACGCCGGGTTAAGCGGCGCTCCTGAGACGGGCTCCTCGGGGATGGAGCAGGTTGAGGTCGACTCTGTCCCGACGGCCCCGCCGTCCGCTCAGGTCCCTCGGTCTGCCCACCGCCGAGGGCGCCCCCCCCGTTCCGCCCGTTCACCCGGGCCGGCTCTGGAGGCCGCGGCCGGACGCCACAGCCCTCTCCAGCCCCGCCCCCCGCTACGAGCCGGGTTAGGTGGCGCTCTTGAGAGGGGCTCCTCAGAGATGGGACTCAGTTCTTTCCAGGAGTTGGGAGCAGGACCACTCCTTTCCCCGGTGGAGGGCCGGGGAAGAATCCTTATTCGCAAAGAACTAACTCTCCCGTCTCTGAGCACACAGAGTTCTCGGACGACACAGAGCGCCGCCCTCTAGCCGTGCTCTCCTCGTCCCCCTCTGTCCCAGAGGTCGTTGACACGGCGTGCCGTCCACGGACCGCTTCGCCCCTGTCCCCCTCTGTCGCCAGACCCCTGGCAGAGCAGGCCCCCGCGGGACGACCAGCCTGGTCCTCCCCTGGCCCCGTCCGCCAGGGCGCGGTTGCTAACTGTGCCCCCACACCGGGCCGCTATGCCGTCCACGTCTGGGCCAGTTACTCCGCTTCGCTGCCCCTCCGGGGGGACGCCTGTCGTTGCGTGATCCCGCCGGTTCAGTTCCTGGGAGCCTGGTTAGAGTTTCCCCGTCTGTCCCGCTGGATTGCGCGCTCCGTCAGGCTCGGCTTGCGATTCAGTTCGCACGGTCTCCTCCCCGCTTCAGGGGAGTCCGCTCCTCTTTGGTCGGTGGCAATGCCCCCGTCATGAGAGCAGAGATTGCCACCCTGCTGGCGAAGGGTGCAATCGAGACTGTCCCTCCAGCCGAGATGAGGTCCGGGTTCTACAGCCCCTACTTCATTGTCCCCAAGAAAACCGGTGGGTTACGGCCAATCCTGGACTTGCGCGTGCTGAACCGCTCCCTTCACAGGCTGCCGTTCAAGATGCTCACCGCCAAACGCGTTCTCGAATGCGTGCGGCCCCAGGATTGGTTTGCAGCGATCGACCTGAAGGACGCCTACTTTCATGTCTCCATTCTTCCTCGACACAGACCGTTCCTACGGTTCGCTTTCGAGGGGCAGGCATACCAGTACGCGGTTCTCCCTTTCGGGCTAGCCCTGTCTCCTCGCACCTTCACGAAGGTCGTCGAGGCTGCCCTTGTTCCCCTTCGGGAACACGGGGTTCGCATCCTGAGTTATATCGACGACTGGCTGATCCTAGCTCACTCTCGAGATCAGGTTTGCGAACACAGGGACCTTGTGCTCGGGCACCTAGCTCGTCTGGGCCTTCGGGTCAACTGGGAGAAGAGCAAACTTTGCCCCGTGGAGAGGATCTCTTTTCTCGGTATGGACATCGACTCGGTCGCCATGTCCGCGCAGCTTACGAGCGAGCGCGCGCAGTCACTGCTGACTTGCATGAGACATCTCAAGAGCAAGAGTGCGGTTCCTCTGAAACATTTTCAGAGGCTCCTGGGGCATATGGCATCTGCAGCCGCGGTCACGCCGCTTGGATTGCTTCATATGAGACCGCTTCAGCTTTGGCTTCGCGACCGAGTCCCGAGGTGGGCATGGCAACAAGGCACGCTCCGAGTACCAGTTACTCCGACCTGCCGTCAGTTCCTCACCCCATGGTCGAACCTCAGTTTTCTCAGGGCGGGTGTGCCCCTGGAACGAGCTTCCCGGCATGTTGTGGTCTCCACACCACGGGCTGGGGCGCCATGTGCAATGGACATGCTGCTGCGGGCTCCTGGACAGGACCCCAGCGGCTATGGCATGTCAATTGCCTCGAGTTGTTGGCAGTACGCCTTGCCCTGCACCGCTTCCGGGCGTTGCTCAGGGGTCAACACGTACTAGTCCGCTCAGACAATACCGCTACTGTAGCGTACATCACCATCAAGGTGGTCTACGCTCCCGCCGTATGTCACAACTCGCCCGCCACCTCCTCCTATGGAGTCAGAAGCATCTGAGGTCGCTTCGAGCCATTTTCATTCCCGGAGCCCTGAACTGTGCAGCCGACGAGCTCTCACGGCTTCAGCCCTCCCTGGAGAATGGCGACTCCATCCCCAGTCGGTTCAGCTGATTTGGGACCAGTTCGGGGATGCACAGATAGATCTGTTTGCCTCTCACGACTCGACCCATTGCGCCCTGTATTTTTCCCTGACCGAGGGCAAGCTCGGCACGGATGCACTGGCGCACAGCTGGCCGCCAGGCTGCAAATATGCGTTTCCCCCAGTGAGCCTTCTTGCGCAGACCTTGCGCAAGGTCAGGGAGGACGAGGAGCAGGTCATTTTGGTCGCGCCGTATTGGCCCGGCCGGACCTGGTTTTCCGAACTTGCACTCCTCGCGACAGCACCTCCCTGGCCCATTCCTCTGAGGAAGGACCTTCTTTCTCAGGGACAAGGCACCCTGTGGCACCCTCGCCCCGATCTCTGGAGCCTCCACGTGTGGCTCCTGGATGGCTCGAGGTAGGTTTGAGTACCCTTCCACCAGCGGTGGCGGCTACCATCACTTCCGCTAGAGCGTCGTCCACGAGACACGTCTATGCGTTGAACTGGAACCTCTTCGTCGACTGGTGCTCTTCTCACCGAGAAGACCCCCGGAGGTGCTCGATCAGCGTTGTGCTTTCCTTCCTTCAGCAAGGGTTGGAGAGAAGGCTGTCTCCCTCCACCCTTAAGGTCTATGTTGCCGCCATTGCCGCACATCATGACCCCGTCGAAGGTAAGTCGGTAGGGAAGCACGACCTGATCATCAGGTTCCTGAGAGGAGCGAGGAGACTAAATCCTCCTCGTCCTCCTCTCGTTCCCTCTTGGGACCTCTCAGTGGTTCTAACTGCCCTGAAGAGTGCTCCCTTTGAGCCCCTGCAATCAGTTGAGCTTAAGTTCCTGTCAATGAAGACAGCGCTCCTGGTTGCACTGGCCTCCATCAAGAGGGTAGGGGACCTGCACGCATTCTCCGTCGACGAAGCGTGCCTGGAATTCGGGCCGGCCTTCTCTCACGTGATCCTGAGACCCCGGCCCGGATACGTGCCCAAGGTTCCTACCACTCCCTTTCGGGACCAGGTGGTGAACCTGCAAGCGCTGCCCCCGGAGGAGGCAGACCCAGCCTTGGCACTGATCTGTCCAGTACGCGCTCTTCGCGCCTATGTAGACAGGACGCAGTGTTTCAGGACCTCAGACCAGCTCTTTGTCTGTTATGGTGGGAAGCTGAAGGGAAAGGCTCTCTCCAAGCAAAGTTTGTCTCACTGGATAGTGGACGCCATTGCTTTGGCATACCAGCAAAAAGGCCGACCGTGCCCCCTTGGTGTGACGGCCCACTCCACCCGGAGTGTGGCATCCTCTTGGGCTCTAGCGCATGGCGCCTCGCTAACAGACATCTGCAGAGCTGCAGGTTGGGCGACACCTAACACATTCGCCAGATTCTATAATCTCCGAGTGGAGCCAGTGTCCTTCCATGTACTCGCTTCAACTAGCTAGTACCGGACCCGCTCAGGTGTCTTCGCTTGCTCGCCATTCCACTCCACGGACTGGATACGTGCGATATTCTCCTCAGGTGAGCTTCCCGAAAGCCCTGAGCTCCTCCAGCACTCCTGACGTCGGCGCCAGTGTCTCTTGCCTGCGCGTCGGCTAGGTGCCTCCCGTGTGCATGGTCCCTCCCCTGAGCGACCCCCACATGTGTATTTCCACTGTAAGCCTCTCTGAGCATGTGTCTTTCCCTTGGCAAGCCACCTTGCCACCCCTGGGGTTGAAATATTCCACCTGCGGCTGGACACCCCAGTGTTCTCCATATGTTTCCTTCGGGTCATATGTGTATTCTCTAAGTCCCCCCCCCCCCCCCCCCTCTGGGTTGGCATTAATTGCATACTTCCCCTAGCTTGGGATATGCTTCCCAGTGTACCTTGGTATTCCTGTGTTAAATTGAGTCCTTCGTCCTTCTATGTCAGGGACCTCGATTTACGCAGGGCACTGGAAGACAGCTGAGAAGGTGGCGTGATTAGACTGGTAACCCCATTCGTCGTCATCCGACGTAACTCGGAGTGACAACGAAAGGGAACGTCTCGGTTACGTATGTAACCCTCGTTCCCTGAGTAGGGAACGGAGACGTTACGTCTGCCTGCCACTTTCCGCTGTACCGCGGGGATCGCCTGAGCTCAGTCTTGGCTCCTCAGCGAAGAAACATAAACTGCTGTTGCGGACTTCCTCCTTTTATACCCACGAGGTGGGGCGGAGTTACGTCATGCAAATTCCGCAGACCCATGGCATTTCTTTGCCATAGGCTCGTTTTGTAATACTCGAAGCTGATAGGCTTTCTAAGCGAAACCCCATTCGTCGTCATCCGACGTAACGTCTCCGTTCCCTACTCAGGGAACGAGGGTTACATACGTAACCGAGACGTTATCTTTATTGAAGTGAATTAGGTTTGAAACGCCGTCATGCATGAATGAATGATATTTTTGCTATTTTACACAATACTCCATGATGATCACATTACACGAAACTGAAATTGCACGTCAAAATAAAACAGTCAATATTTTTTGAGACCCCCCAAAATTTCACGAATTGTGTTTTCAGGGGAGCCCATGTCTTATTAAGGGGAGCCGAGCTCGCCCCAGCTCCCCCGTAGTTCACAACCTGTGAATAGGAAAACATGCTTGACTGTGTAGAACATGCAAAACACCTTTTATATCTTCATTGTCACACTTTCTATTGACTTTGGCTATAATATTCAATAAACTCATTATTTGAACAGATTCTCACTGAAGATTGAAGTGTGAAGCTGCAGGTTTTTCTGTCAATCATGATGACTGATCTGCATATGAAGAACAGAAGCATCATTATGAGAAACTCCACAACATCATCCATGATCAAAGAGGTCAAAGGTCACCTCAGAGGTCACAGCTCATCACATATATTTCTTTAAACAGTGTTATATCAGAAAGCATTTAGTCAAATCTGAATGAGTGAGTGTTGAGAAGAGCTGAGGATCTTCTAATATCAGTGTGTTGAAGTGTTGTTTCTCTCTCTCTGCTGGAGTGTGTGTTCACTCGAGTGGAATAGAGGTTTTTGTACGAGCGTTTCATTAGCTTGTATCACTGTGGTACACATTCGGTGGAGGAACTAAACTGGTGATCAGATGTAAGTCTTTTTAATTACCTATTTAAAAATAAATACAATTTAGATTTCAGAAAGTGTTTTACATTTGAAACAAGAACAACATTTTTTAATAATAATGATTATTAGATATTGTGGCGACACTTAAAGCCTTTATGTATAATGCATTATAAAGGTATCAATAATGTAGATTATAATGCCTTATATCTTTGCATAAATAATTCGGTCCCACTTTATATTAAGTGGCTTTAAGTACTATGTACTTACATCGAAAAATAAGTACAATGTACTTATTGTGTTCAGGTTGTATTGTAAAACACGTTAGCTGCTATTGAGATGTGATACGGGTAAGGTTAGGGTCAGGTGTGTGTGGTTTGGGTCGGTTTAAGGGTAGATTAAGATGTAAGGAAAGGGTCAACTGTGTAATTACAAATGTAATTACATAAATTAATTACAGCTGTAAGTACATGCAGGTATTTTCAAAACATAAGTACAATGTAAAAACATGTATGTACACAATAAGTCCATTGTATCAAATTATTAATTTCAATGTAAGTACATAGTACTTAAAGCCACTTAATATAAAGTGGGACCAATAATTCTAACCAAAGTTAAAATACATTAAAATATTTGCAAATTCCTTGTTACATCTTAAGTGGTTGTTTATCATGTGTTTTAGTTTATTATAATTTTTGGAAGGTGTAACAGTAAATATATAATATTATAATGTGTTATAACTGCAGTTAAAATTATTCATGTGATCATACATGCTTTATAATGTGTATGTGTAATTTGCTTAATGCATTAAAAATACTTTTAGAATGGAAATATATAAAGGCTTTAAGTGAAGTTTTACTGATATTGTTGTATAATTATTTAATCTAAAAAATTATATTGTCATGTTTATTCATTCAAAAGAACAGCATTATTCTTTTCAACAACAAAAAATCAAATTCTAAACATATTTCCATAATGTGTCTCACTATGAGTTTATTCAGTTTATTACATGTTTGTTTTTCCTTCATTTATTTCTACACTGAGTTCATATTTAGTTCATCTTTTATTGTAGAAATCATACATGTAAAAAAGAGATTGACATCAGAATGTAAATGTTGCTACTTTCTGTAGTTATATATATATATATGTAGTGAAGCTGAATGACATGAAGGATCAGATGCTGGTGATTTGTCCTGCATTCCTCATGTCTGCTGCTTCAGTCCTGTTGAAATGCTGTGAATGTGCAGTGCAGTGTGTTGTGTGTGTGTTTGTGAATGTGTTGTGTTTGTCTCCTGCAGCTGGTCCCACAGTGAAGCCCTCAGTGTCTCTGCTGCCGCCCTCTTCTCTGCAGATCTCTGGAGACTCAGCCGCACTGCTCTGCCTGCTCAGCTCTTACTCTCCACAGGGGGCGCTGGTGAGCTGGACACTGGACGGGTCAGAGGTCACCGAGGGGGTTCTGACCAGCGCAGAGAGCCAGCAGGACGGCCGCTACAGCCGCAGTAGCGTCCTGACCCTCAGCAAAGCACGCTGGGAAGAGGGAGAGCTGTACGTCTGCAGAGTAACACATGATGGAGCTCCTCATGAGGTCTCGTTCCACAAGAGCTCTGAGTGCTGATGTTTCTCTCCTGAAGATGAGCCGTATCTGAGTGTCCTGTGTCAGGCAGGATTCACATGAGTCTAGTGCTGCAGCTGTAGTGATTTACAACTCAATACTGAAAGAGAGTGTGTGTGTGTGTGTGTGTGTGTGTGTGTGTGTGTGTGTGTGTGTGTGTGTGTGTGTGTGTGTGTGTGTGTGTGTGTGTGTGTGTGTGTGTGTGTGTGATCTTTCAATCTGCTGTGTTTGCTGCAACATTCAATAAAGCTTCTCAACAAGTTCACTTTGTGTCTGACAACATCATTGAACTAACAGATGAAGATGCAGGTGCTTTTCAGAAGGTTGATGTAGCAGTAAATGTCAAATAAAGCTCTTGGGGTTTGAACATGGTCTCTGGAGACAGAGCTGCTCTATTCTGAGAGATCACAATCACTCCACCCTGACAATGCAAATGGGCTTTTCAGTCTCACTCTTTGATTGGTTACATGATCTGGACTGGAACACAACAGTTTCACTTCTGCAAAAGAAGCTGATGGTATTTAAAAATTAAAAATAATTTAAGTGACTGAATGCAGTCTGTTCAGTTTGATTGACAGGGATCATATATTACACCTAAAACATGATGATCATATTAAAACACTGACTCATTTTCTTCATAAACACAAGATTGATGTTGATTGTAATGATATAGTGTTATTAGTGTTTGAAAATACCATCATAAATCATTATTCAAACCTGGACTAAACACTGGCAGAGTCAAGAGGAAGATGATGCTGAAAGTCATGTTTGTTGGTTGATGAAGAAGAGCTCTTGATCATGTCATGTTCAGTTCATAGAGCTATAAACACATGCAGAGTAAAGCATGTGCTGATCATATAAAACACCCTCTGAATGCAAAAGCTGCTGTAGACTGTGAGCTCACGACGAGACCGAAGAGAGATCAGGGCGAGATACAGACTCACCTCAGACTCATCAGAGTCAAAGAGCTTTACTGACAGGGTTAAAGAACGGCTTTACATGGCCGAAGCACAGTCACATTAAATATACTGACGTACACATTTACCAGCAAGCGTCAATAGCAGAGGAGAAAACCCGCGTAATTAAAAAATACTGCTGTTATTGTGTCACGAACTGTAGTTTTAAGATATTTTCAGGTGAGAATGTAGTTGTTTAAAGCTCAAATTGGTGGTTTATTTGATTGGGATTCAGACGGAGGCGGTAGTTTCACTTAGGTGGTGATATTTAAAATATAAAATGTAATAAAAAATCATTAAGAGACCATGATCACAGCCGTTGTGACAGTATTTGTGTAATAATCAGTGGTGGCTGATGATAATTATTTTTTGGGGGGCGGGGTGAAAATAAATACAAATAAATTTCAGATAGCTGTTTGAGGTCTCTTACCCCCGTTACTGTCCACAAAACTTAAGTGCTGACACATTTCTCATAACACTCGCGGGTGAAGCTCGTCCTCTGGCACTGGGCTTCTGCTGGATTTGTGAATCGGGTTGGTCCGGTCCGAGATCCTTTATCTTTCTTCCAGCGAACGCCTTGTGAAAGGGTTTTTTTGTAAATCAATGACAGAATTTGGTTTAATTGCTGCCATTATCTCTACGAAAGTGATCAGCCTAGCAAGGTTTTGTCGGAGTTGCCTGCGCACTCGCAGTAGTGGCCAAGAGCGTAAAGTTGAATGACAGGTGAAGAGAAGACTGGATGAAAATAACATGTATCAAATTCTGATTCGCCAGGGACACAGCGACCTGCGCCCGGAGGAGGATCTTTAAGAAACCAATTAGAGACCAACTTCAGGTCACATGCTGCTGAAAATTTAAGGACTCTCATAGACATCCATTTGTCCGGCGTCCCTCGCCCATGAAACCGCATGAAACATATTAAAAAACATAGAAAATAGTTAACTGATTAAAGCCAGTTTTTATTAAATGCTGAGGCTCTTACTACCAGCCTGCACATCGTATGAGTAAACTATTTTATTTTTATTTCATTTTTGTATTCATGTATATTTCTGAAATGTTGATGGGGCCCCAGCGCCCTCTATTGACGAGCCGCTATCTATAAATATCAAGTTCAGTCATGAAACTCTAGATCAGTGGTTCCCCAACAATGTCTCTCTAATCTGACAAACATTTCAGGTCTTGGAGTCTCTACTGATGATCTGATGAGTTGAATCATGTGTGTTTGATTAGGGAGACATATAATATGTGCAGAGTTGGGGGTCTCCAGAGCCGTTTCTCAATATGAGTTCTCGTCTGTACTTGTATTCTTGTGGACTTGTGAAACGTCATCAGTCTCTGCCAAAGTACTGTTTCAATGTTCACATCTAGCCAAGTCCAGATCAAATCCCCGGATGTGTTCTTGATCCGCCCCCTTTTACCCAGGATGCATCGAGAGGTGACTTGTGCGGACTTGAGACAGCCAAGTATCCCAGAATGCATATCGCACCAACCAGCAAGTGTCATTCCCTTACGAAGGGAACTCAACGATGCGTCCAACGACGCCATGGGAACGCCCCTAGCGTGACTGCGTCTGAAGCATCTATGTCAACTAGTCCAATGGAAAGAATGAGCGTCACGGGCGGGTGACGTCATGACCAGGATATGATAAAAGCACATCCGGTGCAAACCGGCATTAGCTTCTGTTGCCTCAGCAAGCGATCTGTGTTATACTGTCTCTGTCTATTTATTGTT